>OZ010680.1:16341655-17049512 GCA_963932265.1 Thymelicus lineola
GAATAAAACCTTTCAGGCCGTAAATAGAGCTGCTGAAACTTCATACACCAGGAATAAAAGGATTTAATCATATCTATTTATAGTAACTTTCATGGTATAATTAACTTTTTAAGGTATAATTTCGCCACCAATTCTAAGAAACAAGTATTTTTTCATGGCTACATTTCAATTCATTTTTAAATTTAAATTTTTCAAATTAATAAATATTCTACTTATTGAAAATTAAAAATTAAATTTTCAACTTGTATAATTATATAGTACAAAAAATAACTAAAAAGTGTATAATTTGCAAGATGTGATTTGTACAATTCGCAGTTTTAATAATAAGACAACCAAATGAAACAACACAAAACAAATAAAAACAAAAAGCAAAGCAAAAGAAGTAAGTAAGTACTTACTAATAAAAATAAGTATATAATGCATTTTTAATTAATAAGCTGGTTAGTAGTGACTAGTAATAGCTAGGTACCCATATATAAAAATCACTACCTACATACATTTCAGCAAATCTAATCAGTAGAAAATTTGGATTTATTACTGACAAGAAAATTCTAATCCCTAATTTCACTAATACCAATATAAGTACTTGACTAACCAGTTCTAACCCATTTTAAGCCAACTAGTTTTTCAGTTAGAGCGAATGTGCAGTAGGTAGAGAATGGTTGCAATGTGATAATAACACAAGACAGATCTAAGAAACCATCAAACTTGAGCTCCCTTAACACATGATGTTTGGCTGCAACATGGAATATTTGCGTGCTTATTCGCTTTTATATAAAGCATTAATATGGGTTATGAATTGCATAGTTATGCCGATGGGTCATAATTTTAAAATTGTTAGTCAGGTTAGTTTAGAAATTGTATTAGGTAATGACATACCCTTTAGAGCTTGTAAATATTCATAGATGTGTGGTGCCGCGTAGTCAGAAGGCATTTTGCCTTTGCTATTCTTCACAAAGGGATCAGCGCCGTGTTCGACAAGGAATTGCACCATCTTGAGGTTTCCAGATGTGGTTGCATCGTGAAGTGGTGTATCATCATCTAAGCCCTTCGCGTTAACGTTAGCGCCACTATTCACGAGAACTACCACAACTTGAAACCAACCATAACTGCAAGCCTCATGGAGCGCGGTCCAACCTAAAATTCAGTTAAATAAATCCATTATAAATGAAGGAAATAACTGCTGTTAAATAAACCACCACTTCTTACCAACCTGAAGAAAATAAACTGGAAGATATTTGATTCAAGTTAAGCGTTAAAGGAAATCACACCACACTGACTCCTAACACATCATTGACATTACAAGGATGTGTTAGGAATGAGCTCGGTGTCCGTTGTATCTCGGAGGGAGTTCACAAGTAGATACAATAATCATATTATAGGCAGTCATTGTTAAATTGAAAGCCATAATAAATTGAATCAAGTCCTCAATTGCTGCAATAAGAGTTGCAATCTTGCAATTCATGATAGCAAGATCATTTTCCAGTTAAAGCTATCAATCATAAGTAATGTCCCACACAATAGGTGTCGGTTGTTATCTTGTTAGCAGCTATGAAATGAAAGTGTCTTATGTGTACACTGTACATCATTGGTAAACGAAAAAGGTTTTTTCAAAATAACAGGACAGGATTTTTTTATTAGGTCTAATTACCTATGAAATTGGAAAGAATGAAAATTTTAAAGTATACTTTTGATATTTTTTATTTTATTTTAGCTAATCAAAGTACTGGCCCAAATCTATACAATTTTGCCATTCTGAATATGCCATTGGTTGTATATACATTGTGTGAATTTTCATTTCATTCGACACTATCGAATGGTGTAATGTGTGCATTATACACACTGTTTTTTTTAATGAAGGGGTTCAATTCCTGGCCAGAGTTATTAATTTTTCAAAATGTAATTATACAGTTTTAGTTTTCATCAAAATCGGCAGGGAAAATCCTCATAGTTTTGAATTTGGCCTTCCATGCACACTTGAACAATTTACCCTGTATATGCCATATGCTTATTGATTATGCCAATTGTAGATAACAGATTAAAATAAAATAAAACAATATAAAAACTGGTGACAGAGGAATTAGTATTTTATCAGTAATTGTGATGGATTGGTTAGGTTTAAATTTTCTAGATGCAGATCCTCTGTACTAGAGCAACTATACTGGAATTTTACGAAGAACAAAAATGTAAAATTAAAATATTTGCCGAATGGAATATGCAGCTTTCATAATAGAACCTATAATATATCTATTTGTTCTACTACTGTGTATGTGTCCTCTATTGTGAATGGCAAATACCAGTCTACCATGCCAGCTAAGTGAGGATTTGCAAATTTAAGGTTAATTGAGATCATTTAGGCAAGGGTCAGTTCCTTACAATGTATTCCTTCACAAAAGCAAGTGATAATGAAACACATGATACATGTGTATCATGTATTATAATTGATAAAGTGATGGATTTGAAACTAGCTTATAAATATGTTTAAGTATTATACTAGAATAGATTGATGTGATGTTACCCACTCCTGGACTTGGACACAATTATTATAAAAAATAAGTGCACTAAAGAATGGTATAACTTTTAATATCATACTTTGCATGAAAGCACATACTTTATCTGCTTTTACATGTTTATTTATATTTGGAATTAGAATGTAACACAACTGCTACTATATTATTAATATTACAAACATTACAATACACAAATATGTATTTATATAGTGCTCTTAACAGGGATGTTATGGAGTACAATCAAAACTCAGATACAGGTACAAAAAACCTGTCTGATTTAAATACAATATTTTTTTTCAATGTTTAATTGCAACTTTTTATTTTATTGTAATTTTATTTTTGCACAAATGTGAAATGTATCTGTTATTATGCAAATAGCTGTCATACAAGTTAACAATCCACCTGATGATAAGTGGATATCGTAGCCCATAATCATCGGTAACACCAAAAGCATCACTGATGTGTTGCCGGCCAAGAAAGAGAGAATAAAAAGAAAGAAACATACACATTTATATACACATTTACTTATATTATATCACATTTATCGCTAATTATTGATTTGTTCTGCATGTACTTTTCAATTCTTAAATAGACTAATAATTATCTGTGACCAAAACTGTCAGAAACTATCAAATTGTATTTTTTTTGTATCCATAACAGAAACCAATATCAGTAAATATTATTATATTATTATCGTCCATATCCAGAGCTGATTAAATTCATATCCATAACATCCCTGCTCTCAAATCTCATTTTAATATTTCATTTAAATAAAAATAAAAGTTAGATCAGTAGGACATCTAGTTACGCTACCACAACTTAAATATTATAATATTTTAATTTGTTCCAACTTCATCCATGCTTTAAAAAGATTTGATATGTATCTTACCCGCAAAATCGGGGACATCTGGATCTTGTCCTTGGTCGATAAGCTTCTGAACCATTTCATGGTCTCCCTTTATTGCTGCCACATGAATAGGTGTTTCACCACGTTCATTGCGCTGCTGTCTGGTCTTCTTTCTTTCCTCCGCTGGGTTTGAAGAGGCTGAACAACAGAGTAGTGGGAAGTATTACCAGACCTTATTTTAAAGCAGATTAGAGGAAAGGCAACTATGGCTGGAAAATGTTGGCTTTAAAGTGAGCAGAATGAAAACAAATTTGATGTTCTCTGCAGTCCTGTAACTCTTGACAGAAACTCTGTACCAGTCTGCTCTGATTTCCGGTATCAAAGCTCAATTAGTTCAAAAGAATGAGGCAATCGACCAGGGTGTTATGTATCGGATCAATGCAAGTTGGATGAAATGGTGGTAGGTCACAGGAACTATTTACGACCCATGGATGCCCCTTATGTTGAAGAATCTACAATCTATAAATCCATCATAATACCTGACCTAATGTATGGATCAGAATTTTGGACTGAGACAATTGCATGTCGCGGAGATGAGAATGTTGAGGTGGATGAGTGGAGTGACAAGAATGGATAAAGTAAGGAATGAGCATATTTAAGAAGTTTGAAAGTGTCAAAGTAGAAAAATGTCAGTAAAGTTGAAATGCTACCGAATGTCGTAGTATGGGCATGTGATGAGGTGAGAAGAAACGTATGTGACGAGAAGAGTGATGGATATGAATGAGTAAGACCAAAGAAAAGGTGTTTGGATTGTGTTAGAGATGATATGAAAGTTAAGAGTGTAAGTATAGAGATGATGTCTGATAGGGAAATATTTAATATAAAAAACATTATTACGCCAACTCCAAATAAAATAGGGAAGTGGGCAGGATGATGACGATGCTATTAAAATTGACTTGGGGTTGACTAACCTGGGGCAGCCTCCTGTGATGATAACTGCATGACTAAGGCCAGTTGTTGCCGCTCAGACATAGGAGTAACAACCTGAGCCCGCGGGGAACCATCACCGCCGCGCCCGCAGCCCCGCGAGCGCGGAGTTGACGGCATTCTTTGATCATAACCACTCTCCTACAGATGAAATATTTCTATTTAAAACTATATAAATCTAACATTATATTTGCATTCGGAGCTTTAACTTATAACGCACCACCTTCTAGTCCTTCTGTATCTACTTTAAGTTTGCTAACTACCGAACCAAGTCCAGCGAGATTTAAGGGATAAAAAAGAGTTTAAATGACAGATTGCTTTGAAATTATTGAGAAAATTAAACGACACTGCACATTTCTAATGTCTAGTTCCCGAATTTTATAGTATTACATTCACATACACTCATTACGAGGAACTAAACGAAACCATATTCTATGATTGGACACTTACAGACTATTGATTGATTTTCGACATTTCACAGTTTCACCACTATTCTTTTTGGATAATAGTTTTGGATTCTAGTTTAATGAGACATATCGCTATATTAATTTATTTTGCACTTCCCTGATTTGCTTACCTAGTTTCTCTGAGATTCAGATTTGTGTTAGGTTATTTGTATTTTGTTAAAGTTTATGAACGGGATATAAGAATTTTACAGAATATTTTTTATTAACCAACCAACAGTCGAAGTGGAACTCCACTGCTGATGGTGTTTAATACGGTGACAGACTAGAAAAATACTGTCCAACTCCAAATCAATAGTCTATATTATCTGTGATGACCAAACAAGGATATTATAATGAAACTAGATTGCAATCTTAAAAGAGGTACCACAGAGTACTTAATCACTACGTGAGAGGTACCTGAAGATGGATACCGTAACATTGAATGACTATTTTCGAGCAATCACAGGCTGAATTGAGGTTTTCTTTCATAATTGTACGGTGTCCATACATAGTCTAACTAATACAATATAATGTAGACAAACTATGTCTTATCTTTTAATTATAATTTGTAACACGTATTCTATTACTTATTGTAAACAAAAACATCTCGTTAAATAAATAAGTAATTAATATTATTATACAATATTAATAAATATATCGTGCATGCTTTCCGATATATAAAAATTCGTTCATTGACCCTCATTTACTTATCTATTAAATATTAATATAGTTGTTCGTGAGTAAGCTCCAGTCGTGCGTCGGAGTTGACACACAATTTTTATATTGAAACAACACATGTTATTAAAAGTTCTTCAACTGATCTTATGATTATTTTTGTATAAGGTGGTCATAATATGGTGGTGATAATGAAATGAAACAATATTATTTATTACCGTACTATTTATTTTATTTTATGTATACCGCACTTATAAAAATATTCGAACATATTTGAATATTCTGGGACTATAGAAGATAACATGGCTACAGTGTTGCCAAGTCAGTGAACCAAGAAGTGGCTAAAACACTTTTAAAAAGTGGCTAGAATGTCAAAATTTCGTCCCCTTTAAAGTGGCTAAAAGTGGCTAAAAATTTTTTACCTTCTTTTTGGACCGAAAGATAAAAGAACACTATCAAAAAATTATTTAAAAAAAATCAAACATGGAAACATAATTACTTGTATATCAGGTGGGATTGTGGTCAAGTATTAACTTATTTGTGTAAAAAAAAAATTAAATCAGTGGTTATTAAAAGATGTTGAAGGTTCTGGTTCCGCTACCAGGAAAGAATATTTTTCTTTTTTACTGATTTGATTTAGAACTTCCGCCGGTATTTTGTAGGAAGCACAAGTTGGGTTAGTTTTATTTATATAGTTCTTTATTATTAATATAGAATTAAGTGTGTCTACAGTCTACACTCATTTTATTTCTATGCTTTGTCTTTACCACACTCATCATAATGTATAATCTTCCTATGTACTTCAGCATTTGAGTGTGTTAAAGATAAAGCCAAATCACTTAAAATCGCCGCGTCGCCGGCGCCGCCCGTTTGACGTTCGGTAAGGTAGGTATTTCCCGACTTTCCCGTATGTTTAAGTTACTCTATGGTTATTAATTCCTGCACAAACAAGATGCCATAGACAATGTTCGTTCAGAAATAATAATATGTTAGGAAATAATAATACATCACATAGAGTGACACTGTAAGGGTCACTAAATTAGGTTAGGTTAAATGTCAATGTCAAGTAATTATTAGCTTGTCGAGTCAAATCTCAAAAGTTGCTAGAATTGTGGCTAAAATATTTAGCCAAGAATATTTGACATTTTTGGCTAAAGGAATCTTAGAAGTTGCCAGATCTAGCCAAAAAGTGGCTAACTTGGCAACACTGGCTACCATAGAAAAATAGTAATTCAATCATCCGTCTTCATCTACGAAATTGCAGTCCAGATATACTATAATATCCTTGTGACCAAAGATCTATAAAAAAATGCTGACAGTAACGACATAGCAAGTAAAAAAGAATAATGTAGTGATGTACGTTGAAACAAATTGATGTATTTTTCGATGTAATGCATCGCATATTGGCATTGATGTTATATCGATGTAACAAAAACTACATATTTCTATAGATATATAGATATGTGTCGCACACAGTTATTAATGACAGGGCCAGGCACTAATGACAACGAGTGTAACAGGTAAATACCATTGCTTTTATATAAGCGCGGCGTCACTTTGAGTGTAGTCATCGAACCGAAAAGAACAAGTCAGCATCGCCTGTTATTAATTAGTTATCTTGTTGTTATATTATTATTAGTTTCAAAACTATTTATTTTTTCGTGAATATCTAACGGTATTTAATTTTTTTTGGTATTTTTTTACGTTACAATTATCTTTAATAATAACTCATATCTAAAACCAAATTTAAATAAAACAAAATTCTTAACTTGTGAAATTGTGATTTTCATTGGAAAAACACAAGTATCATTTTAAATACCTACTTTTGCAATACTGCCCTCGTTATGATAAACAACGTATCTGACATTTTTGGCGAAAACGAGTTATTAGCATATTCGTAATCAGCGAAATTAGATCTATCTAGATCTATTATCTATTTTTTCGTATGTATTATAGAAATAAAAATAAAGGTAAGCATAAACAACGTATGTGCAAAATTTTCATTCTCTTCCTTATGAAGAACAACGTATTGTCCATTACGTTTAGAGTTATATTAGTTTTTATATATTATTAACTTTGAAATTAAATAGGTAAGTTATACCAAAAATCTCGTCTATTTGACGCAATGAACTAATATACTTACGTACATTTCATTAATTTGATTAATTAATGGCACAAGGAGCCAATGCGATTATTATTTATAGGATTTCGTTAAACTATATGAAAGAAATACAAGGCATAAACACGTAAGAGCACTTTCCTAGTGATAATTAACGTAACTGAATAATTTTCCTAGGTATAAGCAATGCAACTGCTTAAAAATTAACACTTTTTGGGTTCTATTAACTCAGAAAACATTTAGAAAACAGAAAAATGTAATGAGTCATAAAATACACACATATAGTAACAATTAATTTTAACAATTTTGAAAATATCTCAATTAGTGTAGTCGTGACAACAAAAATAATAAAAAAAACTTTAGGCGCGTTTATCTCGGAACTTGCTGAAATGCAGATACGTTGTTTATCATAAGGAGGGCAGAATAGTAATAATAATTTGTTTGAACAATGTGTAAGTATCATAATTTTATTATTATTTAAACGTACTGATAATAATTATTATTTTTTTCATAATAAGGATAAACTAAATAACTAAGTATATTTTTTTCTCAGACAATTCTAAAAAAGTGTGACCATTTAAATTCATCTCAAGTGTACGATGCACGAATTTTTTCGCCCACCCAGTGCTCAACATCCGTGCCACCATTTATATCCTAGCAGGTTTGCTTCCTCGATACATTGAGTAAAAAAACATCGATGTTGACGTATTAAGAACAAAATATCATCGGATTGATTCGATGTATCGATACTTTACATCGAGTTTTTTTAATACATCGATGTATATCGCCCATCCCTAGAAAACTGTCAATGTCTGTATCGGTGTCGGTAAAATTAATGTCACAGCTAGGGTTCGAAGTATCGGCCTCTGGTATCGATACCGAGTACTCATGTGGTATCGCCGGGTAAGGTATCGATACCAAAAAAGTATCGGTCCTGAAGTATCGATACTACTCAGTATCGAGTATCGAGTACTCGTGAGGATCACAGTCAGATCAGAGCTAAAAAAAAAAAAAGGTCGTCGACAGTGAATTTCATGTCCCGATGACACTTCCTGGTTAATCCGAGCGGTAAAACGGGCCACAGTTGATCTTTTTCCATACGAAAATACTGAAAAGTACTCAGTATTTTAAAAGTACTCGATACCGACGTTTCATATTATGAGTACTTGCGAGTACTTACCAGGTACGAGTATCGAGTACTCAGTATCGAGTATCGCGAACAAAAGTATCGATACCTACTCAGTATCGAAAGTATCGTTTGAACCCTAGTCACAGCACTTGCACAGCACAGAGTACTTACTTTGTAATAATGTAGAATTCTGAAATCTGAATTGACATGACAATTGTTGATTAAGTGACGTTTTTCTCGTGAGTCTTTTGGGGTTTCTCAACTGATGTAATATTTTTATAGCAACAATATCATGTGGCGCCCTTCGTTTACAATCTTGCGAAAGGTAGTAAGATCTTCACCTTCCCTGAAGGAAAATTTTACTTTGTCAAAGTTACTGTATTCAACGAAGATTCGAGTGCCGAAATCTACTGCGAAATTGACCTTAGTTAGCGCTAGTGTGGGTATCCTCATAGGGGCAGGTTATGGGGGTTACACACACTATAAGATTAATGTTAAAAAACAAGTAGCATCGGAACCTGAAGAATATGCCTTTCTGTCTCAAGCCCCAGAGTATAAAGCACACTACAAGGTAATTTTATGACATTTCTCTACTTGCACAATATTGCGATACATGTTCATTGGGGTGCTTTATTGAAATGCTTGAATTATAACTATGAATTTCCAGATAAAATTGCCACCATTAAAATTTCGACGGGTGCAAATTTAAAAGAGTCATCTACAAAGCAGCTATATTGCAGTTAACTCTTTTTACTTTACACCGGTCGATTTAAATACACAAACTAAAATATTCATTCATATTCTGTACTTTTACTTAAAACAACAGATATTTATAATATAAAATAAAAATAAATTAGCTAAAAGTAAAATATTAAGGTAATAGATGTTTATCCTAGCCTAGTAACTATGTTGTGCTTGCTCTGCGACACTGTACCAATGATGCTGGCAGCATTCCTTCACTGTATAGAAATTCTTTTATGCTGTGCATATAAGATCTTTCATTTTATACATTACTAGTTGTTGCTCGCAGCTTTGCAAGCGGAAATTATGCTTATATTTATCCCCTATTTCACCCCCTTGGGGGTTGAATTTTAAAAAATTCTTTCTTAGTGGATGCCCACGTCATGAGAGGAATATGTGTGCGAAATTTTAAGTTTCTAGCCCTAAACATTTGGCCTGTGCGTTTATACCATCAGTCAATCACTTTTGACTTTTATATATATAGATAGACTACTAGTATCCACCCTTGCTTTGCTTTGTTTTATGTATCAATCTCTAATTATTCCCTGTTACTCAGAAACAATAGTGAATAGAGTATCCTATTACTGAAAGAATTTTTGAAATTTGTCCACTATTTTTTGAGTTTACAAACAAACAATAAATCGGCCATGTGTCAGTAACTGGCCACCTGACAGACTACTTTTGTTTAATTAAAGATAATAAGATGTTTATATGCAATAATAGTAAAATTTATGTTTTAGATGACTTTGAGATAATGGGGTAATAAGCATTTGCAATATTTATAACTATTCACTTAACCAGGTGGTTAAAAAAGCCACTCAGTTGACCTTTTCACTCAATGTTGTGCACAAATGCGATAAATAAGATAAAAATAACAAGCAGAGCAGCATTCAATGGAAAGTTTTATTACTTAATATTAGTTGTTTACTTAAGTTACTGGTGTTATTACTTTCATTACTGACTGATTGGTATTATTTAAGTGTATGTTTTCCAATTACAGTGCAAACTCTTTATAACAAAACTGAAGGGATGGAGCATTTTTTGTCATTAGAAAGTTATTGTTATATGCAGTGAAGAAAGAAAACAAGCAAATTCACAATAATATTTAATGTGAACACTTTCAAAGTTTGTTTACGATTGATAATATGATAGATAAAATAGTGTGTTTGGTTCAAGACTATCACTTCCAAGAAAAAAAAAAGCATAATGATGCACATACATGGTCATGGCATTAAAGAATAACAAAAGCAAAACCATTGTTTACAATATGGCTGTTTACAACCTCAAAAATTCTGGAGCCTCAAAGTATTTTTTAATCTGATAAGATAACACAAACAACAATACAGATAATAAATATTTACTGTCTAAGTATAAATACATTTCATCATAATCATTTATCAATAAATGGGTTTTAATGTAAACCAACCGAATTGTGCTCACTTCAAGGTGATAGGGAGTTTATCCTTATAAAGAATAAGGTTATAAAGAGTTTACACTATATAATTTTTTTTTTATTTTACATAAATCAAGTGGCAAATATTGGAGTACCAATTTATGTAAAAGAACTGATTTTTATGAAATTTGGTACACAGGTAGACCATGATATGGAATAAGACTTACGTCCCAACTCAGTGTCACTAACAGTTACTTAAATCGCTCCTTAGTACAGAATTTGTATGGAGATTCCTTATTAAGGAACTCGGACAAAGTTACAGGGAGAGCGCTAGTATACTGTAAATTTTTTTCTTTTTTTCAGGTTATCAATGAGTCTGACACAAGTAACCTACAACTGGTGCTCTTTCAATATCGCACCTGCCCATTCTGTTGTAAAGTCCGGGCTTACCTGGATGCTAGAGGGATGAGCTATGAAGTGGTTGAAGTAGACGCAGTGCTCCGGCAGGCTATTAAGTGGTCTGGATATAAGAAAGTACCAATTCTGCTTGCTAAAGTTGATGGAGGTTATCAGGTATTATGGCTATTACATTTTTTTATATAAGTAACCAAAGGAGTCTTATATTGATTAATATTACATAATATTATTCAGTAACAATATGTCTGAGTACATTACTATTTATATAGTTCGTCTTCCTTACTACCAAAAAGGTACATAGTATAGGGCATCTGCAGTGTTAAAATATCTAAATTTCAATATTATTATTTATCCAATGATTATAATCTTAAATATTATTTTTCAGCAATTACTTGACAGTTCAGCAATTATATCTATTCTGGAGACCCATCTAAAAAGTAAGGCATTGCAACTGCCAGAAATAGTAAAGTTTTATCCAGCCTCTCGCTATGAGAATGAGGAGGGGAAATCTGTAACAGATATAACAAATAAATACTTTATTATGCATAATGCTCCAGTTCCGGATGCTAAAGAAAGAGCTATTGAAGTGTAAGTGGTTTTATGGTAACTTCTTGTAAAATTATTAGACTCAATTGTATTTCCATTCAGGATAGAGAACAAGTAAGAAAACTTATCATAATATCTCTATGTAAACTTTGTGTATTATATATGTAGTGTCCGACCGAAGGTGCAATTCTGGCCGAAGCCGAAGCCGAAGCCGATTAATCGGTATTCACCAAAACCTTCGGCCGAAGCCGAAGCCGAAGGTGTCATTGACCTTGAGAAATACGATAGTTACTTTGATCTCAGAATATACTAGATACATATTGTGAGAGCTTTAGAGATTTAGCCCAATAACGAGCCGAGTGACCAACATATACAAAGTAGGTAATAAAATATTGTCAAAAATAAAAGGCGCGGCGAAACTCTGCTGCTCTGCACACTCTCCGTCTCGTGTATATGTAGAGCTAAAACATTATGATATGATACAGTGTCATACTTCATACAAATGAATCTAACTTATCATAGTGATGCCTATTGACATTGGTTCTTATGTTTCCAATAATTTATTAAAATTGGCTTATTTGTGTTTTAGGGAAGAACGTCAATGGAGGCAATGGGCTGACAAAGTGTTAGTGCATACATTGTCTCCGAATGTGTACAGGAGCGTTGGTGAAGCATTGGAAACGTTTAAATGGTTCGAAGAGGTTGGTGGATGGCGTAACTCCTTCCCGGGTTGGGAATGTGCGCTGATGGTTTACGGAGGTGCTGCGGCAATGTGGATCATATCCAAGAGGCTGAAGGCGAGGTAAGTCTGATTTAGTTTCTAGTTGCCTAATTGTTCTTTGGTTAATACGGGGAAAGTGACAATTGCTGTATCAAAATCTTAATAAATTGACTCTAAGTTGCACATAATTGTAACATCAACAGTATCTATTAGTTAGTTTTATAATGACTTTGCAGACACAACATTAAGGACGATGCGCGACAATCGCTCTACGACGCGGCCAACGAATGGATGACAGCTGTCAGTAGCAAGCAGGCGAAATTCCTCGGCGGGAAAGAGCCTAACCTCGCTGACGTATCGGTTTATGGCGTACTGAGCAGCATCGAGGGATGCCAAGCCTTCCAGGACCTAAGGAATAACACCGCGATAGGACAGTGGTTTGACGACATGAGCAATCATATGGAAAAGTGCAGAGGTAAAGTATTAGCTGTTACTGCTTAAGTCAGGAAATGTTTGAATATCTGTAGCCAGGAGGGGGGTTGAGACTTCGAAATATTAAGCCACCGATGAATAATTTCTATTAATTTAATTTTTTGCGGAATAAAGTCTTATTTTATAAGTTAAAGAACAATCTTAGCCCACGTCACATATTGTTTCTTAATGAGAATAAACATAATTTCTTCCTCTCACGAAAACCCTGGCTATGGTCTTGATATGGAGTCTTATGACTATCAAACTTGTTGTTTCCATGCCTGTTGTTTTTAGTAATTTGGATAGTTGATATTGTTAACACTTGAAGTACACTAATGTTGGGTAATTGTAATAATAATATTAATCGTAATTCATGTATTTATGAGTTTAGTTATATGAGCTTCCTCTTAGGTATCCTATTCCTCGAAGATATTTGATCTTCCTCTCCTGGAGGAGATTATGACATAAGTAAATATGTAATTACACTAATTACCATTCAACCTTAAGTTTCATGTCAATTTACCATCGCACTTATAAATTGTTATTGAAAAGTCAAAAGGTTATTGATGGACTGATTGAAAATGATATGTTAATTTATTTACTTACTTCACATTTATTTGTTGGAATTGCTTGCGTTTATAATGTCTTTTTTAAATTATCTTGTCATATATGTCTAACAATAAGTATTAGTATTCATGTGATTTTATTGTTAGGAAATAATAGATACTAATAAAGGAATTAAAAGAAAAACAAATTTACTGTATTTTTTATATTTCATTCCCTGGTTAAAAAGAAAACTGTAGGTAAACAAAACCCTTCGCTTTACAGGTAAAGTTGAGCGCAATCACGTAATCATGATTAAAGATTAATAAACATGATTACAAATAATTATGTTTAAGTACTTGTAGGGCAAGTACAAAATGTAATCGTAATCTGTAATCGATACTACATTATGCCCAACTCTGTTTACAGGTAGGTTCATTACCAATTGGGCTATAATTTTATTAGTCTTCTTTTCAAGTTGGGAATATTTTTACGGGAAAGTTTCCGTCATATAACATTGAAGATTTCACAAATTATTATAACATACATAAGTTAGTATAATAGACAATTTAAGATTAAAAAATCACACATAAATTTTCACCTCCCTTTCCAATCAGACGCGAAATGCATGTAATAGGTATACATAATTTTCATAATCGTATTTATTTTTGAACACGCTTCTCAAGTCGATTTTCTCTATTGCCAAATCACCAAAAGATGTTTTTTGTTACCATATTTTCAAGTAGATAGTTCCAATTTCCATGCTGTATATTTTTTTGGTGGTATAAAATTTATATTTGGATAATATCAATAATATAATTTAACGATGCCTTTGTCAAAATATCGTCGTGTTTCATACATTATTCGCTAATTTGGCCTCATGGTTTGTATTAGCAAGCTATTTCGGTATACGCCAATGAGAAGCCTCTGTTGGCTATGTCTGGTCCTGGATTCGTTGCTGTTATTCCTTCATTTCCATTTGTGACTACATACAGAACGAAAGGTTTTGCAAATGCTGAAAATAAAAATAATAATAATAGCGTTATTGTATACTTTTAAGGTATAAAAGAATAGTTTCAAGATTATCCAGAGTTGCACGATATTATTTCTGTGGTAGGTACGGATTTTTTTCATCCTGAGTTTTAGACAATTTCACTTGTTTGCCATGTACCTATATCCTCGTACCTAGAGTACCTATAATAAGGTCGAAAAACGTGTGACCGAATTTCATTTTACCGAAAACTTCAACTAATAATAGTTGATAATAGTTTAGTTTTTTTTACTTCATCGAAGTCACGTCTGCCATCTTATCAGTTAACCAATTATCAATTCGATTTTTATTGTAACTCCGAGGTTTCATGAAGCGATCCCTCATACCAAATCAGCGCTCCGACTTTTCTCCCAAAGGACAGACTCAGACGTTAGACTTTCGACAAAATAACTGAACTTTTTGACCAATCCTATTAAAGTAACTAGTGAGAAAAATATTCCCACTAGTTCTACGATAGGCCTATCGTACCGTAGTAGTTCGTATTAGTATCGTAGTAGTATCGTATCGTAGTAGTATCGTATATTCGTAGTAGTATCGTATCGTAGTTCTACGATAGGCCTATCGAGTAGAACTAGTGGGAACAAAGCGA
Source organism: Thymelicus lineola (assembly GCA_963932265.1). Lineage (NCBI taxonomy): Eukaryota > Metazoa > Arthropoda > Insecta > Lepidoptera > Hesperiidae > Thymelicus > Thymelicus lineola. Next base: position 16,356,841 of record OZ010680.1, read on the forward strand.
TCTAACTTACATTGCACGGGAACAAAACCGAGTCCACAGAAGCGATCCGTGGTTGTCCCTAGTCCAGTGGCGGCTACGATAGGGTTGGCTATCACCACAAAGTCAGTGGTGCAAGCCGCCCCGCTCACTGCGCCTACAGCCGTACCAAGGACTGTGTTGTCCGCACCGTCCACGTCGCCCGTTACGGTGAATGAATATATGTCACCTCCTGCCTGTAATGTCAATCAAACGAATTGGTATAAGTATCTATTTATATACCTAAATCGAAGATATAACCGTTGGTCAAGTTATGCATCTATATCGAATAAGTATTATTCTGCATTAGGATTCCTGGTATTGAATGCAGGTGGCGTGGGATACACAAAATGGTCAACACTTAAGCTCAAGATCCGAAGAAATGTTCTGTCATATTTGCCAAAGCCAGGAATCGATCCCGGACACTTATACGAAGCAAAATCATTTTTACTGGACAATTTAGCGGCACAAAAATCAGGAATTTTTGTTTAGGTATAACTATAATAGGAATATTAATTTAAAAGATGCTCTGAGGAATTTTTGCCATTTTTTCATAATGCCAAAATGCCTTTTCGAAATGAAGTGAGAATCAGAAAATTACTTGCATGAGTGTAATTTTTTCCATATAAAAAATGTAACCTCCCTAATAAGTAATAAAATATCCACATGAATAAATGATTTTGAATTGATTAAAAACCTCATACTTGAGAGTATTGTATGCCACAGTAGCCAGCTTCCATCCTTATACAAATGCCGTAGTTCAAGTTGGCAATCTGCCGAGTCCCAGTAACCAATGACGAACTGAGAATTGTGTTCGCAGCAGATCCATAATTGAAAGCATTGATCGTTCCCGATATCCCAGTGTAATATTGCAAGCAGCCGTTTGGGGCTGGAAAGATAAAAAAATCCTACTAATATTTGAAATAAATGAAAAAGTCTAACACAGAGTACATACAGTCTTGTATACGGCTGATATTCTTGAGAAGTGCTCGGTCAAAAAAGGTTAATCAAGGCTTCGGTCTCGATTGTTACTGATGACCTTCGACAGGCGTAATAATAATAGTCCTACCCTTTCGTTATGAGTAAGAATCTGTGTCCTGAATAGTGATCTTTTTCTCATATTATTATCTCATATCTGCTACCGGTAGTCCCAAGGGGAATTCCGAAAATAACCAAAGAACCAAACGCACCTATTCCCGGGCAATCGCAACCCAACTGTGTGAGCTTGATATTCCACCGCCGAGAGAAACTAGTAGAGAGTGTGGCGGTGACAGTGATGGTGATAGCAGCGTTCCCGTTGAAGTCCACAAATATTACTTGTCCGGTGTTATCACCGCAGAGCACCGGCACTATGGTGTTGCCTCCAGTTATCGTGATCGCGTCCGTTGAGCACACACCGTCTCCGTCCGGTTGAGCGAGGACCATGTCGAGGAAATCTATGCGCAGCTGAAAAATGGAAAAATTATATGATAAACACCTAGGAAACACTGCCTACTTATGAAAAATAACCAGCTAACATAACTGGGCTCGCGTAAGTGTCACGACCAAGTACCTAGCCTATGGAATAAGGGTGCTTTTCCACCAGAGATGTGCTATGCAGCTATGCTGCGAAGATGTCTCCTTGCCACCCTTTTTCCACCGAAATTTGACTCGTAAAATATCGAAAGATTATGAACACCATTGGAGCGGGGGCATCTCAATAAATATTGATATAGTTACAATTAAGTAAGTACGATTATGTCTTCTGTGATACAGTTCTTTTAAAGTTCTGCTTTTACCACCTGCTTTTTTTCGCTGAATTTAGTAAGTTGGAGTCTTACCTGGCATACGTTGTTATTACACCGATTGACAATAAGGGTACATGATTGACCACCGGCATAAGCTGCAGGGTAGCCAGGGCTAGAGAAATAAGTATTATTCACATTCGTTGTGGCGCCACATGTCCGTGATACTAAAAACAAACACTTTATTAACTTCGGGTATTAAGTAGCCACTACCTATGCATATAAATAAAATTGACGTCCCTGTCTGTGTTTTCAAAATAACTGTGTTTTCTCATGTGCTTATCTATACTAATATTATAAAGAGGAAAGATTTGATTGTTTGCATTGAATAGACTCCGAAATTACCGAATTGATTTGAAAAATTCTTTCCCTGTTGGGAAGCTACACTATCCCCAGGTGACATAGGCTATATTGCATTTATTTTCTATTGTTACTATTTTTCCCGAGCGAAGCGAGGGCGATTTCCTAGTAGTTAATAAACACGACACTAAAACACAAGTAAACTTTTTTTCAACATTTAATTTCTAAATGTCGCTCACCCAGTAATAAAACGGCACATCTACGTTTGTCATATTTTACAGAAACGAATTTCAAAAATTTTATAAAAATGTTTAAAATTAATTTATGGGTTCTGTTTACGTTTTTTACAGATTGTATGGGTTTAATAGTATATACATTAATACATATTTACTACTATGCAGATTAGGCACTTTTAAACACGTATACCATATAAACTCAATTTCGCATTTTTTGCAGATGTGCCATTATATTACTAGGTGAGCGATGTGTTATGTGATGGCACTTACTTCTTATTTTAAGCGATTCTGACATTAAGCATCTATTTATTTTTACTCCAAAAATATGAAACATTAAAGAAGATATCTTGTTCAATTACCAACACAACATCTGCCTCGTCTCGATGCGCAGATCCCAGTAATGGTGCCGTTCAAATTATGACACTCTCGGCGAGCGAGGCAAGTGCCACTCATAATGTTCGTGCTCGGGCATTCCGAATTCGCAAAACGAACTATGCTTACGAACGGGAATACTGAAAAACACGGTAACATAATGAACGAAAGCTGAAAACACTATCAAATCAACTAATTACACTGTATAGGTAAGTATAAGGCTCTCAATTTTCATTGCATTTTAAAGGTACCCTACAAATAGATACAATTAATACAATAAACGTCAAAAAACAAGATCAGAGTAGTAAACTAACGACCCAGCTCAGAGTCACTAACGGTTACTTAAATTGCTCTTTAGTACAGAATTTGTATGGTGATTCTTTACTAAGGAGCGATTAAAGTAACCGTTAGTGACTCTGAGTTGGAGTGTAAGTATGATATTGCACGAAAAAATGTCTAAAAGGCAGTCGCAAGAGCATTCAATGAACTGTAAAATGTAATATTAACCTACGTAGGTATTGAAATCAATTTAAAACATACTCACGTATTTTCCCTTCTCTTTGCCCATCGCTTTCTAAATCATTTTCTTCTTGTAAATTTTCATCGTACAATGAAACAGCAGTCACTACCACTATTAGTGCTGCGACAACCATCCAGAAAACATTTGAGGGCATGTTGACTGCAATCCACACTAACAACACCAAAATATTTGTTCTGTATAAAATAATTTATTAAGTAGGCGCAGATGTCTACTTGTCATAAATAGGTCATCAGATCGATGCACTAGTTTCGGAAACCCTAGTCGTAGAGATGAGTCGCAAGGAAATGAGAGTTGTCGATCATGTTGGTACCTATATAAAGTAGGTGATAACGGTTGTTTGTTTGTGTAAATTGTTAGGGTTGCTACCGTTTTCTACTTAGCACTTCTCGGGCGACCTGCCTCTGATAATGTGCCACTAGCCACTATTGACATTCAGCTAGGGATTCGTTTAAGAATTTGAACACAATATTTGTGAATCGGTTTAGCGTTTACTAATGTATCCAACACATTTAAATAGCTACTCTAATTAACACCTTCATTCATTCATATAGGCCCATTTTAGTAATATATCATGCATACCTTATTATCAGTTTCTTTGCAACAATCCACGACATGCGTGGCATCGGAAACATGCACTATAATAAAATTAAAAGTATATACTAACAGTACAATAGTGTAATATACATACCAGCACCAACTCGTTTCGCCCCGAAGTGGAGCGCATCAGGGTAAGTTGACTGTACGATGGTTATGGTTAGTCGCAAAGTGCAAACTTTTCTATGCGAGTAGCCGACGACCAAACAGACAAGCCATCCATGTTATTGATTACTGTCGCTACTAATCAGTAACCTGAGTAATATCTAAAGCTTCATAGATGCTTTTCCAGCTTCCATTTTCATCTTCCATTTTCATTTTCAGCTTCCTTTCCATTTTCATGTAAAATGTTGCCAAGACCAGACCATATGGCTCTACATTAAACAATTATCAGATCTAATGTAGAGCCAAGCTTCTAACTCTACTAGCCCTATCTTCACAACTCAACACATCGAAGCGCTTCGAGAAAAGGTAGGCAGTGCCCTTGCGCTTCGCTTGGCTCGTCTTGGTAGGGGCACTGCCATGCCCCCAGATTGTAATATATTTTATTTAACTTTCTATTGTTATTTAAAATGAAAAGATCATTCAAAAATATGATGGTCTTGCGAAGACCATTTTTCGATTCAGTGGTCCGTTTGCGAAATATTTGGTGAATAGGCTTTTACTAAGTTAGTGTGTTCTTCATCTTGGACTTATCGCCACTTGCCTTGCCTTGCCTTGGCTCCTACTTTTCAGAATGTGTCCTTGGATTATAACGACTGCCTTCAGTTGTTAGGAGTAGAGATAGCCTCGAAACTCAACTTTGGGCGGTTCATTGAGGCCAAGGCTAAGGCTGCTGCAAGGGAACTTGGTATCCTTGCAAAGGTGCGGTGGTACTTCACACCAAGGCAACTCTTAACCTTGTACAAAGTTCAGGTCAGGAGTACTGTTCGCTTATTTGGGCAGGCGCAGTCAAATGTCACCTTTCTGCCTTGGACTCGATGGAGAGGCGTGCGAAGAGGCTCATTGGTGACCCAGATTTTGTTTGAGACCAATCGGCAAAGCCTCGAGCACAGGCGCAGAGTAGCCAACCTCTCGGTTTTCTACAGGAAACATTTTGGAGAGTGTGCACAGGAATTATTTGAGATAATTCCCCCATCTCCATTTCTCCATCGAACAACACGACGCATGGCGGGTATACAATCCTTTTGTTGTGAACCCGCCGGTACGGACGACGCAGTTTGCCTCGTCATTCGTTATTCGCACCACCAAGGACTGGAATAACTTGCCTGCGTCGGTGCCAGAAAAACACGATATCTATATCTTATATATCTTCTTATTATCAATCTTTTCGCTCTTGATTTTATATGTAGGTACTAAGTATTATTTCTTCTGTGATAATCTATTGGGTAAAATTACAAAGAAAACAATGAATTCAAATGTGACTAAATTTAATTTGTTTTGAAGTGTGAAAGTTGCAATATATTTTACAGGCAATTTATTCATGGCATTGCACAAATCAAATACAAAGCACAATACCTAATACCGTTTACAACTTGAGAAATGGTAAATTCTATAATTTAACTTGTGCCATTTGAAAACAACTAGAATTCATAAAATAAAATAACTATTAGTATATACCTACATATTTATAATCACTTTATCAAATGTTATATAATATTTTATAAATTTTTAGCTTTCATGGATATTAAACATTACTAGGTATGTGTTTAAATTAATTATGTAGTAGTACTTTTGAAAGTAAGTAAGTAGGTACATATAAATATGTTACTTTCAAAATATGTACCTATAGTTATTTCCACGGTATTAAAACACAAACAAACATTTTTAAATATTTGTCTGTCTTTCTGTCCGGGCTAATCTTTGCAACGTCTGAACAGATTTTAATTGGGTATTCACTGGAAGATACAGGCAGTTATAGGACAACAATATGCTTTTATCCCGGATTTTCCATGGAATCGGGATTTACGCGATAAAAACTCCCACGCGAACTAAGTCGCGGGCATAGCTAGCAGGTAGGTTATACTCGTCTCTACAAAATTTTTGTTGACTTGAACTATGAAACTTAAACCCGTTTTTTTCTCATGGCACAAGCTATTTTACTGTATTTTTAATAAATACCTATTTTCTTTTTATACAAATCAGTAAAATCTAGTTCGCAAACGCGAACCTATCAATGTGTTTTTGAAATTGACACAGAATATTGAACGGTAGATATATAAACAAACATAATTCGACATTAATCACGTCCTTGTGATAATATTTTCAGTGAGAAATTTATAATAAAAATGTTAGTAGATCACACATCTGGCAACTCTTACAATAATACTAAACATCGATTGTAAGTTACATCCTTATACGCACAGGTATTTCATCAAAATATAGATATATTTCAAATGTACACTCTCAACTACACAAAAAATACTACAAGTAAAAAAGAATTAAAAACATGTCATTGGTAATAAATTATCTCGTGACTTAGTCAACATATATAACTAGGTACATATTTCAAATTATCAACTAAAAAGAAGATATATATAAACAAACATATTCGTTAAACATATTTTAATGAAACAACTAAGTAGGTACAGACGAGGAATTAGCAAATACATAATAAATTGAGGTATCTGCTTTAGAAAGTTGAGCTTACGACTAATGTCTTTATTTATCTAATGTACAATGTGATTAACTAAAAATATGGCATCTCCAGACATTCATGGCAAAAACTTAACTCCTTTAAAAAGTAATCGAGTAGAATAGACAGCAATATAATTCAATAGAGAGTGGTAGAGATGCGAATATGTTCATGTAAACATTGTGATGTAATAAGTTCTGAACTGTTTACTGCGTGAAAATGAACCGAAACATTCGTTCGAATATTCGGTTCAGCATTGATTTACTCCAACATTCGGCCGAATATGAAAATTTAAAAAATGCGCCGCATGTATCGAATATTATTGTTAAACTCAACATTCGGTGCATCTTTAATTAGTGGTACCTACTTATTATTTTATTCTTTCCTTTGTTTCAGAGGTAAAAGAGTAGATAATACACAATGATTGTTAAGTAGAAATTTTACTTGCATTCGTTATGTCATGAAACTCATGGCTAAATAATTCAGAATGATTGCAAAATTCTTCAATAAAAAGTAGAAGGCACGTCCATTGTTTAACATTTCAAAAAATTAACGAAGATGTGAATTATGACGATATATATATGACTATAACGATTGGTTATAGGTTTATAAACATTTTTTAAGTCATTGCCCTAGTTTCACTAATACTATAATAGTACAAAGTTAAATGCAAGGGAAGGTGGCAAGAATGATAATGTTTACTATAAAGTAAATTCCAGTGCAATTAAGGCTATCGTTTGAGAAATACTGATCAATTAAAAACGAGTGCAAGTATCGTTTAAACATAAGTCGAAGTAAAACTTCTTAGCTTTAATCTATAGGTACTAATATTATAATTATTATAAATAGGAAAGATTTGATTGTTTGTTTGCATTGAATAGGCTCCGAAACTACTGAACCGATTTGAAAAATTCTTTCACTGTTGGGTAGCTTCACGGTCCCCGGGTGACATAGGCTATATAATTTTTTTTTTACTATTTTTCCCGAAGCGAAGCGAGGGTAAGTAATATTTTTATGATTCAAATATATTATTAATATTATGAAAGAATTTTCAAGGAATGAAAGTAAGAATAGTTCATACATAATTAATAAATTAAGATATACTTAGATTATATATATGTAGTCTATAGATTAATCCCTAGTAGGTATCCCTAAATGATTATACTTTCACTTCACTGGGGACGGAGGGAAATGTAATTAGGTACTATTAGATACGTACGTTTTTGAAATGATAACAGTGCAGTGCAGCATAAGAATATAACAAAATTCATACGAGTGTATTTGTGTACACTAATTTTATTAAATACCGAAGTCCTAAAAACACAGCTCACGTTTATTTATTTCCACACATTTTATTGGCGAAAAGCAGAATTTTCAACACATGTGGTAAATTCATTAAACGAATATTTTAAAGGAGTTGTTGAATAACTAGCACGTTACCTTTTCATAAATTATTATAAATATTTATCAAAATAAATATTTATCAAATGGCGCCAAGAAGTTTTACTTCAATATTAAATTATTTCAACCCTATGCCCAAAATTTACATTATGTGAACTGGTGAGCAAATATCAAGTTAAATAACAGGCAATAGATACATTAGACAGCTATTAGAGGAAACATAAATTAAGGTATTTACTTGTTTTGTGCATACTTTTTGGTTTCACACATGAAGCGCACTTTGTTATCAGCATTTTTAAATTTATGAACCCATACTTATCCCATGCTCATATAAGTATGTCATCGTCAAACGCAGAAGAGAGAATCTGATAATGTTTTTTTATATATAACATAATTATTATACTGTTTAGTTAAACAATACATTTATTTGTAAGGCACTATGTAAATATCTAAATGACTATCATAAATTGTTTTGAATTATATAAAACACTACTTATAGATAGAAATAGCACAAATTACTATAGTGACTATAAATGATGGCAATTACGTTTTAGTATACATTTTGATATAATGTTATTCAGACACATGGATTTTGTAGTAATTACATAAGGCACGGTTGAAGGCACATTTTATAATAGATGTAACAATGATCATGTCGTCGGCTGCAATTTTATGAAGTGGACGGACGCAATAAGGCTGTATGAATTGATTCCTAATCGATAAAATGCCTTTATATTACTTTACATGTATTAATACAAGAATATTATTTTACAATTATTAAAAAAAAAACAGCGTGCACATAAAGGTAGCATATAATTTATTTTAAGTAGTCAGGTATATATTAATGTGATAATTGATATAAGTATTAAAATCAATCGTATTAAGCAATCTGTTCGTGTTGTATTCTCAGTGATAATATTACAAAACTGCGACAAATCGAGACTAGAAAGTGTTTTACAGCGTGTCCGAATAAAACGACCTGAAGTTACTATAAAATATGAAAGCTACAAAGAATCGGCTTTGTTCCCACTAGTTCGACTCGTTAGTTCGATCGTCGTACTAAAGGGAATTTTTTCCCACTAGTTCGACCGTCGAACTAGAGAGAATATTTTAATATTTTTTCTCATTAGTTCGACTGTCAAAATAAATAATAAATTACTTATTTTACAACAACATGTATATTAAAGACAAACAATATTAAGTACTAAAGATATTTTAAATTAAATAACAAAAACATCAGTATCTATACTTTTGTGGAACAAAAATCAACAAGAAGAAGTTGTTAAACAAATAATAAAAGTAAATACATCACAACCCAGGTCGTCACATCCGAAAACGCGTCTGTACGATTAAACCTAAAATCTATTAACTAATACATTTTCATTTATAATATTAAAAGATATCTATAATATCTTGGATATTCCTTGTTCACTTAAATTTAATTAGCTTACAATAAATTAATAATAACTAATGAATACTTAGAGCTTTTACGTTACGAGATTTAACGACATCTTCACCACTTGCAGTGAGCAATTCCTTCAATACATTTAGTAACAACTTCTCAAGCAATATTTAACTGTACGGCGCGATTATATTACTGTTAAAGTTAAAAAATAAACGATAACTGAAAAGCAACCCCTACTTCAGTTCACACCACAAACAGTTTGTAATTATTTAACGTTATAACCACTAGTAATTATAACTTTACAGTTTTCCCAATCTGGGAAACACTTGTTAAGTAAAATGTATAATAGTAAGGATGTCGCCAAAATTCTCGCAGCGTCTAAAATAAATTTCATTTTTAATGTACATAAATATTTATAAAATACTTATCATTAACGTATTTTGGGTTGTTCAATAGATGACTCTGCTCTAATTTAAAATAATAATTAGGTATGTAAGTATGTAAAGCGATTTCCTTGGTAAAGATTGTACCTATTGTGCCTTAGGGAGGCCATAATAAAATTTACGGTATGGTTAACTGGTAATTTGGTTGTATGGACTCAAAATATAATGAGCTCATCATCTACAGTTGATTCTTTTAACATACGAGTAGATAAGGCACGCCATTGGTGTCGATTCCGTTAACACACGGAGATTATGAGGAACATTCCATCTGTATTTGTGACTTAAGTTTGAGTCGATTATGTGGTGTGTCAATTCACCGTTAGCTGCGTCTCGGCTGTGGCTGTGTGGTAGGGGCAGTCACAGAGCACTGTAGAACGGGTCCATCAGGCTGGTGTCCAGATCACACTCCAGGAAGATACTCTCGTTGCATTCTTCCTGAAAACGTTATGCATCGGAGTCAGGTTCAGATTCGAAAGTCGAAATTAAAAAAAATTAAAACGTTCTAAAGCTTAATGGTAAGATAATTTTGACTTTTTGCGTTTTTGACCATTTGCGTCCTTGTCAATTTACGAGTTTGACAATATGCGTATGTATTTGACATTTTGCCTGACGCGTTTTACTTTTTGTCATTTGAGTATTTGACTTTTTGCGTTTTTGACCTTAAGAGTATAATCCCATTAAATTATGATTCGTAAACTTGCATTGATGTAATCGGAATTGACATTATATTATTATTGGTATTGCTTTGATGTATATTAAATACTGCTTTTATTATCATCACTTGTACTACTTGTATGGCACTTTAAGAATTTTGTACGATAGTTGACCATGACGGTATTAGGAAAAAATATTCAAAATAAGCAGCCTGTTTCATTTTCTCTCGCGGACTGTGTTTGGTTGATCATCACATCCAGTGGGCACTGGCGTAGCCAGGTTTTAGTTTCGGGGGAGGGTTCAAGAAAAAGTACATAAAATTACCCTTTTATTCATAAGAAAATTGAGAATTGGGGGAGTCCTGCTCAAGGAAGTCCTTTTTCGAGCAGTGTTTATTTAAAGAGATCTAAAGATAAAATGTATGGGGTGAATAGTACATGTTAATATCTTAACTTTTCACCCTTGAACCTCCAAAACCCCCCCCTGGCTACGCCCTTGCCAGTAGGTAATTATTTCTGCTGTTTTTCTCCACTCACAGAGGGATTGTCCACAATGTGACAGATTTCACACATGTTTTTCTAACTTTAAACGGTTTTATTTAGCTTGTTGTATCTGTTTGTTTGGGTCAAATTTTGCAAGCTGAATTAGAACTATGTACTTTCTTTCGTTCTACAAAGTTGATATTTTGCATAATGCTACGGTTCCGATGACAAAACATTTTTATGATAAGCATGACCTGATAATACTTTCAGGGTTGGCTCCAGACGAGGGAACTCCTTAACGGTTAACAGCACGGTCATAATTTTTTGCTTTAGTTCCTACAATGGCACTATAAAGCATTGAAGTATAATGTCATAGAACAGACATCTCGAACAAAATGTGTGTCCCGCCCGGGAGGTTCCATTTTCAAAATTGAGCCCCGGTTCTCCTTTCAAAATCGAACGAATCCATTGAAGATTGAAGCCACGTGGCGCCAATGCATTGAGACAAACATGGTGTTCGCGGTGTCGGTTCTATACGCTAGTAATAATACTTCAATGCTATAAAGTCGTTTATTTAGTTTTTAAACTGTTGACTTGTTTCCTATTTAGTTTACAAACAAGTTAATTTACATAACCATGACAGTGCGCATATAGTTTTAATTTTTTTTATCACTACTTAGAGTGAGTGCACAAATTAATTAGGATTTTTTGCTGTAAATACCTTTACAAATAAGATCACATTAGATTAAATATAACAAAAATATTCTTGGTGCATATTTATAAATGATTAATTTTCTGAGTAAAAAACTTAATTATCTAAAAGCTTGATCTCCACCAATCGTTACTAGAGCAGCGTGGAGTAGATAACTCTAGGCCTTCTTAAGAGAAGAGACCCGTGTTCAGGAGTTGTTAGGGAGCTATAAATGGGTTGAAGCCTAATGCTTGATGATAATATGGGATCATGAACATCAGTGCTAGCCCCTATAAGACATGGTATCTACAGGAACATGGACTACTGCGTATGTATTGACGATTAGTGTGGCGTAATGGTTATCATGTTGGACCGCCATACCAAGGGTCCGAACTTCGATACCCAGCGAGGCGGAAATTTTAATGATGAGTTTGGATTTCTGTTCACGGTCTGGGTGTGTGTCCATGGCACCCACGACGCAGGGAATCCTAGTGTGGGGCTATAATTGTATGCGTGTGAAGCGTTTACAGTCATAATATACCTGAGTGGTGCAGGGAGCAGGGGGCTGTTCAGCACCCCTTCTTGTGTGTCATTTGGAGGTCTTGGGCAGGTGTCTCTTCATGTGCAATGCGAGGTGGTCAGACCGCGCGAACGACCGTTCACACACAGCACATTTGAACGGCTTGGCGCCAGTGTGCTTGCGGTAATGACGCGTCAGCTCGTCCGACCGCGCGAATCTCCATTCGCACTCCGGCCATTGGCAAGTGTAGGGTTTTTCGCCTAATGGAAACGTTTTATTTTAGTCTATGAATGTTAATATAGTATGCGTTACGCTATGAATGTTAAATATACCTACTATTCTTTAGATAAAATTGAAGAAAAGATAAGATGGCGCTCTATATTGTCCTTTTGTTTCAGGTTTCAGTACTTAACCCCGTAAAATTTGATTCGATTCAAAGTGATATTTGAATCAATTAAAATAGTAATTTTTCATTTTCAATTCCCATAAGGATATTTCTTTTCACATTATTCATTCAAGTTTCTAAATATATTCTTCGATATTCCGCCTCTCGCTAAAATCGACAGTAAATTTTCACATCTATTATAAAATAAAAAGTATAAATTAATTTCATATTATTCGAATTTATTCGATATTTTTGTGAAGATTTGTTCATACCTATCGCCAATAAAGTATGGCAATTATTGCTTCAAAAGAATTTGAAAATATTTAGTAAACTTCACTAGCCGATAAACTCCAAAATCACCATTAATTGCCATCTCTGTCTGTCGCCTACAATGGTATGCTGCCTACTGCATTAGTGTAAACCAGTATTAATGCCACCAACATTGTGAAGTAAATTGAACATGGCTATTTCAGCGAAGACAGTTTCTGTTACCCGCTTAAGTATAAACTTTTAGTACCCATTTAAGCCTCTTGTTTTTATTTTACAACCTTCGCAGTGCTATCATCAGTGATTATGTGATTAGTTTCAACCGCAAGTGAAATTAATATGCTAATATTGTAGTTCTGTTTCTACATAAATTGTTAATATTCTAATAACTATAATATGCTTTCATAAAGATATGATGTAATAATTATCTTATTCGATGTTTTCGCCCGAGCTGCGTTTGTATTCGTTCGCATTGCTGCTGCACTCAATTTATTATGGTATTCATAATATTTAAATTATTTATACAATAAATTACTACATTTTTTACCTGTGTGTATTCGCTGGTGAGCTTTGAGATGTGAGCTTTTCGTATACACTTTGGTGCAACCTGCAAAAATATAATTGAAATATGAATTGTAGGTAGTGTCCTAAGTTGTTATACTCCTCTCATCTACTAATATTATCTGTGAATATTATGATATAAATGTGAAATGTAGGTAGTGTCCTAAGTTGTTATACTCCTGTCCTCTACTAATATTATATTATTATTATTATTATATATTAAAGTTTGTTTGTGAGGATGTATGGATGTTTATTACTCTTTAATGCAAAGACTACTTTCATTTTTTCATGATATTTTGCAGGTACCTAGATCTGGTTGAACATGATCTATACTAGAATAACATAGGATACTAATTATCCTTGAAAACGCGGACAACGCCGCGGGCATAGCAATGTCAGAAATATTTAGATGGAAATGTATCAAATATCCGAAGTCAAGTTCAGCGTAAGTGTGACCGCGCTTGTAGGTATCTTAAGCTTTAAACTAAATATTTGCGCTCCATATCAAAACCCAAAAAATTATATGTTTTTTTTTATAATTTTCTGCATTATTTAAATCAATATTTTACTTGCTAACATCTAACTACCAACTACTTATAAGGAACTTCAATTATCTTTACGTGCAGACGTAATCATAATAATAATTATGCTTAGATCAAATAGGTGGCGCTCTTGTAGCAGTAATCTAAGAGGTCCAAATCAGTATGCTATTGAATTTATTATACACAACAAATTATATAAGTATTGTTTTAAACCCAAAAATCCCTATAAAGCATGAGTTTGTTATAAATTTAATTATATATTATTACCCATGAAATCACAATGATGCACTCTTCTTTTCTCTAGTTCGGGATTATTCCGTCGATTGTACTTGACGGAGGAGGGCGCCACCAGTCGCGAGTGCGTTAACGCATGCGTCATCGACTGCGTCTGCTGCTGTGGTGCCATATGAAGCTGCTGTGGCATCGCCTGATGGAAAAAATATTGCGTAAATAAATAATTGGAAGGAATTTTTTACTAGGGAAGGAAGGTTGTAGCTTGTACTCGGCAACCCTCAACTATAGCACACTCTCTGACTCTCCATAAACTTTCTGGTAGTTCAGGAGTTTTGAAGATGCACATTACATCAGTGCAAATTGACGGAGAGGTTTGTGGAGTAAAGCTTTCGACAGTTTATTATCATATAAATTTATCAATTAATGTACGTGACGATGTAGCGATTGGTAATCCGAGAAATCTTTAGTTGAGAACTCCTTTCATCTAAATATAACAAATTTTCGTTAGTCGCGCAGTTTCTTTAAAGGATTAGAGTGATGTAATCTATTTCTCACTTTCTTATCACAAGTATACCCATCTAATTTTCGTGCATATATTTTTTATTATTATTATTAACGTACTTGTTGGTGGGGATGATGATGATGATGCGGATGCGTCGCGTGGTGAACAGGGGGCGCTCGCAGCAGGGGCGGCGGGTGGTAGGGGGGCGGTGGCGTGCGTCGCGCTCCGCCCTGCAACCAACGAGCCTTCTCTCACCTTTACATGTACACGCCAAATATTACAACAGTTATACTTAATTATGGTAAAATTAAAACAATACTTTGATATATAAACTTTTCCCACTAACGCCATCTATATTTTTTAATCGAAAACTATTGTTAAAGTAATGATAAAAAGATAATTATAGAAAATAATAAAACAAATGTCTATAATATAACGATTTCAATTCGATCAACGAGACTAGCATCAGCATAATCAGTCATGAATAATTAGTGGACTCTTATAAAAAAAATATTGACGTTAGGTATTTAACATGGCAGCACTTTTGTCTGTTACCCGCACATTATTGCAGCATTTGTTTGATTTTATTACACAAAAATTTAACACATACGTTAGTAGTACGACATACAGGCACCTATTGCACCAAAAAACGTTAGGCATACGCCACCAACATGGTGGCGTTTATGGAATGGTAATGGAACACCATTACCATTCCATTAATAACTGATTGGCTGTTATTATCGAAATTTTCACAATACTAGTCTTCTTAGTAAGGATTCGCAGGAGGCTAATAAAACTGAAATGTAAGCTTGATCTCACGATCAGTGATTCTTCCGTGCATCATAAAAAATATACTTAAAGTACCTACCTTATCGAATCAATCATATATCCCACTTACCATCAAGGTTTTACATTCCATCATCCATTTATTCCCGACGTCATGACATTGCTAAAAAGTGATCAAGTGCATAAAATGTTAACAGTACAATCGCTTAGCAATATGGTACCATATATCGCATCGTCGCAAGCAAACGCAGTGTTTTTGCATTAAGATGTTACGATAAAGATTCTTGATGTTACCTGTATTGAGTTTCCTGGACTTCCCTGATCGGAGCCGGGCGGGGTCAGCGGTGACATGTACACGAGTCTGGATGGGGGGTACTTGGAGAACGATGTGGCTGGCTGCTGGGGCTGATGCTGTGGAGGGTGCGGGTGTGCGTACGTCGGTGGGGCGCACAACCTCTCCGTCTTAATTTCCAGCGGACTAAGAAGAGGAGTTGCACATTCCTCGAGCAAGGGGTCGTCGGCTTCCAGCTTGACGTGGGTCGCTCCCAGGGGAGCGAGCATGTTAGCATTCTCGGGATCGATATTTCTGATAGAGGAGGCGATGTCCTCCCAGAGGGCAGGACGCAGGAAGGCATCGTCGCGCGAGGAAGTTCCACTGTCGAACAGATCCATGTGGGCAGGCGAAAGCGAAGCGACCTCTTGCTTGCAGAGCAAAGACTCCAGTTCAGACGTCTGTGGAAGATAAAACATTCACGTTACTTCAATATAGTTTATCTTAATAATTTGAATGTAGGTATATTTTATAAGCGTCATTTATAAAATATCACTAAATAGATGAATAGCCTGGAACAAACATAAATGTACGAATATAACAGCTTGATTTATTCTAAGAAATTCCTCATGAAATTTATTATGCAAATCCTTTGATCACAAAGACCAATCCTATCAGGCAGGATATTTCGAACAGCCTATTACCTCAGCTTTTAAGTAAATCTTATGGCGATCGTCAGCAAAGATATTATTTCGATTGAAAATCTGTCTCATACCATTTGTGCGCTTTCAATAATTTGTTTAAAATACAAGCAACTTTGTCTTGTGATAAGGAGGTAGGTGTAAAATTTGGGTTATAAGTAGGTTACTAATGATTGTCATTTAGGCAATTAATTTATGTAGAGTCCAGTACGACCGCGTATATTTCCCAAAACGTGACAATCGTAAGTACAAACGGGTCGATACTTCGATGTTGGTCGGGTCATTGTGCTACATTGCGCCTAAATTTATTTACATCAGAAAAGAATGCGTCCTATATAAGCGACAAATTTAAAACCGTGAATGGCGTATGATATTCACAATTTCCAATTTCTCTGTGGCGCGGACAGACCGCAGAGCGCATTTGCATACAATGGAGCCCACGCGCGCAGGTGACGAGGCACGGCTTATAAACCAACATTGTCGGATGAGATTTCAGTTAACTTTGAACTTTTTATGCATGCCACATGTTATACGAACTGTGATGAAAAGCAAAAGCTCGTCCAACTTGGAACCTTCTTGTTAGGACTCTGCATGTATTGGACTGAGTCGTATTTTATGTGGTGAAATAAGTTGGTACGGAATGATGTCTATCCAATGATGCAGTGTCATGATTCTATGAGCGTATTCTTTTCATAGATTGATAAATAGAACAAAGAGCTTTATTTCAATTGTTACATATCATCATAATTATTTGTACCCTCTTAATCATAGACTAAGTACATTAAAGACAGTCAGATTTTATCATTATTCAGGTAACAAGCTCTTTTTATATATATATATTTATTTGATTTTAAAGTTTTGAAGCAGGAATATGAATATCAATGTAAACTGTTTGAAAACCGATATCGAATCTAAACAACAAATAAGTAACAAATAATTCAGACATTTTGAATACGAGCGATCGAGTTGTAGTTGTCGGGGCCGAAATGCGTTTCGTTTATTGAACAACGAATACGTATCAACCTGCTCCATTGCACGTATCTGAGCGAGAGATCGGTAACCCTTTGCACGGTGTACCGAATGGAACCTCCTTGGTACAGAGAAGTTGTGTCGCAAGAGCGCCGGACCGCGCAAATTCCTTCCATGACCTTTGCGGATCGAACGATTGCGCCATCGTCTCCTCCACCACGGCTAGACGAGCTTAGGCAACTGCAGCACAGATTAAGCCATGCTATAGATCGGCCAGAAAACTCGGGGCCAAATTGTATGTTGTGGCGCCCCGGGGAACTGCTACACATCTAATCAAGATAAACCAGTCGTTGTGAAAACTAATTTATGAAACAACTCATGTTTAACATTTAACAAAAGCACGTCTTTATCTACACTCTAAGCTATGCCAAATTTTGCGACGATTCTAATGCAATCGGAATGTCATGGAAATTTTCTTTACATGGAATTTGTTCTCTCTCCGTTACTTGGTGATATCGAGAAAACTTGTGGGAAATGTTCGCTGTTACTATTTGTTTATCATAATTGAAACAGCACATGTATGTGGATATTCTACTTTCAAACATTATCTATCTCAAGACTCGTTCAAGTCGTTCAATCAAAACGAACTCACGTTGCGGCTAGATAAGCGATTTTTTTAGATTCGCGTTGGAAACTAAAGTCTATTTTAATTTAAATTTTCCTCATTACGATATAATCTTTATTATTATATACGATGCGTAGAGCTCTTATTTATCTTATTTATTTTATCAGAAAAAGAGAGATATTACTTTACTATTTTTAAATGATATTCTACAGTTCGTAGCGTAACTCGTATCATAACTAATTTGTTTCTGTATGCATTTACAACATTCCTATGTACCTACGTACCGTAAAAGTAAGTTGATCTATGACAAAGGAGATTTACTAGGTGCTTTATTCGTTTTAGCTTAGTTCATTTACGAAGTTCTATCGGGCGCCTTTACCAACAACCGGCTGTTGTGAAATTAAAGAACCTCCCGCGGATTTGCACCCGCGACGCGAATAGAAAGACGCGCCTGAATTAGATCTTATCTCGGAACTAAATTTATTGCTTTCATAAGTATAAAACGAAACAACGAGATAATAAATCTAAACGTACTCTAAATAATTACAAATACTCACTTAGCTTGATAAATTTGCTTAATATTTCCTAATCTGAGTTTCCATGAATGTTTTAAGGATTATTTTTAAACTGTTGCCCGCAGCCTTGCATACGAAAATTATGTTTTAATTTGTTCAAACTTTTATCCTGTTTTCCCGGGGAACCTTTTAATTTTCCTGACTGAAAAGTTGCCTAAAATATGACCCAGGGTATCAGTAACAACTTTACCAATTTTCATCTAAATCCGTTCAAAGGTTTTTATGTGATGCCCGGACAGACAAACAGACACTTTGAGCTTTAAGGATAGAAGATATAATATAAGATTTTATGACAATGGTAAGTGACCATCGTTGCCAATGGATATGGACAGGGGACATATGAATTTCCAATGTCCAATACATGGTTCATACGAAGAGGTTAAACTATAATTCCTAGTTTTCCTATTGGTTTAAAGGGATTGCTATAGAACTGACTGAATAGATCAAGTTTGATCGCAGTAGTCTTTTGAAGCGTAAATTTACATACTCTACAAATAATCAACCATAGTACCATGGTAAGTATATATTAAGTCTGATGATTCATAAACGATTAAGATATTATGAAATAAGAAAAAAAGACAGCCGTGATTTTGTAAAGCGTAGGTAGCTCTACATAGTAAGTTCAGTCAATCTTAGACTGATTTGTGAATAACACTAACACAATATTGATTTTTAAACGGTTTTATTTATGTAGCTTACCCTGTTTGTTTTTGACCCAATCAAATCTTGCAAGCTGAATTAGATCTACTTACTTCCTTTCATCCAACGATGTTCAAATTTTGCATGTTGCTATGATTCCGATGACAATACATTTTTATGATAAGCATGAACTGACTTCCAAGGGGCTTCAAACGAGGGAACTCCTTAACGGTTTACAGCACGGTCACAACGTTTTTCTTTAGTTCTTACAATAACATTATAAAACCGTTTATTTGTAATAGTTATTAAACTATTAACTTGTTGGCTATTTTTACTCGAACTATATAGAACTTTACCGAATTTACTGACTATGTGAAATAACTGAAAGACAAATTATTTTTCCCGATTTAAACTACACAAACAATATTTTCAATGAACGATTGATTTTAATTAATAGGTAATTGTGCGAGATTTTAGTAACATTAGTAAGTAATAGTACAGATATTGTAACGTTTATTTAAATACGAGTCAAAGTTATGCATAGTAAGTTGCATAGTAACTAGTAAGTTGTGATTGGTGGTTTCAGAGGTAACGTTAAACCGTCACGGTGGTTTAGGGTTTAATTACAGACTAGCGCCATAGTTGTAAGATGGCCAATCCGCGAAAACTGACATCCTCTATGATGCCTTATTTCAATTAAGATTTAATAAATAATTTAAGAAGCTTAATTTCTATTAGCATTTCTACTAGCATTCGGTCAGTGTGACCAAAAAAGACGATTTTAGAAGGAGGTTGGTAGAAAAACCGACACTCATAAACAATCTGAATTAAACTGGATGATACAGAACCCAATTGGGTACCTCTAGTAGGAAGGACATTTATACATAGGTTACCAGAGCATCCTCTGTTGTTCAGCAAAGGGAAGATGGTTTGGAATGAAGGACTTATTCACCTTCTCCCCGATTAAGCACTATAGATACTCAATAAAACTAAATCGGCAGTCATCCTAACACATGACGAGTATTCATACAAACTACATAGGCTCGCCATTAGTGTATTTATAGCACTAATTTATAATTTGTAAAGCTCGCTAGCTTGTCGCCTCGACTTGTAAATGCCGGAATAAGGCGACTATTAGCAGCCACGAGATGGGGTTCTCTAGGTCTACCGAGACTAATGACGGAATTAAGGAAAAGTTATTATGTACAATCGATCTGGCTGTTTATCGCCGTGCGAAATTGGCTATCCAGCTCGTATATTACGAACTTAAACTCTCTTATTCTGATAGTATAACGGTGTTCAACATTGATGTACAGTGATGATCTTATAATCGGATATAGGGTAAGGTTGTAAGGTTGTAATACCCCCCCTGAGGGTTACTAGGTTAGATTATAGGAAATTAAACAATATCCTATATGTCCACTCGATTTTTATTTATTAGGAAGGTACGTAATCATCAAGTTTTCATGTATACAAAAAGCGTGTTTTATACTTTTTTGTACTAAAATATTTAATACTGTTTTGTAAGAGTAAGACAGTAAAGCGTTCACATTGGCTTGTGTAAATCCTATGTGATCGACCGAGTTAGCACGCGCTCAGGAGTTCAACGAGGGACCGTGATTGGCATTGGCTCGGTTCCGTATGCGTAAAGCCGTAGGTCTTGGACGTTATCGCTACATAGCAGTTGTTAAGCCATCTCGGAGGCAAAGTTTGGTTTGTCTAATAAACTATCCACCAATTTGCACTGGAGCAGCATGGTGTAGTAGTCTAGACTTCCTCAGTTATAAGAGAAATCCGTGCTTTAGTTGCGGTTCGTTAATGGTTTGAATCCGGCAGATAAATGTTGGCCAAGGTACTACAGGACAAGTGCCTGTCTTTGTAATTGTGAAGTGTCAGAATCGTAATGGATTCAGTTACCAAATGAATTATTAGAAGACGCCATTCGAGGTTCGAGGCTTAGGTACGAGGTTTATGTCTACCAAATATAATACCATATAGGGCCGACGACGGGAGCGATGGGTTAATTTTCTCCCCAATATGTACACATACTGGATATATTATATAACACATCACAATAAAACATAGTCTAAGAACGCTTATTGTCAAGTCACACAAAGAATCTATCGTAATTCGTACCTACAATTCTTAGCCTATTCCTACTCGCCAATAACGGCGTTGCGTGTTAGGATATAATGAAAGTTTCCCCTTTCCCTAGCGTTTGTGATTACTTATGTGTAGATAGGTATCTAATTAAACATCTCTGATTTAAACTTCAGAAATATACATATTGTTTTAATTTAATTCCTCAATGTAATAAACTTAGCGCCGTAATGCCTAAGCGAGTTTGTAGAATAACTGTAGCAACATTATGTTTAAATAACAATTTATTTAAGAAAGTACTAAATTGAAACGTCTCTGAAAATACCCTAACAGTTAGTTATCTATTGTTTAGTTATATTGAATGCAAATTGCACAAAATATTTTTATTTATGACTAGGAAATCGCCCTCGCTTCGCTTCGGGAAAAATACTAAAAAAAATAGAATATAGCTTATGTCACTCGGGGATAGAGTAGCTTCCCAACAGTGAAAGAATTTGTCAAATCAGTTCGGTAGTTTCGGAGCCTATTCAATGCAAACAAACAATCAAATCTTTCCTGTTTATAATATTATTAGGTATAGATAAATACTTTATTTGTGAAGTGTAAATAGAAAAACACTTATAGGTAGATAATATTACTTTTAATACACCTTCATAGGATTCCAAGATTCAAAATCGCCAACCCATACCGTTATGGCATTGTTTGAACACCACGCGGGGTCGCTATTCCGCCGCTCTATATCCATAATTCAACCGAACACCCACGCCAGTTCATTCTTCAGCACATAACGCAATGTTATCTGCATCTACAAGCACACATTTATCTCTTAATACAAAGAGAGAAAGTTCATTTTACCAACACGATCCGTCTTTGAAATTAACGAATGCCAGTTATGCGATGATGTAGGTAATCGCATAATTCGCGACGTTAAACTTTTAGTTATTTGCACTCTCTACCCACCTTTCTATGTTTTATGTGAGTAAACGTTTTATCTGTGAAGAGAGCTCGATCGTAATCTAACAGCGACTTATATTCCCTAAGCTATAAGATGATTAAAGACGAGGCTCAATCATTTTCTTCATGGTTATTGAAAGCTAGTAAATTGCTCGATTATGGACAGTTTCTTTTCATTTTAGCAATAATTAAATATTACTAACGCTCTATCCACGGCCTTGCCCGCATTTTCCGGGATAAATACTTTATATCGTATTACAGACCATATGTGTGCAAAATTTTATAAAAATCCATTTAGTAGTTTTGGCCTGAAAGATTAAGAAACATCCATACATCCTCACAAACTTTCACATTAATAATATTAGTAGCACGAGTCCTTAAAGTCATTAATAATGCTTTAATATAAGGATAGCAGAGTTAAACAAATTGATTAAGACTAAAACTTTGAATTTTTTCAATTTCAGTCCTAACATAATAATATCATTGGTAGGTTTTTATGAATACCCAATATCTATCTGAATTCCAATTTATTAAAATAAAGATGAACGGTTTGACATTTCGGTGAGATGAGGCTAAACCAATTTACCAAATAGAGACCGGTCTCCATTTAAACTCAATCCCTAGGGTAGAAGTAGTTAATGAGTAATTGTCGATAAACTACAGATAGCTTATTGTAGCACCAAAAAGCTATCCTAATTAATGCGTATCTGAAAATTCATGCCTATGTTTATAACCGTTGAAGAGTAGGTACCTTCATTTGGAGCCAATTCTGAGCGATAGAATAAGGAATACTTATCATAATTGCAGCATTTTCGTCGGAGCTAAAATAATGTGTAGGTATAATTAAAACTTCATAGTAAGTATTTCTGATTAAGCTTGCAAGATTTAACCATAGATACATGCCGACAAACAAACGAACAAGGCAAGTTAAATAAAAGCTTGTATTAATTTCATTCTAGATTTGATAGCGCACTATATAACTAACTTCTTAGTTATAGTTGATAGCCCTCGCTTCGCTTCGGAAAAAAATAGTAAAAAAAAATATAATATAGCCTATGTTACTCGGGGATAGTGTTGCTTCCCAAGAGTGAAAGAATTTTTCAAATCGGTTCGGTAGTTTCGGAGCCTATTCAATGCAAACAAACAATCAAATTTTTCCTCTATAATATTAGTATAGATAATAAGAACTACTTTACACAATTAAATAACTCAAGTTCAACAGTTCTTAAGTCGAATTATATTATATATCTGAATCATCTTCACCCCATGACAACAAAAGGCAATAACATTTTATAGTTGGCCGGCATATAGAAGCCATGTCTAGCAGTTGGGCGGCGATGGGCGGGCGGGAGTCTCGATCGATACAGAACCGCCCACGACCAGGGAGGTGGGCGGCCTACGAATACCATTTCAATGTTAAACAGACCCATTTTTATGTGGGTACATTAACAGAGCTCCACATTAATGTTATCTTTTTTAAAACAAAAAAATTAAGAGTGTTATATAAAAGATTTATTTTAAAAATGAATATTGAAGATAAATGATAGTATAACCCAAGATTAAAGCGTAAAATAAAGACATATCGTCTGCTGATTAAAACACAATGGTTTAAGGCATGATTACTACTTTCTTTCTTCTTTTCACATTTAAGCCAGTTGTACTTTTATGTTCAAAATGTACTTAATTATTTTCGTTGTACATAATTTAATTTGTACAGAAAAGATTTGTACCATTATGCCCATAGTGTTACTAATTCTCGTTTGGCTTCTAAACATAAAAACATCATGCACTAAGTTTACGAAAACTACATGCAAACTTAATTAAAAGTTGATATAATAATAAAGGTTATTGCAAACATGTATGATGAGACATCAACACAGTTTCTGCCGCGTCCCACGGTGAATTGACTGTAATTTGAGTAATGTTTACCATTCCCATAAATTTTGGTAAATATACATAAGAACGAGGGTGACGGGAGCCATAGAACGTACGCAATACCAATATTTAGGAAAATATATTTTTTATATTTATGATGTACTTATTTAGCATTACGGAACAATAACATTTTTAATTGTTACGGAATATCACAGTCCACGTATAGAATACCGAATGACAATAGATATGTAATAGGGATGTTGACTAATTTTAGGATTCAATTTTATTTATAGATAGAACCTCAATATTCACGAAAAAAATATTATAAAAATAATAATCTTCAATTTAATAACAAAAATTGATAAATAAAAATCATTATCAAATTTCTCACCAAAAACGTCACGTGACGTCACTAAAATATATTCAATACTATCTGTCTACTAAGTTTGTTGAATTTCCATACAAAATTGTTCTAATGACGTTATATTCTCAAAATGGCGTTTGATCTCACGTGACAGTGAGTAGGTACAATTTTTAACATTTTAAATTAATGATATTTAATTTATTGTGATTGATTTCAATAAAAGAATCATATTTTATACATAAATTTATATAAATTTATAATTAGTGTCAACATGTTATAATAAATATTTGTAGAACATAGGTAACTGTAACAGTACTTTAATTGTTTAATTAGTAATATAATGAACTTTTATGATTCTAACGAACTATTATAATGAATCGATGAGCTGGTTGAGCCCACCCGCTACTTACTCGTAGCTACTTTCCCGAAACGATAAAAATAAAAAGCTCTTGTTTGATAATGTGGCGATGGAGCAGTGGCAAGAATAGTAATATAAGAACATTATGCGCTAGGACGTTTTGGGTTCAAAAACGAAGGAAACTTACTTTAGTAGTACTTTGCAAACTAACGACAGTAAATAAGTTAGTCTGTGCCTTATTAATATTATTATTACTGCCTCTGTTTACTATGAAAGCCTTCATAACTAAGTTAGTGAAGATATTTGGGAATCGAAAACAGAAACTTCCATCCGTAAACTAATGTTTGTGGCAATGTACGTTACAGACTTTGAAAATATCCAACCGACGTGCCCCAAACTAGTTTCATTTGAAATGCAATAATGCGAAGATGGTGGACTACTAAAACAATGCATTAGGCACATTCGGTCCATTCATGAAGTTGATTATTTTCCTATACAAAAAAATTCAGGCACACGCCCGGTATTCACTAGTAATGTAATAAAACTTCGTCATAAATCTGAAAAAAATTCAGCGACAACAGAAATAAAGGCAGGGAATCACATAAAGTATTTTAATCTAACGGCGTATTACGTTAATGACAGTAAATGAGCAGCCGGACCACCTGAAGATAAATGATCATTACCGTCCAGACCACAGGCCAACACCACCACGCTTAGCTAGCTAGGAATCCTCTCCCTCTTCTCTTATTTGCGATCGACCACGAAGAAACATTTCATGAATTTCTTTAAGTCTTTATTAAGCAGCTCGGCTAATCATGACCAAGGCATGTAATCTTTATGAATCAACGGTTTTATAAATTCTCGCACATTCACATAACTTTATTAGTTAGGGAGAAATCTTCAGGAGATACGGCTGGCCTTTCTGGAGGGGGTTGAGGTTAGATCGATTTTTTATCTACTACAATCGTCCCCAAAGCCCCCCCCCCCTCCCCCCTCCCGCAAACGATCCGTGACGCAGGAACCATAATAAAATTCTTTCGTTTTAGGCTTAAACTTATAAACACAATCGCGAGTATTTTCTATAAAGAATCTATCCCACAATACTCACATCTCCCCATTAAAGTATGTTTTATCGTAAATATATTTCTTTGTCATACATATTTATTTGTTTATGTCTAGGACACATCACAAACCACAAAGACCCGTGGACAAATATTGGATTTTAATATACTGCTTTTTTAAATCGAACTAGTTACCAGACCATCTAATAACTAATTCGTAGCATTACTACGTACCATCAGTCATACCATAGTTGATGGAATGTTTTAAACTCCGTAATAAGTACGTATATTCCCAAAGCGTGTGTTAGCGTACTTTATTAGTGCGTACACGCTAACATGATATGACTGAAGTTAATTTTTTACAAGTTATAAAATCTTACTACCGTATTATCATTGTCACGATCAGATCTCTCAATATCGAGGGAAACGGTGTTTTCCTTGTTGATAGCAGCATAAAGATAACATTTACTCATAAAGTCGACCGTATAAAGATGACGGAAACGCGTCTTTCTCGGTAACTTATGTGCAATACCTGAGCTTTCAAAATTTTATAACAGGAATTTACACACTTGACTCACCATGAAAATACATATATCTTATGACTTAAAAGGTATTAGAAGTCATGGCGCAGTGACTTAACGTTTGATGAATTTGAGAGTTACAGTAATTAAAAAGGCACGATTACATTTTTATATACGAAAACGATTATTATAAGTGTAACATTTATTTCATAATTTCTTTTTGTTATATACGAACTAGCTGGCCTTTGTAAAATTTGAAAAAACTTTACAACATGGTAATTTTTTGGATCCTTTAATTGCATGAAACGAGCTGACTGATATTACACAAAAGACTGCTCTATCTCGTCTTAATAACTTTTTAATTAAGTAATCTAAATTCAAAACTTTATGTCTAATTAATTAATACCTTTTACGTATGGTAATCCAATGGGGACATAAGTCACGTTAAAACGAATAAGTTTAATCATACATTCGTATTCTTATAAGCGATAGTCAATTAAATAAACATGTGCCTGTAATAGGAGTGTGTTCACGGCATTACATTCAGCAACGTTTTACCGTTCTGAGAAAGAATGTTGCGTGCATTTACTAGAACGACGGTATACAAATCACCGCATGCATATTCATAGATCATCCCTCTGCGGCAGCGTAGGGATGCAATAGGTGAGTAAAGCTTTAATAATAAAAACATATTAGCCGCATCGCATGTCTATCTTTCCGTGACCGGGCAGTTTTACACCTGGTCGAATGGGGAGGCCCATCTACCCGTGGGGGCAAGCGGGGTGAGGGGTTTATAGGAATAATGGGTACGAGGCAGTAGGGGGCAAAGGCACCGTTTGTCAGCGGTCAGCTATTAATGAATGCGCTCATAATGTTTATTGTACCCGCTGAGCCGTTTTTGGGTAATGCTTGTAACTCATCGTTTTATAAATTAACTGTCATGACTATCGGCTATTTGCTGCCAGTAACTTTTTGATCTTAGTTTACTTGTTGGTTACATTAAGATACAATGATTATCAAGAGACTGTCACTTCCTAGTTCACAGATCGATATTGAGATAAAGAGTATTTTAATTTTAAAGTATTATTACGCCCCAACTCAGAGTAATTAATTATTAAAGTAACCTTTATTGACTCTGAGTTGGGGCGTTAGAAAGTTTTCTATTTGACAAAAAAAAAGGAGTTCATATATTATTTCAAAGGAGGTTTAAAAAAATGTAATATGTTCAAGTGAGTTAAGTATGTGTATAAGATAAAAACGAAGTTTGATTCACATGTCACTTTCTGTTCCTTTTAGTTAGAAGCTTACGGCTTACCGACCCCAGCCAGACCACCCATTTGATTTGTGTTACACGGTATTGAGCGGGGGCCACTGACATAATTACCACGTGCCATCGTTTACACATTTGACTTCGTTTTATTATAATAATGAAATTATTTAGTTCGCGTGCACGGCACGAGGCCCGCGCTTGTCGGATGCCCATTACCTCATTAGATGGTCGCGATGATACAACCCTCAAACCCTTGGCAAGTTTCACTTTTTAATTTGATGATGTTGCTTTGCGGTAGAGTGTATTTCATTCGGAGGGGTGTGATTTTACGAGGGAAGATCCGAAAGCCATTATTCATAAAGCAGCATATTTTTACACCTTTAGTTTCTTTGTTTTACATTTGTAGAAAGTTGAACGTATCGACGAATTTTGAATTTCTATTGATTATTTAAAAACAAAGAAATTTGAGCTCCTTTAGTATTTTTGGATGACTGAGGCACTTAACTTTGCTTTGGAGTGGTGTTTTTGAAAAATATTTTATTACGTGACTACTAATATTTATGATATATTATTATTTTAGTTTCAACAATCCTTTGACCCAGTTAACAATGATTAATTTATTTTGAGCTCCGATAAATATTTACAATATGAGCCTATTCCACTATTTAGAACACGGTACTCTAAAAATCAGCATGTTGTAGTGATATTGTAGAACCCTTAGACATAAAAATTTTGGTATAAGTATATCAGTTATTTAAACTAAAGATTCAAATCTTAGTTGCACCACGTTACAGACATACGCATTAGAGATTTGAAAAAATAAAATTTTGATGTCCAAAAGAAAAAGTTACTTAAGTTTTAATTTTAAATTATATTTTATTTATGTCATGTCTTAATTACAGAATGCATATTCAGTACAATAGACATATATAATACAAATATACCTACAATGCAAATTCCACTAAAAATTATAAATTTTTATTAAATATTTGTATATTTACACAAATTAAATCGTGTCAAATGAGTAAAAAGGGAGTTATCAAGGCCGACTATTAAACGTCCACGAATTCAAACCTTTAACCAAAGTTTAACTTCCCAAACCTGTGTTTAACGAAATTTACATCCAAGGGTTCATTATAAAAATATAACGTTATCGTTAATTATAAAAAATCAATTAGCAACCAAAGACGCGGTACCAATCTGGCAAGAAGGGGGTCGCGGTAGCCGCCGCTAATTAGCTAATGGATGCCTCCCTAACTCCCGCCAATGCCCCTCCAATGCCCCCTCCACACCCCCTCGCGGACCCCTAATGGATTTTGGCACGCTCCGCGCCATTGCGGGTCCAGCTCGGATTTCGGACGGAATTCAGTTAAAGCGCTAGTCGTATGGAAATAAAACAAAATCTGCCTCAATTGGCGTAGTAAAAGGTTCTGTGGTGTAAATGAATGCAAATGTATTTTCAGTTTTATTTATTTTTATTCAGCGGTAGGCGTAATTTTGGAGGTCATATTTCTTATTACGTTTTATTTATGCTACCTATTATTTATTATCAAAAAATATAAATGTAATCACATTTTCGAAATGGGTCTAACAATCAAAGATGACGAAAAGTCGATCTAAGTAGCTAGGTCTCATATTTAGCAAAAATTCGCTTTGACTGTATTTTCACTCAAAACGATTTATATCCCCCGCAACGTGCTTGAGAAGAGCTCCTCAGACTGCTTTGTTTATAAATTAAATGTTACCTTCTAAACGCTTCCCTGCTTGTGGGGATCATGTCTTGCATGCTTAATTAGACCTGCTTCCTCTTAGGTACCCTAAGGAGTTGAAATTCTACAAAATTATTTATTTTTGATGTCAATGCAATTTTGTTCCGCATGAACATTAGGTACACTACACTTAGGTTTGTCTCCAGACGAGGAAACTTCTTAACAGCTAACAGAATAGTATTAAATCTCTTGATTTACTAGATGCACTAAAAAGCGTGCATTTAGCTCTTATACTATTAACATCCCATTTCGTTACGTTGACAAATTGTTTTTTAATTGTATAATTTTAATTTCAAATTTAATTAAGTAATTTTCTTTCTCTCTTTTTTCTTGTCCGGCAACATGTCGGTGATTCCTTTGATGTTACTGATGTTTTCTAGCGTCTGTGACCTGCCTGTTTATTGTCTATGAAAAAGATTTAGGACGCAGGTGCAATTTAGTATTGTAGCATTTTACCAGTAACCATTGACTTTTAATGGATTTCATGCAATAATAATATTCATACACAACAATTGTTATTGTATGTAGTCTCGTGGTTCGCTTGGTATTGCTCACCGCAGGAATAGTTAATCCGACAGAATACCGCCAATAATAGTTGCAACTTACGTAAAGCTGTAGCTGTAGCATGTATGGAGTTATGAAAACTAAAGTACAATTCAACTATGATTTATAAATAACCTCACACAAACTAGAGATAGTTTAAAATATAATATCATAGATAAGAATCTATTTATAATTATGTATTGTATATTAATGCGTAAGATAAAATCTTTGTACCCCACTTTACAACAATTTCGAGGAAGGAAGAGTATGGCACAGTTCTAATATTTATACACTCATACACACATTTACACATATACACAAAATAAATGTCAGTGTGAAAGAGTAACCTTTTGACATTTACGGAAAAATCATTATACATAGATAATTTTTAGACTTGAGCAATAGTATAAAGTACAACATAAAACTAAATAAAGTAAATAAAGTATAACTAATCAATCCAGTCACTCTGTAGAGCTAGTCACAGTAAATTATAAGCGTTTGACTATAACGTACTCTAACCCTTTTCATGATGCTAGTGTCGTAAATAAGTCAATTTAATCGTCGAGAGGAATTAACAATGGAAAAAGACCCCTCACCAATCACCAATTATAACACCTCCAATTCAGAAGACCAATTCAAAAGAAGATAAAATATTACCTATTATCAGTAAATCAATAAATAATTGAAATATAGAAAAGGTTTACTCTATGTGGGGGTTGTGTATGCTAGTGTTAAAAAGTTATTTTGTTATTTACAGTTTCATTATATTACGTGCCGATCGTATATCCTGATTTTAAGTACTTAATAAGCATCAAAGGCGCCTTTGACGGGAATGGCATTATTTTGTAACGATCGAAGAGACGTTTTATCGAGGAGCACAATAAAAAACACATAACTTGGCGCTCGGCGCAAATTGAATGGTTTTGGAGGGTGGGAAGCAGTAAGGAAACATTGATTCAACTATGCAACTTAAAGGTTACGATATAAGAACTATTTTCCACCAACAATCCCATCTTACCCGCAACGTGTTATGGGGTTAAACACACTACTAGATACGTAACAGTAGTATATGTTACGAAGTCACATCGATATTGATTCCATTCTATACATTTCCTATAAAGTTTTATCTATGTGATATGAGGCAAGGTTTATTATTCCAATACGATCGGTTGGTTGGTCTCCTCATACAATTGATGAGGTACGCTTTATTTCATCAAACTCTAGAGCCAATTCTTAAATCATAGGATGGTATAATACCAAAAGGAAAAGACTGCTTAGTAGCAAAAACCCATAATTGTCCCAATGCTGGGCTCGGGGTCTCCTCTCACAATGTGAGGGGTACAGGCCATAGTCTACCACGCTGGCCAAGTACGTATTGGTAGACTTCACACACCTTTGAGAACTTTATGGAGAACTCTCTGGTTTAGGTTTCCTCACGATATTTTCCTTCACAGAAGCAAGTGATAATTAACTTGTAATACACACATGATACATCCGATCTCTACTACTTATTAATGAAATAATCTTTTTATTCATATATATAAAACACAAAAACTATTTTTACTATCTATGTCTGTGATTTCAACGGATGTTCATTATACACTCTGAAACCATCCAACCAATATACTTCAAAATGATTTCATTTGAAAGGCGATAATCCGAAGGTTGTTTGGGACCACTAAAACAATGCATTGGGCACATTCGATCCATTGATAGAGTCAATTTTCCACTTTCCCATACAAACATTTGTATACTCGTATATGTAATATGTGAATATGGCGCATAATACAGACTATCAAGACTGATCGGTCATTGTCATCAGAAATATTTTAACGTAGTGGAACCTCACTTCCAACTGAGAGTGGAACATGCTGGGCATCCACTAGCAATCTATACTAACTAATATTATAAAGAGGAAAGATTTGGTTGAAAAATTCGTTCACTGTTAGGAAGCTACACTATCCCCGGGTGACATAGACTATAATATAATTTTTTTACAATTTTTCTTGAACCGAAGCAAGGGCGATTTCCTAGTACATAAATAAATTATAAAAAATATATTATAGTATACAAAAATTTGCTTTGCACATTCGTTGTCAATACATGCCATGACTTGAGTGTAAATTCATAGTACCTATGTACTCGTATACTTAGTTTACGCAAAGATCATGCATAATTTCTTCATTTCTCGAGTGTCTATCCAATCACGGCATGGGGCGGGCGGTCTCCGGCATGGGCGGTAGATGTAATGACACGAGTTCTGCGCGCGCACTCTTACACTGCTGTTACATATTAATACGATTTCACGGTAAGAGCGTTTCATACTATCCGATGTAATATCGTTATATAATATCTTCGATATCGGAGTAAGCCGTGTGTATAATATATTATGTCGGAAGTGGGACATGTGTGGAGCAGACATGCTTTTATAACAATATTCATAGGATACATATTATAAAATTTTGTCATTATTTATTATATTATACAAGTTATTATTTATTACACTATGAAACGTACCAGTTTAGAATAATCTATACTTAATATTATAAAGAGGAAAGATTTGATTGTTTGCATTGAATAGGCTCCGAAACTACCAAACCGATTTGAAAAATTATTTCACTGTTGGGAAGCTACACTATCCCCGGGTGACATAGGCTATATTATATTTTTTTACTATTTTTTCCGAAGCGAAGCGAGGGCGATTTTCTAGTACAATAATAAAACTAATTATTATTGTCATTGCCATTAAGTACCTATAAACGTAGACAGCATATTACGAGTAGCGAGTCAACATTATACGAACTAGAACTTTCAGTTTAAGGTAAGGAACTAATGTAAGGACTATCATGTTATATAATTAGTAGTATGTAAAACAATTTATAATACTTTTTATTACATATACAATATTAATATTCTGAGGAGTTTTAAATTTGAAAACGTTGTCCACAGATGTATACTAACCATCATAATGATGCTGATGTTGTTTGTTCATGATTGGTAAAGGACTTACGAGGTTATGTCGGTGGAAATGCCGATTGACGGTCTTATTTTCAGACATTGTATATTGGTGTTAAACAAACGATACCGGGTCGGATTGTGTGCAAACACTCTTCCACGTAAAGATATTATAGCGTTTATGATTTAACTTTTTATTACTATTTATAACAGTGTATCGATGAAAAGTTCATTCAAATATTATGGGTTTGCAAAGACCACTTTTCGATTCAGTGGTCCGTTTGCGAAATATTTGGTAAATAGGCTTTTACTAAGTTAATGTGTTCTCCATTTTGGACTTCATTGCTAGGTACTTACCATAAGTGGAATCTTTGTCGAGCACTAGCTTATTTCCTGTAAAACAGATCACGATGGTACGAGTAGTATAATTATGTACCTATCTTCTTCTTCTTTTCAATTGTTTCGCTCTTGACAGAGCGGTTGTTGTCGTCATGTAATCGCTTTACTGGCAGATGTATTTCTCCTTACAATCTCGCCATTTCGCTCGGTTGGTCGTTATTAGGATGCACTCATGCAATGGGCCGCCCACAGCAGATTTAATTTGATCGGTCCATCGCATCGGCGATCAACCGCGTGGCCTGGTATCCTCTACTCTGCCTTGCATCAGACGTTCAATAGAGTCATTGCCTCTTCTAGAGACGTGGCCGCAGAACTCATGTATTCGAGTTTGTACTAGAGCTAATAGTCGCTGTTTCATGCCGAGTTCCTTGTAACTATAATTATGATGAATTTATTATAAATATTATCATAGTTAATGAGTAATAGTCGACTAACTTACTACTACTACCGAACCATACATTGCGCGTGCCCTGACACGCTGGCCTGACACGTAATTGGCCGTTTTTTATAAAGAAGGCAGGTACTAGAGATTTGGATAAAGTTCAATAAGCATACACAGGCAATTTTCAAAGAAAGTCGTACAGGCAACTGGAACTGGTTTCCACGTTCAATCCCGTGCAGTGATAATTCCGTGTAGATCCGTCGTGAATGGCCGAGCTCCAAAGCTAACTCCACTGAGCTGTATGGATATATATTAAGTTTTCTGCCCACTATACCGTTCCACAATTACCGTGCTAGGAACGTGTCAGATGAAGATACGGGCAAACAACACAGACGATTTTTCAGTTGGCATAGTAGAGCGTACCGTTCTGCCTGCCGTGCCTGAAACGTTCACAGTAAGGTCATGGTTTGGTACACAATTATGGGTAGCATTCTTAACGGGAGGAATTAGTGACGAAATCAAGTATAAGTTTTATGCCACCAGAAAGCCATCGCTAAAAACCGACTGAATTTAACTTTGTTTGTTTTACGCATTATTGAGATAGATTTATGATGCTTGTTGTCAATAAAAAATGCCTTTGGCAGAGGTCTGTAATCTCTGTATTGTACTATAACCTAGAATAAGCTCAACTGTGAATTAATGACGTAAATTTATTTCTTAATAGTACCTAGATATAGATAGGTTCCTATTTAGTCCAAGGTTCATATTTAATCTGTTTTGGTGTTAAGTTAATGCTTAATTTCCATCTTCTATTTCACTTAACTACTCTGTATACCTACACATACTTGGTAAAATTAAATTGGCTTATAAAGAAAAAAAGCAAACAAATGAGTAAGATATTTTCGACCATGTATGAATGACTACGCGTTGGAATGTGGCGCACGCGACTGTAGCACACATGCACACGACTACATACACACATCATACACACATCCAGCGAATACATTGACACGTGAAACTAGTTGTTTAGGACGCACACACGAGCCGAAAAGTCTGCTTGCAATAAGCACACGCTACTAAAGCGTTATAATGTATAATCGTGCATAAAAGAAATTAAGAATCTGTCGTCATTCAATAAATGTATAAAAGTATTTATTTATTTATTTATTTATTTATTGTTCATGTACACATAAAAATAATATGAATATAATATAATTATCTATATATATAAAATTGAAAAGAGACACACCACTGATTAAACAAAAAATCTCAGAAACTACCGAACCGATTATGATGAAATTTGGCAAGGAGATAGATTATGCTAAGGAGACGTCAGCTAAGAACGGATTTTTGGAAATTCATCCCCTAACTAGCAAAAATAGGGGTCCGAAGTCATTTTCATACAAACCAACTTCGTCAGTTGTAGAGTTATAAGTATGAATTTTTTTATGTAAGTTTATAGTAATAAACAAAAATTAAGTTTAGTACATTTTTTTGGAAAATCATCCCTTAAAGGGTTAATTTAGAGGACAATAGTCAGTACTCAACTTCGTCATTTTTGAAGTTAAAAACATGAAAATTTACATATTCGCTCAAAATTAGAAACTAAATTTTGAAGTATTACGTTTTTTTGGAAAATCATCCCTTAAAGTGTTAATTAAGGCGGCGCAAGTTAGTATGGGAACTTCGTCAGTTTTGAAGTAAGAAGGGTGAAAATTTGTATTTAAGCCTATATTTAGACACAAAAAATAACTGTATCACGATTTTCTCGAAATTCATCCCCTAAAAATAGGGGTTGGTAGTCAATTACATACAAATCAACCTCACCAGTTTTCGAGGTATAAATATGAAATTTTTTATGTAAGTTTATAGTAATAAACAAAAAATAAGTTTAACACATTTTTTTGGAAAATCATCCCATAAAGGGTTAATTTAGAGGACAACAGTCAGTACGCAACTTCGTCATTTTTGAAGTTAACAACATGAAAATTTACATATTACCTCAAAAATAGAAACTAAATTTTGAAGTATTACGTTTTTTTGGAAAGTCATCCCCTAAAGGGTTAATTAAGGCGGCGCAAGTTAGTATGGGAACTTCGTCAGTTTTGAAGTAAGAAGGGTGAAAAGGAGATCCCCAATTTTCGGCCCCGAACCATATGTAATCTGTGTTAGAACATCGGACTAGACAAGAGTAAACTATATACCAAAAAATTCGTCTTATTTATAAGATAAACATATTTAAATCTTAGCTTCAGCTGCTCTTGCCAAATGAACAAAATAATGCAAAAAAGTT
The DNA here is from genome assembly GCA_963932265.1 of Thymelicus lineola. NCBI lineage: Eukaryota > Metazoa > Arthropoda > Insecta > Lepidoptera > Hesperiidae > Thymelicus > Thymelicus lineola. The sequence goes on from OZ010680.1 coordinate 16,392,815, forward strand.
TTCACAGTATTTACCTCATTACATACGATTTTATAATCGATTGAATCGATTGATAATTATCGATTGATGGAACATAATAATATATTTTATGTATTATTTAGTGATTATAATTATAATATTAATTTATTTTTTACATATTTTCGTATTCCATATAAATCAAAACTATGTAATATATTATAATTACCATTCAATCGTTACGGTAATTTTATTAAATTACATTTCGAATATTTTGACATCGATTAATCGATTGACAACAATGATGATGTAATCCCTAATAATGTCATTTTTGTAACCATAGTATTTATAAATAACACCACTGTATTGTCATATTTGTCATCGATCTTTAATCTTTCTACGCGTGTTCTTGTATATTTTTACTATCAAATATTTTCAGCGTATTTGGAGTCCTATTTACTATTGAAACTCATCGACACGTACACAGTGATTTTAATTTTCTATTGTATTCGCTTTCGTACTTGTGTTTTGGTGAATGTGTTTCGCAGTTTCGCTACAATTTCTTGCAAACCAATACTATATGAATATGGACTCCTTAATCGCCTGTTTTGTGACTGACAAAGGTTCAGAATAAGTCCTGAACACTGGATAACGTACCCTATACATCTTTAGAAGGTCAGGAAGTTGCTGTGGCCATACTTACAATGAGTATATTATGGTATCTTGATTGGGCAAGGTACTAACGAAATATAACGCCTCCTGCACAACTACACGAAATATTAATATATTATAATGATAACTAATAAAATCTCTTGAAATATGCAATAGCTTTTATTATACAACCTTTTTATGACATTCGTTTTGGGTGAAAACCATTGAAGTAGTAGATATTATAATAGACACCCGCCAACGTAAGTGTAACATACATATTAAATAGCACTGTGACACGAGTATGACATAATCATAACCTATAATTAAGGTGATTCATTCTAGGATTTCCTTAGTTGGCCATTGCTGGTAGCCGTGAAAATTGGAGAAATTGAACTTTTTGCAATAATCTAATTAACAGCCAATTTCCAGTCTTGTCTACTTAGGCCTGAGTTTCTATGGAAACTGGGGTTCTCCTTTGTATGTAAGCCTATATTTAGACACAAAAAATAATTGTATCACGGTTTTCTCGAAATTCATCCCCCAAAAATAGGGGTTGGTAGTCAATTACATACAAATCAACCTCACCAGTTTTCGAGGTATAAATATGAAATATTTTATGTAAGTTTATAGTAATAAACTAAAATTAAGTTTAACAAATTTTTTTGGAAAATCATCCCTTAAAGGGTTAATTTAGAGGACAACAGTCAGTACGCAACTTCGTCATTTTTGAAGTTAAAAACATGAAAATTTACATATTAGCTCAAAAATAGAAACTAAATTTTGAAGTATTACGTTTTTTTGGAAAGTCATCCCCTAATTAAGGTGGCGTAAGTTAGTATGGGAACTTCGTCAGTTTTGAAGTAAGGAGGGTGAAAATTTGTATTTAAGCTTATAGTTAGACACAACAAATAACTGTATCACGGTTTTCTCAAAATTCATCCCCTAAAATAGGGGTTGGTAGTCAACTACATACAAATCAGCTTCGCCAGTTTTCGAGATATAAATATGAAATTTTTTATATTAATAAACAAAAGTTAACTTTAACACATTTTTTTTGGAAAATCATCCCTTAAAGGGTTAATTTAGGCAATGTAACATAGTATGCAACATCGTCATTTTTGAAGTTAAAAACATGAAAATTTACATATAAGCTCATGACATGATTAGAAACAAAATTTAAAAGTTATTTGTTTTTTTGGAAAATCAACCCCTAAAAAGTTAAATAAGAGTGTGCAATTTAGTATGGCAACTTCGTCAGTTTTGAAGTAAGAAGGGTGAAAATTTGTATATAGCTTATAAGTTAGACACAAAAAATAACTGTCATGGTTTTCTCGAAATTCATCCCCTATGGGGCAAAACTAAGGGGATGTAAATATTTAAGAAACTTCGTCATTTTTGAACACTGAAGTAATGTAAAACTTCATATATTGTAAGCTTATAATTAAGAAAAAATTATTGTAACAGGTTTTTTTTGGAATTTCATCCCCTAAGAGGTAAATAAAGGGGTTGCAAGTTTTTCAGGAACTTCTTCATTATGAAAATTAATATGTAAGCTTATAGTGAGAAAGAAAATTTTTGCATAGGGGACTTTACGGATGGGAGGGGAGAGGGACAGGAAGCTGGAGAGAGACCGGGAGCGGGAGAGGGAGAGGGACAGGGAGCGGGAGAGGGACAGGAAGTGGGAAAGGGACCGGGAGCGGTAGAGGGAGAGCGACAGGGAGTGGGAGAGGGAGATGGACAGGAAGCGGGAGAAGGACCGAGAGCGCTAGAGGGAGAGACAGCGAGCGGGAGAGACAGCGAGCGGGAGAGGGACCGGGAGCGGGAGAGGGAGAGGAACAGGAAGCGGGAGGGGGACCGGGAGCAGGAGAGGGAGAGGGACAGAGAACTGGATAGGGAGAGGAAGCAGGACAGGAAGCGGGCGAGTGATCGGGTGCGGGAGAGAGAGAGAGACAGGAAGCAGGAGAGGGACTGGGAGTGGAAGAGGAAGAGAGAAAGAGGGAGAGGATTAATATTGAAATTTATAATCAATAAATAACACTTCAATAACGTGTTCGAGCACCAAAAATTTGTTTTTAAAATTATTGTCTGTCTGTCTGGATCACATCAAAACCCTTGAACTGATTTCGAGTTAAATTAGTTGAGTTGTTTCTTATGCTCGATGTGCTCGATGTTTCTTATACTTTTGGTCATGTTTTAGAAAACTTCATCCAGAAAAATTAAAAGATTTCCCCGGAAACAACATGAAACTTTGTATGGATTATTTTTAAAATATCAACAATTTGCTTTAAATTTGCAACAAACGTTTCTCCTTTAATTAATGAAATACATGTTTTCGAATTTTTCAAAATTTTTCATGAAAAAGAAAAGAAAATTAATGTGAATATTGTTTATTTTTCAAACCCCGCTCCCGGAGGAATGATTTGTGATTGTATCGTAGGTTTTACTTTATAAATTCTTAAATTCAATATAAATTAACCTGATATTAAATTTTCTTCTGTGAGGGGTATAAAATCACAAATATGATAAGCATAATTTCCGCGTGCGAAGCTGCGGGCAACTGCTAGTATGATATATGTTTATATGTGCTTAGAAATGTAAAATAGTATATAAATTAAATTTGGAATAATTTGTGTGCCTGTCTGGCAAACTACTAGCCTCTTCCATGCATCAGCCACGAAATGAATCGTCGTGTTCCGTCTCTTCTTTCTTCTCTCTTTTTTCATAGTCGAAAACACATCAGTGATGCATAAGGTATTGCTGATGTCCGTGAGCTACGAGTATAGCTTACCATCAGATGGCTCGACTGCTCGATTGTCGACTAGGGCAATTATTATTTCATTTAATAAAGAACCCTACATCTTCCTACTTATTCCAGTGCCGGGAAGAACTAGAATGGTTTACCCGCCCGCCCATAGGCGTCAAACGGGGAGTCTTCGAGGAAATAGTAAATAAACTTTTACTTAGTGCACTCACCTTCTCAGACTTCATTTCTAGTTTTTTATAAAAACCGAACTATAAGTATACGTATATACTTCTAAGTTAATTATTTGTAATGAAACAATACCCTCTATAGATAAAGAAATATTAATTATTTAAAACGTAACATTAAAATTAAATAAATTATATCTATTTAATTCTATTATATGCATTCTAAAAGGCAGGTAAGATGCAATTACAAATATTGACGAAACTAACAAAAACAAGTGCACTTAACTGTACAGATTCTTGAATGGCGTTGTCAAGAGTTGAGATTACTATTTACCCGTTACTTGACTCAATGAATGGTGCCTCTCAAACGTATAAAAAGGGGATTTGGACAAGAATGAGCTTACGCACTTTGTTCTACAGTTGTTATTTGAAAGCATTGTATAAAGAGTATAGCATTATAACAAGTAGTTTTAAAGATGTGACCCTATGTCAAGTGGAAGTGAAGCGTTTAAAGTGTGCGAAGTTACATTTTCAAACGTTTTTGGCCAGGAAGTGAACATGCGACACCCACGCGCTTGCGGAAATAACGTATAGATCGTATCGTTATTTTAAATAAGCATGTTGCTCACGATTTTGGCATTTAAAAGGTACCTGTGGTTATGATAAGGTAAGATTTTCTGAAATAATGAGAATTATTGTTCTGTACTAATGTTAACATGCAGATGTGATAGACGAGTGTTTTCTTTTGTCATAATAGGATTAGATACCTATTGTTACAGTCTATATAGGTAAAGATATACATTTAAATATTTATTCAAAGAGAAGTTTATAGAAATCTTGAAACTCGTGGCAGGCTTCATTATATGTCGTAACTATTATTAAAGATAATTATAGTCGAATACTAGTCTGGTATTTCAATTCAATACGATACAAATTTTATAATTATGAAAAATAATGTCAGTGCTGTAACAGAGTAATACGCAACAGGATTATACCAAACCATTCAATTTTATACCGCATAAAAATCTCATTCGTTACTAAACTGTCGGTCAAGCTTAGTTTTTACAGTCAAAATGTATACGATTTAAATCACGATAAAATGACCATGTTTACTAAGCTATCAGAAATATCTCGTTATAAAATATATCTCGTTTGACTGGAAAACATACGGGTTGGCAGATATTTTTGAATAAAGTGGTTCCTTCTTAATAATTTTTTTTATGTACTGAGTTATAAGTAGGTATAAGTAAATGCTTCTAATTAGATTATTAGAAATCATGCCCTCAACAATTGTAGAAGTATTAAAATAAATATGAATGAATAAATCTTAAACCTAGTTAGATTTAGCTAAAATGCTGTATAAAAAAGTTTTATCTACTCGTAAGCACTATGGTGTAATTTTTCTTTGCTTCATTTAATGCCAAAATAAAGTTAAAAGCTAAAACAATGAGTTGAACAGCTTTCCAAGGAACACCAAGACGACTAAAATAAAACGTCACTTATTTTGGCAACAATTCAATTAAATTATCTCATCACAACAGTGCATCACTAAAATTAAGAGATGGTAAGAATTATCAGTTTATCTTTCACATTTTCACTATCCGGGGAAATTGCACAAAGATAAATGTAGAAATATTCTCTCGTGTATTTTTATGAATGAATCCAAATTGCTGTTATCCGACAACACGATAACGGAACATTTGCTATTGATACCTCATTAGCATGCGCCATAAATTACACGTTAGACTTCTAAACTTGGTTGTATTATAGTATAGGTGATACTTTACGCCAAATTTTCGACTCTTCATTTATTGTTGAGGCCTACTGAGAAAGCTACCATTACATTTTAGACAACCTGGTATCGTAGCTGAAATCTTATAGCATACTTCGTTAAGGGCTGCATATTGTATAAGGTACGCTATAATAAGCATTTTTTTTACAAATATAACAATATTCTGATTGCTGTTCGGTTTGCAGTAGATTTTCCAATCTACCATTATTGTAATGTTAAGTTTAAGAATTCAAAATACCTTGTTTGGTCTATTCAATTTGACCAGTTTTATTGTTTATAGCTAAATTATTAGAATTTGTTTTGTATAATTTTATATGGTGGTAAAAGGGTGAAAATTTAAGGCTGTATGTATTTTTAATGCCAAATCATAAAAAAAGAAGTGAAAAAATTGTCCAAATTATTTAAAAAAATGGGATAGACTACCCACTTAGGGTTATGAAAAAATGTTTACGTCCTATTTTCATACCACTACTGAATATATCTAAACACAAAATTTCCTAAGAATCGGTCAAGCCGGAGGAGTTTTGTTACTATAACACGAGAATTTTATACAGTGTGTCCGGTCACGACCTAGCGATAATTTAAGGTTACAAAATATACCTAATTTCATCGACAAAACACCCATATATGGGGGTCTACCCCCCCTCCTGTAAGAATGGCCGCCATTTAAATTTTTTTTAATTCTTGTAGATACCTCTGCCGAAATATGCCGATTTCTCTGGACATAAAGGACATAAAAAAAATGTTATTTAAAAGGTAGAAATAGCATCTATCAAATAAAAATAAACATTATGGAAAATTTTCCCTACAAAATATTTTAAAACATTTACAATGCTAATTTTAGTAAAAAAATTGACTGTTTTTTTTATTTTTCTTAACATATTTCAAAAACTAGCACATTGATACTACATTTTTTATTACTTTCCTAATACTTAAAGATATTACTTACAAATTGACGTTAAAATTATTGTTCTTAATTGCGTAACTCGAGAGTTAGGGGTGTTTGAATATGACCCTTTTGCGAAGATCATGTATGTAGTGACCTGTCTACAAAATAGAGGTGGACATTTTGAACAATTTTTAAATTATTAATAATATGTAATGCCATTATAGGTTTTTTAAAAGTTATTGTGTATTTTTTTTAATCCATTATCGAAAATTAATAGCGCTCTACATTCATGATCCTCGCAAAAGGGTCATATTCAAACACCCCTAACTCTCGAGTTACGCAATTAAGAACAATAATTTTAACGTCAATTTGTAAGTAATATCTTTAAGTATTAGGAAAGTAATAAAAATGTAGTATCAATGTGCTAGTTTTTGAAATATGTTAAGAAAAATAAAAAAACAGTCAATTTTTTCACTAAAATTAGCATTGTAAATGTTTTAAAATATTTTGTAGGGAAAATTTTCCATAATGTTTATTTTTATTTGATAGATGCTATTTCTACCTTTTAAATAACATTTTTTTTACATCTGTAGGACCTTTATGTCCAGAGAAATCGGCATATTTCGGCAGAGGTATCTACAAGAATTAAAAAAAATTTAAATGGCGGCCATTCCGACAGGAGGGGGGGTAGACCCCCCCTATATGGGTGTTTTTGTCGATGAAATTAGGTATATTTTGTAACCTTAAATTATCGCTAGGTCGTGACCGGACACACTGTATATTTAGATGTATAGGTATAGTCGGAATAACGGGTCTACACAGACATATATGTCTGTGCGGGTCTATGTCAATAATACCATTGAGTTTTCCCATGATCTGAGTATTTAAAACAATGAAAAATGTTCTCATTTTTTTCATCAAAAGTTTTAGATATCCTTCTCCCATAAGGTATCAGGGTTGCTTCGGAAAATACACCATTAAGGTTGACTAATTTCTGAAATCGTTTTGGTGTCTATATCTTCAGTCAGTATCTTGGTTCAAGTTGATAAAATTATCCCGTGTCCAGAATTTATTTCCATTAATAAAATAGTGAGTGTGCCTAATACCATATGGTATATAGCTTTAAATACAAGAATAACTCAAAATTATGTTTGAAATAAAAAGTTGTATCAGTCGTTGAATATATTGAGTTCAGAATTAACATGACTGTGCGGTGATATCATCAGCTGAGGTAACGGACAATATTGGCTGTGGAATTATATTAGATTCTTCACTTTTATTACTAAGAGCTTTTTTGAAATAGTGTTATTATTTTCTTAGTTTACCACATCTTTTAAATACATTTTTTCGTTATTATTAAAATACTAGCTGACCCATCGAACTTTGTATCGCCTAACAATCAAAATCAATAAATGTAGTGATACTTATAAGTAAACTTTTATAGTTTGGTTTGACAAATCAAAGATCATTGAAATCACTTAACCGTTATAGTTGAGAAGTGCGTATCTTCTATCTCTGCCTCTCCCTCTCCCTTTATTATAATTAAGTTTTTTTCCTAATACATTAATATATATATATAACATTTACATATTAATTTTCACATTACTGAGTTCAAAAACGACGAAGTTCATTAAATATTTACAACCCCTTAGTTTTACCCCTTAGGAGATTAATTTCGTGAAAGCTGTGATATAGTTATTTTTTTTAATATATAAATTTTCACCTATTTAACTTCAAAACTGACGAAGTTTCCATACTATTTTGGTATTTTTTCAATACTTACTTACTTTTACATGAAATAAAATACTGATAAAAGCTTGTGCGATTCATAGAAGTCGCACATGAACAAAAAATACAACGAACGCACGTGTCGTGTGACTCACAAGTCGTTAAGGCGCGGGCCACACAGAAAAGACGTAAGACACGGACCCGTCGCAGTCGCGGTGCCCGTTTAATCTACTTTCATACAAAATGTATGCAGCCGTCGCGACGTAAAACATACAGAAAAGACGGGACGCCCGACACGACGTTTTCTCGTCGGCGCCCTATTGCAAAACATACAGAAAGGACAGGACGCGGGCGTGCGTAGGCGCCAGCGGGGGAGCGGAAAGGACGCGGAGAGCAGGTTCTAATTATTATAGTGATTAAGTACTCTGTGGCCGGAAAAAGCCCAGTGTGCGCCGGCCGTCACGCCCGTTCCATGTCTTTTCTATATGTTTAAACGGCGCCCTGTCTGCGACGGGTCCGAGCCCCGTCTTCGTCTTACGTCTTTTCTGTGTGGCCCGCGCCACGCTACGATCGGTCTACGACAGATCGTAGATAGGTGTCGTAGTCGTGAGGTAGGAAATCCGATTACAAATGAGAAACACAGAAGAGTCGTCTCTCCGTGTATTTATCTAACTGTCGGGGTCGCGGGAAAACGACACGCTCGCCCACGCGTCGCATTCGTGTACTGTCGCACGCACAAGTGTGCTCGGTCTACAAATGCAGACCACACACTACTCTGTGTAACTTACTAATGTCTGTCGGATATAATCTCTTTTCTGTTACTTTCTATCATTCTATTGGTGTCTAGGGCAATACACCATGGTCGTAAAATCTCCACAAAAATAATGCACCTAAATAAGTACTTGCTTAAGCCATTTGGGACGGAGCTTCATTTAAAGTGTAATTTATGTATGTTATAATAAATTCCTGGTATTCACTATTATGATAAAGTACATTTTACGAATGTTGCGATAATATAGTATTACAATATATAATTTGCGATAATCTAGTATAACAATGTATAATATAGTATTATAGTATTGGACTTAAGCATAAAAAATAATTTAATTTAAAACCATTGAAATTAATTTTAAAGCAAAATCAAACAAGTTTGTCGCCGAGTATACGTAGCGTGACATCATAGACATAGGAGCGCAAATTAAAATACCTATTGGAGATTTTTATTCCGATTACTTTATACTTCCAGTGTACCGAGTATTTTATTGCTTTCATCATCCTTCTGGCCTATTTTTTATATCTACAGTTTTTAGCTGTAGATATAAAATTGTATTAGTAATAAAAGTTTACTTGGTATCGATTATCTTATTTAATATTAATTATTGTTTAGTACTTAATACATTTAGATTTCACCGCGAAATTTAAAACTGATTTTTTACCACAGAAGACAATAGTAGGTACATGCTTTTAATGCAATCAACTTTTACACTTATCTGACCTATCGTGCAGACGAACATGCAAACTAATTTGTAAATACGTCACGCCAGAATTGGCAACTACTGTACGTCCAGGCACGGAGTGTTATACTTAGTATTAAACTTGTTATTAAAATCTGATAAAACATATTCCCTTTAATTTGTCTTTCACAACCCTGACTTCGAACATCTACGTAGTGAACTACGTAGCTCTCCAGAACAGGGAGCTAGTACAATTGAACGATTTAACTAACTTACCTGTAAGTGACGCTAATCGTAATTATACGAGACTCCCCGTTCTGGAGGGGACTCCCATCCAATTAATAGGAATTTCCTAAAATATAGGGTTGTTTCCTGTCTCTTTAACGTAATGAAGTGTTACCAGCTGTGGTTGCCTGGTATGATGCGACGTACTGATGTTACCACACATCATTTTTTTAAACCTTTCAATATGTGTGATGTTTTAGCACGCTCTCAGCCTACAAAACCATACTGACACTGCGTGTACTTTTACCACTGTTAGCAAAAGCAAAACCCTTCCTTATTAAAACCAGTCTAAATCCTTTTCGGTCACATTTAATGACGTTCCGAGTCTGTCGTGCCTTGTAACCTGTTTGATGGATAGCGACTCGATGTCTCGCTACAGATACTGCCGATACTGGATATCTCGAGAACTAATCACGTGGAAAAGAAAATTGCAAATCTACAGATTAATTCATACTTTATTAGAGCGGTCCGCTATTTATTTTTTCATTAATCATTGTTTTGATCGGAATCTACCGTTTATTTTATTATTTTCAAATGCGCCGCCTAATTCATTCATTAAGATAAATAATTAAATATCGTAATTGGTTTGCAGACAGCCGCTGGCGACGGAAGTTTAGCTTCGGATGACGTTACAATACGTCTGCTGGTAGAAACATCTCCCGATAATTTTAGAAAGTTTTATAACAACTAATATGATATCATTATAAAATGACGTATAATTCGTTAAAAATACAAAAAAACCTTTGTTATACCTAGTTACACAAATAACTTAATTTTATAAATGCGAAAGTAACATTTGTATATGTAGCTAATGAACTAATGGTAAATTGAAACCGGGATTATGGCTTAAAATTTTGCATACAATATATTGAACGAGAACGAATTACATACATCCAAAAAAGTCTAATATGAGAGACGCCACTTGTGAAAACAGATAGTTTCCTAATTAATGAAAACGATTTTTTGACTTCGATACGCTAACTCTGCCCACACCAATACTGGTGTCTTAATAACGCTTTGACAGCTAAATATCGGTAATAGAAGAAATAGGTAATAATATCGGTAATAGAAGAATCCATCCGGCGTGGTATTGGGGTTAGGCTTAGAAGCCGCCCCAATACGGCTAAATGTTCACTCGGAGTTTTTCATGTCGCTCTATTTCGACAGATTATAATTTGTAGATTTCTCGTATTGTAAAGAAAATTTATCAAAAAATCATGGATTTATTAATCAGTAATGAGTGATAATGAATTGTGCGGAACCTTTCATTCCGCCTTTCTAGGGTTCCGAACGAAAAAAATGAAAAACGAAACAATTTTTGTTTGCTAAACATAATAATATATATTATTAACAAATAACATCTATATTCACGGTAATTGTTGAGCCATGTGTTCCATTAATTTCAGAAGGAAGTAAAAACCAGAGATAGAAATATCATTGAAATGTTATCTACCGATGATCTAACTTCAGGTTGCTTACTTTTGAATACAGAGACGGCAGTTACCAGAGTTTAATTGGCGCTATAGTATTGAGACCAGCCGTAACAAAATAATCAACAAAGTGAAAACGATTAATACGTATAAGTAATCATTTTTTTACTATAATACCAATTAAACTTCGAACCTTCAAGTTGCTAAGTCACTATTTTAGAAGATGCTAAGTCGCTATTTTAAAAGATGCAAAGTCGCTATTTTAATTGTCTAAAGTTTTGACCAGTTTTCGCACGTATTATGCCCATGCTAGATGAATGGAGCGACCGGGCGACCCAATGTGCCCACGGGCGAGGCAGCTAGGCCGTCCGCGCTACTTTCTATGCGGCTCGACCACAATCGATCTGTTCACATAATTTAATTTCACTCATTATATTCCTTACGCGAGAAGCTCAAACGACGGGATTTTCATTAGAGATATGCTTACATGCGGGCTTATGTGCAAATGTATTTGTATGAATGCGTTTTCATTTAAATATTCAGTTTAAGATAGGTACCTACTCGATGGAAACTTCTTGTATTAAATATTAGCGTAAAATCAAAAGTATTTTGGGTATAGAGTTTTAAAAACTATATTTTCAATAATCTTTATCTACCTTAATATATCGATTTAGAAACTATCTAACGTAAACGCGCCCAATAACGCCACCCCAAAATCTGCATCCGATACCGACAGTTTTTTTAATCACTGTTTTAAGGCATACTATAGATTTCATGAAAGTTGTAGCCTAAAAACATTTTAGGTATGTATATTGAGAAACAAAAATAATAAAATTTGTGTGTGTAAATAATCAGCAAACATAATAATTAGATAATAACTGCGACGCGCCCGCAACGGACGCCCGTCTCATAGTGTTGCGCTCCCGGCTACATAAGTAAACATAATTATTACTTAAGAGAAATTAACTTAAATAAATTGTGTATACCTGCATGCAAATGTGTAAATATAATAAATAACATATTGGTTTTCTAGATTCACATCTAATATTACCGTTCTGACTATTTTTTGTGGTTTAATTCGAATTTTACCTTAAAGCGGTAATAGAAACATAATTTTCATAAGTTGCTTCTAATACCGCCTCATGGCGTTGTTAGATGTTTTACAATAGTTAGTATTTGAGATTTTATTTCTTTTAATACGTAATTTTTGATGTTTCTTTTAAGTTGTTTGATTCTTAAGAGTACATTACATAATTTGATCAATTAACGCCATACATTTTGTCTCATAGATTTTCTTTTACACAAGATTCGACGTAAGCAATAATTTTTAGTAATGTATGGAAATGTATTTTAAATAATATCTCATATCAAAATTAAGAAACTTTTTGATATAAAAAAATAATCATAGCAATGACATCCATCTAAACACGTTTGCATTAAAGCAGAAATTTTAGCCAGTTATTGTTTATTTTTGCTGTCGCTAATAGAATAAAGTAATCTTCATACTTAATTCTATTACCGACCCATACGGTCTTATTTATAAAAATATATTGTAGGTTTGTTTAAAATTCTGATAAGCCTACTATAATTTTCTGTATTCATATACGTTCTATAGACGCACTTGAGTAAACAAAAAAATATATAGCAGTGTGACTGGTAAAAGACCTTAGATACTTACTTAAGGACATGAAAGTAAATGGTCTTAGCTAATGATTAAAAAAGTCAAAATCAAAATTATCCTTATAGTCCGTAAATTTATTTTAATCAAATTAATCTCAAAATACTCCGGAAGTGTGGACACCGTGTACAAACGGTCGAAACGTTACGGTCTAACGACGCCGCGCCACTGCACCACAGTGCCACGCGATCAGCTGGTGGGTGGGTCAATTAACTTTGTTTGAACTTGATTTATTCCAGATATTTATGGGGATTTCGTTAAAACTGACACAAAAAAATCTGCATCAATAATAGGTTTTTACTTATCTTCGTACTTTTACTGTAAATAATGTTCTTGTCGTAACGTTGTAAATAATGTACTTAACAAATGTTCAAAATGTTCACCTACTCGAGTGATGCAGAGTTCAGCACGTTTGCACAACACTTTTAATTTCCCCCCCCCCCAAATAGAAATCCATCGGTGTGAGGTCCGGGGAGCGCGCCGGCCACGGTACAGGTCCTCCTCGCCCTATCCACCGATCACCGAAGTGATCATCTAAGTACTCGTGTACTTGTCGCTGATAGTGCGAGGGTGCTTCATTGTGTTGGTAAAATAAAATACGGTAGTAAGTTAACGATACATCGTACGATGCAATATGGGTATCAAATTAAGCATAAGGAGTTTAAAAAGGTATATCATGATAGCTTTTTGATGGCAGGCAGCTTTTTAATTTTTAAATTTATACTAGTTTAGTGGTCGGTAATAGAAACATAAAAAACGGTATTAGAAACAAACATCATGCACCGGTCGGTAATAGAAGCAATCGCTATTTCAGATTCAATTATTATTTATTAAATATTGTGTGATTTAATACTGAATTTACGTACTGAATATCATAGGATATTTACTCATGCTAATGAATAAATTGAAACACCTTTTCTAGCATAACGGCGTATATCTAATTTTCTGAAGTTCATCCAAAGTCAGCTTAAACTGGCGGTAATAGGCGCGTTTACCTTATAACCTACTAACCTAAAAAATTACACATCTTGGTTTATTGTATAAAAAATTATGAATAGGTACTAGAGATAAGGGAGATAAAATTAAACAGAAATCTAATTTAAAACTGTTGTCAAAATATTTAAAATAATAGTTGTATGAATTTCTTATTTCAAAGATTATTTTAACGTTGATAAAGTTAATAAAGTTAGTATTTTTTAAATTGTAAAGAGCTTACCTTGTAAATGGAAGTTTGGTTAGCGCGCTTTTAAAAATTAGCATCATCATCGCATTCTGCCTTGTATCGTCTCGATCTAAATCGGCTTAGCCCTTCGCTTTGGCTTGATGTGATCTTATGGGACGTACTCTGAATACCAACAATATATTTCCCTGAGCATTTTGTAAATCAGTACAAAAGCATCGATGTACACCTCGTCATTAAAAAAATCGTTGGTATGTGGCGTTAGTTTCGCTGTATGCAGCGTGGAGGTCTAAGCTCATTTGTCATCATAATAGTAATAGTCTCAGTTCGTCGAATCAACAATGGCTGATATTTTATTTTTGTTTTATTACGTGCCTTTATGTAAATCTTTTAAAGATTATTTAAAGTCCTTACAATCTCCGCTGCACTTGTGTCATTTCAGATCTCGAAGAATTTTTCTGCGATTAGAATTGAAGACGTTTTTGTATTATAATACAATATTGTAATTCTTTGAAGGTAATGATTCGAAGATGTCATTGTAAATGTTTATGAAACAAAAGTGTGTTTGCAGTTTATGGTCCAATTTGTACTGTCCATTTTATTGATCGTTCACACGTCACTGCATAAGTTTCTCCGTATGCATTTATGAATGAAGATCGATTTAAATCATCAGTTTCTACGATGTACAATAATCGTACGTCATTGTTATGGTGCATAAAACCATAGTGACTACCTGTGTTTAGTGGTGCCCATAAAATACCAAGCTTTATTGACCACTACCGATTTGTCGAATTATACTGTTCAAATCTTCACAATAATGACATTTATTACCAGGCAATAATACTTGAAATTTTATTTAAATTATTTACTATTGCGTCTACTATTTTCTGTTTCATTATGCAGTTTGCGTGCAATTGTCAAATGAAACACCTTGGCTTTACTCCGGAAGATGCATGCAAGCTGCAAGTAAGCGACGATTGATGTATCGTGCATATGACGTGCGTCTATGTGGACAGAAGGTCTAAGCGTTTCAATCTGCCCATGCTCACTTCAGAAAGCTCTCTTTGTATAAATTTAAGTGTTAAGTAATGAATTAAATAAAACTAAAGTAACAAAAAGTTTATCTTAATAATGAGAAACAAAAATAGGTAGGTAATAAAAATTCATTTATGATTTGATTCACATAAAAATTAGATAAATATAGGTAATACAAGATAAAAACATATTTATTTGGTTACTAGATGACCCGACAAACGTTGTCCTGTCAAAATTACAATTAAGTTACTTTTAGGGCTCCGAACGAAGAAAACGAAAAACGGAACCCTTATAGGATCACTCGTGCGTCTGGGCGACCGCTCTTCACAGCCAAGTTCATCAGAAACTACTGAACCAATGTTGTAACCCAAAGACAAAGGTACGAAATAGGATAAGTAGTTATAAAATTATTCAAGAAAGAACCAAAATTTAAGACAAAAATTGACGGACAGCCTGACGGAATTACTTGGCTTATTTCCTTCTTCTTATTTCAACTATTTTAGTCATATAATTTTTGTAATAAAGAAAATTAAATTATTAAAAAAATATAAAATGGTAATAGGTAGGTTACACATAAAATAATTTAGAAACAAAAGACCGTTAAACGAATCAATGCTTTTATAATTTCACATCTCGTCGTAAATATGTTGAGCTGAGCCCGTCTGAACAGTATTCTTTATCTCAGATTACCCATTATTCTATTTAAAATATCATTCCTTCAGATAATTAAACGATTCAGAAAACGGACTGGTCACATTCACTAAAATCGATCCATTAGGTCAAGGGTCGCCGCAACGGTAGACGAGGACAGGTATATTTTATACGGTTGCGCTGCGTAATTCCATTTGAAATGGCGAATCACGCCTCCAACACCAGAGAGGGACAGCATTATCGACAGTGAAATGTTGGCAAGATAAACGGATAATGCAAATGAGACTATAATAATTCTACTTAAAGTTTATTTTAAACACATTTACACTGAGTCACGATTTCGATATTTCGTTCAGTGGCTGTCGGTATTTCACTTCATTGTTGCTATTCATTTGTGTTACATGTTATTCAATTGCACAGTTATACAAAATATTTGCACAGTTGATGATTTATGATATAATCTACTTAAAATTTATGTGGTGGTCTATTTTTTTATACTTAATTTTTGGATTGTTTGATTGCATTATTAGTATTTCTAATTTCTCATCGGTTAAAATATTTGTAACTTTTATTCGTCTTCCTATTCGATATCCATAAGTACCTATATCTACGCGGATTCAGACTACGCAGATTAGAAAATGCTTTCTGTGTATTAAGACTGTACCTAACACCCAATTCAGCTCGGGACTGACCCGAGTCAAAAAGCTTTTCATAAAATCCGAAAAATATGAGGAGAAACTTTCCTTGTAATATTGGAGCTCCGACAATTAACTATATTCTCTTTTATTATTGTATTGTCTACATTGTCAAAATAAGATGTGAAGGATCCAAAGGGATCCAATATTTTTTTAACATTCGTTTGTAACTAACCTAAATATTGTTATACTCCTTGTTGAGGTTAGTCACAAGTACCTACCTAACTCATAAGTCCAATTTCCTAACAATTTTTAGTATCATTGGCCCCGAGCCCTCGAAACCCTCAACCCCATACAATAATTTGCTTGTCGCAAGTGAAGCAACTAGTTTCATAACAGAACTAGGTAGGTACCTATTAATCGATTGGCCCGCTCAGACCCGCATATTTCTTTTACTGTTTTGAACTCACCCTTAAAACGTCCTTAAGTAGGTAGGTATTATTAAATAAACTTGAGTCATATACCTAATTCATTGGCATTTTTTATTATGAATTGTAAAATGTCACGTAATTACCATAGTCAACTACAGTTATTTACTGATAATAAAATGAAGTAGTTTAATTTCATTTTTCATTCATGAATTTATCATGTATTATTTTATAGCCAACCATATTAGGAGATTTGTATGAAAAATTCCACGCGTAATGAATTTCCATTTGTAACTTAAGCGATGCCCATGACAGTAAAAGCAAGTTAGCATCGATGTTGTTATTTTGTAACTAACTCACTCGTTTAAACCGAATGACTTTATTTATGACATTACAAAATATGGGCGATTATCATTATCAGGTGTATTAGAAGTAGATTTAACATTCTGGATTATTAAATCTTTTCTTGCAATGGAAACTAACTAGGTTGGCGAAGCGAGTCAGCTTATCTTGACTTATCTTTTGAAGACTGCATTGCTCGGTTCCTGTCGTAGCTTTACGTGGAATGCTAAACGTACTGGTGAATAATAAACACAAATGAAATGCATACATTTCTAGCACATCTGAAGTGTTATCCTTTAGACTCGAATTCGCTTGACATAAATTCGACCTGATGGTTAGTCGCAAAGACTGGGTATGGTATGGATGGACCATAGATTTTGAATATAGGATGGTAAGTGACAATGTTTTTTACGTTTGTTACTACGGGTAGTAAGCTGAGTGATTCTGGTACATTTTTTCTTCCTTTTGAATTTTATACTGATGATTATTATCGAAAACATCAAATTGATATAGGTACTTATCAAAATAATATAGAGTAGCCTAATTGACGCCGTACCACAGAAGGGATAATACAAATAAGTCAAACTAATAGTACATAATTGTTATTGCCGTTTCATCAGTTTTTTTTTAAATTTCACTAGGCTATTAATCTTATCTACCTAAATTTTTATAAAAACTTTGTATGATCGTTGTCTTCGAAAGCTACTGCTATTAAAAAAACCTTTGTGATTAATTTAAAAGATTACGAGTCGTTAAGAAAAAGTATAATGTGTCTAATAAAAAAGTATATTATGCCAGTGTTGCAAGTATAAACAGATTAAATAACGGTCACTTGCGGCGGGCAATCAGTCAAAATCAATAGCGGCCGATCGCAGTCCAAACCGGACTGTTTGTACAAGATACTCGGACGATAACATCGTACGACTTTACTAGACGCTGCTGGGAACGATGGTATTCTGAAACTATTTCTGCAGATCTCTAAGGGAATATAGGAAGAGTAACATGTGGGTAGAAAGCCGTTTTATACTTTCAACAATTATTTATGCGACAACTGAACTTTATCATTCAGCTATTTATTTTATTTTATGTAAAAAAAAAGCTCAGTATTAGAGAGTTAATTTTAAAAACGATATAGGTAACTATACTATATTTGGTTTTATATCAAAAAATAGCGATTTTTCTTCTATGCGTTAATAAATTCGTCTGGAGCGACACCTGAGTATAGTAGGTAACTGTATCAGGTCAATCTTATTGGGATGTACGTGGCATTGTCATCAGGACTAAAGCAAAAAATACAAAATACAAAAATACAAAAATCTTTATTTGTCTATTAAAGTTACAGTTACATAATCAAACAGTGGTTGAGAACACTTATTAAACATATAAAAACATATGTTTGTGGCAAGTGTTCCCGCTCTTCTTTAATACAACATTCTTCTAATAGACGCAAGTGTGTGTGTGTGTCTGTGTGTCTGTCTGTCTGTCTGTGTGTGTATGTGTGTTTGTGTGTGTGTGTGTGTGTGTGTGTGTGTGTGAGTGTGTGAGTGAGAGATAGTAATTTATTATAAGAGTTATATTTATTTTAAGAGATTCTCTGTGTTATTATAGCTTAGTGGCAATAGCCAACTTAACAAAATCTTTTTACATTTATATAATTTTAAGTTGTAGATCGTAAGTTTTCCATTTATGTTATTATATATTATCGCCGATTGAGTAATATATTGCCTTTTGGCTGATTCAGTTTTAGTGAAAGCAATATACAAAATTTCAACTTCTTAGGATAAGAGGAAGTAGGTCTAATTGGGCGTTGAAGATTTGACTGACACAAACAAGGTAAGCTATATAAAGGCGTTTAAAAATAAGTGACGTGAAACATGTAAATCAACGTTTTGGTCGACTGCTACGTTCTCCCGTCACGGCCGGTACCTATACTAAAACAACATTGTAAACTGGCTATCAGCGTAAAAAAAATATTTCTTAAGAAACGCCATAATTTCATAAGAAGCCTACATATTTTTTTCAGTTTTCTAATATATCACTAATAATAAAGCGGTTAAACTCGGTTAACTCAACAATAACAGATTCCTTCTCCATTTATCCTACACTCCATTGCAACCTACTACAGCATCCTATTGGACAACGAACAAGACAATGACGCGATGTTCCTTCTTTTCTTTCTTCTGCCACTTTCTCTCGGTACCAATAAGTTTAATACCCATGGGACGAAAGCTTTACCACCAAATTTGACAACCAACTTCTTTCTACATAATTATTTTACCATATTACGTTAATTTTTAACCGACTTCAAAAAAAGGAGGAGGTTACAATTCGACTGTTTTTTTGTTTGTTACCTCAGAACTTTCGACTGGGTGAACCGATCTTGATGATTCTTCGTTTGATCGAAAACTGGTGCTTGTCATGTGGCCTAAGTGGGGCCACATTTGAGCGAGATTTGACAATGGCATGGCATCTATGAGAAAACCATGTAAGTCTGTTTGCATTGAGTATGTGCGCGAGAAATGGACTAATAACTCAATATCACGCCAACCGATTTCGATGATTCTTTTTTTATTGTTATTGGAAAATATGTACTTCATTTGAAATCTTTTTTTTTGTTAAAATTTTATAGTTACAGTGCTCCTGAAGAAGTTAGTTAAAAATTTCCCTGATATAGAAACTAGAAACCAAAGACCTCAGAGCCCCTAAACCTGAAATTCGGGGTTTGAATTCTTCATATCATAAGATCTCGGGATGTTGTTGCTGTGCGATTTTATTGTGTATAATAACACGTGTTCAAGCTGCAAAAATTATAAATAACTAAAAAACATGAATATTTATTTAATCGTATCATAAGTAGCTGTAATCTAATGAGTAGAGGCGTCATACTCGCATTCCTGATAAAAGTGATAACTAATGCACTCACTTAAATATCTACGTGCAACACTTTTAGGTTATGTGTTTAGGTATAAACATGATTCGTCAGATCGTCAGAAGTAAGGTAAGATTTTGGTAAGGTTAAACCTTACAAATTATGACTATTATTATTCTTTGCGCGGCTATGCTAGCTTGTTTGATTGATATCATATTATTTTCTAAACCGTTAAAAACTGCTTCAGGCAAGTAATACGTATAACAAAAAAATAGTTACAGGCACTGGCGAATCCAAGGTGGGCTGCTGGGGGGCTCAAGCCCCCCTCAAAAATCTATGTCCACCCGTGACAACATTTGAACTAAGGTACATTTTATTTCCTTAGCTGGTTCTAGTCCCACGGTGCAAGACCCTCCTCAAACAAAAATTCTGGATCAGCCACTAGTTACATATTTAGAAACACAAATATTACCTACCTACATATTTTGAGATATTAACGTGGCTAGGGATTATCCAAACATGTCAAACATCAAATTATCATTCACTTGAAATGTTACGTCACGTATCGACAGCTACGTTATTAGGTGGTCGTCCGGTACATTGAGCGTCAAGTGTGTTGTCAAAAAATAATTAAAGCAACTCGAATATGGGTCAGCAAACACAGGTGGGGTTCGCAAAATAGTCTACTTTTTGACTTATCTGTAGATACCTTGCAGAAAAATTGATTAGATAATAGTATAGAGATAAATACGCTTGAGTAAATAAGAGATGCATATTTTTCACCGATAGCGCGCGAGCCGCCATTTTCAAGTTTTGTAGGTACCTATGCCCTGTACAATGTAGATATCTTGTAAGTTGCGCAAGTTGTAGAACGGACTTGCAGGTTGTCGATATTTTTATAATTTTTCGATTAAATTTCTAAGTATTTTTAAATCATAGAATATTTATTTACACGAATA
The DNA here is from genome assembly GCA_963932265.1 of Thymelicus lineola. Taxonomy (NCBI): domain Eukaryota; kingdom Metazoa; phylum Arthropoda; class Insecta; order Lepidoptera; family Hesperiidae; genus Thymelicus; species Thymelicus lineola. Next base: position 16,413,704 of record OZ010680.1, read on the forward strand.
TTTTTATTTTATTTTTTTGCGTAGTATAAAATGGGGTGAATAGAAAGGTTTTCAACTTTTGGACCGAAATCAAATTCCGATGCTAATAGTTATTGTGTGCTGTGAATTAAAACGTAATAAATTGTTTTCAATTAAAGAATAACTGATTTTCCTATTCATTTACGACATGTGCGCGTTTTCTATTTATCTACAATCGATATGGGTGAATATAGACGAAAAGTGGGCTGCTAGAGTTGTCAAAATTTATTTATGTACTCACACGTATTTATAAACAACTTAATAAATATAAATAATTAAATAAAAAACTATGTTTTTTCTAAATATCAACATAAACATTATCATTACATAAGGCTGCGATTGATAGGTAATATAAATCCCACCAAAAACATAAATGTAAAAAAGGAGAGCCAAGTTCAATACAAAAATTATGCTTGGCTGTGGGCTTCGCCACAAAAAGAATGGAGATCTAAATGAGTGCCAAGTTCTATGCAAAATCTAAATATGTATTTATAGGAACAAAATAACACTATGAACAAGTATTAAACTCTATTTCTTTGCTTTATTGGATGCCTATAACAATTGCTGTTATTTAAAAAAGTGAGATCTTAAAGTAGGTTAGATTTGACTTGGCCAGTTTTTATCAGAATTAAAATGTTGAATAACTTTATAAAATCACTGATGTAATGAAAACTGGCCAAGTCAAATCTAACCTACTTTAAGATCTCACTTTTTTAAATAACAGCAATTGTTATAGGCATCCAATAAAGCAAAGAAATAGAGTTTAATACTTGTTCATAGTGTTATTTTGTTCCTATAAATACATATTTAGATTTTGCATAGAACTTGGCACTCATTTAGATCTCCATTCTTTTTGTGGCGAAGCCCACAGCCAAGCATAATTTTTGTATTGAACTTGGCTCTCCTTTTTTACATTTATGTTTTTGGTGGGATATCATTAATTTTTGTAAAGAAAAATATACGGTGTTCACAAATATTAGAGACTAAATTGACGTTTCATGGGTGGAAACGCGTAAAATTACGGGTGGGGCTGCGGTGCGGTCTACAACAGCTATGTTCGAATATCTATTTGGCGGACACTAGCGCCATTGATTAGGGTGGCATAACTCAGCAAACTTCACTCCGTTTACAACAGCCATGTTCATATACACAACAAAGGTCGTACTGAAAATCAGTAGCCGTGGTTACCCTTTTTTTCCCCGGGGGGAAAAATGCATTACGCATACCACCCGGGCGCAGGGGGTACTCGAGTGGTTATGTGGGACTCCCGTATAGGCTAATGAGACCCACGGTATACCCACTAAAAACCCCCCCATCTTCCTTCTCGCCGCCTTGTAACGGGGTTACGGGAACGCTTTCGCACACATCCGCGACCCCGCCAGCGGCAGCCGCCCACAAGCGGCTCCATCGCGAAAGCCCTCCACGATGGGTGCACCAGTTGGTAAGGTGCGCCTCCCCCCTCGGCCTCCACCAGTACTGTAGCAGACTCCCCCCGAGTCTGCTACTAGGAGGCCATGGAAACCAGATAACTGGTACCCGGTGGAAGATTAAGTCTGTGGTTTTTCCACCGACCACACCTCGGCCGCAGAGGATAGGGCAAGCGGCGCACCGTAATACCGACATACCTCTTCTTCTGCGGCCCCACCAGTGCCGTTTCGGCGGAACGGCCCCGCCAGCTCGCAGGGGGTAGGGGGAGTGGCGCACCGTAATACCAACACGCCTCTCGCCCTGCGATCCCTCCACGGCCGCAGAAGATAGGAAGAACGGCGCACCGTAATACCAGCACTCCTCTTCTTCTGCGGTCCCACATCCACGCGCGTCCGCAGCGAACTTGTTCAGCCCGCTGGGAGCGCCCTTCTCGGGCCAACCGGCGGCCCAAACTGGCCGGCCCTGGTTGCCTCTTAGCTTCACCGTGGGTGACCAGTCCACGGTTACTAAGCCCCCCCGCCACGACAAGGCGGGCAACCCCCGGGGGGGAGCCCGCGGCATATGCTGAGTGCGTACCTTTTTTGTTGAGCAGTGCTGCAGCAGGTTATGTCGATTTTATAACTTATAATATTTTGAAAATGATTTATTTAGTGTAAATTTTATAACTTGTTGCAGTGCTTAGCAAAATAGATAATTTCTTTCTTTCTTTCGCATATCTATTTGTCACACACTAACGCCATTTAGATATGGCCATTATTGGAACCTCTATTTTTTGTAAACAGCTGGAAACTTTTTCAACTTTCCCTTCATATGAGATGGCCCTCGTTCTACCTCAATACTCCATGCGCTGAAGTATGTCATATTGAGCCCCGCGTGCACAGAGGCCTTAGTGCGAGTTTTACGTGACATAACGGGCTCACAATGTAAATGCGAGTTGGCTAAGATTTGTATGGGGCCGAAGCTTTTCTTTTCACTGCCGCTAGATGGCTCTGCTTCGGTATCATACAAATTTTGTATGGGGACACCACTTATTTTTCGACTTTTTCTAATTTTTTGATTTTTTCCTACGCTTACACACAATTACGAAGCTGGATTCCAAATTTCATCCTTCTAGGTTACCTGGAAGTAGGTTAGATTTAGGTACTATATGTCAGTCAGTCAGTCAGTACTAAAATTTACGACTTTTTGACTTCCATATCTTTATAACCGTTTGAGCTAGCTTCATGAAATTTGGGCTTCTACATGTCCTTATGTATATAATTAAACACACGTAGTTTTATGTGTTTACGTTAAAGAGGTTTTGAGTTATAGAAGGGTCAAAAGTGGCACCAAGTGGTTCGTGTAATATTACACTCGGCGCTGGCTAGCCAGTTCCTTTGCTTGAACTTGCAAAAAAGTAAATAATGCAAAAAAGTTTTCACAGTATTTACCTCATTACATACGATTTTATAATCGATTGAATCGATTGATATTGATCGATTGATGGAACATAATAATATATATTTATGTATTATTTATTGATTACAATAACAGTATTAATTTATTTTTTACATATTTTCGTATTCCATATAAATCAAAACTATGTCATATATTATAATTACCATTTAATCGTTACGCTAATTTTATTAAATTACATTTCGAATATTTTGACATCGATTAATCGATTGACAACAAAGATGATGTAATCCCTAACAATGTCATTTTGGTAACCATAGTATTTATAAATAACACCACTGTATTGCCATATTTCTCATCGATCTTTCATCTTTCTACGCGTGTTTTGTATATTTTTACTATCAAATATTTTCAGCGTATTTGGAGTCCTATTTACTATTGAAAGTCATCGACACGCGCACAGTGATTTTAATTTTCTATTGTATTCGCTTTCGTACTTGTGTTTTGGTGAATGTGTTTCGCAGTTTCGCTACAATTTCTTGCAAACCAATACTATATGAATATGGACTCCTTAATCGCCTGTTTTGTGACTGACAAAGGTTGAGAATAAGTCCTGAACACTGGATAACGTACCCTATACATCTTTAGAAGATCAGGAAGTTGCTGTGGCCATACTTACAATGAGTATATTATGGTATCTTGATTGGGCAAGGTACTAACGAAATATAGCGCCTCCTGCACAACTACACGAAATATTAATATATTATAATAATAACTAATAAAATCTCTTGAAATATGCAATAGCTTTTATTATACAACCTTTTTATGACATTCGTTTTGGGTGAAAACCATTGAAGTAGTAGATAGTATAATAGACACCCGCCAACTTAGTTTTAGCCATTAAACTCGTAGTTTAAGTGTTAGTATTTGTGAAAAACTTTCATTTTTATTACGTTTGTAATGATTACTCGTGTTTGGTTTATAGTAAGTGTAACATACATATTAAATAGCACTGTGATACGATTATGACATAATCATAACCTATAATTAAGGTGATTCATTCTAGAGTAAATTGGATAATAGTGAAAATTGGAGAAATTGAACCTTTTGCAATAATCTAATTAACAGCCAATTTCCAGTCTTGTCTACTTAGGCCTGAGTTTCTATGGAAACTGGGGTTCTCCTCATGTTCCAAACGCTAATGGTAAAAACCCGAAAAATTGTCTCTTTTTATAAAATCCTTACATTTACCAACCCATGTCGGTAAATCCTAAGATTTACCAATAAGACTTTAGATTTACCATACGAGTACGACTTACCATACCAGTAACATTATATAGCTTGTAATGTTTATAACAGAATAGAGTTATCCACTTATTATATAAAGGTTCTATGATATGTTGATTGTTATACTTTTCTGTGAAGTCCACTTGACGAGCGCGGAACAAGAAAGCCTTGTGAAAACATTATCTACAGAACAAGTTCGGTCTTGTATCAGAATGTATCAAGTGAAACTGCACTTCGTTTATCAGTATGCAATTCTATTATCTTGTGAACGCCTAGTTATCTATCCTATGTTTAATAAGCTTTATTAATTACTACTTTTCCCCTCATAGTTAATATATTTCTGGATTGTGTTATATTATGACATAAATAACATTTTATTATAATATAGATAACAGATAAAATAAGTAGGTATCTACAGTCACTTTGATAAGTGATTGATTGAGGTAAAATTAAAAGCTTTAGTAAGTATAAATCTAACTTCGGACAATTTTTTGTACTATTTACCCAATAGTCACTATTTAAGATTCGGTAATTTACAAACTATAATGTATGCAAACCTTTCAATAATAATTACTTATAATTCATAGTATCCTCGTACCGAATAATTAGTTGAATTAATTGATACATTCATATATCAATCGTCATTTGCATTAGCTGAAATTAAAATATCATCCGATTTCATTATTGCTGATGATAAGGAAAAGGATCTAAATTGAAGTTGTAGTAAAAACAAAACGTAACTAATGTAGTCACATTAGTTACAATTATCATTTAAATGATTTATTTAGAATTATCATTTAAATGATTTCTTTAAAATTATCATTTAAAGACAGTTCCATCTGCGCACGCGCATTTATTTATTTTATTTTTAATAATTGAAAATAAAGAAAGTAACATATTAATAGGGTGTAAACATAAACTCTTTTGAGTTTTACCGTACACCTTGCGCCGTCGATATACATTCATAAGATTAAACATTCATATAAATATTACGTGATACACATTTGAGTAAGAAGAAACAATCTTAAGCTAGCTACAGATTTTATAAACACCATGACTGTAGATCACAAAATCAAGTTGCGTAAAAACCTTTTGTGGACATATTGTATGTACAGAACAGCAGTGATAGCCTAGTGGTAGAACGTTGGTCTCCCGAACGCGGGGGTCCGGGTTCAAATCCTGGCACGCACCTCTAATTTCCAAAAATATTATGTGCGTATTACAAGTTAATTATCAGTTGCTACGATGAGGGAAAACATCGTAAGGAAACCTGCACACCTGAGAGTTCTCCATAATGTTCTCAAAGGTGTGTGAAGTCTACCAATCCGCACTTGGCCAGCGTGGTAGACTATGGCCTTGTACCCCTCACATTGTGAGAGGAGACCCCGAGCCCAGTAGTGGGACAATTATGGGTTGTTGCTTTGTAACAGATGAAAAAATATTTTACGCCTACATGCTGGTCGCTATCTGAACCACCCGTGAAGCAACTGGTCCTGTTCATGCAAATCGAGTAATCAATTCGTTTAAACAATGCAGCAGTTAAGAACCTGTATAATTACTGATCGGTATCAAAAGTTACATAAACTACATCTCTCTTAATATAAGCGCGACTTTACATTAGCGCCAGTGCGTTCTTTACATTATAGTGAAGTATGAACAAAATTGCATTTAGACATAGAAACATCATCAATTAGTACATAGAAACATCATTAATTACTTTTTTTAAGAAATATCTGCTTACGGAACTGAATTTAATAGAGAAAACAATAAAGTACTTTAATAAAATAATTAATCATGTAAGTAATACATTACATGAAAAGATGTCGGAAATGTAAAAAAAGTATTTTTAAAAAGACAGGGATCAGTTACTCAAATATATTTACAATAACATATACTTAGATACAGAAATCACGTATCCCATGAGAATTGACAAACCGCTATTTGTCATTATTATTAAACTACATGGTGCTGACTATCACATAATATATTGTATTTTAGTTGTTGTTTTAATAGTATTTGGAAGCAATGGATTTATTTAATCGATATAATTTAATGTTTCTTATATGTCAGACAATAGGCATAACTAATATCAACAGTATTCCTACCATTGCTACATCTCACGGAACAACCGGGTGCATAATATTCTTCTTTGTGGTTTACATGTTCCTTGGAATACCGTTATTATATATGGAACTTATAATCGGCCAATTCACTGGACGAGATTGTATTGAGGTTTGGAACATTCGGCCCTGTCTATCTTACACAGGTTACATACTTATTTTTTGGCAAGTGATAATATTGATTTATAATCATATATTCGTCTCGTTTACCGTACATTATTTCCTTATAATCTTCGAGAACCCTATTCCATACTACAAATGTGGCCCGTGGAGCTCGAATAATTGCAATACGCTTATCAACAACTACACCGTCAACGAAGATTGTATGAAACGCCGGCATCCCCCCAGGCATTGTGATTTTCTCCACACTACGTTTCCAGAATATCAATACTGGAGACACTATTTATTGGGATTGGGGCCATATATAAATTATAAGTTACACGTGGCTTGGCGTGTATGCCTCGCATCGGGGCTAGTTTGCATATTTGTGTACCTAAGTTGTTTTAAAAGAAAAAAGTCCATGAGATGGGCTGTGAGCTACTTGCCGATATATTCTATATTAGGATTTGTACCATTTATGATGGGTTCGATGCTGCAGAAAGGCTTCGTAGCAGGATTTGAGAGTGGCTTGGATTTGGATTTCAGTGACTTCGTTAAAAAATTTCGGTTAGCAAATGTGATACAACATGTAACGTACAATTTAGGCATTGGATCGGGCTTTGGCTTAAATTTTGGATCGACCTCATCATTTCGTTTTAATTGTTACTCCAGTAGCGTTATAGCTGTTGTTATAAGCGCTGTTTTTAGTATTCTGGTTACTTGTACCACTGTTATGATGACGTGTCCTTACACATACCAGTATGGTATCCCACCAGATTCAATCATTAAGGCACAAATGTCATTGATATTTGAGAAAGTGCCCAGACTCCTGGCGCATTATGATAATAGATTAACGTGGATTGTTCTTATCTATAGTTGCTATGTTACTACAGGTCTATGCACTCAAGTGTTGGTGACACATAATCTTTTAGAGACAGTTTTTTCAAGGGCTCAAAAAATTTCAAATTATCCAGGTTTGACTTGTCTTGTCGTACTAATTATTTTATTCTTAATTACAATTCCTCTTTTGAGTAATTATGGAATAATATTTGCTCTAGCATTTAGACGTTATATCACTTTAGTATCTACGTTAATCGCCGTTATTGAGAGTATAGTATTTGTGTACAGCTACGGCATACATAGATTTTCTGAAGACGTTCATTTTATGCTAGGAATTCAACCATCTCTTTGTATAAAAATTTCTTGGCTATTTTCCGTTGGATTTTTAGGGTACGCTTTTTGTAGTGAAACAATTTACTATTATAAAACGTACTCTAGAAATACTTTTTTTACAGTTCACCTCATAGGGGGATACATGTTGGTGTCAATGTGTGGCATAATCGTAATCAGTCTTATTGGGAAACTTTTAGTAGCTGTTTGTAGGCAAAGATTCTTAAAAATTTCAAGTTTAAATCCAAGCTGGGGACCTAAAAGCGAAATACTTCGACGTAGTAGGGGTATGTTCTCCGCACAAGCTATGACAAAAGAGTACATGTATCGCCAATACCATCTCCAAGCCGGCATCATATCAAGGCAAAAAATCTCTAATAAGAGGATTGAAGATCAACAAGACGAAGCGTTTTTCGTTACAATTGATACAAATAAAATGGACAGTTCAATTGTTCAGTAAGATTTATGCAGTAATTTACTCATAACAAAAATATTGAGCGTTTTTAAACTTATTGCATTAACAATTATGTATTAAACACCATTCAGGTTTGTCTTGTATTTAAATTTGCTTGTATAAGTTTAATGTTCGCATAATAAATAATATTGTTTTTAAACCTGATCTTGATATTTAATTTTAAACAGTCAAGTATATTGTTATTGATATAATTCTAACGCAGTGAGTCACTCCTGTATACACATAGGTAGACGTAATTATTATTATTGCCAATGGCTATTACGTTAATCTTATATTGGATATTGCGTAATTCGTTAAGAATCAAATGACTCATCGGCTGACCACCAAAAATATCTTATTATAATAAGATGGTAATCTGGTAATTTGTTATTCAAGTATTCGTAACTTATTCTTTCACACAAAGGTAGAGGTTATTTTTATTGATAAACATTGTACTATTTTATATCTCATAAACAATATTGTGTGATAATAAAATCGTTATTATGTGGCTAAAGCAAAGAATTATAAATATTAAAAAGAAGAAATTAAGGCACGCTTTGGAAAAGGTATTTATAACGAGTACCTGCAGTCCACACACGTCAAAAATATTACATTCTCGGAGACCATAAAAAAGAAAGTCAACAATTTCCGCCTGAGCACCCGCCCACTTCGCCGTCCGACTTTTATAAAGAAAATGAAGATAGATATAATATAGGTAGGTCTTTTAAAAAAAGTGGCGCGCCAAGCAGTCTGCTAGCCGCGATGTCGCAATCACGCGTGAAGTATCACGATACGATAACTTGCTCAGTATCTCATCCGAGGTTTCTTTAATATCAATTAACCGCCACTCTGCCATACTTGCCAATCGATGAATAATGTGTAGGTACATTGAAACTTCGGATGTCCATAATTATGGTTTAGAATTAGACTTTTCTCGTACTTAGTCAATCGAATTTCGGGTATTGAACGAACATTTAATTTACTGCTATGAGTGCTATGTTATATAAAAAAAACTGTTAATTATCATTATCTGATTGCATCTGATTGTAAGGTTAAATAGTCAATTAATGTAAGCAATTTCTTTGTGAGATAACTTCTTAAAGACAAACAGTAAAGATTACTCTACATTTTATTGGTCTTAATAAATTCGTGCACGTACCTATATCAAATGATATAATCAAAGACGCATTATTTATTAGTTTCACAATGAGAAAAGCTTAAGCATTGCGAATGGTGATTAATTTGAGGCACAGTGTCAGTAAGACGAGTGCAAATCCAGTCAGGGGCATTGCGTCATACATTAGAATGTTTGACCCGCCGGGCGTCATGACTGCAGGGCTGTCGGAGTACCAACACGAGATTATTATATTGGTAACACTTTTAAAAAACGGAAAACATATTTTGCCGAATTTTTTAATACTGATGATTTTTTTTATGTCATAACTACGTTGCGCTTGATATCCTTAAAATTCGAATATGGAACTTTTACCCACGTATTGATTTACCAAGCTGACTTAAATTCAAATAATTAAAAAGAAATGAGAGGTGTCAAGGGACACCCGGATGGAACGAAGTTCCTTTCGATTTAAGTATTGTTTTGTTGTACAGCGCCATTTCTGTAAAACGCTCTGAATCACTTAAAAAAAAGTGTCGTCATTCGTAAGAAGAAGAAGAAGAAGAATCAAAAAGTGTCGTAATTTTCCGTCTAGCCCCCTTTCACAACGCGCGATAAGGAACTTCGTTCCAAAACTCTCAGTGAGGGTAGGGAACACGTACCTACTAGTGGCTAGAATGTAGAGGACACTTTTTACATGCATGTAACATCTATTATAAAGCCTGTATCTCACAATAAGTTTGATTTTTATTTGAGGATTGGAGATCGAAACCAACATGACGATCAATCGTTTAAATCAATCAAGAAAAATCTCTCCTTATATTAGTGAAGAAGTATGTAAGCGCCTTTGTATTTATGTCAAAGCTTACGTGGTTACAGCGGTATTAGAAAAGTGGAAGCGTGCGTCGTGAGGGTCAGCATGGAGCGGTAGCGAGCAAGGTAGCCGGTAGCCCTGTGCGGTACTATCGACGTCTCCGTGAATTCCAACCATTGTCACGACACCGCGTACTGCCTTTCGACCGCTTACTAAAGCTGATCGCACATCTGACACCATCGAAAGCAGATCGAACGCGCCAAACGGGACACGCATTATGAAAATTCCGATGTGAATCCGATTATTGATGCGTTAAGTCCGATTTACACGTATTAAGTAGTTAAGTAGATAACTAAATTTTAAGTAAATTAATACGTATAAACGGACAATTTAGTAACTTTTTAGTTAAAATTTAGTTATCTACTTAACTACTTTATACGTGTAAACCGGACTTTATGGTGACGTCACAAAATACAGCGTTATTAAAAATTGGGCGATGCTGACTTTTGTACGTTCACCTTAAGACTAGCGACACAGCACAGTACATATCAAACCATTGGCGGTACAGCCATACAAGCCGAAAAGCTCCGCTTACTATCATTGCTTTACTATCATCACTCTGCAGCTGTTAAAACTCATATTATTTGTTGGTAAATATTATACGTATGGAATGGGGTGTTTTGTGTCGTTGGGCCAAAGATCCCGAGATCCTGGGGTACAACCCTGAGCAAACCCAGTTGTGTCGTATACGACAACTGGGCGTATACGACACAACTGGGTTTGCCTTGTTCTGACGGCCTAGGCACGCCACGGCACCAAACTAACAAAACTTAGAATTATTTATACCGATGTAACTATATTTTGTATATCTGATAAATAAAAATATCTGATAAATAAATAAATTACTGCAATTAAGCCAATATGAGGTTACTTAACATCAAACTGCATTATCTTGTGTAGCTACTGGACCTTATGCACAGAAGACATAATAGTACATAACCTTATGTTGAGTGGTCACTGTCGCCTAAAGACTAAAGATGTACCTACGGATTATGTCGATAATGAGCAGTTATTCTGTACTGTATGCGGCTGCCCTTAAGCACTCGTGGCCATACCACTTGCTTGTCATTTTATCTCTATATATTGTGAAACCTTACTCAACATTTCAGTTTCATTTACGGACCACGCGCCGCGCTGTCGACTAATTCTCCATTTAGTTTTATTTCTTCTCGCAGAGATTATCTTCGCAATGTATAATAGGTACTTACCAGTAATTTGAGTGTACTGCAAGTGATATAAATGCGCAATTTATTGGAATATTATGCAAATTGGATACGACGTGTCGCTTAGCCGATTTATACATTAACGGTCTTACTTATAAACGTTTCTTAATATTTAATCTATTGCTTAGCAACGGATTAGCAAAAACCTCACTTATAAACATTACTTAGCGCTAAGAAGTCGTTAAGTAGGGTTTAAATAGCTGTCAAAATTAAACACTGCCGAGACATAGTTTAACTCTCGCTAAGCGGCAAGATGGCGGATTTCACATAAATCAGCTGTTCTATTGTGACGTCTGATCAACTTACAAGTTTGTTTGTTAGTAAAAAAATTATATTTGTGCATAAAACATGGATGGATTGGAAGATCTTCGTGATTTCCAAAACGACGTAGCTGATTTAAGCAGTTTCAGAGCTAGGAGGAGAAGAAAGACGAAGAATTACAGAGTTCGCTTTAATCCGCTACAAAGTTTATCGGATGAGGAGTTTAAACTTAGATACCGATTTAATAAAGAAAACATGAGTCGTATCATAGAAATAGTGAGACCTGATATACAGGGCGATACTCGAGGTGGCAGTATTCCTGTAGAACTGCAAGTAATGGCAGTAATCAGATATTGGGGCCGTCATGAGGTAAATCGCCTACTTACTATTTTTCAAGTTTTCGTATATTTAAGAGTGGGTTATTATGAAGATTTTGTACCTTACTAATGTTTACTATAACGTCAACCAGATTTTGTAAATAAGAACTGTCTGTTGTCTGTCTATTCTTATAAGAACATAGATTTTTCTTCCTGGTATTATTTTAAGAAACTTTCATTCTTAAAGTTACTATGATACAATTTGCCTTTGACATCGACTTGTATTTCGCCTTAGCAAGGATCTACGCAAGTAAAGAGAAATCCGGAAACACATTCCACCACGCTGCCCAGACGATTACTTTGGTCTAATGGAGGAAGTAGTTTTAACTTTTATTATGTGGTGTTATAATTGTACATACCGGTTTAAGAGAAGTTTTAGAAAATTCTAAACAAAAAATGGATTTTATTTTATCGAGGGCATTAAGAATTCGGGATATCAAACTTAGGTGCGTAGCGGTACCACTTTTTGTAATTGATACTATTTAATTAATCATTTCCCTATTTTTTGTAAGCACCTGTAAAATACGTATAACGAAAACCATTTGTAATCTTTTTCAATGGCAAAAACATTTAAGCGACAAAATATATTCATATATAACCTTTAAGAGCGTTCTAAGGCAGTACTTGTATCGGTACTATCGCCGGCGTGACGCCCACACTTACCGACCATTTAACAATTACACAATGTATTTAGGTGCTTTCGGAAAAGTGTACACTTCGACAATAACGTTAGCTTAATTTATTGCTCTTACATCACTGAAGAGATAAGAGTACACTTAAAGATATACCTATGTATGTATGTACAGATGGGATATTAGGCCGTAAAACTTTGGCCTTGTTTAATTATCACTGAGAATTCTGATACTGAAAATCTATCCCGTCCTCTCGTATTCGGTTGCGTCTGCAATAATTATAATGTTTAACGTTTTTAAAATTAAAGAAAATCCAAATCTAATATTGTTTAAACTAAATGCTTGTTCATATTATAATGCTTGTTCGTCTCTTTTCAGTTATTTTGTGGTCGTTTTTTAAGATTCCGTAGTCAAAACGGAACCCTTATAGTTTCGTCATGTCCGTCCGTCCGTCCGCAGCATAGCGCAGAGACCCTTTAGTGCTAGAAAGTTGGAATTTGACCCCTACACGTATTAAAATCGGGATGAATATTTTTTAACGTTTACCACACTCGTTCCCCACACTCGTTGAAGTCTTTCGAAAATATTATGGAATCCATTTGTGAATTATTAGATCTTAGTATACTAGTTTTGGCTAGTGTCAAGTGCCCCTCTCTGGTGTTGGCAGTATTATACATGATGCATTAAAAGGGAAAACGATTACGGCTACGATAGCTTAGGTAGTTAATGAGAAAATTGCGCGTGGCCTGACACATACTTAGCCGGTTGTTTAGTGTATTAACTTGCTTATCTTTACTTATGAAGAAATACTATATAGATTGATTTTTCGCCTCCATAATCGTCTATACTGCTATTTTCACCCGAACCGTTATTGTAGTTTTCTATCCTGATTACAAGTATATAATAAATAATAGATTTTGATTATAAAAATGCAGTTATAGTTAGTAAAGTACGCTATTTTATTGGCAGTAATAGATATGTTATAAAATCGACCGTAAGCGTATTTGACTAAATATCGTGTGTTTTGTAGAGTTAAGACACTTGTTATCTATATAGCTTGAAGTACAGGTACTGCCCTGCTTGTCTCATAGTGCAAGTTAGAAGGCGGAAAGTCTTGAATGGCATTAACGATCGACGTATTTCTCGGGTACGTTAACCTGCTACGTGTGACCAACATTGGCAATTCAACAATCGAGCTTAGAGGCGTCTTTAGACCTGGAATATAATTATATTTGACTGAACTTTACTTTATTAATAAATTCTTATTTGATAGTAAGATCCTTCGTTTGGATATTGTCATGGTTAGAACGGTAGACTCTAATTAATTGCACATAAAATGGTTAGTGGACTTACATGTTCACACAATCGAGGTATAGTCTAATTTAATATTGGTTGACTCCTCAAAACATTTATTTTTGTTTTGCTTCGAACTTACGTAATCATTAAAAATATGATATTCTAGATCTGATCTAAGATTAACTAGTTTTTTTAGACTAAGTTAAAGAATACTTTGTCTATGCCACAAGTAGATTTAGATATAATATATAGGTGTTACATTTTAATCTAGTTTCATACTAACAATCAACTTGTTTTCGATTATGTGAACGTAAGTAAACCATTTGTGAATTTCAGATATTTATTATTCAAAGCGGACCATTTTAACTATAATTAACTAAATACTGACTGAGCTTTACTCGCGCGTGTTGTGCGGCCAAATCTTTAATTTATAAGGAAAATAAAAAACATATTATAAGGAAAGAAAATTTAAAGAAAAATGTGCTACATTTCTATCAATTGCGCAGTCTATAAGGCGATCATTTCGTAGGCGCGAGCGCAGGTGCCAGTCGGGCACACAGCGAATACTCTTTATGCTGTAATTACCAACAGGTTGGTTCAAGAAAAGTAAACAACAGCATTACCATAAACCCGACACGATTGATGCTCATTAAGCAAACTAAAGCGTGAATTGCTGTTAACTTACATTATTTGTGGTATTAGTCAATGAATCTCTACAAAGACAAATGTCAGCTCATTATCCGACTTTACAGTGAAAAGGTTTTGAGGCGATTTAATAAAAATTGAGTTTTGTTATTAGTTTTGAAGTAATCTTGCAACTTTTAGGGTACCGTATGAAAAAACGAAAAACGGAACCCCTATAGGATGATTCGTGCGTCTGAGCGACCGCCGTTCACAGACAATTTACTTCGAAACTACTGAACCAAGTAATTTCAAATTTGGTACCCATGTAATTTTTTGTGATCCAAAGACACTTTTACCATAAATATATTTTGCATATAAAACCTTAAATATAATATATGTATAATACTAGTGCTCTACCCGCGGCGTTGCCCAAGATTTCTGGGTTAATAAGTACCCTATATGTTATTCAAGATCATACCTAGTCTACCTGACCTAGTCTATTAGTGTTAAAATTTTCATGAAAATCCGTTCATTACTTTTTGCGTGAAAGGGTACAAACATCCTTCTATCCTCACAACTTTCGCATTTGTAATATTAATAGGATATGTTTTTAATATTTACCTTTATTTACATTACTTGTAGGTGAAAAAATTGCCTTCTATTTATTCGATTTGATTTTGTCATTTACTTTTTAATTATAGGAAATCTTACATTGACATTGTTAAAAATAACGCATGGATTGTAGTTATTTCAAGACCTGCGTCGACCGATAAGTCGAATGTGTCAATAGAAGATAAGGAAAACAAATAATAAGTTAGGCACAGTGTCGATGACACTCACATATGGACCGAGCAGGAATACAAGGATCTTTTTAAATCGGTATTCACTGAAAATATTTAAATATGTAAATTTATGTTAAGATTGTTTTTTTACTTTATAGAAAAAGTTATGTTATGTTATGAGTTAAGTTATGATGATAAGTGCCTATGAAGCTAGCTTGCATGCTTGTTTGCTTTTGTGTTCTGAATTTGTTTTTAATGTTTTTAAAAGTATACACAGAAAATGTAACATTATAACATATCAAATAATTTAAGGTTAAGATTTACTTATTTACTAATTACACCTAATTTTACGTGTCCTCGACGCGTCTATTCTCGACGGTTCAATGATAATCAATTTTCTCGACTTGAATTGCTTTTGTAACTTAATTGTTGCACTTTCAGGGTAATATGTTTTGACGTAAGTATATCAAGAGAAACATTTTATTTATAACATTATAACATTATTTATAAGAAAAATACTAAGTTTAATCTATACTAATAATGAAGAGGAAAGATTTGATTGTTTGCATTGAATAGGCTCCGAAACTACTGAACCGATTTGAAAAATTCTTACACTGTTGGAAAGCTACACTATCCTCGAGTAACATAGGCTATATTATACTTTCAAAAAAATTAGGGATACTTAATAAAACTCCAATAATGTATAATACCCAAGGTGTAAAAAATAAAGAAAACCGAAGCAAAGCGAGGGCGGTTACTCGTACAATATAATAAAACTGATTAAACAGTTTTTTCCGTGGACGTCGTGGACGTTCGTTGTTAAATCTGTTTCTTTGTTTAAAATAATGTAAGTCAGAAAAAGCGACATACTTATTTTACGCTATACAGACTTGGAGGAAATGCCAAAGCACGGACGCGCCGGGAGGTTCTAACTATTTTTAAAATTAAGCTCTCGTTCTCCTTTCGAAATCGAACAAATCCATTTAAAATTGAAACACATTGGAGCAATGAACTAATATACTAACATTGGCTCAAATTAATTGGGACATCAATTGTGCTCGCGGTATCGGTTCTATACTCTAGTGATAATACTTCATCGATCCTGAATATGTTGGCTAAAAAAATCATGTCCAGGCTGTAATTAATTAAAAATTGATACAACGTTTATTTTTTCTATAGTCTTCACATTTTCGATACCTTAAAAAAGATGGGTAAAGGTCGCTTCTAGTTCGGCTCATAGACGAACAGATACATTCATTTACAGTAGCATTATATCACGAATAAGGAGCAAGACGGTCACGACAGTGAATACTGTGGTAGTAAGCGCGTGGAATGTGTCGATGGTAGCCTCGGGGTAGAAAGCTCGAGTCGCGACGCATCGCCAACGGCCCACGGACCCTTAAGCTACTGTTACTGTGAACATATGGACACTGTCTTTGTAACCTCTTAGCTTAGTTAATACACACACTTACAAAAAAATTATATTTTTTTCAATGCTCTCGTTATCTTTTAAACCGCCTTATTTTCTTCTTCTTCTTTTCTCTCGTTATTTTTTTACGAAGTGTGTATTGCCATCATTAGCATAAATACAGATAAATAGTTTAAAAAAAACTTGGAAAATATATTGCACGTTGGTACGGCACCCTTCGTGTAAGAGACAAACTAGGACTTGACCGGTTTTATTATTACTTATAATACTATTAACCGCCTTCGCTTCGCTTTGGGAAAGCTATGCCTTAGCCTTACTTCTCACATGATAAACGAGAAAATAATTAAAAAACATACACTATTCCAAGCTAATTATTGGCCAAGTGAGTGTCGGGAACACGCGTTGTATGACTCCGATGTTGGTCTGCCTTCACACGTTATTAAGCATTACTAGCCCTGATAGTTTTCCTTCTAACTTCGTTTTAATTATATAGTTATTACTATCATGAACGTTTTCACATTTCCATAACCAATCATTTAGATGGCAGATGGGGGAGCGTTTAACGAATTTACGCCTTCATACAACGCTCGTGACGTCAGAGACCGTGTTGTCGTCGGGTATATTTTCAAATTCCAAAAATCAAAATTGATACAATTAAAAGCATACCTTTACCTAACATTTGTGACATCGAGTTGTAGTTACTTTCAGCTTTATGATACGCCTTTGCAGGTATTTTAAAACATACCCAATCGCAACAATGCACTCATTCGAAATATTGGCGACAAAAGATGATCGCGGGGATTACGGGGCCGTAATCGTACGGGGGCTCTAAGTATAGAGATACCTACTTCAAACCATGAGGTAGATGAAACAATAATCGTCACTAATTGACGTGCTGGAGAGAGAGCTTGTGTATCTCCCACACAAAATATAAATGTAAAGCGATCTTCTTCAGGGGAGATCTGATCTTCGTCGCCTCGTCCGTTGGTCGAAGGATCAAGGGGAGATAGCCTTAAACCCAAGGTAAAATACATTTAGCTACTTTCTTATATTTTAATGATCTCATTCTATATCTCTGTATTATTTATAATTTCTGCTGAGTTAAGCACAGTAAGACTACATTTTCACTACATTTACATTACCTTTATTTTTCATTATAAATATTTGTTATACATCGGAAGTGTTAAGCGCACTTGACATTCGGCAATGTAGCCCAAGAACAAAATGTGTCGAGTGGTCGATACCACATCGCCGCGGGGTAGAAAGCCACCGTGGAACGCATCGCTCGCTATATCCATAATATAACCAAAATACCCTTTGAGAAATGCATTAACTTTATTAACAAAATAAAGGTAATTTTCATTTCTAGGTGAATTATTTAAATAGTCTGTATTTATGTATTTAAAAAGTTTATAAAAATTGATATAAGTACTATGGGACTAAACTCTTAAACTTGGTATTCGTCAAATTAGATCTAAAAGGTAATTGTTTAATTGATCGATAAAATTACCCTCTTTGATTTATCTATGCTAATCACATTGTTTATCAGTGAAAGAATACATAATTAGATGTGCTATGATTCAGACACTCAGACTTACGTATTCGATAACTTACATACAAATATCTTATTGTTATACCTAGAGTGGAGAGTAAACGCTGCCGTCCTTGACATATCACTACTTCAACAATGTTAGCACTAACACTACTTTTAACTAGAAATTAATAGAGCTACATAATACCTTATTGTGATATGAACGTCAATAGCAGATTTTAAATCTTGGCTATGCAGTCAAGAATGTCAAGACTTAGGTAATCGTAAAACTTAATGTTTAGGTAGATTTTTTAGAACAGCAAGGTAACTGATTTTTGAATTTTTTTTTAACTACCTAGTAAAAAGTAGTAGGATTCCTAGTTTTTACTAGCCATGACAATTATGTAATTGTAAGGTCACTAAATACGTGATGTCGTAGGTATCTGTTGTCATCAGCAAAAGTTTTGATGGCGCAAGGTCCAGGTTCCAGGCCTGTTCAGTCCTTAATTAAAACTTTGATTTATAGATTGTTAAGATAGACATCAGTGTGCACAGATTTTGTAAATAAAATAAATTGTAAATTAAGGAATGCTAATACATAATTCAATACTTTAATGCAAAATTATAACAACAAAATTAATGCAGTAAGTACCTACGCTTTAATCCGATCAGGATGAAAGTGAAGCTATTATAATTTATTGAGTTGTTATTAACAAATAAAAATATTCTTATTGATCTACATATATTTACTGTATTTATTTCTTATTATATATCGAGACAATGGATAACGAGACAGACTAATTAGTATTTATTATTCACAGATTAATTTCAAAATTAACATGAATTGGCTAACTAGCGACAAAGTACATAGAATGATGAATATTTATAGTGATTATTGTCACCAGTTATCTTGTGACCAGTTCAGGCGAAACGGGCAGGTAATCATCGCAAAAGAGCAATAAATATAAGATCCCACACAAATCTGAATATTGCCTTAAATTAAACTTAAGTGAAGAATATAATAAGGATATTATCTAAGTGGATAGTACTACTATGTGATTTCTCAAACTGATTAGGAAACTATCATGAAATCCATGAGTATTAGAGACAATAAAGACATGCTATTAGCCAAGTAGTCCGGCTTGTTTACTGTACGTTTTATTGGTAATTACAAGTAACACGGTGATTCTATTTAATACATTCCTCATCCAGTAACTAATCTTGGCCATTAATCCGATTTATTGGAGTAAGTAATTGAAATCAGGGCGGAGACAGTTCGAAACGAAAATCATGAATGTACCAAAAAAAGGTCCCGATGAACGGTTCGCAAAGTAAACGTAGAGCTTTCCATTGAATGGAAAAATGCACCGTGGAGCCGGTTTCTTCATACCTTCCGGATTCCCAACCTGCTACTCTAGGTCAGTTAGCGCTGTCCCGCTCACTCGTACCACCGACGACAGAGATCTTGCAAGATGGATTTGGGGTCGCGACGCCCTAACCTAGATTGTCTGCGCTCGGTAGATTTTGTAGTGTAACCGGATTTATTTCGAATTTTCGTAAATCTATTTACTATTTATTTATAAAAATTTAAAACGCTTTAATATAATATTACATTAAAACGTTATAAATGCGATTAATTTAGGACTCTATAGTAGTGTCTAGTATCTATTTTAATACGCAATAAGGCACTAATGCATAATTTGTACTGTTATTGTAAGGGCAGAGTTCAGGCGATTAATAATTTTATAATATCTACTGTTTATGAGTATAAATGTGAGTTTTGAAATTCTTAGAGCTAAAGGGATTTTATGTAAGACCTGGTTTGTAGCAATCAAGTGTTACAATATGGTGATTAAAGTTTTTAAATGGTTAAGTATAATAATAATACGTGAAAGGAAAACTTTGTACTTCTTTTTAAGATAATGCATACACCTATGAGTCCGAGGTTTTGATACAATTAAAATTTACACGAAGAAGAAATGTAGAAAGCAAAATTTTAAATAAAATATTACGATAAAAATGCATTTATCAAAGAAAATAGAACATTACGAAATGTCAATTTGTAGTTTGCCGTCTTTTATTACAGTACAAAAATTTCAAGCGTTAAAGTTAATAAAGCGCAATTTTTTTTATCTAGAACTACCTAACCTGCATTCAGATGGGGAAGTTATTCCACATAAAAATTTGGAATACATAAAAATGTTTCTTAAAATTGTACAAGAAAAATGCATCTTTTATTACAATAGCAATATTTACCTCAATCACCGGCTGTTGATGGCAAAAAAGAATATGATGACGTAAGGGGCGTTCCCCTTACGTTATCATATTCTTTTTTGCATTACACTTAGTTAAAAAAATTAAATTATGTTACTTATGCTTTTTAAAACCATCATTAATCTCAGGAGTGTAATTTGGCCCGAGAACCAAATTAACCTTTTACTCTGTGTGAGAAATAAGGAAATTACTGAAAATTATATACATGGGTTTTATAAAAATCCTTCAGCACTGATATAATATAGGGTAAAATACCCAACGATTGACATCCTAAGCGTTTAATCTAGATCTTTTTTCATTTTAATGTAGTTTGCTTTAAAAGTGATATTATTTTGTTAAAAATATATTGTTTATCCATCAAGGAGAAGAAGAAATTAGTTTAAATTTTAGTACCATTTTAAATCATTTAATGAAGAAAAAATCATGTTCTAAAATAAAAAAGGAGCAAAACTATATCCACTGACTCGTAACGAAGAGTGTGCAAATAGTAGACTTTCCCGTAACACCTCCATAATTTTTCATTCAAATGCCTTCGTCGGAATCTTACCTGGACCTTGACTGAAAGGGACTACCAATTGAGGCACTAGTGTCGTCGTTGGAAAAAAAGGATAATTGGTTTTGACATTTCAAATTGACCTGATAGAAGAACATAATTATATGGAAAGAGATTTGACTGTGAATCCTAAACAAAAAGCCGTGTTTTAAAATAATGGGCTTTAGAATGAGTCATCCAAACGACATGATGTAAGTTTATGGGCTGCAATGGACATCTAAGACTTAACTACCATCTCGTTAGTCGCCCGTTATAATGAATTATGGTATATATAGGAAAACTTTGCGTCATTATTTATCTTCCGATTATCAACTTTAATGACAAAGTGGATAATAGATGCTAATTATACTTACCCAATTAAAGTTACTCACACGGCTCATAGTAAAGAATTAACTTTTTTATAAGTACACATAAATGTAATGTTATGGAAAATTGATTTTTATCACATGAGTAACGATTTATTAATCGATGATTGATGTAACTAAAATATATATTATTATTTATTAGTATGATGATTATTATTATAAGTGTTGTACCGGGATTATGGCGAGCATTTACTTCTCTGTATATTATAACGACTTTTAATATTACGATAAAACAAATGTTTATGATCTAGTGTATCCTAAGATACGATACTATAACGAGTTTTTCTCTCTCTCTCTCTTCAATCGTGCCTCATTAATGAAGATCGCGATTCTACAACTGAGACTTGGTAGTGCCACGGCCATGCTGTTTGGTATCTCTAGATGTTTCGATACCTGGTCTCACCACTAGATGGAGCTTCGGCCTCCATGACTATAACACATTAACTAACGTGTTTAGTTATTAGGCACTAGGAAATCGCCCTTGATTCGCTTCGGGAAAAATAGTAAAAAAAAAATATAGCCTATGCCACTCGGGGATAGTGTAGCTTCCCAACTAATAAATTTTCAATTCGGTTCGGTAGTTTCGGAGCCTATTCATTGCAACAAACAATCAAATCTTTCTTCTTTATAATATTAGTATAGATAACTAAGTTAAAATTCAGTGGTGATACTCCACTAAACATTATTGTTACAAAGTATAAAAGTTTAGGAAAAATTTTATATAACATAAAGAGTAATAAATATTTTCGGTTAAATGTTGCATTAAATAAATAATATTACCACTTCGGGTTGTAACAATAATATTTAGAAGAGAGGCCTTCATTTTTAAATTAAACTGTCTCTATATCTGTGGTCTGTACATTGTTTTAATATTCAAAACATAATTGAAATGCCAACTTCAAGTTATTGCTTATTGCAATAAAGTAAATTTGGCGTTTGAAACGGTTGTCTTGTGTAAACTTTACAGTACTGTAAGCGGTAGATATTCTAAGTCAGTGAAGTTCGTTTCAGTTTACTTATTGATAAGTTTCCGCTGACACACTTAAGTACATGTACACTCGTAAATCGGTATTTAAACATGGCGTTTTATCTTTTCATTGACTTAAATGATTCATGTTGGAAATCAACGATGAAATTGTACTACTACAGTGTAGTAACGATAGGTACAGTATTTATCGGATTGATTTATTGGATAATAAAATGGTTGGCTTAATTGAAAATGCCTAAATAAATTTCTGGAAATGATGGGTAAAGCTATTTCGGTCCGTTATTGTTAACAATAAAATTATTCCGTACGTACATATACAGGGTGAAATTTCTAAGAATGCGTGGGTAGTAAGATCTACTCGTTAAATTTTATTGTATGCGCCCATATTTTTTTATAAAAACTAAGGATTAATTAGAGTTTAATCAGTGTAAAAAAATATAACAATAATAAATAAAATGCAAGACTTTTTTATGGAAATATCCGGCAAACTAGCTGACGATTCACCTGATTGATGGTAAGTGGCTATCGTCGGCCATGGACATCAGCAACACCAAAGGCATCACTGATGCGTTGCCGGACAAGAAAGAGAGAAGAAAAAGAAAGAAAGAACTGACTCTCAAGCCATTAGCCGGAACACGACGAGCTGATTCATGCTCAAAGGTGGTAACTATCCAGGCGAACCCCTTAGAGAAATAATAATAGTAGGTAATAATGGTATTAATTAACAATTAAAATCAGTATTACCAATAAATCCCTCCGGAGGGCCCTACCACCAGTGGGCCGGATTTAGTCGCCTCTTACGACATCCATCTGGCGTGGGATTGAGGTTAGTATTCTAAGCCGCACTTAGAATACACAATACAATCTTTATATAAGATTGCTGGTCATTTTTAATGATGATGGTTTTTAAAGGGTGAAGTAAATAAAATCGGTGATGGGATAGTTCAGTAATATTTACTGTTCTTTACAGCTCTATGATATTAAATTTGAGTATTGGACTTCCGTTGCTCACTACAAATATGCCCAAGGCTCCCTAATTGCTTTAAAGAGGGTTTGTGTGAATCACTCGGCCGTAGAATGGACTCTCTACGACATTACGAATTACGGCAAGGATTTACCTACGCTAGGGACAACATTAGGGCTGATTAAAAAGTTAACGTTAAAATTATTTATTTTAATCAGATACTACATCAGCATTTTTTCTACAAATTTTAATAATTTAGAAAGACTTTCCAAACAACAAAATACTACTTCTTAGCCCTATATAATATCTAACAACTGAGTGTGTGACGTCTATGTTGAAATAACCAAGTGAGAAGGACCAATACCAATAGAACAACTGTATTCGTTGCTTTCCTACGCATTTCATACGATTAAAAAGTATTTAGTAAAAAGGCCGATCGCGTCCAAGGATCACAGACAGTAAGTCCGCATCGACAAATAACACATCACATGTGTACCTACATAGATATACGTATAAAGCATAATCGATCACGTATTGAGCGCGATCATTGTGTTCGCCAGTTGGACCGTAAATCCTGTCACTATCCCCCTCTCTCCCCCTCCTCCCAATAGACCCCCTCCCCATTTATATGAATCTCATTTACGTTTAGGCTTACGCAACTAAGTAAAATCAGTGGAGTGGATAATGTTAATTGATAATAATGATGAACACAGCCTCGGAATTGGATTCATTACATCGGTAATCAGTGATAATATAAATCATTGTACTGTAATAATAGTTACACTTTTACTATTCGTTTATTTATGAGTTTGAATATTGCTGATTATCAGGCAGTCAGTAATTAGTATTTAGTATTCACACAGACAATAGTACATAATATTCAGTAATTGAGCAAACTACTCGCTCGTTGTACACTATAACAAAATGTTTAAAGAAAATACAATTTAGTAAAATACAATTCTGCATAAACAAAGTAAAATCAAAGTTACCAATCAATTTACTATGAAATTAAGAAAGGAAGTGATAAAATAATAATAGGGTTAATTTTAAATGTACATTCAGTACTGATTACGATTAAACTTCAGTATACATGTTTAAAAAAATCCGACCAAGTACGTGTTAGGCCACGCACAATGTAAGGTTCCATAATAATTCATCGACTATTACTCGTTAACTATTTAAGCTACATTAGTTGTGATAGTTTTACTTTTAAATTCATCATGTATTACTCCTGCAAAGAATTTTTTCACGTGTCCAGTTCCTATCATTTAGCTGGATAGGGGGGGGGGGACAATTGACTCAAACCAAAATTAACACTTTAAAGCCGAACATTTCGCTAACGGACTCCAGAATCCAAAAATGGTCTTTGTATACCAATTATATTTTTAAAAACTCTTTCCAACGATATTCCACATCTTGGGGTAGGTAGACGAAAAAAATCATCCTCACTTTACCTATATGGAATACCTCCCCTGAAACGATTTTTTTAAAGATTTTATTTTACGACATTGCAGTTTTACTAATTAAATATATTGATGCCAAATAACAACTTTTTAGCATGACAAAAAGGGTTCCATTTTGACCACGGAACCATAAAAACAATGTATAAAATCAAATAAAGTTACAACGGAACAGAAATTGACAATCATACATGAATACCAGTAGGAAACACGATGCGCGGTGTGTAATGATGCGTTTAATAATACTTTACACGGCAGATAGACAACCACGCCGTGACAATACGAATCAGAGGGAAAACAGTTCACTAGCTATTATTATCCAAATCATATCGAGAGGGCGAATCGAAATATAATTATGTACAATAATGTAACAGTGATATCAAAAGTTGGAGGACTGTTTTAATAATTATCATGTATGTATTTTTGAAGGCGCTTATAAAAACACTCAACGTCGTTTGGGATGTTCAACAATCGGCTTTGGAAGTCCACCGCTGGACATAGGCCTCTCCTAACAAGCTCCACTCTGACCGGTCCTGAGCCTTCTGAATCCAGCGGATACCCACTGTCTTCTTCAGGTCGTCAGTCCACCTGGTCGGGGGGAATCCTGTGCTCCTTTTTCTGAGGTGTGGTCTCCATTCAAGGACCTTTCTTCCCCAACGGTTATCGGTCCTTCGAACTATATGGCCAGCCCATTGCCGCTTCAGCCGGCTTATTCTCCGCACTATGTCGGTCAGCTTAGCTCGTTCCATAGACGTTTCACAGTTGTTCCATAGCCCGCTGGGTGACTTTGAGCTTGTGCATTAGGGCACGTGAAGCTCTACCTCTCGGTTCCGTACGTCATCACTGGCAACACACACTCATGACCACTGATTTTCTCTATTTATGTCCCTTACATTCATTATTCCTAAATAGTTAAAAAAAATATTGTTATGCTTAACCACTTGAGAATGGTTTTCAGCAGTTCACTACTCATATTAGGTACCTTGTATTGTATATAACTATTATTAATACTGTTTTTGTAATTTTCCTAGAAGAAATTTGTAGGCCGAATAGTTTAAATAATTTCAATGTGTAATATAATGTATTTAGTAGGTATAGTCTCAGTTTCCAAGCTACAGTATTGGCAAGCTGAAAGCGTGTTTAGATAAAATCAGCAGCGTTTGACACACACTAACAATATAATTTAAATTCTATGACCCACAAATCTGGTGAAAAGATTTGTTTCAAAGGTCGTGGTACATTAACATAGTCTGGCATGTGTAAGTTAAAGGCGCCTAATTCCGCGGTGTTTTTACCATAACTAGAAAGAATAGTAAAAATTAAATACATATATTTATCAAACCTCTGTAAAGGTGGCTATTTTTATCAAAAGTGTTATTTTTCTTTTTTTTTAATATCCTCACAGTTTGACAATAAAAGTTTATTTAAAATTTAATTTTGAATAATTTAAGTTAAATTATTCAAAATCCTGAAAAAGCCATAAGTCTAATTCCGAGGTAAAAGTTCTAATTCCGACGCATTTGGTTCCTAATTCCGAGTGTACAGAATACAATGGAAAGGAGACGGGGAAAATGATAGGTACATGATATTATAAAGTCTTTGGATTTTTTAATCAATCTTCGTCTCTGTATAATATGATTAATAAAATGCCACCAACACATGTTATTCACTTAGATATTAAAAATAACATTATCCTTACATATTATAAAATGAAGTCCCCCAGTCGCGTCTGTCTGTCTGTATGAACGCGATTAACTAAAAAACTACTGAACGGATTTTTATACGGTTTCCACCAATAGATAGTGTGATTCCTGAGAGGAAGGTTTAGATGTATATATATAATTCATTATAGTTTATGTAGATTGAACAAAATCCACACGGGCGAAGCTGCCGGTGGAAGCTAGTTTTAAATAAAAAATATTTAATTAACTATTAGTTAAAAAATTTTGTTAGTTCATATTTTGTTAATAAATACCTTTATTTATTTTCCATAAGCTAATGGATATTTTCTATGTTTTATACAAAGTATTATATAAATAGATATATTGAGAGAGAGATAACGAAGGATTCGATGTAAAAGAATTAGGTGTACAGGGCATAATACAAAAACGTCCCGTAAAGTTTTACATAACATAACATACATAACAAACATTCCGATTAGCTTAACAACTTGCGTAAGATAATGTACATCCTGTATTTGACGTGTGTCAATACCAAGGAATTGGGTAGTCATATAACCTTATTTCGTTTAATCTTTCAAAAATATTTAATGATCACTAATATCTACTCTATTAGTCTATATTATATCACTAATATATTATACTCTATCAGAACACTTTAATAACTATTTTTGTACTTAGCTAATTGAATTAGTAAAGTACCTAAACAGACAATTTTTGACCTGCTTTAATTAGTAAATGAGCCGCCAAAGTATACCTCGGAATTAAATTTTTATATTTATGGGTTGTTTAAGAAATCAGAACAAAAATATTAAGTTCGTCATCATAGAACTGCCTCCAAAGGAGAACCCCAGTTTCCATAGAAACTCAGGCCTAAGTAGACAAGACTGGAAATTGGCTGTTAATTAGATTATTGCAAAAAGTTCAATTTCTCCAATTTTCACGGCTGCCAGCAATGGCCAACTAAGGAAATCCTAGAACGAATCACCTTAATTATAGGTTATGATTATGTCATACTCGTGTCACAGTGCTATTTAATATGTATGTTACACTTACGTTGGCGGATGTCTATTATAATATCTACTACTTCAATGGTTTTCACCCAAAACGAATGTCATAAAAAGGTTGTATAATAAAAGCTATTGCATATTTCAAGAGATTTTATTAGTTATCATTATAATATATTAATATTTCGTGTAGTTGTGCAGGAGGCGTTATATTTCGTTAGTACCTTGCCCAATCAAGATACCATAATATACTCATTGTAAGTATGGCCACAGCAACTTCCTGATCTTCTAAAGATGTATAGGGTACGTTATCCAGTGTTCAGGACTTATTCTGAACCTTTGTCAGTCACAAAACAGGCGATTAAGGAGTCCATATTCATATAGTATTGGTTTGCAAGAAATTGTAGCGAAACTGCGAAACACATTCACCAAAACACAAGTACGAAAGCGAATACAATAGAAAATTAAAATCACTGTGTACGTGTCGATGAGTTTCAATAGTAAATAGGACTCCAAATACGCTGAAAATATTTGATAGTAAAAATATACAAGAACACGCGTAGAAAGACGAAAGATCGATGACAAAACAAATATGACAATACAGTGGTGTTATTTATAAATACTATGGTTACCAAAATGACATTATTAGGGATTACATCATCATTGTTGTCAATCGATTAATCGATGTCAAAATATTCGAAATGTAATTTAATAAAATTAGCGTAACGATTGAATGGTAATTATAATATATTACATAGTTTTGATTTATATGGAATACGAAAATATGTAAAAAATAAATAAATATTATAATTATAATCACTAAATAATACATAAAATATATTATTATGTTCCATCAATCGATCATTATCAATCGATTCAATCGATTATAAAATCGTATGTAATGAGGTAAATACTGTGAAAACTTTTTTGCATTATTTTGTTCATTTGGCAAGAGCAGCTGAAGCTAAGATTTAAATATGTTTATCTTATAAATAAGACGAATTTTTTGGTATATAGTTTACTCTTGTCTAGTCCGATGTTCTAGCACAGATTACATATGGTTCGAGGCCGAAAATTGGGGATCTCCTTTAAAGAAAAGATGACGTCTATGAAATCGCAATTTATATCGTGTGTTTTAAAATAAAACCTTGTTTTCTCTTAAATTTGTGAAGAAAATGCTCAAATGTTGAGTGTTATTGATAAAACATATTATAACCCTTCCAATATTTCAACCAAACAAAAAACTGTCTTCTTAAACACTATTTAGTATATCGTGATACTCAAGTGCATAAGGTTCGAAATATATGAAGCGCGCGTTTGGGTCGGCTACTTACGTCAATCTGGCCAATTATTTTAAAAAGTATACTTATTAAAGCACTCCTTTGCTCAGAGTATACACATGAACAAATAAATT
The DNA here is from genome assembly GCA_963932265.1 of Thymelicus lineola. NCBI lineage: Eukaryota > Metazoa > Arthropoda > Insecta > Lepidoptera > Hesperiidae > Thymelicus > Thymelicus lineola. The sequence continues at coordinate 16,442,522 of OZ010680.1, forward strand.
ATGAGTTAAATAATGTATTTTGCGTGCAAAAAGAACTTGTAAATAGCTTAAATACCTCTGAATTACTTACCATTTTTAGAACCCCTCGGAATTAGCTTCGAGACAATGCGTTTACATTATATTGATATGCTAACAAGTTTATTTTGAATATAACAATGAACCATAATCAAAGATATTACCAAAACTGAGATTATTATCTATACACGAGTTTGCAAAGTCTGAAAAAATAATTTGTTCTACTTTTAGTTTTCTGTAAGTCCGATAAAAAACCGGGCAAGTGCGTGTCTGGCCACGTGCAATGTAGGGTTCCGAAGTAGTAAGTTTATTGACTAGTCTATTACTCATTACATACTATTATGCTAACATATCCATCATAGTTTTCCTTGTAAATTCATCATATAATATATTTTAGAGAATTTTTTCACTTGTCCAACTCCAACCGTTTAGTCAGCAGGGGGGGACACTTAACTCTAACCAAAATTAGCACTTTAAAGCCAAATGTTTTGAAAACGGACCCTAAATTTCAAAAATAATTTTAGAAGACCTATTATATTTTTGGAAGACCTTTTCAACGATATTCCACACTATAGGGTACGATGAATAAAAAATTCATCCTCACGTTACCTGTTAAGGGGAGGTACCCTAAAAAAATGTTTTTCAATATTTTATTCTACATTTCTGAAGTTTTAATATATATGTATATCTAAGCCAATTTGTATTGTATTCGGGCAGACGGACGCATGGACGGACGGACAGACGGGCAGACGGACAGACGGACGGACAGACATGACGAAACTCTAACTTACATTTACTATTTTTCTATATTTTTTTAACAAAAACGCAAACAATTTCTGTTATTATATTATTAAACCTTTCTTTAAATTGCTTATTATCCGTTCGGAACCCTATAACCAAGCGAGTTCTATTCGAACTTCACCGACATTTTTGCATATTTACGTAACTTAATGTTATAATAACATCATTGTTTGTACGGAGCTAAATAAGAAAGAACTGTAAGTACAAAGACATCATTAATTAAATTCAATAGAATTATGTATTTAGTTATAGTTATATAGTATAGTGCAGTATTGGCAACAAGATTGCTTTATATTGATAATCTAGATACACGCATTTTGGCAAAATTTCAGTGGGATTATAATTGTAGCAAAAATTATTAGTTTATTTGTCAATTACATTATAAATTATTTATTAAATAGGTCAAATGTCGCACTAAATGGCTCTACCGTCGCCTGCAGTTTCCATAAGACCTTCCAATAAATCTAGGCAATTCGTTAAACCGGCCAACGAGCTACGTTACAACTTATCTATAAGTAATTCATTATAGAAAAATATTTAAATGAACTTTAACTGTACAATGCTTATGGACTTATGCATGAGTGAGCACGACGCGATGTAATAACGACAAAACTTGTGACTTCCTTTGCATACTTCAATGAATTTGAACATGAAGTTTGATACCAAAATGAAATTGACTTGCATCTACTTACGGTCTAGAAATAACTTTTAATTTTCTTATTAGTTAGGTAAAGAGATTTTTAATAAAAATTAGGTATATTCTAAGCAGGTTCTTACACATTTCGAGAGACAAGCTATAACATCGTTTCATAACAACAGAGAAAAAAATCCGGGCAAGTGCGTGTCAGGCCACGCGCAATGTAGGGTTCCGAAGTAGTAAGTTTATCGACTATTACTCATTAATTACTTATTCTAACATAGTTGTGATAGTCTAACCAAAATTAGCACTTTAAAGCCAAATATTCCGCAAACGAACCCCTAATTCCAAAAATGGTCTAAGAAGACCTGAAATATTTTTGAAAAACCTTTTTAACGGTTAGTGTGGTGTCACACTATAGGGTACCTGATGAATAAATAAATAAATAAATAACGCTTCACACTCATAGCCCCACACTAGGATTCCCAGTGTAATGGGTGCCATGGACAACACACGAGACAAGGACCCTCACACCCAGGTCGAGAACAAAATTCAAACTCATCATTCAAATTTCCGCCTCGCTGGGAATCGAACCCAGGACCCTTGCAGGCATGGTAACCATTGCGCCACACGGGTCGTCAAACCCGACCCGGCCCGACCCGGGTGAATAACAAATTCATCGTCACGTTACCCCAAGTGACCGTCAAGGCACCCCGAAAAAAATGTTTTTCAATATTTCATGCTACGATTCTGGAGATTTAATAAATACTAGTAAATAATATTTAGTGCTAGCACTAAGAGTCTCGGCTCCTTGCTTCGGACATTATTTTACTTTGGAGCCCTAAAAAGAAAAGCACTCACAATTATATTCTCTACTTTTAAAATACTACAATACAATAATGCATAATAACATAGCGACTATTTATGAGGGAAAATCGGAATGTAAAAGCATTTCTCGGTAGATTCCAGGCGATAGACCTAGGCAAGTAAATAACCTTAGCATAATCACCCCGAAATTGTAAAGGTTAAACTGAATAGTAACTTTAAAGTAAATTTAAGGGGCCTCGTTCATGGATCACAAGAATCCGGTGGTCGATGCTGGATTTTGCCTCTTTCCATTAAAATTATTTTTCAGTGTGCTACTAACGAAACGTTGAGGTGCGTGTAGGATTCCAGCGCCGGTTTTCCAAGTGGGAAAGCCACGACCACATAAAACGCAATACAATGAACAAAATTTCCATTCCCAATATTTTTTCTTAGCGGTCCTAAAACCTAGAAAGCGTTACTCATGCATTGAATTGCATAGCAACCCTCGCGTGCCGACTGATAACGTTCGCGAATTACCTACCTTTACAAGGTCTTCTTGCTGTATCAAATCATTAATCGGAATCTTTACATACATTATTTTCCGGAAATGCATCATTAACATACTTAACTCGATAGGCATGTTTTCTGGTGATTTAAATGTAATTTTCGGATCATGTAAAATAGTGAAGTGTAGATAACGAGACTTCAGATTTAATTATCTTGAATATTTATAAGTATATAATGTGGAAGGGTAGGCGTAATCTACGCCTTCCGATGGAAGGCCCACGTTTTGAAAGCCTGCTAAATTATTTTTTGTAGTGTAAAATTTAACAGAAGTGTTTATAAACTTATGCATTATCATTTTTTAATAAATATATTATGAAGTCAATCGCTTCGCTGAATATAATGTAAATGTAATTAAACTAATAGGATGATAATTGCGTTACCGTCTATTTTAGATGCTATTTGATCTAAATCATATGTCTAAATAAAAAAATATGAAGCAATAATTGTTATACGACTAAATGACACTTTTTCTGAACTAGGGAAACCTTTATAATGGACAAAGTTTTTATTAATTATTAATGAAAACCATTTTTTGTAGAGCCGCAAGTTTTAGGAATAAATTGGAGTCTAAATTGAAAGGCAAAATCTCAGAGAAAAATATGATTTTGTATTAATGGCACCACGGAATACAGAGACAAGCGGATTCCGTGAATGGCACAATAATACAATAATCGTAGTTTTCTGCGGTTAATTTTCCACAGATCATAATATATAGATATAGATACAATATGGTTTTCATCTATGCCTAGTCCGGTCACCCCTTGGGAGTAATGGGAGTGATAGCTTATTACTGTACTTTTATTAGACCCCATGTGACATACACAGTGTACGCATGTCGCTCATATTGTACGTGACGATGTCATTATCGCATGTGGCATACAAATTATACCACCGCACGGTAGCTTTGCATTGAGGGACCTTCAAAATATTTTTATAAGGTATAAAGTTATTTGCTCTGCGCTTGGAACATACCTATTGACGATTTATTCATTAAAGACATTTTCATTCTATCAGTGTGGCTGTGAGGCCTCGTACTTTTAGTCATGTATTGAATATATTCTAGGGATTATGGCCATGCTGATATTTTGTTCACATTTTGCACTGTTTTATTGTACTTTTAGAAAACACACTGAATATTATTTTAATAAAATTTTTAGCTTTTATTAATGTGCTGTATAAGAACACTGGTCACCGATTTATAGTGTACCTATAGACTTGTAAAAACCAAGTTAAATTGCCTAGATTCTAGAAGTATTGTTGCTGAGTTAAACTACGACCGTCGGACACCTTTCAGCATAAATATTAAAATTTAGGACAGTGGACAAGATTTTGTAAGTCACCTATAAGTAGGTGGGCACTCCGTTTATTATTCTTTTAAGTAATTAATTGACATCTATTGTGTCAAGCCTCGAATACGGCTGTCTGAGGGACTCTATCAATTTAGTTCCTGTTAGTGTTAGATGTTCATGAATTACTTGTTAGTAAGATAACGTCATCCGATATGGTTTTATTTGGAAGCAACTGAAAATCTTTCAGCGTATTAAGGCGGCTTAGTCCAACGCTGGATGGTTAGTGTAAGTGGCGATAAATCTGGCCTGCTGGTGGTAGGGCTCCTTGAAGGGATTCTATTGTCGATTATTAACTACTGAGAGAACACTCATTTTTTTCAAATTCAAAGATATTTACTATGAATAATAAGTATTAAGGATATAATTTATCAGCTAGGTACAATAAAATGAAGCGCTATATCCGACCTGTACGTGTACAAAAAAAAGATCAGAATTACAGTAATACATAATATACTAAGTTATTAAAGTATAACAATGTGTGAACTGACCTGCATCTGAAACCAGGAGTCGAGGAACCCAGAGTGTGGCCCGCTGCCCGCTCCGCCTGGGACTATCTGGAACATTATTCAACGACACCCATTTAATGCATGTACTCAATTCCCGTACTTCTCGTCTCTGCCTGTAGTAGTACAGTACAGTACAATGTTTCTCAAACTGGTACCTTATCTTTGGTTCGAATTTCATTTACTTTGAAATGCTTTGCTAAAATATTCTTTCACTCAAGAGGAACTTCATTAAGTTTTGAGGAATAATAATAAGATAAAAGTATCAAAATCGCTGTTAAAAAGTATCTGAATTTATTATATGTAATGCTAATAGCTAATTTCAGACTTCTACAGCACCTCGTAGTTTTCTACTAATTATAATCAAGCTAAAAGTTGAATTTCAGATGTTTAAATGTCTCGGAAATTACCATTATTTAAGTAGAGTAACACTGTGTAATTAAGATAACGTAATTTAACATGCCTTCTTAAGTATATTTATAATTTACTCGTGAATACAACCCCTGCCAAGTACTAGCTATTTGAAACTAGAATACGGAAAAGCAATTAAGCTTGATGATTTTCAGGTACAGATTTTTCATAACGTATGTAGGTACAATATATACTAAAATATCTACTGGAAGATGTACCGTCACCTCTCCATTACGAGTCATAATTGTCTCACCTCAAATTAAGAGCAAAATGCCATTTCAGGCAATAATAAAATAACGGCAGTCAGAAAAATTATTTTTTTTTTAAAAAAAGATTTAATTTTATCTATTTTAGGCAGTTTCGATAAATGCCGATTTCCTTATATGTAAAATTTTCCTTTGCCAAAAGATGTGATAATTAATTTCTAATACACACATACTTTGAAAAATTTGTGGTGCTTTTAGGATTCGTATTAAAGTCTACTTGCATAGTCCAGGCTTGAGAGTTGAGACTGAATCTCAAACCGCTGGCCAGGGGGGGGGGGATATTCTGCCAGGTCTCGCTCTCGGTTGAGGCTTTCCATACTAGCTCGGCCTTTATTTAAAACTGTATAGGCCGATAAGGCCAACTTGAACTGGTCACTCGAAAACAAATAATAAAAAAACCGTTTAAAATCACATTAAGACAACAATTAGAAAGATAAGTTAAAATTAAGCTTATTATTAAAAATATGACTGTTACATTTATTAAATACAACAATGACATCTTTGTGCATATTAAACACGTTCACCTAATATTGTCTTTGTAGATAAATATTAATCAATCAATATAAATAAAGATAACTGGTAATCTAAAGTCTACACTCATGTTAACGAAATACCAGTGTTTAAATATTCGTAATTTTTACATGTTACTCAATTATTTGATTTATACTATATTACAACATTATGAATAAAACCTTAGGCAGCGGTATATTTAAGCTATACGAGTGAACTTGGACGGATACAAATGGATGTACTATTCTTTTTTGATAACCTAATTAAACTTTATTCGTTTAATTTAGTTTAAAAATTATAGTTAAATTAATACTAATCTGCTTATTAGGGTGGTTTTTAGTTCGAGTTTGTAGTTTCCAGGACTCGCTCAAAGACGTTCTAAGGTATGAGGCCTATTTTAGAAGTTAAAAGCTGAAAATGTATAATGTTGTTCACAAAAAACTTTAATACTTAAAAAATATTAAGTTTCATTCATAATTAGTAAACTATTCATAATGAGTAGTCACTGAAAGACCTATTGACACTCTAGGTTCTGAAGATTATGTCTATTAGTAGTGAAAATTATCTATTTCAGATCACAAGTATATAGCTAACATATATATATCAAATTATCGCTATTACAATACGTATTTTAATTTATAGTAAGTATTTGAAAATTAATTCTGATGTTAGTAGCTGACGAAACAAGTGGTCTGTGGGCATCAATCCATTCTGATTAGCTAATGATAATTAATTAATGTCGATAATACAATTATGTTAAGTAGTGTCCATCTGTTGTCATATTTTCATGTCAGTTTAATGGTCATAATAAACGGAATATATAATTTTTATATTCCGTTTATATAATTTATATAAATAGGCTAAATGCTATCAAATAAATGTTTATTCCCAGTACAAATGGACCAAAAAGCATTGTTAGCAATTGAGGATATAATATATTTTCAATTATGTTGTAAACGAATATTTAAATAACAAAACCACCTCGCTAGAGCCGCAGGTTTCCACAATAAAACATTCGATACCGTAATTCCATAATTAATTGGCTATATTATAAATTTCTACTAAAACATGTCAATCGGTTGACTATAAATTACAGCGGCAATAATCGTAAAGACTACATTTTCTCTCAAAGGGATTTTTGAGTTATGCCATTGTTTTTTTTATGCAATTGAAAGTCCATTGTACCATTTAATCAGTAAACTTTACAGATTAGAGTATTAAGGTAACATAAATGATGTTTTATATTACTTAAATTAGATTTTATTTAATACAGCCTTGTTTTTATTATACAGAAGTAAGTCAACGCATATAAAAGTAAAGCATACATGTATCATGAGTGTATAATATTTAGAAATTATAAGTAACATAGTAATTATATATTAGTAATAATGATACTTCATTCATTTCAGTAATCTTCCTTGATATATAAGGTGAAATAGTATAATATATTATTATATTCATTATACTTGTAATATTACATTACACATACAATATACAAAAACGTGAACTTTTTTTTTCAAGTGTTCAAAAATTACACTGAAAGCATAATATAGTATTACTAACATTAGAGCGAAGTGTAGTTATTGTAATGTTATGTTATATTATATTAAAATTAAATTAGTAGAAGGTAGTTCAGTTGGATGGATATAAACGCAATTCAGAAACGCAAACGACTCTACGCACTTACCGTCGGTGGGCGTTGATGTCTTTTCTATGTATCCGCACAAAATACGTGAAAATTCCAAAAAATCTTTTTTATAATAGAATTTTTCCATTTGTACTCGTACTTGCTTATTGTTATCAACGTGTAATTTATCGAATTGGCTCCTTTGTAAACAAACAAGTCGTTTAAAAGCAGTTTTGTTTTTTCAACATTTTATTACTATCGTTTTCTTATGTAGTATTGAGTCGAATACAAGTAACATACTTATGTTCTGGTTATTTTAAGGTAAATATGTCTGTAGGTAGGTAGGTAAATATGTTTGTAGTAGTCAAATCATGTACAGTTTTCAACGAGGAAATGATTATATTTTCAACGTAATACATATTTGAAAACACTTCATTTTCTTTTCTTTTGTTTAGATGCCGTTTGGTTTTCAAAGAATTAATGAAAGATTATAGAATAATGATAACAAACTTATTATCATTTACAACTGTAAATTAATACAGAGGATTAAAATTTTCCAACAAGTCGCACCGAGTTATTTAAGCAAGTATATAGAATGGTAAATAAGGCAGGAGTTTCATAATACTATTAAATTAGATAGGTTTTGGTCCTTGTACATACACTTGAACAACAATTTCTTTTAAAAGCAGGAAAAGGTTTAATATATAGACCAGGTACATACAACACTTCATACATAAACGTCGCGTTCGCAAGTACATGACTTGTAATTCGTATAAATTTAACTCAAAACTGTACTAACATATGTGGAACTGTACCTACAACACGGAAACTATGTATCACGCTGATAAAAACTGACCGGTCACAATAATCAACCTGTGTCGTGTATACGTTCGGAGTTGCGAATCGGTCAAACGGCACCCGATGGGGGAGGGAAAGGCCCGCGGTGGCGGCGTGCGTACCTGGTCGCCCACAAGGTCCTCGGCAGGTCTGATCGCGCAGCAGGCCTCCATGCCCGGCTGCGGCCGGGAGGATCACGAACGCGGGACCGTGCGCGACTGCCGCACGCCTGCGCGCAGCTACTGCGCGGGACCGACTGCGGACACCGGAGTACCGGAGTGAGGACTGCGGCCTGCGTCACTGCGTGCCGACTGTACCGAGTCGCCGCCGCGAGCCGCGCCGAGTCGCCGTGCGTGATAGCGGCCCGCGCGACCTCCTTCGCGGGGTTGCAATGAAAGTGATTAGGCTCTTGCGCGACTGATAACGAGGGCTTGCTCCCGCTACGACTGCCACTATCCGCGCACGCCGTGCACCGCACACGCCGTGCACCGCGCACGCCGTGCACGGCGCACCCGACACCGCCACCCAGTTACCGCCAACTACGCACGGGTTAATGTTCTTCTCGCAAACGGTTCACTAATCTTTTATTAGAAACTTAGAACTTAGACGTTTATTAAGTTCATGACGGTTAATGTTTGACAGCTTGTGTATTGTTTACAACGATCGATTCGAGGTGTTGTCTATTGAGTTTACTTACACTTTCTACAAATAATTTGAATTTTGCTAGGAGGTATTATATGCGTTTCATAATGACCTGAATCCCACACTCTCGGAGATCATGTTAGGTTATCGGCGCTGGTTATCGTTATAGGATGACCGTCGTTAATCTAGTCAAGTCACACACGCGCAATGGTAGGTACTGCAGAATACTGCATTTCACAGAAATGGTTGGGAATATTCCCCTGAAGTCATGATATATAATATCTGATTCGATTATTGCTTATTCTTGACTTTATTACGCACTTGTTTATTACCTAGATAGGTAGGTGTTATTTTGTTAATGGTATAATTGGTATAAGGTCTTTACCTATGAAATAGGAGAATTGTATGAACATCTATATATACTTATATATAAAACAAAAAATATTTGTACGTTTGTATGTATGTCCTTTATAAACTGAAACTATCCAACAGATATGCCCTAAATGGTTTCATTTGAAAGACAATAATCCGAAGATAGTTTGAGACCACACAATGCATTAGAAACATTCGATCCATTGATGAAGTCGATTTTCTACTATCCCATACAAAAATTTGAAGATAATATTTGATAATGGAACATAATACAGACTGTCAACGTTGAAATGTCATTGTTATCAGAAAATTTTTAAGCGTAGTGGATCACGCCGGGTATCCACTAGTTACTGAATATAATTGTAAAGTTTTGAAACAATAAAATTCATTAAATTAGATATCTACACTATAAATACATAACGATCTACTTCATAAGTTGAATGTTAACCTCTCTCTAAATTGTCTACTTGGTATTGTGGAGTCAACAATAATACTTTCTGATATAGAACGACGTAATATTAAATTGTAATGTAATAATCACTCACGGTGAATTGACACCAGACCCATTCAAATAGTATAGACACAAATTCAATAGGCGGTCAAGATAAAAATTGCTCCGAAATATTATTTTCATCGAAAACTACACTATTTTTGACTCTGCCAGTTAGTCACGGAACAAAAAATAAACTTAGTGTTTATTTATTTATTTATTTATGGATAACCAACAAGACTCACATTAAGTATACAACAAGTATACAAGAATACATGAGACAAATATTTTAAAAATTAAATGTTGCCTTAATTATACCAGGTTACCACGGCATGCATCGTGGACGAAGAAATATAACATAAATACAATTATAACGGGCACCACTATAATTTTTAAAAAAGACGTTTAAGTCGGTCTTGATAAGATGATAATAATTTAGCCAAGTTACATTGAAAGCTTAAGTGCCAAAGAAAACGTTTTTGCGCTATTTCTATACGTTTAACATAAACATCGTAATGGGGATTCCATACAACACTGCAATATTCAAGGTTGCTTCGAATAAGGGTATTAAAAAGTGTTTTTTGAGGATGAGTTTTTGAAGCATTTACTATTTCTTATGACGAACCCTAGAATTTTGAAGCTTTTTGACACCAAGTTATCAATGTGGGAGCTAAATTGTTTGGACTATCAACGTAAGGTATGAGTCGCTTTTTTCTTTGAGATATATAGATATGATGTAGGCAGTAGGCGTTGAATGTTGTATTAGCGCATAATTATTGTCCCCTTTTGGAATTTTGGCGATGCATAAAGGGTACAACCAATCGAGTACAGATGGGGTGTTGAATAGTGTTGACACATTCCTTGTGGTGTTTGAGGTAGCATTGCACACATTCTAAGTAGTCTACACCGCTGCAGACCTCGAAGCATGCAACAAAAATAATTTTATTTAGGTATAACGCCAAAAATAATAATTAAGGTGTAAAATACATAGCTGACCTGACCGATACTGCAAATGTGTGTCGACGACTCCAAGCGACAATGACCGATACTTGCTTACACTGCACTACTATATTGTGTTTGCAAAAATGATTTGATATTATGCTGTAAATGTTAATTAATTAAAATATTTTGTGTTTAAGAATATTGAATACGTCCGAACTTGACGATGGTTATGATGATTACATGATAGTGCGTGTAAAGATCTTACAATTCCGTTATAGATATGACTTATTATGAACAATAATTTTATTATAAAATTTTTTTTTGATTAGTGCACTCACTTTTTAATATTTATCTGCAACATTAGTTTTGCTCAACCTAACCGTTGTATTGACGACCCGCGTAGCGCAATGGTTACCATGCCGGATCGCCACGCCAATGGTCCTGGGTTCGATTCCCAGAGAGGCGGAAAACTGAATGATGGGTTTGAATTTCTGTTCTCGACCTGGGTGTGAGGGTCCTTGTCTCGTGTGTTGTCCATGTCACCCATTACGCTAGGAATCCTAGTGTGAGGCTATGAGTGTGAAGCGTTATTTATTTATTTATTTATTTAATACGGTCGCAAATTGCTCAAACACTTGAAAATAGTTTTATAAAGATTCAGGACTATGACTCGAGACAAACAATCAAATTAAACGACTATCGTACTAAGTTTATACGCTTGATCAAGTTTAGAAAGTTATCAATTCCACACACTTTAATTACAGTCAAGCCATGTTGAAATGAAGTAGAATTAAGCAAAACAATAAAAACGAGCGGTTGTTGAATTCCAAACTGGATCTAGGTTTCTTATCACAGCAAGTTGTTGGGGATAAGCGCGGGTAATGGAGCATATCTATCAACGCATACGAGTATAGTATCTGTTGCGACCGCTTTCACTGATCGCCAGTGCACCGGCCCGCCGCCCGGCCCGCCGGCCCGCCGGCCAGTGAGTGCAGTTTTTCTATAGCTGGCATCGCCATATCGACGACTAAGAATCAATAATGTCTATCTCAAAAGTCAACTTTACAGGAGATGTAAACAGTCATTTTTAATATGCAATGATAAGGTTACTGGAAAAATTTATAATATACCTATAGGGCCCTGTATCTGTGTATACTTTCCTAAAAGGAGATTTTTTTATTTATATATTTTAAACTTTTTCAGTAAACTTATCATTGATCAGAATTTTTTTATTTCATCACTTGTAGAGTTGACATTTTTGAGATATACATTATCGACATTCTACCAGTGTTCAATTAAAATTCTGTTACCCTCGCCGGTTATCTAGGTTAGGAATGTAGGATGTGGTCTAGTCCTCGATGATTTTTATTTTAAAATCAAAACATAGGCCATTTTGTACCAAAAAAATAATAATAAGTCTTTTATTCTGCCAGAGAATGCTAATTGATTGCACTTTTCAGAATATTTTTTGTGCAGATCTTTAATTTGTCATCTTATATCTAGATAATGTTTGTAAATGCTGTGGCTTTACAGTCTTTGAAATAAATATTTTTTTCTTTCTTTCTTTCAGAATACGAGATATGGTTGACGAGTTTTTCTCTACACTGATCAATAAAGATCAATAAACAAAAGTGATTGCGTGTTTAGCAGAATTCACCACGAGCAGGAAAAATTGGTTTTAGGCTTTACAGTAGCTACAGGAAGGCTTCAAAGGCATATTTTTGCTTCTAACGCACAAATGTCGCAACATTACCCGAACAATAATCTTATCAACAAATATCTGTTTCGCCCAGGAATCAAACCCGGGTCAGGCAGTGTTACCATCAACTGCAGGATATGGATTGGCTTTTCATTTACATGAAAGTACGTTTGCTATCACAGATTACATCGCCACTTAAAATCAGGTGAGATTGTTGCAAAACATATATAATAACGCAATTTGTAGGGGAGTAGTTGAGGGCGATTTCCTAGTATTATAGAAATTGGAAATTACAAGATTACTAACTTCAGCTAGAACCGTACTCATCCTAGACTTACTTAAGTTTAATATCCAAAATATTTCTTAAATATTCGTACAAAATATTTAATCTCACCATAGGCTCCGATACCGTTATTATTAATATGACCATGCTTATAAAGTTTTGACATAACATGTTAATCTCTAAGATTTACTTCGCGGTACTTACATGGTTCAGTACGAGTCAATTTATAATATCGTATGCGAGATTTCATGTAATCTAATAACAAATTATATTGTAAATGAGCTATGTCACCAACGAGTTTACTTATAAGTATATGTAGTTTAACTTACTCAAATGTCACAGTGGGACTAGATTGCTAAAGCTTAAGGCCACTGGTTCCGGTGGTTCAATTTTTAAGTCCTATCTTGTATAACTTTGTGCTAATTGCTCAAATCATCTACAGGGCTATTACTACTTGGTCGTGTGACATCATAGAGTATCTCTTTTGTTACATTCTCCTTTTGATAGGGTTGTAACGATGCACAATGCACAATATAATTGTTTTTATGCATTAAAAAGGAAAACTACCTGACGGGTCACATGTCATGATATTGAGTGATTACCGTCAATCATAAAATAACACACCCCGTTAATGGATTACCGATCGGATTTCCACATAACCCGGCAAGTTTAATGTTCTTCCTTCTTAGCCTATACTACAAATAAAATTTTTAATCGGTATTTGTAGTGTGTCCAGGGAGCAACTAGCGATAAATTAAGGGTATGAAATATACCAACTTTTATCTACAAAAACATCCACATGTGGGGGTTTTTTAATGTAGCACGTAGCGTTCGCAAGAAGTGTGGAAACTCACATAAGGCTCTTATTCAAACAGAACTAAGTCACCAGTTTTGCAACTTAGAGCAATGATTTTGGTGTCGTTTTGTACCCAATATCTTTTTTAATTAATGCATGTACTCAAAAAGGTGTGTTAATTTGCTAGTTTTTGAAGAATATTGTTATAAAAAACTTAAAAAAAATGAATATTTTGTTACTTATAACTTCATCCAATCTTTTTTGTAAGGAATAAATGGTATGAATTAATAGATTTTTCACATATATGGGACCTTTAAGTCCATAGGAATCGAAGTCTTTAGGCAGAGTCGTCTAACATAATAAAAAAATGGCGGCCATTCCAAAAGGAAGAGGGCTAGACTCCTACGTATATATACAATCTGAGGAGGTTATTATATTCTGCTTGTCACCATGTTTTAACTATAATTATTCTTATGCAGTGAACGAATATTATTCATATATGTCACTTACAATCCCGTGCCAGTCAGTTTAAATTTCTATAAGATTTCAAGTCATTTAATTTAAGTAGCAATTTTGACATTGTTATGCTGCAATCGTCATATTAGTTGCTTCTGCGACCAAATTTTTGCTGCCTCTTATGGTTTTAAAGTGTTTTAAAGTTACTGTACATCTTTAGTAATTTATGGATTACAAAGCAATGGTAAATATTAAGAAATGTTAAGTATATAAAGGTTTCCGGATTCCGAACTCGTCTCGAAGACGCTGCTTATTTTTTATTCAAAAGCGGCACCTTTGATCTGCGTCTCGTCATTAACATCACACAATTCAATCTGTCGAGGTGCTTGTTATGACCTAATTACAATTCGAAAATATTTTTATTTAGTTGCAAAAAAGAACAGACAGCTTATTCGTAGGCATTATTTATATAAGTGGTAAGCGGACATTATTTAATTTAGAAAACATTAAAAAAAGTATTTTAGCCCTTGGCAGAGGACGCAATGGCAGAACTACGGCCCCGTAAGTACCTATACTTAAATTATGTATAAATGGAACACCTGATATTTTTGTGTAAATATAAAAATAAAATAAAGATAAAACGGTAAGTGACCGTCGCCCATAAACATCACTGATAGGTTATTGAGCCAAAAGAAAACTTTTGGTCTTTTCCCAATACTAGTAGGCCTAGTAGATTCGTTCATGTCTTTTCCTCATTCGACACTGCAATTTTGTATAAAGAGACGGCAGTTACCAAAAGCTCAAACTTCACTTTTTATCTCTGGTATGTACAGGAGTTTAACCGGTGGTATAGTATTGAGACTGGCCGTAAAACAATGCATTTGGTATATTCGGTTCATTCATGAAGACGATTTTCGACTTTTCACATTCAAATTTTTTTGCGTAGTAGCATACTATTATGTAGTTGAATCTGTGCCTCGCATGGGGCACGGTTCGTGCCCGACACAGTCTCGCATAATTCATCCCAATTCTCTTCTTGTAAGTGTTTATCTACTTTCTATTAGCAATACACAAACATTCATCACAACATGGAATATGTCAGGCGCTTAGTAGGTGCCTATTTTTAAATGCTGTTCTTGTTACTTCAATCTTAACTATGCATAAATTACTCATATTAAGTACATAAATAATACAATAATATAGGTAAGTTACCAATAATAATAACGCTGTCATTACCCTGACCTAAGTATATTCTTTATTCTAAGGTTACTACATTTTGTACAAATTGTGTAAAACGGCTAAACGCCTATAGGTTTTGTGTAAGCAAAGTACACACGTCAATCTTAACTTCACTTTTTCACTTTGTTGTTTATTTATTTACCTAATATCAAATGTTTCCTAAATTTTGCCACTTACAAATTAGTTATTATAATAATATAACGCTCCTCCACGTTCATTTTTAGATTAGATGATGTCTAATATTCAAAGATATCCTTTAGTAGTGCTTTAGTAGAATAAAAAAATAACCAACACAAAGATAACATCGCCAAGCTGTTTGGATTAGTTTGTGTTAGTTAGTCTGTAAAATAAACCAAAATCAGCCATGCCATAGGTTTTAGCCTGTGGTTTTAGCAGTTAATTCTTTTTTATTCTGTTACTAGTAACCCACTCTAGCTTCGATTCAGAGATCTATGCCTTAATTATGTTTACAAATAGCAAATGCACCGGAGACTTTTTTATACACAGGTGTTTAAAATAATATTGCATTGCTTACTTTTTTGTTTATTAGATATAACGTTAAACAAATCGATAAACACGCTTCAGATCCACCTAATGGTATGTGGCGTGCATGGACATCAGTAATACAATATTACCGATGCGTTACCGACATAGAAAGCAAAGGGAGAAACAAAGAAAAACCAAGCTCCTAGCTGGAACACGACGAGACGTCTGGATTACAGTATGATACGAGTAGCTAGCAAGGTAGTGCTTTGTGTTCATAGAAAGACAATAATATCAGTAATAATAATAAAGTTAACCCTCTGCGACTGAGGTGGTAATTCAGCAGACCCCGCAAAATCAAAAAACTTGAATTGCGTCGTTATTTTTTAACTGTTGACTTCGGCTCTCTCAGTACCTTCGGGAGGAATGCTCAATCATGGATCATACTTCTAGCATGTTTTTTATGAGACAACCACCTCAATATAATCATTATAATTTCATAGTTTAACTTTATAATGAATTGTTAATTTTATATTCTAATATTTAAAGTAAATTAAAATTATATATACCTAGTGGTAAAGACAAAGTTCTAAATGAAGAGTACGAAATACGTTCAGTAGTTTCTGAGATATTGCTGAACAGGAACGTAATTGTGCGGGGGGGGGGGGACTTATTTTTATATTGATGACCCAATACATTTTAGAAGTAACGAATATCTCAAGCAAATAACCTGTTTTAGTGGAGACATAATATACATAGAGATACATAATTTAAACATAAACTCAACAGGCTTATCTCTTCCCATTATTTTCATTAAAATATAACTAAGTACTATATATTGTCATGCATATTTATTTTGCAGCACTAATAATAGTACTTTGTAATTTGGCCTCACTCTCGGGAGGTTTAAACACTTCATAGTGTGTATGAGAAGTATTTTATAAATGTGATAATTAGTGTAAAGATAGATAAGGTTCACTCATTACTGCTGTAAACTTTCTCTGTTTCTTTTATGATTTATTTAACAGTACAGTACTATATTTTCTTTAATTTAAAACATAGAAACAAATTGTGTAAAGTGGCAGTCGACGTATAATTTGTTTATTTTGCTCTCTTTTGTACCATAAAGAAAACGCTGCAAGTGAAGTGAAGTTACAATGTAAGGAGTTCCTTTCATCACAAACTCCAAGCCTATCTTTTCTCACGATGCGTGCAGTTGACGCAAGTATAAGGTTTATAATTTTGAAAATCTTACTAGGCTTAAATTGTCAGGGTCCTTTAGTCCTTTCTTCCAGTGCTGCGCGCATTTTTCAGACCCGGTCAGCAGCCGGGAGCACACCAGCTAGCTTCCTCTAAGAATTAACATATAAAATTTTTACCGTTGTCTTGTTTTAAAATTGTGAGAGTGTGTTAATTAATACGGGATGCCACATTTCATATCATGGAAAGGGGGATATTAGTACAAATTAATTAATATTCCGGAAACACCTAAATTATTGATGATTTATCAATGCAAAACTGTTAATATCGGATATTTGGGTACTGGCAATCAAACAAACGTAACTCAACAAAATAAATTAAAACTTAGCATTAAATGTAGATATGAAACGGATAGTGGTTTGGCCGAAAATTCGGCAAGCTACGAGGCCGGAGCGCCGGATATCTGCCTACCGGATATTCGCCCCTTTATCGCGTTACTTCAACTCCTGCTAAACGAATGAAAGAAGATGAAACTGGATCCAATTTCACACGTGAAGCTCATGACACTTTTTGGGACTGTTTCAATGAAGTAGTAGTAGTGATTGTCGCGATCAAGAAAAAACAAAATCCAATTGCTAACGAGATTGACTTTTTTTAAGACATCTCGAATCGATCGCAATCACGACCCATACATTTGGTGGTCAATTAATTCGAATCAGTACCAGCAGTTGTCAAGGTTTGCTAGAATTTATCTTTCAGCACCTGGCAGTAGCGTTTACAACGAAAGGCCTTTTTTCAGAAGCTGATCTGAATCCAATCTGAGTCGCCTCTTACAATCTAATGCGGAAAATTTGGTATTCATTCACCACAATTTGCCACTTGTTAATTTTGAGTACTAAACTAATTAATGAAACAAAGATTTTTAATGTGCGATTAAATAAATTAACGGTGTCCATAACCTATTGTGGTATGATTTGCCTTGTGTAAAATAATGAGAATTTTTTGAACTTTACTATCTGAAATCCAGCTGGATAATGAATTACTGTCCGGTATATTTTTCGATGTTCGAATCCGTTTGTGGAACATTAAAATATTTAAAGAACATTTAAAACTTTTATTTCGAGTAATGCCTTCCCCTCAACCCCCTCACCAGACAACTTAAGAGTTAAACTTAAGGACATTTAGATAAGGGTGTACTTGAGGTTCTTTCGATATAATTTTGTATTATCTCATAACGTTATTTTGCCATTTTCATAGATCAATAAAATGTATAACTAAGTTCTCTATTATTTCACTGTGTTTAAAGCTTCTTTGAATAATAAAGAAGTGTGAATGTCCTCTGTAACATTTAATTAACAAAAATGGCATAATATTCCTTAGTACTTTCCGTAATAAAAGTTTATAGCGAATAGTTCGTAAAACAGCAAATAGAGATGGAACGTCAGATCATTATCTACGTTATAAAAGCAATATTAACTAAAGCATTACGTGGTTTATAGTGATAAGGAAATAAATGAGCAATACCATGAAGATCTACTCGGGCCAGTTATCTCATAACTCCACTCTTCTAGTTCTTAATACGCTAATTATTCTTTAGATCGTAACTCCAAATGCCACGTTAATGTAATATTTGTTCAAGGATGAATACTTATTGCAGAAATGTTTACATTTCCTATGTGTATTGTAGACCTATGGGACGAATATATACGCTGTCAAAACGTGAATCCATTGCCTGTAGTGATCCTGGACCGAATGAAAGTTGAATGATGAAAAGATAATACATTATTTGAATGGCGTAAACGAGACGTACCTATGTCCAGTAGAAGGCTATAAGAGCCGTTGCACAGGGCGCGTTTTTGAAGCGTATCCGACGAAAATGCGCGGAATCTGCGCGTTTTCCACGCTGTAAATGACAATCGCGTTTTCCGCCGTAATAATATCGGCTCTAAAAGACTGGGAGTTGATGAATAAGGACAGATTTGTAAACAGGTGCCCTATGCAACACTTCAGAAGATTGAAAGACAAAATAATTACGCTTTAGTTATGTAGTGCCAAAGAAGAATGTTGTGAGTAAATTACATAACTAGAGAAACCTTAAATAATTCCCTTAATTCTTTTTTATCATTATTTTATTTTACACCTTTTACATCTACCAGATCATTTCATACTTAAGCATATAATACTGAAATTAAAATGTATCTACAAAATGCTAGTCAATCACTCAATAGCACTTGCAATATGTTTTTATACAGCGTGTCTCTCAAATAATCCTTGAACACGTATAAAAATTATTAACATCAATGAGCTCCCAATTCCACTTTAAACGAGTACAATGAATATATAAACATTCTCGGCTATAAATCGTACGAACTTTATTTATTATTCAGTAGAGCTCGTAACACTTAGATACAACTGCAAACGACCGTATCAGTAATCCTACTAATATTATAAATACGAAACTATGTATAGATGTTTCTCTCTTTCACGCAAAAACTAAAGAACAGATGTTGATAAAATCAAACACGTAGCCAGACAAAGATATTATGTTATATCCATACATTACGAGGTTCAGTTTTCGATCCGCGATGACATGTCATAATTGTCAAAGGATAACATAGAGTAGTCAGTCAGAAGGGACACTGAATAAAACAAATAGTTAATACCTATTAGGCATAATATTATTATTGTAATTTAACATTTTGAAATTATATTACAAAAACACAAAACTTAAAGTAAAAATATTGTGTACACTTATTGCTATTACATTCTTCAATTCCCGACTGTTAATCCTTTTATGGTGCAGTTGTTCAGTATTACTTTTAACAACATTTTAAACTACTGAACTTGTTTTTTTTCTTTTTAGTTTGTTTAAGCAGTCGGTTGTTTTGTTTATTTAATTCATTTTTTATTTTACATTTTTAGTTAGGTTTAATTGACTTCTTTATTTGGATTATACATAAGACGGTAAGATTCGCAATGTTGTCATTTTATTAAGAAAGTTAATAATTTAGTGACATTGTTTTTTTTAAACAAATTTAAATCGTTATACATACCTATATATTAAACTGTTACTTAAAATGAAAAATAATGAAAGAAACCTAAAAATAATTTTTAAATACCTATTTAACGTTACCCCACTTGATTTAAGACGACGATATTTTTTTCATTTTGACAATATGACATCTGGTTGTCGCTGTGGTTAATTTTGATTATTGTCATGTCTTTGTTAACACTTGCAAGGTTAAGACGAACGGATTGACTTAAGAATCATCAAAATCCGTCACAGCATTTGGTTTTTACAACGCCACATAGGAACAAACATACATAGACTGATAAACACATTACCCTTCTTTGCGTCGCGCATTCGGGTAAAAATAGATCATAGCGTAGGCAACCAGTTGGCTTCACTGCGTTCTTTTTGAACTATGCTTATTCAACGACTTCAGCTCATCACTTGGAAATCTAGGAAGATTAAAAATAATGGAAAATAATAGGATATTTGAGGTTTTAATTTCACAAACAATGTAAAACCTGATATCATTTAGCTTAGAATTTAAAAAATTGGGGATGTAGATATACATTACACAAAGATTTCATTTGGTTCAATTTACGAAATGTCTATTATACTTACGATTTAACTTCTGCCATATTAGTCTATGCCGAATGGCATATGACGTATATTTTTTTTTGATTTTCATCAATTTTAAAAGAAATATTTTATATTATGTAACAAAATTTAACATAACGTTTTATGTACTTACCTATGGTATGTAGTTACATCATTCTTATTGAATCTGGAGAAATGATTTTTGCAAAATCTCAAAACACAACTCTGCACTTATGACAACTATAGACAGCCTCACTCAAAGGGAGCTATTAACAGTCTACAATGAAATCGCTACACCTGACTAAACTCGACTGACTTAATTTCAGCGCCCTCTTGGCATAAGTATTATATCTACTTTTTTATACATATAATATCATTGCAGTCAGACCATGATCTGGAATAAAAAAAGGGTATTTACTATCCCGGAAAACACGGGCAGAACGCTAGTAACATATGAATTACCTACCTACATAATTATCATGTCTGTCAAGTATTACAGGTACCTTTTTACTTCGGACAGTCGAAATTGAGCATTTCATGACTTACAACAATATAACACTAGCAATAGGTACTATTTAATAATAATAAAATATAAAATACGTCCTACGATATATTATTGTACTTGTGTATGTTTTCAGAATCCGACCGACCTTTAACACATCAGGTAATTCAGCTGTTTATCCTTTCCTAAATTTATATTTCCTAAACACCCAAGTATAAATCGAACATCGTCAAGTACCGAGAACCACTGATAAAATAGATTCAATCCAATTTATTTTATTGTTTTATTTCACTTTATATCAAGCAAGTACAAATACCTAAATACCTTGGCGCTGTGGCACAATTTCATCACTGTAAATCCCCTCATAAATAACAAATTTTCTAGTGTGATCTGAAAATAACACAGAAAATAAGAATATGGGGATATTATTAACCTAAACTTTTGAGATCCCCTGTACTCAAGTTACCAATAAAATACTAAAGATTTTAACAACCAAGGAACTTGATCTCGTAAGAGCGGAGTATTTTTAAACAGTAAACAGAGTAAGAGAAGAGAAAGAGTAAACAGATTTTTATGTTTACGATATATTTAAATGCAGCTTATTCAATCAACTTTGTATCGTAAAAAAAATAATTAAAAAACAAAAAACCCGACTGCGTAAAATAAACTAAAAAGAAAAAAACAAGCCCAGTAGTTTAGAATGTTGTTAAAAGTAATACTTAACAAATACACCATAAAAGGATTAAGAGTCGGGACCCATTCTTCAACCATTAAATCTTATTTGTTTTTTCCCAAGCAGCCCTGTAAAATTTAAATGTTCAAAAGCAAAGCAAAAGCAACAACCCGTAATTGTCCCACTGCTGGGCTCGGGGTCTCCTCTTACAATGTGAGGGGTATAGGCCATAGTCTACCACGCTGGCCAAGTGCGGATTGGTAGACTTCACACACCTTTGAGAACATTATGGAGAACTCTCAGGTGTGTGCAGGTTTCCTCACGATGTTTTCCTTCACCGAAGCAAGTGATAATTAACTTGTAATACGCACGAGTGAGTGGGGTCTCAACATATTTTGAGGAAAAAAAATTTTGATGCGCCAAAAAACAGTTATTTTTTTCAATTTTGATTCCCACTCTCACAATTAACGGCACCTCTCAAGATGAAATCGATTAAGCCATTTAGGCTACAGAGCGTGCCAAAGAAATATACACACATATGTACATACATATGTATATACATGCATGCATACATGTATACATACATACATGCATGCATACATACATACACTCGAAAAACATAACCCTCCTTCTGGCGCAGTCGGGTAAAAATATGATTATTAGGATTTCACTTTAAAATTAAGTAGTTTTCGATGGTAACCACGCTGATTTTGGGCCAAGATATTATATAAATAAATCTTGTTCTAAATTGAGTCATTAAT
Organism: Thymelicus lineola; assembly: GCA_963932265.1. Lineage (NCBI taxonomy): Eukaryota > Metazoa > Arthropoda > Insecta > Lepidoptera > Hesperiidae > Thymelicus > Thymelicus lineola. The sequence continues at coordinate 16,464,997 of OZ010680.1, forward strand.
GTTCGTGTGACAGACAGCCACGTCAGTTTTATTTATTGGTAAAGTTTTATTTTTAGTCTAGCAAATAGTAATAAGTAATCGAAAAAGTATGGACCATAGAAGTTGTTTGCCTGCAAACACACAAACACCATGAACGTACGTATACCAATGTGCAAACCATTAATTCAGAAAACGGGAGCCTTCAAGAGTATATATGAGAGTGTAGCCCCGCATGTAAGACAGTAAATAAGCAGTCCATGCGGTAGACGCGTGTAGCCTGAAAGATTCAGACATCAATTCAATCAAGTTTGAGTTTCTACGAAAGGAGCACGCTTCAATCACCAGCTACTTGCACGCAAAACCTCTTTTATATTTTACAACATGGGATCTAAAAACAAAAAGGCAGTAAAAAAGTGAGTTTTATATTTTATTCCTTAGCATAGGTATCTCTAATCGAGCAATGATTCATTCCATTATTTAATTCGAATGAATTAAACAGATTCGAAATAATTCTGACGTATGATGCTGAGCGAACATTTAACTTATTGAAGCAGTTATTGATGCTTCATTACCACGGGTACCTAGCTGGTATTTCCTGTGTATAGAATTTATTCATGTAACAAACCTAAAAGTAACAAAAATAATGTGGAAAAATTAAATTAAATTAATTTATTTAATTTAATTTAAAATTTATTTATTTATCATGTTTCATATTACAAATAAAGTGTTAAAAAATTCACGTGTATTTGATTGAAATAATAACATCGACTTATGCTGCTGCTGCTTTGTTTCCCATTAATGTCAATCATGAATATTGTGATAAAGTTGTACCTAACTAATGTGACCAAGTTACAACGTGAAATGCGAATTGTTATGAGACTTACTTAGTGATAAATACAAAGTTAATGAAATTCAGTAAATTAAATTATCCTAAACCGGTTAGTTTTTATCTTCCCATGCGTCGGTACTATATTTATAGTGTTACGCCACAATTAATATTATTTATAAGTGTTATATATACACATATAACACTTATATTGAATTCAATTAGCTATATTTTGTTTTTCTTTCGTTTTTTTATATACCGCTGATTGTGGTTTTCTGTTTTGCCTAATGGTTACCTGGTAGAGAATGCATTAGCATTAAGCTCGCCATTTGTCCGTTAGTATTTTTATATTGTGATCAATAAAGTATAAATAAATAAATAAATCTTATAGAGTTAAAATGCTGTACCTAATCTCGCATTTCATAGCCGTAATATTATATAAACAAAATAACAACTATACTGACTATCACTAGTTTATTAACTAGTGATAGAAATCCCCGCGCCGCCCGCCGCCGCACCGTGTATATTTCGTGTCTATAATGTAAGATCAGAAAACTACTGAAAGGAATTTACAACGAAGGTTTAGTAAGGTGTACTATCATTTAGATTTTGTGTAAATTGGTTGAAGGCTTTCTGGGCAAAGACGTATTTAAACATCTTTGGTTCGGGGAGTCACTATTTAAGATGTCGGAAAGTCCCATACCTTTCACGGCGTGGATGATGTGAATAATTCAAGTTACACAAAAATAATATAACTATCGCTGAAATGTTGATTTAGAATTTCTAAAAATACAGGACGTTTTTTATTTCATTTTGAAACTTATTATAAGAATAAAACTTACAGTACATACATTTATCTTATACATTTTAATTATCATTACATTACAAATACCTTAAGATTTGCTCTAATTTTTCTAAAACTACAAGATTTTTGAACTGCTTATGTATCCATTTTTGTTTTCTTGAGCTTTGTGAAGCTTCCTCAAAAATTCATCTTTTTAACACATTAGCTATGCCGCGCGGTTTCACCCGCGTTAATTTGTGGAAAAAACTAACTACTTAAATGTATGATGATATAACTATAGCGCCTTCCTCGATAAATGGACTATCAAATACAAAACTAATTTTTCGATTCTAATCAGTAGTTTCTGCAACTAGCGCGTTCAACCAAACAAACTCTTCAGCTTTATACGAGTAATATCAGTATAGATTATGCCAATGGTGAAGTCCCGTTAGTTAAAAAAGGCTAAACTTCTGAATCCAACTAGGCACTGTAGAATATTTATTTATTTATTAAAATGTCGCCAACATTCTATATACAATTATATATTCAATTAAACAATTATATTAACTTATCAAAAACATAAATGTGAAGTGAGAGCCATGTTCAAAAGAATAATAATTGAGATCTAAATGGGTGCCAAGTTCTGTGTCGAAAAGCCTAAAATTTTAGTCACAAGAACATGTAATTCAAGCTCTACATTTGACTTGGTTAATTTTCACGTACCTACGTAGGCTAACGCTACGTAGGCTACGTAGGATATTTGTAATTATCTTCGTTAAGTCAGTTAGGTTGATGTAATACCTATGTTACTTTTATTAAATTTGTTTCGCTTGTTGCTAACTAATGAAAACTAGCCAAGTCAAATATAAAGCTTGAATTATATGTTCTTGTGACTAAAATTTTAGGCTTTTTTACACAGAACTTGGCACCCATTTAAATCTCAATTATTTTTTTTAAACATGGCTCTCACTTCACATTTATGTTTTTGATGAGATATCATTAATTTTTGTCTAGAAATTATTATTTTATATTATGTATGTATTTATTATTTGTTTATAGATAGTGAATATACCTTTTGTTATTTGTAAAATTACTCTATACAGTGGAACCGCTAATTCGCTAGTTTCTAATGATCAATAATTTTCAGTTTTTAGAGTTTTTCCTTTACATACGCCTAATACGAGTAGTCTACCTTAATGCCAAACAAAGATATTGATGCCAAATATAAAGTATCTAGGTCATCTGGAAGTAGGTTATGTTTTTGAACCTATGTCAGTGAGTCAGTCACCAAAATGCGGGTTTTTAAACGTTAATATATCAGTAACCGTTTGAGCTACATGTATGAAATTTTTAATTATAAATAAGCTAAGGGGTTTTAATAAATGTGACAAATTTAATGTATACAGGTTAAATAGGTCTCGACTTATGAAGGGGTCAAAATGACCTCAAAATAGTTCGTGTAATATAATAAAATGATAAAAAATTTCTAGTTTCTGAAACATTCCTTTGTATTCACCCAACTACCTATAATCTAATAATCTGTATGCCAAATTTTAACTTTCTAGGTCATATGGAACTGGGTTAGAGTTTTGATCTATAGGTCAGTCAGTGATACAGATGACGATTTTTGACGTTAATATCTAAATAACCATTTGAGGTGTGTTTATGAAATTTAGAGCACATACGTATTTTGCAAGTCTCAATAAATGAACCAAGTTTGACAGGTTTATGTGGTATAGTTTTCGAGTTATGAGGGGGCAAAAGTGGCTCCAAATGGTTCGTGTAATAATACACACGGTGCTGCACGCTAGTTCTATTAGCTTGAACATAGCTTGACACGCTGCCGCGTGTCTATGACCGTGGTATGTGATATAAAAATGAGAGGATGATGCATTTATACCACCATTTTGAGTAGAATTATTTTTAAAATCATTAATTAGTCACGTGCATTCGTTTCCATACTAAAGTCCCACACGATGACGCAAAATTAGTTTGGACTTTAGTATGAAATTTACTCATTTCACGCCACGCACAACTAAAAAAATGCGCTCATTTGAGCTCGAAAAATAATATATCGTACCCATAAGGTGTGTAATTTATTAATATTATTATTTCAGAAAAAGTCCAGAGACGCCTCCAGAACCAGAGTTGAAAATATCATACTTCCAAATTGTAAGTTTAGTAGAAATAATATACCAAAATAATTTTTTATTTAAATTTTATATATTATTATATTATTATGCCTAATCTATTCAATATTGACTACTTTAATAAATCGGGTCCAGTTAAAAGGTAACTAATAATCTTAACTAGTTTTAAAGTTAAATTATATATCTTTACATAAATGTAACTTTGCAGTACCGCTACGCAACATGGGTGGAGCTGTTGGCTACAATAACTGGCTTCATCATCGGTCTGCTGAGCGGCGGCGGAGTCTGCTACATTCTGGTGCAGTTTGGAGAGCTGAGTACCTCCTTCGTGGAGCGGGTCTCGCAGACTCACCAGATATCCAGCTATTTACCACTCACGCGGATATTCGGAGGAGGCCGTCGATTGTAAGCATTTACGAGTATATGTACCGTTTTAGAAAAAAAACAAAGGAAAAATACTAAAAACCTTGCAAATCCAATTTTCGGTCTTCCTATCTTCTTTCTTAGGTGGCAGATCTTGGTATGTAAGTAAATAAGTCAAGTTACCAGTGGTAACGCGACAGTAATGCTTGTGGTGTTATTTAACACTTTTTTGGTGGTACACCGATGGACCGACTATGATGCGGTTTTTTTGTTTAAAGCTGACGTGATCGAAAAAGTTCTTAACTAAGTTTGGAAAAACAAAATTGTCGTGGGTGTTTTAAATTTTAAAATTTAAAGTTCTTTGTTTTTTTTTGTATAAAATATATTTTTTTAATGGAAGATTTTTTTCTCCAGAGTAAACGCGTCATATGAGGAAAATATGAAGGCACTCGTGGAAGATGCCACATCGATGGCTATCGGAATGTCTATTAGCATAATTATTTCTATCATCTTTTGTATGGTGTCGGTCGCGCTTGTCAACTGGAGTGCCTTGAAGCAGGTATGATCCTACTATTATGTAACTAGTCGTATTATAGCAAATTTTAAGTAAGTAAGACCAATGGAACTGTATATGTTCTCGGGAAATTAGGCAATCTCCTCGGATTCACAATTTAATTTTTACAAGCTTTTATTCTTTGTAATGTTAGAGTTTGAGTTGGACCACGAATGTTTGGGTCAAATCCTGCAAGCAGAATTAGAATTAGGATATAATTCTTGTACTACGGAGATAACTTTAGTTTCGATGACAATTAATTTGTATGATACGCATAATCTGATACTACAATTAGTGTTTCCTCCAGCTGAGGGTACTCTTTAAGGGCATCCTCTGGCGGCACAATTGTTTTATTTTTTGTTAACTTTTTTCTGCATACAGTTCACTAAGGAACTCTATATTTAACGTCCTCAATCACAGAGAATTCTCGTTACATCACAGAATACATAACAGTACTATTAGTAGTACGTAATTACGTAAACTCATAATTTTCTTCCTAGACCATAATTGTCTTTATTTTATAGCCCTAGATACCTGCAGTATTAAGTCTCATTTGCAGCAATTAATATCCTAATCTTATCAACGTCGAGCGTCTCAAAGCATGCTCGATTGTGGAGCAAATATGTCTCTCGTTTAGTAAAGAGACAACAATTAAGGTATTGATATCCCAGCTTCGGTTAAATAGCAATTCGCCTAGGTCGTAATTTATTTATCAAAAGAGCATTTTAATAATTTACTGTATGGTAAACATGCAAAATTTTACTAATTTAGTTTAATATTTTGAAGATTTCTCTATAGGTACTATATTTCCATATTTTTTCAAAAAGAAAATATTGAATTTCTATGTACTTAGGTATTGGCTTCAACCCGCTAATGGACCAATACTGAGTACGAGTTTCTCCTCTTGATGAGCACTAGACCATACTCCACCACGTTATTCGAGTGGCGGATTGGTGGAATGATTACTGGGCGACCAAGAGTCGGAAGTCAATAAGAACCTTAAGGCCTCCGAATCTTATCAGACTAAATGACTTTCTGACGATATCTACCGTAACCTCAAAATGATTGTGAATCGCGATACAGTCGCGATTTCATCGCGCGATTGATACCTAGCACAGGTAACCGCGATAGCCTCGCGAAGGTCGCAATACAGACTTCGCGTTGCAGCCACGTGTACCGATTGTATCGATATTATTATGATTATAGCGATACGATGCGCTACTGTATCGCTACTTGAAGCGCTCATAGCCCGGTGGCTTTTGTCGATCCTAAGTGATCGACAAAGTTAAACAACAGCGGGCGCGGTCAGATGGGTGACCGTTAGTGACAAAAGTTTTTTGAGCGTTGCCGTGCTTTTGCCGGTAGTTATCATAAGGTAACGAACACTTATGTTGCCCGCTAAAGCCTCCACAAATCCACACTGGAGCAGCGGGGTGTAGTATGCACTAGGCCTCCTGAAGAGAAGAGACTCGTGCTCAGTAGTGGGCTATTAATGTGTTGAAGCCAATTATATCGCTACAAAAATTAGCCGCGATCGAGCTACCTTAAAGCGCACGCCGAAACGCAAAAGCGCTAATACGACTAGTCCGCTACGGCGCTACGAGTGAACACTTATGAAGATTCATGAAATGAGCAAGCTACTTGAGCAATTTGTAGGTCAATATTTATCAATCAATGCGCAATGAATGACGTATGTACGTAATGTGTGAGTGCGTTCTATGGAGACAGATTTTGCGCAAACACTAACGGAACCAATTGATTTAATTGATGTCCTTGTGTTAGATTGCGTCGGGACAATACAATATAAAGGTTAAGTGTAAAAATATTATTTAAAAGAAGTAGATGACTATTCAAAGGCAGGTCAGATTATAGTGAATACACCATGAATTAAGTCTTGAAATTAAAAAAAAATGTGATTAAGGGGAAAATGGAAAAGATAAAATTTGATTAAATTACATGAAAAATCCTACTGTATTGCCCTTATTTTATTTATTTATTGATTAAATCTCTTTTGCAAGACCTAAAACAGGTTTTTTTACAAAGGGCGGACTTAATTCCTTGAGGCATAGGCCCTTCTTTGTGTTAGAATTTAAAAATAGAATGAATGATGAATGAATGAATGAATATAAAACTTCAAAAGAAATACACTTGTATGTTTCAAAATTTCCTAGCTATTTTACTGCAATTTTTTTGTAGATTATGTCACATACATACATAGATCATACATGAAACCTGACCTATATATTGTACATAAAAAGCAATAGGTATGTTGATAGTTATTAAATAAGTAATGAAATCATGAGTCCCGTTTACCCTGTCGTTATTTTGGACAGCATTTAAGATTTTTTAAAAACGTACGAGAGAGGAAGCATTTCTAATTTAGCTTGTAAGATTTAACCTTTAATAAAAATACAATAATAATACATATAGTGTACAGAGTATTAGCTGTCAAAGAATTCATAAGTGAAATGTTTACGTACAGATCACTCGGATCCGATCGCTGTTTCTAGAAGCCGTAATGCATCAGGATATGACCTGGTTCGACACAGATACTGAGTTCAATTTGGCCTCGAAGATGTCAGAGTAAGCATTTATACGTTATTGAATTTCGTAAGGTATCTGATTATGTACTGGTTACGGCCCCTAAGCTTATTGGTAGATATTGGTAGGTAATCCGGGTGGGATCGTTCAATTCCCAGCCGAGACAGATTTTTTTATTCGACAAACGTACAAACAAGCTGGTAATTAGTCACCGTCACCTATAGACATGTGTAATATCTGTCTTATCTTGATCCCAAGTTACGGCAACAAGCAAGTCAGACAAGTTCAAGCACCAGCGGGCGCGGTCGGTAGTTGAATGGGTGACCGCTAGTGGCAAAAAGTTCTTGAGCGTTTCCGTGCTTCAGAGGGCACGTAAAGCCGTCGGTCCCGGTTGTTATTATAACGGTCGTTAAGCCATGTCGGAGGCCCTCGGGCGGTTTGAAAACTTCCGACATTCGGGTTGGCCACTAACCCCTTCAACAATCCTGGAGCAGCGTGGTGGAGTAATCTCTAGGCCTCCTCGAGAGGAGGGACCCGTGCCCAGTGGTGGGCCATTACCTAGTGTTTACATATATATTTATTGAAATAAATCCAACACTTATTACTGCTGTTTATTCCAAAGAAATATGATGAAGTTGAAAGACGGGATGGGCGAGAAGCTGGCAATCGTTGGTAATTTAGCAGGAACAGCCATCATTTCCCTGTGCCAGGCGTTTCCCCTGGGCTGGGAGCTCACCCTGGCGTGCATCACTGTTGTACCTTTTTCTATAGCCGCATCTGTTTTATTGTCTAAGGTACGTTCTTTATATTTTCATTAGATCGTGTAGGTAAAAGAAAGTAAGACAAATAGGAAATGGGCGAAATGTGAGATTATTAATAAATTAAGATCAATTCTTAAGATTCTCGTAAGATTCTTTTATTTTTTATACTTACGGTTAATATAAACAGGACATAATTTTGAAAATTAAGAATATTCATAAAAAGTTAAAAACTTTTATTTTGGACAATTTTATACCTAGCAATAAGATATATTGGAGACTAAGCACTAACTATTGTTTTATGAAGAAAGTACTTTTCGATTTATTCATGATAATTCATAATGCATTTAAAATTTAAGATGGGCAGGTTTTCTTCAATTTTTACGAATTTGGTAAGTATTAATAAAAATAGGCACTGAAATTTGTTTTAGTACCAAACTAAATCTTCGATTCGGGAAATGGAGTCCTACAGTCAAGCTGGTAAGCAAGCAGAAGAAGTATTGAAGTCAGTCCGAACTGTTGTAGCATTTGGTGGAGAAAGTAAAGAAGTCAATAGGTGAGTTACGTTAAGCGGACACCGATTTGACATTTCTGATCAAGTTCGGGACTCGTGGTGGCTTGGCTATCTATGAGACATATCTATAAGTTTTTTTATTGCAATGTCAGCCAGAGAAATAAGCACCTGCTTTTTTCCCCTTAAGCTACCCTAGTTCCATTTTTGTCCGACGACATCTCAACGCATTGCGGAGTTCCCTATATCGCAAATAGCATCCTCCTCCCAACTTGTTCTCCGTCACCCTGAGTGACTTTGAAATATCCGATACCTATATTGAAATACATACTATGTTTATTTAAACAAAATAAAAATATTATACTTTGACAGATATAAGTCTCTCCTAGAACCGGCCGAATTATACGGACGTAAACGGGGCTTATACACTGGATTAGGCACAGGGTTCAACTGGGTGCTCACTTACTCGCTAAATGCCATTGGACTGACTTACGGAACCCGCCTCGTTCTAGCAGACTTTGACAAGCCCACCGACGAAAAAAGATATTTAGTCGGGCGAATGTTTAGTGTGAGTATAAATTTATCTAAATAAATTATGTTAATATTACCTACGACATTGTGAAAACGTAACGTTTGTCATTAGAACAAATTACAATAATGGAAAACCTCACTTGTACGAGTAGTATGACGTTGATATGAGAGCGTTTATCGGTTTACCAATACCTTCATTACAAATAAATACTAGTGTATTTACATAAGCTTATTTTATATCCGATTTCACTCTATTTCGTCTTTCATTGGATTTTGTAATGAAAAATTAACGAAAAGCTGCGCATCCACTTGAGCAGTCTCGTAACCAGCTGCCTCATCCCGAGTGTGCCGTGGGCTGCGGAAAGTTTATGCATCTCCACTTGAGCCACATAAAAGAGCATCGAGACAACAATTGAGACAAATCTCAACTCAAGCCATAGTTCTCTCAGTTTCACAATCGTCTCAACACACAGCTCACATTGAAGTGCCTTTGCGCACGGACTATTACCGACATAGTTGGCTCGCTGTGCGGCCGCATCGTTTGGTTAAGTTGCTGTAAGCCTCGACTCGCGGCATGGTCTCCACTTGCTCTGCCGCGGGGCAGCTGCTCGACCCGCGGTTGCCTCAAATGGAACGAGGCTTAACATTTTTTTCAAAAATACCTTTCTCTTGAAATTCATATTTGAGATCGAAATGTTCTCTCCAGTTTTACAAAGAGGCAGATTTTCTGACAATGCTAAATGACGATTTCAATTTAACTTTCAGATTTTGTTCAGTGTCTACATGGCCACTCAGTCAATAACGTTTTGTGTGCCACATTCGGAGGTTTTTGCAGCTGCTCGGGGTGCGGCTGCCAGCATTTTCCAGCTCTTGGATAGAAAACCAGCTATTGACAGCATGGACCCTAAGGGACAAACGCCAAGGAGAGTCGTTGGGAACATATCGTTAGAGGACGTTCATTTCAGCTATCCTTCGAGACCGAATGTTAAGGTGAATGTATGGACATTCGGGGGTAAGAGAGAGCTGTTGTGTCAGAGTGAAAATGAAAAGTCATCCCTTAGACATTTACATCCACGCGATTCGGACTAGAATTTACAAAAATACGATAAAATTAGGACAACTGTCTAGCCAAAATATGCAACAATATTCTTATTGCTTTGTGAAAAAGTAAGAATAAAATTAATCTGCCTCTTTCGTTCACTAAAGCTTGCTGATAGCCATCTAAGCTTTAGAAATAGTAGTAGAAAATACGTATTTTATTTTATAAATACTAGAGACCTCGGGTTCTGCGGTCCATACACATGTCCCAAAACAAAACTATCATCATTCCGGATAGGACATGATAGGATTCATTCAATAGTGTGGACCTCTATAATATTTGCCATGAAAGCGGTTGGTACTGCGTCTATTATAATTTTCCCGCCATTTAATAAATAAAGTTGTTAAGGTTCCGAAGTAAAATCGGAACCCTTATAGTTTCGTCATGTCCATCCGTCCTTTCGTCCGTCTGTCCGAAGCAAAGCGCCGAGACCCTTAGTGGTAGAAAGCTTTAATTTGGGATGAATATACATATTATTTATTAAAACTCCAGAATCGTAGAATAAAATATTGAAAAACATTTTTTTCAGGGTAGGTATCTCCCCTACAGGTAGCGTGACGATAAATTATTTTTTTATTCGTCGCATACCCTGCAGTGTATTATGGGTATTCTTTCTGCAAATTATTATGGGTATTCTATGATCATTTTTTGGAATTCGCAAGATATAAGGCTTTAAAGCGCAAATTTTGGTTAGAGTCAATTGCCCCCCTTCCCTTGCCGGCTAAATGGTTGAAGTTGGACAAGTGAAAAAATTTCAAAAATAGGTTATATGATGAATTTACAAGGAAAACTATCACGGCTATGTTAGCATATTATATTTAATGAGTAATAGTCGATAAACTTACTACTTCGGAACTCTACATTGCGCGTGGTCTGACACGCAATTTCCCGCTTTTTTAAGGTACTGCAAGGCTTCAGTCTGCAAGTGAAAGCTGGAGAATGCGTAGCTCTAGTGGGGTCTTCGGGTTGTGGAAAATCTACTATCCTACAATTGCTTCAGAGGTTATACGACCCCCAATCTGGTGTAGTTAAATTAGATGGAAGAAATTTAACGAACCTAAACATAGGTTGGCTGAGATCCGCTCTAGGTATTACAATTTTTATATCTGTATTTTTATGCTAACATACATTTCCTTAATACTACTCGTGCACCTTACCTCATCTTATCTAAATTCATACAGCATTCCGCATCTTAAGGTTGTCTAGAAGAGATCGCTGTGTAGCGATAAGAGCGCCTTTTGTACTCTATGTACTTGCCTACTTTACATTGTTGTTGTCCTATTTTATATAAATACAAACAGTCGATGTTGCAAAAGTAGCCTTATGATTAATATTTATAAGTGGTAACAAGAACAAGAATACTTGTATTAAGGCAAAGGCTGTACGACTTCCGACAAATGGGTTTATCAATATGCATTTTAAAACAAAAACCTTTTTTATGCCCTTTCAAGCTGATTCTAACACGGCACGTTTAAAATTTTTTAAACGGTTTTATTGCCACGTTCTCTTGCCACGTTTGTTTGTTTGGGCCAAATTTCTCAAGCCTTCCACTTATCCTAAGGAGTTGAAATCTTTTATGTTGCTTTAGTTCTGATGACACTGCATTTTTGTGATTAGCATGACCTGATACTACTCACAGGTTTGGCTTCAGCCGTGGGAACTCCTTAATGGTTAACAGTACAGTCCCAATTTTTCGAAGTGGAAGTTCTTTAGGCACGTTGGGTATTTTTGAGATGGGATGAAACCATACAGTTAGTGACCGGTCAGATTTTAATCGACACCTACCTGTGGCGCCATCTCTGAGAGATACAGAACTATATGATAGTTACTTTATACTTTACGAGATGGCAAAATATAATGAATAAAAAGCACTTCATTTAAAAGTGTTTCCTGTACAATAAAATATTTCCTGCCGATTCAAAAAATACACACTTAATTGTTCAAGTTTTCACTTCTGTCAGCACTCTCGGAGTGCCTTTTTATATTTATTAATCTTTAGTATCTACATTGATCTACTCGTATTATAAAACAGTATTTTTAATTTTTTACTTTATTTTCATTACAATATACTACAGAAACTATAAAATTCATTAAATATTTCAGGTGTTGTAGGACAAGAACCAGTACTATTTCGTGGAACAATCCATGACAATATTGCTATTGGCTGTCCGGATGCTACACGAGAAGATATACAGAATGTCGCAGAGATGGCGTACGCTCACGATTTCATCACCAATTTACCTAATGTAAGGAGATCAATATAATTCTAAGAAAAAAATTATACCCTACTTATGTAATACTCAATTATTCCGGCAATCTCTTTCAGGGATATGATACCATTATAGGAGAACGAGGTGCATCGCTTTCTGGAGGTCAGAAACAACGTATTGCTATAGCTCGATCTCTGCTGCGAGATCCAGTAGTTTTACTTCTAGACGAAGCTACCTCGGCGCTCGATCCTTATTCCGAAAGACAAGTACAGGCAGCTCTGGACAAAGCCAGCGTTGGACGAACTACGATAACTGTTTCACACAGGTATTAAATTATATTACTGCGGAGCTTATAGTTTGGCAAAAGAATACTTTACCTATAAAGTCTTACTTTCAGATTGTCAACCATTGTCAACGCTGACCGTATAATTTGTATGGACCAGGGTGCAATCGTTGAACAGGGAACTCATGAAGAATTGATGAAAGCAAAAGGTAAACTGCTTATAAACAAAACCGATTTTAAAATATTTTCGTTGTTTATTTATAAAGGTAAACAATACCATTAAAGATTTCATAATTTCAAATTAATTAATAATATACTTACCACTTGCGAAAAAAAAAACACTTTTAGTATGTTACAATTTTAACAGGCGTAACATAACTACATTAATTCAAATTGAGCTAAACCAAGGAACTAAAGCAAGATTTGTATTTTGTTATTTGCAGGTTTTTACCATAAGTTGATAACATCTGATAACGAAACCAAAGAACCCGATGTTATAGAAACATTACCAGAAGAGGGCGATGGAGAGGAAGACATGAACATGGCTCTCGCACCACGAATGGACATCAAGAGACGATCGAATAGAAAAGTACACAGAGTGCATTCTGTCAAGAGAGGTAATATATATACAACAATTTCCTTTATTGTTTTGAACGGTGATCAGTTTCATCATAATGGACTACAGAAAGTCATCTATAGAAGCCAAAGAAAATCTTTGAAGAAACGCCAGCAATTGTTTTTTACCCGTAGTTGTACCGCATCGCTCAACTAGTAGGCATAAGCAAATTCTTCTGGTTGTATCATGCGGTAAGACAACGGGTGGCAAACTGATTGTCGCACGGTGAATTATGGGTGATGACGTAATTTACTTGTAGTAAGTAACCAGCACCATTTATGATGTAGCTAATACTAATTAAAATGTTATTTAAGTATGTAACTTTAAGTCCATTCTATGTAACGATTGTTAACTGTTATTGTTAGATTTAAAAAGACGTCAGTATAAAACCTTAAATCTCGATAAAATTATGTTATTTTAAGTAGGTTGTTATTATTTATGTGTTTTGATTTTAAAGACAAATCCAGCTTTATTTCATTGGTGTGGTAATAATGTTAAAAACAATAATGGTTTACATAATTCCATGTTCACAAAGCATAAGCCCCTAATTTACCTGAATAAAATGTAAAACTGTATGTCTGTGATTTGTATGTAATTATTATTAAGACCTATGAAAAAATCTACATATATAATATACCCAATAATTACAGAATCTCACGACTGGATGACTCCTCGTGGGTCTATATCTTCCATTATGTCGGCGGGTCTACAGAATTTTGCAAGCAACGCAGATTTCGAGTCTGATGAAGAAGAAGACGAAGATGAGGAAAGTATATTTCTGTGTAAGCAATCTCATTATTTAATCAACCACCTACATAATAAACCGCTATGACTGACTGTCAGACTACGCACTAATTCAGCCAGTGAACCTGAAAAGGTAATTGGAAACTTTAAATTTATTTCATGCAGAATTTTTGGAAATTCAGGATGAAAAAATTTTCCGCGAAAAAAGACGCGTTAAAGATTGTAATAATGCGATATTTACAATATAACTACATATTTTCACTGCTAATCTTACAGCTACTAACTAACCCTTTATGGTTAATAATAAAACTAATATATAAATATTTAATTTTACATACAGAAGGTGAAACCAGTGAGTGATTGGGAACTATTAAAATTGAACGCACCGGAATGGCCCTCCCTGACGCTGGGATCAGTCGCTGCGTTCATCCAGGGTGCTTGCTTTCCGGTGTTCGCCTTACTGTTTGGTTTCTCTGGGGGTGTAAGTAGTTCTAGTACATTTTGATTATCTATACTATAATAAAACTCAAAGTGTATGTTTGTCTGTCTGGGTATCACATAAAAACCCTTGAACGGATTTCGATGAAAATTAGTAAAGTTGTTACTGATACCTTGGGTCATATTTTAGGCAACTTTTCATCCCGAAAAATTAAAAGGTTTCCCGGGAAAACAGGATAGAAGTTTGAATAAGTTATAACATAATTTCCGTATGCAAAGCTGCGGGCAACAGATATATTTATATTTATACTTTTAGAAATGTGCAGTTTTTAAGATTTATATTAGCTGTTGCACGACATAAAGATTCCTTTCTTAATATATCTACATGTATCTACATACATGATGAAAAGGTTCTATGTTTTTATAATAATTCGTTATGCTGATCATGATTCCTTAAATCCGATAGTCATATTATTATTATATTACCTAAAATAAATCTTTACAAAATTTTACATGCAGATATTCGTGCTACCCAATCGTGATGAAATAATATACTTGGCGGACTTCTATTCGGGAATGTTCCTGGTGGTAGCGACCGTCGCTGGGGCCTCCATGTGTCTGCAAAGCGTCACCTTTACCAACGCTGGTCTCAAAATGACTTCGAGATTGCGACAGCAGTATTTTTCTGCGTTGCTTAGACAGGTAGGTATTTAATCCAGGAGATTGATAGTGTTCATTCTAGAAAAAAATTACAATTCTACTAGTAAATTTTATTTATCATCCTTCTGAAAACATTTTCTGCGTACTTCTCATAAATTTTTTCTAGATCCTTTATGTCTTCCTTAGACAATTTCAATACGATTGAAGAACTCCACTTACTCTACGCTTCTTTAATTTCTTTATACTTAAATACAATTATGTACCTATATTCAGAAAGGCAAAACAAGTCTCTTGTAAGAAATAGATATCTAGAACTCTAATTTCCCTTCCTTTTCCTCTTCCTAATCTCCGCTTTTCTGATGTTATTTTTAGGAAATAGGCTTCTTCGATAAGGAATCAAATACAGTGGGCGCGATGTGCGCTCGACTGAGTGGCGACGCGGCGGAGGTGCAAGGCGCGACAGGGTTGCGAGTGGGGCTCATCTTGCAGGGAACCAGCTCTGTGGTCGTGGGCTTCATCATGGCCATCTGCTACAACTGGAAACTGACGCTAGTCGGCACGGCCTTCCTGCCACTTGTGAGTATTTAATATATAAGTAGTTTCCTGAAAACCACTCGTGCTTACCGATTGGAAACCTAGCCATAAAGAAATGTCATGTTTACTTATTTATTATTAGTTCTTTCATGTTTATTTCGAATACTCACATAATTCCTCATACTCGTACAGAAAGATGGGCAAGTTCTTTCTTTCTTTCTTTTTCTTCTCTCTTTCTTGGCCGGCAACGCATTAGTAATACCTTTGGTGTTACTGATGTCCATGGGCGACGATAGCCACTTACCATCAGGTGGATCGTCAGCTCGTTTGCTGGCTATTTCCATAAAAAAAAACAAAAATCCAAAAAATAAGCATTTGTTTGATGCTAAAAAGGTATGGTATTTGTTGATTCGCAGATGGTCGGTAGTATATGGCTGGAAGGCATAATTTCTCAAAAATCACAGGCCGACGAACGAGCTGCGATGGAATCCGCTACGGCCATCGCTACGGAGGCTATTGTCAGTATCAAAACTGTCCAGAGCTTGGGTAAGTAACGAGTCCGGAAAATTATACGAAGCGCGATGGCTATTACCTAACGATCTTTAAAATGTTTGATACCAGAATAGTAGTAGAAGGTTTTAAATTATGGGTACGAGAACTTCAATTGACGCCTACGCTCACGACTACAAGACCGCGAGTCGTCTACGCTCGACACAAGTGTACACGCTACGAAACCGACCGTAGAACGCGCAGAAAAAACGTCATTATGAATGAAACTAGTAACTTGCAAAGGATTCATAAGCCCTTATAACATACTATACAAAAGCAAACCTTGTTTAATTGGCTAATAAATGGACAAAAACCGCCACTATTTGGTTTTTACCCATAAAAAGTTGATTTTAAAAACAATTGGTGACTTTGTTTCAACTCTCCTCCTACCAAGGTAAATTGAAACAATTACCTAGAAGAGCTGAAACACCTATTACCTGGAAAGACTGTTAATGAAAACGCTATTTTAAAGTTAAAATTAGCTTTAATTTCTGCTTTCAGTCTCATGCCTAATTACGATATTGAAATCTTAAATATAATTTTTTTGAGTATTAAAATTTATCAAAATTAAAGCAGAAAAAGTGGATGTCTATATAATTACCTCTATTATCTTGTGTTTATGAAGGCTGCCTGGCTAGTTTTGAATTGATGGGTAATACCTACTATTTCTTTCATCAATACGGTTTATGATGATTACAGGAGTGGAGTCGATATTCCTTGAAAAGTTCCGCACAGCCCTTGCGGAATCGGCCGCGGCGGTGGCGAAGAAGACCCGGTGGCGCGGGCTGGTGCTGGGGCTCGGGGTGTACGTGCCCTTCATGTCGTACTGCAGCGCTACTGTGTACGGCGCCACACTCGTTGCTAACGAGGGACTCGAATATAAAATTGTTTTACTGTAAGTCTTATAAAGCTATTTCATTTACTGAATTTACTTCAATGTCACCCTGTAATGGCCGCTAGGGGTAAAACTTCTTGAACGCTTCCGTGCTTCGGAGGGCACTTAAAGCCCGGTCCCATAGGTCCCGGCTGTTTTCATATCTAATAGTTGCAATTATTTATAAAGCATGTCAGATGCCTATGGGCAACAAAAAAGCTTCCATCACTTGGGTTGGCCACTAACTTCTCCACCAGTCCGCACTGGAGTAGCGTGATAGAGTATGCTCTATAGAGGCCTCCTCAATTAATTACCAATTAAATAATGATATGTATTTAATTTTCAGTGTCAACGAAGCTCTCATGTACGGAGCGTACATGTTGGGTCAATCGTTGGTGTACGCACCAAGCTTCAACTCCGCTAAAGCGTGTGGCTCTAGAATCTTGGCCATTATAAATAGGGAACCTAAAATTAAAAGCGAGACTACCAAAGACCGGAAAGATTGGGTAAGACTAAGTTTATTATCACGTAAGGACCTAAGGAGTTATTAATTATTACAAGATTTTATTTAACTTGCTCAACGTTTCACACCTGTCAAATCTTAGATATAAATTTTAAAAATTTAAAAACAAAATTTTCAAAACCATCATAAAAACTTAATTGGTCAAGAATGTAACCCATAAATATCAAATATGACTCCACCTCTTTGTTTAGAATACATCTATTTCCAAATGTACTCGTCAATTTAGCTGAAATATACCAGTATGTAGGTACACAAAATATGTATTGTAGAAATATCATCCTGTGTACATCTAGCTCTTACAACGTGACTCATAACGTAAAACAATAATGTTATGTTTACAGATGGCAACGGGGGCTTTCGCCATAAAAGAGGTCGAGTTCAGCTATCCGACTCGTCCTCATCAACGAATACTCAGAGGGATAGATCTGAAAGTGGAAGCTGGGAAGACAGTCGCTCTAGTGGGCTCGTCCGGTTGTGGTAAATCCACGATACTACAACTGGTCCAAAGATTTTATGACCCAGACAGTGGCAACATAGTAAGTATACATTATCTCTAGTAACTACCCTCGCTTTGCATCGAAAACCTATGCCTTTTGTTTGTCCAAAACATGTTTTAAGGGGATTCTGTAAATAAAATGACGTCTTTTTAATGATTGAGATAGGTAGGTAGGTACATCAGCGTTATCGTAACCAAAATGTAGTTGGAAGAGAGCTCAGGAGTTATGATATTAATCTATATATAGTATATATATTAATCTAAAAAAGTGTACATTGATTACATAATCCGTAGGACTGACTTCGATATATTACAGGTCAGTGACAATTAGTAAGGAAATCTTTTTTATGAATGGATCATAAAGACACTGACTGATATTAATGACATCGAGGACGTTCACTCAACACCACAGCTCAACACTGAAACTGTCATCTTTTATAATATAATCATCCCACGATAACTCTGCATAAGGATTATTAACTGGTAGAAACAAAAATCGTACTATGGTATCACTTTTTGAATGATTGTCAAAGCTGACGTACATTGACGTATCAGTTTCTCGTCGATATACTGTTGTTGATTTTTGCTGAATTCTATTTTCACAATGGGTAAAACTATTAAAAGTGGCGTTCGAGAACTGATATTCAAGATGATATCGATGATACTGTCAACATTTCTCTTTATAAAATACATACTATTGATAAATAAATAAAGCATGGATAAAATTATATTTTATCAAGTCAAACATAATCAATAAATAATAATATCTAGCATCAAAACCTATTATTTGACTCTATATCAGTATTGCCATAATAAAAGTTTCACTAACTACCGCTGTCACTTCATTGCAGAGTTATTGTAGGAGTACTCTATTAGCCGATATTTGTAAAGAACAGAGGATAAAAACGTTACTTCAGATAGTTTTGTTATCATTAAAGTTAATGATAATTGAAACAAAATGGGGCAAGTGTTGGGTACGTGGAACACGAGACACCTTAATTTGGAAGCAAACGCATGTCCAACTTTTACCAGTAAAGTTGGATTCTCTTATACTAGGAAACAACGAGAAATGGTCGCTAATGAAGATCACCTCATATCTGCCCGAATTCCTCCTAAGTTTCGTGATTACTGTGCTCATTTTCTATTAGACTATCAAGTATGTAGATATAAGAACATGCCTCTTCTGTATCGATGTCATCACGAGAAACATGACTACTTGAACTGCGAGCACGATGACTACGTCCTCAGAATGAAAGAATTTGAGAGAGAAAGAAGACTGAGAGAGAGGGAGATAAGAATAAAAAATAAGAAGGAGCAAGAACAACCACCGCCTACAGCTTCTAAAACACCTCCACCGCCACCAAAGCCTGAACCGTGTGCTAAATGATCGATATATTGTACCTACCTACTCAAAATATAATATTGTACCCAATGCATACTGTAATAGTTTTTCTTTTGGAATGAATACAAAAGCTTTTGTAGTTTATTTTTGGTAATTCTTGTTATTTAGTCTAAATAAACATAGTGTCTGATGCACTTTGGAGTCAGAAGGGGCATTATCACCTATAAGTTGCGAGTTATCGCTTAATCAAACTATAATAGGCAACCGCCTAAGGGGGCGCGAAGTTAAAACCAGCCAAGTGCGTCTGAAGCCACACCCAATGGAGAGTTCCGTAACTTATCGCCTATTACCACCAGTCATACTCATAAATCTTATTATAATTACCCTACTATGTTTATTTTGAGCTAACCGTGATAGTTGTCCTTTGAAATAAAAACTTGATAGGCTTTTACTAATGATGCTCTTGGTCTTCATCGCTACTTATCATCTGATAGGATTGTTGTTAATCATTACCTTGTTAAGTAGAAGTAAGCTAGTTTAAAAACCAAATATATCACGCTTTTTTAAGCCTACCTATCAATGTTCCAAAGCAGAAACAATAGTGACGGTACTGTTAACTGTTAAGTTCTCTTGTCGGAGTAAAACGTGAGTGTAGTATCAGGTCATGATTATCACAAAAGTCCATTGTGAACAGAACAAGCTATATGTAAAATGCATTGTGACCACTTTGTATTGGACCTATTCATAAAATGGCCTGTAGCCTAATAGACCTGTAGTCTTATTGACGACTCGTGTGGTGCATTCCGGCTAGCCGTGCCAATACAGGACCCTTGGTTCGATTCCCAACGAGGCGGAAATTTGAATGATGAGTTTGAATTTCTGTTCTCGGTCTGGCTGTGTGTTCTTATCGTAGTGTTATCCATGGCACCCAAGACACAGGGAATCCTATTGTGGGGCTATGAGCGTGTAGGTGTAGCGTTATTTATTTCTCATTCCTTTACCCAGGAGCTAGACGGTCGCGACACCCGCAACGCGCTGACGCTGCCCCGACTGCGGCGGCAGCTCGGCGTGGTCCAGCAGGAACCAGTGCTATTCGACAAGACGGTCGCGGAAAACATCGCGTACGGCGACAACACCAGGAAGGTGTCCATACACGAAATCATCAGCGCCGCTAAAGCAGCTAACATACACAGCTTCATTGTATCCTTGCCCAAGGTAGGTTACCATTATAATAGGTAGTTGTTCCTAGCGGCTTCCTATGGTATTTTAATGAATATCTCCAAGCTTCAGTTTAAACTCCACGGTATCTACTCGTTTGAAGTGTTTTAGCCGTATTGGGGCGGGTTAGAATACTTAACCCAAATCCCACGTCAGGGTGTCTTAAGAGGCGACTAAATCCTGCCCACTTTGGTAGGGCCCCTCGAGGGATTATTTTGGTAATATTGATTTTAATTGCTAATTAATACCATTATTGCTATTATTATTTCTCCATGGGGTTCGCCTGGATAGCTACTACCCTTGAGCATGAGTCAGCTACCAAACGACTCGTCGTGTTTTAGCTGGCGGCTTGAGAGCCAGTTCTTTCTTTCTTTTTCTTTCTTGGCCGGTAACGCATTAGTGATGCCTTTGGTGTTGCTGATGTCCATGGGCGACTATAGCCACTTACCATCAGGTGGATCGTCAGCTCGTTTGCCGGGTAATTCCATAAGAAAGAATTCAAACCCTTGGTTAACTACTTCCATGATCATGGTTATGACGCAGGGTGCACTTGCACCTTGTCAATCTTTTCAAAGAGAAACAACCGAGAGACAGAAAAGATTGTCTCTAAGAATTAAATTTTTAGTATTTAACTGTGGAGTAAGTAAAAGTGGATTCCCCACTTCCTTCTTTTTAGCAACTAACTGATGTTTTCAATGTTACGATGATACTGAATGCGATCAATAGACTGAAGAGTAACATGAATGACTTAACAGTTCATGTGTCGATGCGCCAAGTCTCTACCAACATTATATTATACACTGTTTGGCAGGGTTACGATACGAGCTTGGGGTCGAACGGGGCCCAGTTATCTGGTGGGCAGAAGCAGCGAGTTTGTATAGCCAGAGCTCTTATTCGATCACCACGACTTCTACTTCTTGACGAGGCGACTTCTGCTTTGGATGCTAATAGTGAAAGAGTAAGTACCTATCCACCTGCCTTAGAATAAATTAGTAGGTACGTCATACACATTACATAACATAGAAACTTTGAAAGTAACGTGAAAGCGCAATATTTTGACGCATCGATCATTGTAGGTAGGTTGTAGGTAGATATGCAAATAACGTTAATAATAATAACGATAGAATTATTATCTCCAAATCCTGAAGTTGATTTCTCAAGACAGGTAAATACTGTTGCGGCCAATATCATGACTAGATCTGAGTGCCGCTTTATAATAGAAAGACACCTAAGTAGATCTACACACATTTTAAAAAGTTAGGCAATCTATCAAGGTATTAATCTAATTTAATAAATAATTAAAATATTTGAATATTTTTTCTTTTTAGGCGGTGTCGGAAGCGCTGGAGAAGGCATCTAAAGGGCGCACGTGCATAACTATTGCCCATCGTCTTTCTACGATTAAAGACGCAGATTTGATATGCGTTTTAGAGAAAGGTAGGCTGTAAATCTTGCACAGATTTCTATACAGCATAGGGTATAACCTGAAGGATGACAGTCTCTTCCCACAATTAAGGCCTGGATATAGTACTTACATCACATCATGCAGTTTGAGCAATTTGAACTTTATTATTTTGATGTATCAACTTGGGTCATCTTCACTGCACTGTCGCATCCAGCTTTACAACGAACTAAACAGTGCCGTTACGTCTCTTCTTTCGTAAATCTACTTTAATAACATGCTCATTGTGGTGGTTTAGGTTTTACATGGCTACTTAGATGTTCTTATTACCTAATGATCATTCTGAAATATTAAAAAAAATTGTATAGTACGGATTTTATAATAGCCGACACCTGGTGATAATCACTTCACCATATTATATTATGGCTATGAGGCCTATGAGTCTGCTGAGCACTTCTCATTTACGATCCCCGAAATTAACTAACTTTAATTTTGCAACTTTTCGTACCAGCAAATTACCAAATCGTACATGCATTAAAGTACACCGGGCCTACTAAAAAACTAATTAAAATTATAAAATAAAAATATATTTACACATCATTCCAGGTAAAATCATTGAACGAGGAAATCACACCGAATTACTCAATATGAAGGGCACTTATTGGCGCATGTGCAAAGGACAGCACGTGGCTTGAAGCGATGACAACTTAACTTATAGAAAATAGTAATGTAGAATTCAGCACAAGTTCGAGAATACGTCGTAAATAATGAATATTTTAGGATAGATACAATGTATCCCTCATAGAGGGTTCTAGTAAGAAAGTTGACTATTACATAAAATCTACAATGAAATTGGTCTGAAATCTATGAAAGCATTAAGCGCATTTATTTGTTTGGATAATTTATACTCTGAATTAGTTTTAATTACATACTCATAAGTCTATTCAAATGCAATTGTCAGGTTTTTGTCGTCGTCAACCTATAGAGGCCCACTGCGAATACGAATCTGTTTGGCTTCAACCCATTAATGGCCCACCACTGAGCACGGGTCTCTCTTGAGGAAGTCTAGAGCATAGCTACTCCATCACGCTGCTCCAGTGCGGGTTGTTGGAAGGGTTAATGATCAACCCAAGAAGCCTCTTTTGTTAATGCCCAAAGGGTGTTCAACCAGGTAGGAAGATAGATTTTTGGTAAATATCGTCTCAATCTTGAAATACACTTACAATTTCCATGGGCCGACGGTAACCCTTAGGTAGAAACCTCAAACATAACAATCGAACCTCTTGTCACAAATCTTTTATTTTGTATTGTGATATCATAAGTTTATATTTTAAGTCCTATACTAGTTAAGTGTAAGCATAAAATGTACACGTTAGTAGTAAAACTATGTTTAAATAAACAACTTTATACACTTGTTGTCTGTGCTTTATTGGTTCCAAAATTCATAATAATTCATAATTCACAGCTACAAGCGAATAATAAGATTCTAGTCTATTAACAATATCACTCTCCAGATTATATGTATATGTATTTCCATTTACCCTGTACACCTGAAGAAACCGGTTAAATGTCGGTAACCGTTTCCTTGTCACTTTAAAAAATGTCACAGTTATTTACAGATGGGTCGTGTTTTATATATATAAGCTCGTTTTTATACGCTCTAATTATAGAAGTTTTTCTGATTGCAAATTTTCGGGATTCGGTTATCATCTAAACAAGAGGGAATAAATGTAAAGAATAGTAGTAGGTATACCAACTACTATTGGTACCATTGATATCTCGTACGCCACTGAAATACGATTGCAGGCAAAACAAGAACATCGCTGAGAATAATAGTAACAAAACGAAGTAAATGAGTCCGCTCATTTCAATGCACTGTCACGATTCACGATTTCATGATTCACGAGAGATCAACGTATGTGTAAAATTTCATCAGAATCGGTTCAGTGGAAGAAATTTAAAAAGCTTTTAATAATTAAGCCATACAGATCTAGTTAGATCTAGCTAATAACGGTGGAAGACATTTTGAAACGGTTTTATTGGTATGCAATAAAAACAATGGTATCACAAAGCAAAAACGAGGTAGACCATTCAGAAGATGGTCAGAAGATATCAAGGCCATAGCAGGTACTGCATGGACAAGAGTCGCCAGGCAGAGTGGATTCAACTCAAGATGGTTTTTATCACCTGGGGGCAAACAGACCAGGGCATCGGGGCAGTATTAATATAATTATCATTAAAAATAAAATGTACTTCTCTGAATGAAGATACAGATATAAACGCGCGCGTATAAAAAGAACTTACATTTAAAATAAACCCAATCTGTAATAAAATAACAAAGTGACTGAATAATATATTATGTAGGTGTAATGTTGGCAGGTGAATTTCTAATACTTATCGTTATCAGATCACAGAATTAGCAAACATCATGAGGTTTGAGCATACATGTACCTGTCCAAATGACTATTTAGTGTTAGACTTTTTATTAATAAGAGCTAAAATTTTAAATCAAAAATGAATATCAAATGTCCTCTCTGAATAAAAAGTTGCAGTTGATATACCTCACTATATTTTAAACTTAATCGTTTCTATCGAAATAGTCTCTATAGCATATCATGATAAGGTAATTCTCCGATCGGACGACGAGTTATCAAAAATAGTTTTAACAAAGTTAATTTGGCAACATTCATCTAAAAACACTCAATAATTCTTGCGCACTATATAAAATAAGCTTACACCAAAACATCGACATTGAATAATTTATAAGATAACTATATACATTATTATGGTAATAATTATAGAACTGCTATCACATCTATTGCATCAAAAAAATACAAGATTGACAGCCAGGAAGAGATTGCACCGCAATGATTAACGACATATTTATTTATCTTTATATATACAAATACTATAATATATTATTAACTATATTGTATGATTATTTATAACAATATTATTTTAATAGTTTATAAAAAAGTTAAAAATGCATTTACATTAATAATATCAATGGTCAACTATTTGGCATGATATTAGAAAACATTTATATAAAAAATAATATGAAGTATGGCAAGTATACGCCAAATGGCACCAATGTGCGGTGTACATATGAGCGGACATACAAAACATCAAACATTATAAACACTTATTGACAATAATTATTAAGTATAGAAGTACCTTCATTAACAATATACACCATGTTATATTAATTAATAATTATAGATTAATTCCATTCATTGTAGGTTATACTATAACGTAAGAATACATTAAATGTGTACATCAATTAAAATTAAAAATGTAATGATTGAACCTAACCTATATATTACAAATAAGATCTGAAATAAACCTTATATCGCGTCCCCTTTTATATAAATTTTGTATATATTTTGTATAAATTGTTAACCGTTGCAATTAATTTGCAATCAGAACCGAAATTGCAAGTTCCATATTACAAGCGCCATTAAAGAAACAAATCTAAAATGGCGGCCCTTATCATTCCCTCTCACTCAAACTTTATTCCTGTCTTTTATACTTGACATTAAAATTGCACATCACGCCCCACAAACTACTCTTATACTAATTCATAACTAAATTAACGCGAAAAAATCGATGATATAACATCCAATAATAATTAAACAAATTAAGAATTCCATTGATATCATGTTATTAAGTATACAATGTACATTACCTCATGACAGACATCGTAACAAAAAAATATTTACTTTAAGAACGAACAAGTCTTTTTCAATATTGTTGACAACAGTTTGGACGTAATAATCAACTATGAATATTTTATAGACAAGTAGAAGCGAAACGACTGTTAGAAATGTTTAATTAATTAAATAACTAATATTAACTGTCTGTATTTTATACTAGTTTTTGCACGCGACTTCGCCCGTGGTAAAGTGGTTTCGTAACGAAATTTTTAATTATCTAATTTAAATTGATAGAACCACAAAAAAATACAGTGCACCTAAAAGTTTATGTATAATCCATCATTCTTGATGGATTAGGATACATAATCCTAATATCCTATTAATATTATAAATGTGAAAGTTTGTGAAGATGTTTGGATGTTTGTTCCTCAATTACGCTACAACTACTAAACGGATTTGGCTAAAATTTGGAATAGAGGAATAGAGAAGCCTACCTATACCCTGGATTAACACATAGGCTACATTTTCTCCCGGAAAAGTTCAGGGTTCTCGCGGCATTTCTAATAAATCGATATCTAGCGCGGGCGAAGCCGTGAGCAAATGCTAGTATTAGATATTAGATGATGCCCGTGGCTTCGCACGCGTGCAAAATACAGATTTTTTGCAAATCCCGCGGGAACCCTAAACTTTTGCGGGATAAAAAGTAGCCTATGTGTTAATCCAAGGTATACCTACCTTGAGATTGCCTATAGGCTATCTCCATATTCAAACTTTTATCCTGTTTTCCCGGGAAACCTTTTAGTTATCCGGAATAAAAAGTTGTCTAAAATATGACCCAGGGTATCAGTAACAACTTTACCAATTTTCATCGAAATCTGTACAAGGGTTTTTATGTGATGCCCGGACAGACAAACAGACAGACAGACAGACACTTCGAGTTTTATTATAGTATAGATTATATTAATAAATCGTTAAAATTACAATTGACCACACCAGTCCAATATTTAAGACAGTTCTAAACTTTAACGAACATTTTCACGACACAAATACTTCAAAATATACACCTAACACGGGTTCGCTCTCATAATTTGAAAATTAAGTATTTTTATTCCTAAAATTATTAATTGCATAAACTTTGAAGTACAATAACTACCTGTGCAACAATAACTAATTCAATATTACTCTAGTACTGTATAAAATAAAATAAATTTTAACCCAACAAATGCATAACGAATAATCATAAAATAAATGAAATATCTTTGAATAAAATCACTTACATTACTTCACAATATACAACACAATATTATTTACAAAATATGATTTATTAAAGAAAAGCCGATATAAAATATCAGGCGGAATAGTGACGCGACCGTGATGATAATATAAGGTATCAAAAACAACAATAAAAATGGCAAATGGTTCCCAAAATCAGCGTTTCTATAAAAGACTGAAGTGTACAGAACAATATTCTACTGAAGGTTAAATGTTTGCCTCAATTTCTAAAATAAAATTATCACAGTATAGAACTATAAATGTAAATAGCCATTACAATAACTTACATCGCGATGATAACATGTTAGCAAATTGGGTTTACGATAGAAGAATATACTGTGTATTTTTTTCTTATTTTTTTTTACCAAATTATGTGTTCAAAATAAGTATTTTATATTCTATTATATTATTGGCTGATTACAACCTGTTTGTAATAAATTTTTGGTAGTTCATCAAATTTTTAACATTGGCTTGTTTAAAATAGTAACGCCCCAGCTAAGAGTTACTAACGGTTACTTAAATCGCTCCACAGTACACAATTTATATGGTGATACTTTACAAAGGAGCGATTAAACTAGTGACGTTGAGTTGGGGTGCAGCAACCTAATTCACGTAACTTTAAGACGCATCGATTAAGGCTCCGTGCCGCGATATCAACAATTTCGGTCAATTTTAATCACTGTTTGTGTGAACAGGATAAAGAGATTAAGCTTTGTTTTTTGTTACTATAAGAGTCTAATTCTTGTTCTTGCTGATAGGCCAGACGAATCTAACATATTATTTATAATAATGGCAAATCACCACTATTTAAAACCCTTCTTTTCCGAAAAGTAACGAGCAAGTGCTTTTTGTCTTTGTTTTACAACGAAAATACAAAATATTCTAAACATTAAAAAATATAAATAACATAAGTATACGGTCTTTTATTAAGTAGCCTAGCCAGTTTTTTAAATTTCTATCCAAATATAGCAGAATTTTTTTTTGAAATAACGTAATTTCGTTCGAAGTAAGTATTTTTTTTCTATTAATTAGAAACACTTTAAGGAAATTTTAAAAAATATACATTAATCTTCAGTTAATCCTTAAATAGAATCAAAATTTTATTTTATGAAAAAATAATGATTTCGTTTATTAATAATAGTTGCAAACTGAACTATATTATGGACCGCATTAAATATATTAAATTAGTACCGCCGAGGCTCTCTCCGCGTGAGGACGTATCGCTCTGAACGACGTAACGCTCACGTATTTTACGTAAAAATATACACAAATTGTACGCCGACTACCACATTTTGATCCAATTATTAAATTAATTATTTTTTATTTTAATAACACCACGAATCATCATGTTTCTATGAATCACAAAATTGGCTGTTTCAAGGCATGGGGGTGGGGTAGTTATAGTAGTATGGTAGTTATAGTAGTTCATATAGTTAGGAAGGAGATAAATATACTGAATTCAGCGAACATACCCGAGTGGGGTATCAAATGAAAGGGTTTGATTTATGTAGTACTAAATTGGCTATTTCGGGGGGGGGGGGGGGGGTAGTTACGAGGAAGGGGGTGAATTTAGTTAATCATCAAGGGCCATCCATAAATTACGTCACACTAATTTCATGACTTTTTGATCCGTCCCCCATCGTTGTGTGACGTCATATATTATTAATTTTACTCCTAGAAATTATTAAGTTCCATTTTTGTTTTTCAACTTAGTAATTCACTTAGTAGTACTTCAAGTGTTTCAACTTGCATTTTTGAAATGAAAACTTCTTTAGTACGGGGGTGATATGAAATTCGATGAAACGAAACTGTCCAGTAAAAAGAGACAGACACATAAATTCTAAAGCGAGATAGGAAGCATTGTACATGGGACGGGAGGGGGAGGGGAGGGGGGAGGGGAGGGAAGGTGAGTTGAGTTGTATTGAGTTGGCGCCGCTGTGGCAAGGTTGCGCTCCAAAAATACCACCCCGGGTCCCGATGTTGTTCCGGGTCGAGTGCTGGTTTCCGCCCTAGACGCCGCAGAGTCCCTGGAGTAGCAACTAAGGGGGCTCCTGAATGCCTGTCTCGAGCAGGGAAATTTTCCTAAGGCGTGGAAAACAGGACGAAAATTGGTCGTGCAAATCCAGCAAACAATTAATAATATTATCGACGTACGTCAAGCCTATTTATGGTACTTTTGCATCGTGCATCGTGCATGGCCTTGGCGGGACGTACAGAAAGATGGGCGGTGTATAAAAGGTTTAAGTTCTGAGTCTGAATTAATACATATATGTGATATAGTATACGAATAAAACGTAAAATAATTATCTAACTTTGAATCACTATGATCATTACTAAAACCTACAATTATCATCTTCCCGAAATTTTACATTCATCTCATTATCCTGAAAACAAAATTTTTGAAGGTTTCACTTCTACCACGTGTGAATTGCACACTAAAAGACCCCGCAAAATCTCTATGGGAATTGGCTCTCGGCTAAATTAGCTGAAATTTTGCACACTTTCTGGGTTTGATTTTTGGGGGTTGCGCCCATTGAGACTTGATCAGCATGATGAAAACTGCCTCTGTGCGAAGTTTTTAGCTAATTTAGCCGAGAGCCAATTCCCATAGAGATTTTGCGGGGTCCTTTTTAAAAAGTCATAAATAACATGAATATTACAAATGTACTAGCTGACCCGGCAAACTCTGTACTGCCTAACAACTCACCCCTCTCGAGGTCTCCTTCGAGCCCCATCTCCCTCCTCTTTCCCCTCTCCCTCTCCCTCTACTGTCAGTTACAAAATAAAAAAGTTAGATATGTCGCTGATGTTACATTAGAAAGATAATACGAGTATAGTCGTTAAGTTTTCAAAGAAATCGGACCTCCTACTACAGCTATGAAACAGACAAATTTCTGAACGCACCTATAAATATTTGACAACCAAATGACAATTTGACAAAAGATATCAAATGTTTCACAGCTAGGAACAATTTGTTTGTTTTTAGTATTTTTTACTACTTATTATTTATATTTCTCACCGTTTACACCTTTCCTGAAGTTTCACAAATATTTCAAGATCAAAATTAGCCAAATCGGTCCAGCCATTCTCGAGTTTTAGCGAGACAAACGAACAGCTATTGATTTTTATATATACATTATATTTAATTTATCTAAATAAAATTTTGTCGTGTTGGGGCACGGCTCCATATTAAACTCCATCCATCCATCAGCCTTGGTAGGTCCACTGCTGGACATGGGCCTCCCCTTCTGAATCCAACGGATTCCCGCTGTCTTCTTCAGGTCGTCGGTCCATCTTGTCGGGGGCGTCCTGTACTCCGTTTTGCGAAACGCGGGCGCCATTCGAGGACTTTTCTTCCCCAACGGTTATCGGTCCTTCGCACTATGTGGCCAGCCTATTGCCACTTCAGCCGGCTAATTCTTTGAGCTATGTCGGTTACCCTTATTCGTCTACGGATCTCCTCGTTTCTGATGCGATCACGTAGAGAAATACCGAGCATAGTCCTCTCCATAGCCCGCTGTGCTACTCTGAGCTTGTGGATTAGGCCAATAGTGAAGCACCACGTCTCGGAGCCGTATGTCATCGCTGGCAACACACACTACTCGAACACCTTCGACTTCAGGCACTGAAGTAGTGTTTTGGATGACAAGATATGACGCAATTTCCCGAACGCAGTCCATCCGAGTTGGATTCTACAAGTGACTTCTTTCTTGAAGTTGGACTTAACCATCTGGATCAATTGTCCCAGGTAAATGTATTCGTCTACAACTTCGAGAGCAGCGCCGTCAACAACAACCGATATGGGTGTGACATGGACATTTGACATGTTTTTCGTCTTGTCCATGTTCATCTTAAGACCCACCCGTTGTGAGGCGCTGTTAAAGTTTCCGAGCATTATACCAAGTTCTTCCAGGGAACCCAGCAGGATAACTATATCATCGGCATATCGTAGGTGTATGATGTATTTACCTACTAACAAAAAATAACCGACTTCAAAGTTACTCAAAAACTACTTGTCAGATCCCGTTCATCCCGTTCAATGTGGGACTACATGGCAAGCACCTGTTTTCGATTAAAAAAAGAATCATTGAAATCGGTTGGCGTGATATTGAGTTATATCCCACCAAAAACATAAATGTAAAAAAGGACAGCCAAGTTCAATACAAAAATTAAGCTTAGCTATTGGCTTCGCCGCAAAACGAACGGAGATCTAAATGAGTGCCAAGTTCTATGCAAAATCAAAATATGTATTTATAGGAACAAAAAAAGAAAATGTGTGCAATTCACACGTGGTAGAAATGAAACTTTCCAAAATTTTGGTTTCAAGATAATGAGATGAAAAAGCAATAAATCGAATCTTAAAGCAATAAATTGAAGCGCCATCTATGAATACAACTTAGCATTTTTTTAAAATCTATCTAGCAATAAAACGAATGTTCTATCTTATTCCTCGCGCCATCTATGAATACAACTTAGCATTTTTACTGTCTGTATAATCGGTCGGTCGATCGACAGAATAAAAGAATGAAATTCTTATTTTTTGTTGATAAATTCTTTGAAAATATTTAAAAGAGCATTTGAAAGTATTTAAAAACAGTATAAAAATAAAACAAACAAAAAAACTAAAAAAAAAACAAATACTGAGAAACGTGAACCTGTGCATCAAGTATTGTGTATCTACGTCCTGACCATTGAGCTACGGAGAAGTTAAATTGAAAGACGAAATTAGCGGTTATATTATCTTACCTGTCGTTGCATCCGGTTTCAAATCACTAACGATTCTAAAGAAGTTTCACTTCAAAAAAACATTATGAACAAGTATTAAACTCTATTGTATTATTATCTTTTTTTGTAATATTTTTTTTAAAAGATGTGCTGAGGAGTTTCTTTAGGCTTTTCTTCTCCTCCACGACAAAGCACCTTCCGAAAAGCCAAAAAATGACATGCATAAGTGTATCAGTGATACCTATATGAATAAAAATATTTTGACTTTGACTTTGACTTTGACTATTTCTTTGCTTTATTGGATGGTTTTTAACAGAATTTTTGTATTGAACTTGGCTCTCCTTTTTTACATTTATGTTTTTGGTGGGATATCATTACTTTTGTAAAGAAAACTAGGCAATGCCACGCGCCGCCGACGACACACCGTTGGCCGGTTGTTTACGCATATTACAAGTTTTTTGTATGGGGACACCACTTATTTTTCGACTTTTTTATTTTTTTATATTTTTTCCTACGCTTGAACACAATTACCGAGCTGGATTCCAAATTTCATCCTTCTAGGTCATCTGGAAGTAGCTTAGATTTAGGTACTATATGTCAGTCAGTCAGTGCTAAAATTTACGACATTTTGACCTTCATATCTTTATAACCATTTGAGCTAGCTTCATTAAATTTGGGCTTCTATATGTCCTTATGAATATAATTAAACACACGTAATGTGTTTACGTTAAAGAGGTTTTGAGTTATAGAAGGGTCAAAAGTGGCACCAAGTGGTTCGTGCCTTATGCCATTTTGCTGTGGGGTAAAGCAGCCAATATAAAACAAATTTTCATACTCCAGAAACGGGCAGTTAGGGCTATTTATAAACTTAGGTCTCGGGAGTCTTTGCGTGAAAAGTTCAAGGAAATAGGTATACTTACAGTAGCTTCCCAGTATATCTTTAACAATGTAGTTTTTATACGGAAGAGTATAAACGCGTATAAACAAAATTTTGATATTAATAATCGTCATACGAAAAGAATGCATCAATTAGTTACGCCTTCGTTCCGCCTAAGTAAAGTGCAGCGATCTTTCATAGGGCTTGGTATACATTTCTATAATAAAATCCCAAAATTAATACGTGACTTGCCAATAGAAACTTTCAAAAAACGTGTAAAGACACAATTGTTAGGCAAGGGATATTATAGTGTAGACGAGTATTTAAATGACAAAGAGGCATGGAAATGACCAGCTCTTCAACCAGTTACGCTCAGAATAGTAAATACTTTTGTATTATTATCTTATTTTGTAATATTTTTTTTACAAGATGTGCTGAGGAGTTTCTTTGGGCTTTTCTTCTCCTCCACGACAAAGCACCTTCCGAAAAGCTAAAAAATGACGTGCATAAGTGTATCAGTGATACCTATATGAATAAAATACTTTGACTTTGACGTGTAATGTTATAATAATACACTCGGCGCTGGCTAGCCAGTTCCTTTGCTTGAACTTGGCTTGATTCGCTACCGCGTATCTAGATTTATTTTATGATTTTTTTATTTTTTACCTATTCAGACTTTTTTTTTGAGTCTGGTTTTTTTTCAATTTTTAATTTAAGTTTATATAATACGCCAATTTAAAAGGTTATGAATATGACAACATATTTAGTCCTACAGCTCGGCAAAGATTTTTTATGGCCCAAAATTTTAAATTTTGCATTTTCAAAAACATTTTTTATGAAATCAAGACTCGTTTGATTTTCGGGTGGGTACCAATGAAACATGTTTTTGTCTGTACACTCTTAGTTTATCGCAAACATAAATGAATGACATCTCTGATGCAAAACACTGAATAACCTAAATATGTACCTAGTGTGTGTTTATCTAAAACTTTTTCATTTTGATTGTAATAAATATATTAAACTAATATACAAAAACATTCCACACTTTTATTTCTAAACTGTTCATACTATGCATCCTAAAATTATTATCAACTAAAGGATCAAAATTGTTTAAGCACGAACTTCAGCCAGGTGTGCGTGAACGACGCACACAGACATAGCTTCGCAATGAATATGACATAACCCTGTCAAATAAATTTTCGGCACGGCCTCTTAAGTTGCAGTGACGCTACAATCAAGTTGCAGTGACGCTGCAATGAAGTTGAAGTTTAGCGTCTAAACCGTATTCTCGTAATTTTTGAACTGCGCGTCAACGGCCACGCATCCTGCGCGTCTGCCAAACTTTTCTTCGACTATTTAGTACTCGTTTGTGTTGTCATATGAGAGAACAAATAAACTTATTAATTGATCAAATACAATTTATTAAAACTGATCTTAATAACTGATCTTAATAACTATAGACCAGTTTCTATTTTACCAACCCTTAGTAAGATTTTCGAAAAGATAATATTGAATCAAATGCTAACCCATTTCAACAATAATAAATTATTACATCCTGAGCAATACGGTTTCACTAAAGGCCGTAGTACAACCGATGCCGGGGCTAGGCTATTAAAGCATATATTTGAAGCATGGGAGGCGTCACATAATGCCATAGGAGTATTTTGTGACTTATCTAAGGCATTTAATTGTGTTGAGCACGAAACATTACTGTTTAAACTTGGCCACTATGGTATAAAAAACAAGGCCCTTAGCTTGATCGCGTCTTATTTGAGTAATAGAATACAAAAAGTTAGCATAAACGATATTAAGTCATCGGGGTCACCGGCTGTGATGGGTGTACCGCAGGGCTCGATCTTGGGTCCGTTTCTTTTTCTGGTATACATTAACGATTTACCACATTATGTAAAGAACCAAGCGGATATTGTACTATTTGCTGATGATACATCACTAATATTTAAGTGTGAAAGGAATAAAGTAAATTTCGACGACGTAAATAGTGCTCTTTCGCATGTGTCGCGTTGGTTCACTATCAATAATTTACTATTAAATGCAAAAAAAACGAAATGTATAGAGTTTGTGCTACCTAATGTTAAAAAAGTCAGCAAATCTCTTAAACTAAATAACGAAACATTGCATATGGACGAATCGACGGTCTTTTTAGGGGTGACCTTAGATAGTAAACTTCAATGGGGCCCACATATAACAAATCTCGCGACAAAACTCGGTAGGGCTGCTTTTGCTGTTAGGAAAATAAGGCAGTATACAGACGTCGAAACTGCTAGGATAGTCTATTTTGCTTATTTCCACAGTGTTATGTCTTATGCCATCTTGCTGTGGGGCAAAGCAGCCAATATAAAACAAATTTTCATACTCCAGAAACGGGCAGTTAGGGCTATTTATAAACTTAGGTCTCGGGAATCTTTGCGTGAAAAGTTCAAGGAAATAGGTATACTTACAGTAGCTTCCCAGTATATCTTCAACAATGTAGTTTTTATACGGAAGAATATAAACGCGTATAAACAAAATTTTGATATTAATAATCGCCATACGAAAAGAATGCATCAATTAGTTACGCCTTCGTTCCGCCTAAGTAAAGTGCAGCGATCTTTCATAGGGCTTGGTATACATTTCTATAATAAAATCCCAAAATTAATACGTGACTTGCCAATAGAAACTTTCAAAAAACGTGTAAAGACACAATTGTTAGGCAAGGGATATTATAGTGTAGACGAGTATTTAAATGACAAAGACGCATGGAAATGACCAGCTCTGCAACCAGTTCCGCTCAGAATAGTAAATACTTTTGTATTATTATCTTTTTTTTGTAATATTTTTTAAAAAGATGTGCTGAGGAGTTTCTTTAGGCTTTTCTTCTCCTCCACGACAAAGCACCTTCCGAAAAGCCAAAAAATGACGTGCATAAGTGTATCAGTGATACCTATATGAATAAAATATTTTGACTTTGACTTTTTGACTTTATGTTTCCATTAAAAAACGTTGAAGAATATTTACTTAATATCCCAATAAGGATTTTAATGATATTTCTTATAAAAAAAGTAATAATGTTTGCTTCAGTTCACAAAAAACGTCATATGTTATCTCAATATGGCAGAATGAAGGTCTTCACTTTGCCTCGTAAATCGTAATGAAATTAGTAAAAAAAATTCAGAAAATCTTGACGCGTACTATCTTATTGTGACGTGAGCGTTTTTACAAGCGCAGAGCGCTCGCGTGACGTGAGCGTGTTTGACAGCGCTCGCGAAAGTTAAGAGAATACGGAAAGTGTCATTTTGATCGGAACGTCACTGCAACTGCACTGCAATCGAACTTGTTAAGTTACGTGAATTAGCATCCAGATTTCATTGAATTTAAGTTAACCTAAAAGATAAGAATATTATTTGGATATCTCTATACAAACTAAATAAAAAGATTAAACTCATATTGTGAGACTTTAAATGATGTAACTTGTTAGGTATATAATCATCACACATTATTATTTTGTCAATGTTCGTGTAGAATGCTTTTAAAATGTAACAGTTTTTTTTAAGAATTGATATAAAACGTTACGGTACTAGATAACAAACATATCAATGCGAATAACAATTAAAATAAACATCTTTAACAATAGTCTTAACAATTCTATTAACGAATGCAAAACGAAAAACCGGACCTACACGAAACGAACGAAAAACTTTACCTACAGCAAGTATCCAGACACAGATTTATAAATAAAAATACCAAATGAAGGTTACCTATTACTGACTTGCCTATACATAATTATGTAATAGGCTTAATTATAAGTTTTAATTCGACTATCTACAACTTATAATTTTCAATAACATGCTTTTGTGTTTAACGTCACTATATTGTCGTCGATAATACTTAGCAGTTTTATTCTGCAGTATTTTCAAATGCACATAACTGTAACCAGTAGGAGGAAAGATATCCAAAGTATTTAAAGACTATTCGAATATCAGGTACAAATAATATTATTTATAACAAAAGATGTTTACTGGCAACCAGGAGTTAAAATTTGTACATACATTTATTATAATTTAACTTCATTATTCTTTATTTATACTGGTGATGTCTATTTTTATTTACATTTGCTATTTATGCGGAATCAACATCACGTCCACATCTTTCTAATAGTTTATGCTAACGTGAATATAATTTAAATTTAATGTATCTACATATTTTTATAATATCTTTAAAAAATGCAAGTAAACCCGATGAATAGATAATTTTTTTTGCTTTAAAATCGATTGAAAAATATAATTAAGTATATGGTACTTTATTAAATAGAAAAGTATTTGATCAGTTACGTTTACTTTTGAAATAATATTCTGCGAGTTTTTGCTCCTTTTTATGTCGATGCCTTCAATAATTTATTCAAAAATGTAATAAGTTATATTATGTATTTCGTAGATTTAAAATAATACCATTTTTATGAACTTTACCCAATCTAATGTTTGGCAATCAAAAAGTCTCGGCTCCACAGACATGTAGAGGTCAGCTCACTATTAAATAACTATATGTAAAACTCATTGTTTTCTGGTAATTCTACCAGCTATAAAAAAACATCGTGTTACACTTCATTTTTTACAGCCCGCCGTAAAATATAACTTCCAAAATATTTATTTTAATATATTCGTTTAAAAGCATAATATTGGACGTATTATGTATGAAAAATTACACGAATATTTTATTTATTTCAATAAAAATTGTACCAAAGTGTATTAATAACAATAAAATAAAAATTAAATAATCATTCGATATCCCATAATTTTCGCTACTTATAAATTCTAGTTAACACGGAGTTACAGGATAATAAACTTAGATATTATAATATATTTATTTATAAATTTCACATAAATCTATTATTTTATATATTTAAGTCTTTTTAGTCACTGTGACTAAATTAAATAATTCGGGTCGAAAAATTTTTAATTGTCTTATTTACATTGGGCAGTAGTCCCATCGAGCCGTACCAATTGAGGATTTTAATTCGTAGCGTAGGCCTATGTATAGTATACATTGTATACTGTAAAAACATTTCACATATAATAAAACTAGCAGTTGCCCGCAGCTTCGCACGCGGAAATTATGCTTATTATGAAATTATATTTGTACCCCTCACAGAAGAAAATGTAATAACAGGTTTATTTATATTGAATTTAGGAATTTATAAAGTAAAACCTACGATA
Source organism: Thymelicus lineola (assembly GCA_963932265.1). Lineage (NCBI taxonomy): Eukaryota > Metazoa > Arthropoda > Insecta > Lepidoptera > Hesperiidae > Thymelicus > Thymelicus lineola. The sequence continues at coordinate 16,502,718 of OZ010680.1, forward strand.
CATTCACAAATCATTCCTCCGGCAGCGGGTTTTGAAAAATAAACAATATTCATATTAATTTGTTTTTTCTTTTTCATGAAAAATTTTGAAAAATTCGAAAACGTATTCCATCAATTAAAGGAGAAACGTTTGTAGCAAATTTAAAGCAAATTGCTGATATTTTAAAAATAACCCATACAAAATGTCATCTTGTTTCCAAGGAAACCTTTTAATTTTTCTGGATAAAAAGTTTTTTTAAATATGACCAAAAGTATAAGAAACAACTTAACTAATTTTCATCGAAATCAGTTCAAGGGTTTTGATGTAATGCCCGGACAGACAAACAGACAGACAAACAATAATTTAAAAAAAAATTTTTGGTGCTCTAACACGTTATTGATGTGTTATTTATTGGTTAAAAATTTCAATATTAATCCCTCTCTCTCTCCCTCTTCCACTCCTAGTCCCTCTCCAGCTTCCTGTCCCTCACCCTCTGCCACTCCCCCTCCCTCTGCCTGGCCCCTTTCCGGGCCCTCTCCCGCTCCCTTTCCCTCTCCCTCTCCCATTTCCTGTCCCTCTCCCTCTCTCGCTCCCGGTCCCTCTCCCGCTGCCTGTTCCGTTCCCGGTCCATCTCCCGCTCCCTCTCCCTCTCCCGTTTCCTGTCCCTCTCCCTATTCCTCTCACGTTTCCTGTCCCTCTCCCTCTCCTTCTCCGCCCCTGGTCCCTCTCCCGCTTCCTGTTCCTCTCCTCTTCGAGAAAACCGTGATACAGTTATTTTTTGTGTCCAACTATAGTAAGCTTTTATACAAAATTTCACCCTTCTTACTTCAAAACTGACGAAGTTGACATACTAACTTACACACTCTTATTTAACCCTTTAAGGGTTGGTTTTCCAAAAAAACACAACTTTAAAACTTTGTTTTTAATGTTGAGCTAATATGTAAATTTTCATGTTGTTAACTTCAAAAATTACGAAGTGGCGTATGAGTTCCATCCTCTAAATTAACCCTTTAAGGGATTATACTTTACCATGAAGATAAAATTTTATGTCAGGTACTGTCAATGATATATGAGATTGAGTTAACTAGCATCCACTTATACACGATAAACAAAACAGATAATATGAATACATAATTATAATTAACCGTTGTGCAATCTTAAAACTAACTTATTATAATAAAATTTTAAGAACATACAAGAATCTAAAATGAGATCGATTGATCAAATGTGTCAAAGTAATATTATATGTATATTGGAAGTAAAGTCATCACAAGTTCTACAAAACACATACATACTTCTCGTATATTAGTGAATCAAGCGACAATGTAATGTAACTTAATATAATAGATTTCCGTAATAAAGTTAGTAACAAACTTCCCATCTAAGTTTTTACGAAAATACCACATGTGCCGTAGCAAAAATTAACATCATTATCTTTGTTTTATTGTTCGTAATAAATTGACATTACTAGCTGTAAAATGTCGCCAAGATTACGAGTCGTTATTTTTTTGCAAATCAAAACGCACATTTGCATTCACTTGAGATTTGATGCATTCCGTTATCATGATGGAACGGTGCCATAAAACAATGCTCATAAAACAATGTAGAAAGCCGATCGAATGCAAATACTTTGCGCCACTTTATTAAAAAGTCTAGTAATTTCGACCATTTGCAAATAATACAGGACTCACATTTGTCATTAATTGAAAATCAATATAACAAAATAACCTATTTATCCACAAATAACACAGAATTATTTTATTCTTTTTATACAGGGTGTATAGGGGTGGTGGATCAACGGTGGCCCGGAGGTAGGGAACATCAATACCTACCAATTTAAACCCCCATGTATATTCAGCAATATTCAGGGGTGTTCAGCTGATATTTGGGAATTTGTGATTTTTTTGAAGAAATCAGACTCTTTGAGAAAACTTGAAAATACAGCCTACCTGTTACTCAAAGTTAAACCAAAAGTTAACATTAACTTTCAGTATTTCTTTTTCCACAAACTATCTTAAAAACTACTACAATGTATGTATAATAATCCCTGAAAATTGGATCCCACCAAAAACATAAATGTAAAAAAGGAGAGCCAAGTTCAATACAAAAATTATGCTTGGCTGTGGGCTTCGCCGCAAAAAGAATGGAGATCTTAATGAGTGCCAAGTTCTATGCAATATCTAAATAATATGTACTTATAGGAACAAAATAACATTATGAATAAGTATTAAACTCTGTTTCTTTGCTTTATTGGATACCTATAACAATTGCTGTTATTTAAAAAAGTGAGATCTTAAAGTAGGTTAGATTTGACTTGGCCAGTTTTTATCAGACTGACTTTTATGATGTAATGAAAACTGGCCAAGATACCAACACGCCTCTCCCCCTGCGCCTCTCTCCCTCTCTGCCGCAGAAGATAGGGAGAACGGCGCACTGTAATACCGGCACTTCTCTTCTTCTGCGGTCCCACCTCCACACGCGTCCACAGCGAACTTGTTCAGCCCGCTGCACAGTGGTTCGAATAGAACAAGCTAGCTAGACAAAATTATTTATTGGGTTTTTTTGCTTGGTACGGCTTTCTGATGATGTTTTATGACAGTTTAAGTGCAAAATATATACAGGGTGGTCCAAAAGTATGGAAACCCCTGAATAACTCCTCAGGAATGCATTTTGGAGGAAAATGTTTTATACAAAAGTTGTACTAATTGTACTCGACTAACCGATGATGACCTTGAATTTGACCTTGACTGTGGTTTTGAAGGTCAAATCAAGGTCAACTTAATTTTTTCAAATGGTAACCCCTATTTTTTATTCAAGATTCGGAAAGGGCAGAAAATTTTACGCAAAAACCAACCTTAACAATGACCTTGAATGCTTAATCAAGGTCATTTTTCGAATTGAAAAGCCAATGTTCGAAGAATAATGCCAAACTTCTTAATTAAATTCACATCTAAAGCTGTAATATCTGCAACTAGTTCAAGATTCTCAAAAAACCGACGTTCGCCACAGTAGTTCCAATAGAAAAAGCTAGCTAGACAAAATTATTTATTGGGTTTGATTGCTTGGTATGGCTTTCTTATGATGGTTTATGACAATTTAAGTGCAAGGTATATAAAAAATGGAAGGTAGGATCACGGGTTCCAAGAAAACAAAAATTAATAATAAATATTTTGTATAATTGAGATACTTAAAAAATAACAATAGAAAAAGATTAACAACAGTCATAAAATACTTAACTAATGACTATTGCCATTTTTGTACTAAAATTGTTGATATTTTTGAAATTTTCATTTTAATTTCCCTCGCAGATTCATTCGTAATATTTCCAAAATAATTTTTCAGTAATAAAAAATCATATAGTCTATTATTACGGTTCTCTTTCGGATGTTTCTGCCATTCATCAAAAAACTCGATTTTCGAAACTGAGAATTCGTATTCTGAAAAACAGACGAAATAACAAAGTTGTACTCGACTGTGCAAGCTAAATTGGGCATCAATTGAAAGCTAACATATATGGCTATGACATATATAATTTCTAGCCCAGGTACATGAGGGTACAAGTACTTTCTGGTCCAATGAAAACAATAAACCGTCAAAAAACTACATATTTTTTTAAAATTGAGGTATTATAACAAAACTGGGGTTAAGTATATTTATATATTAATTATAAATAAAAAGTACATACTTTTAACTTGAATATCCATCATTAATATTATTCAAAAAACTTAAAACTCACTGACATTAATGTGTTTCTGCCATTCATCAAAAAACTCGATTTTCGAAACTGAGAATTCGTATTCTGAAAAACAGACGAAATAACAAAGTTGTACTCGATTGTGCAAGCTAAAATGGGCGTCAATTGAAAGCTAACATATATGGCTATGACATATATAATTTCTAGCCCAGGTACATGAGGGTACAAGTACTTTCTGGTCCAATGAAAACAATAAACCGTCAAAAAACTACATATTTTTTTAAAATTGAGGTATTATAAAAAAACTGGGGTTAAGTATATTTATATATTAATTATAAATAAAAAGTACATACCTTTAACTTGAAGATCCATCACTAATATTATTCAAAAAACTTAAAACTCACTGACATTAATGTTACTTCGGTAATCGCAAAAATGCAACTGATTTGTAATTTTTTCACCCTTTCTTTTTATACTGCCCTAATTACCTAATTAGTGGTTGACATTAGTGCAAAATAATTCTCGGATTTGTGTTAGTTGGGGTATTGGTTAGGGGCTCAGGTATACAATTCCGGGAAATTCAAAATGACTTTTGTCCAGCTAGCTTGTTCCATTCGAATCACTGTGCGCTGGGAGCGCCCTTCTCGGGCCAACCGGCGGTCCAAACTGGCCGGACCTGGTTGCCTCTTAGCTTCACCGTGGGTGACCAGTCCACGGTTACTAAGCCCCCCGCCACGACAAGGCGGGCAACCCCCGGGGGGAGCCCGCGGCATATGCTGAGTGCGTACCTTTTTTGTTGAGCAGTACTGCAGCAGGTTATGTCGATTTTATAACTTATAATATTTTGTAAATGATTTATTTAGTGTAAATTTTATAACTTGTTGCAGTGCTTAGCAAAATAAATAATTTCTTTCTTTCTTTCATATATCTATTTGTCACACACTAGCGCCATTTAGAAATGGCCATTATTGGAACCTCTATTTTTTGTAAATTTGTTTTCCCTTCATAATTATGAGATGGTCCTCGTTCTACCTCAATATTCCATGCGCTGAAGTATGTCATATTGAGCCCCGCGTGCACAGAGGCCTTAGTGCGAGTTTTACGTGACATAACGGGCTCACAATGTTGGCTAAGATTTGTATGGGACCGAAGCTTTTCTTTTCACTGCCGCTAGATGGCTCTGCTTCGGTCTCTTACAAATTTTGTATGGGGACACCACTTATTTTTCGACTTTTTTTAATTTTTTGATTTTTTCCTACGCTTACACACAATTACCGAGCTGGATTCTAAATTTCATCCTTCTAGGTTATCTGGAAGTAGGTTAGATTTAGGTACTATATGTCAGTCAGTCAGTACTAAAATTTACGAATTTTTGACCTTCATATCTTTGTAACCGTTTGAGCTAGCTTCATGAAATTTGGTCTTCTACATGTCCATATGGATATAATTAAACACACGTAGTTTTATGTGTTTAAGTTAAAGAAGTTTTGAGTTATAAAAGGGTCAAAATGGCACCAAGTGGTTCGTGTAATATTACACTCGGCGCTGGCTAGCCAGTTCCTTTGCTTGAACTTGGCTTGACACGCTGCCGCGTGTCTAGATTTTTCTAACAATTCAGCAAAATGTTAAAATATATACTTGAGTCAAGAAAACAACGAAAATCTGTCATACTATTATAATGACGAGAATAATCTACTTTAAGTGTTTTATTCAGGAACTTACCTAAGTGTCCCCTACCCCCGGGCCACCGTTAACCCACCACCTCTGTTACATCCTGTATATAGTAATTCAAACGGTAATCTGGAATACGAATAACAAATGATATCTTTTAAAACGATAAAATAATCTTTATATAACAAAACACTTAAATAAAATATAAAAAGAAAAATAACCAACCGAACATAACAAACATAACAATCACTATTCAAAGATTTTTTTATTTTCCTACGTTTATTTCATATTCGTAAAATGTAAGTCACTGTTTATAGTTTATTAGGCATAGTGTTTTTTTTATGTTTGTCGTCAAACATAATTTCCCTGTACGTAACGTAAGAAACAGAGTTTCCGTTAGCCGTTAACAGTAATTATTATCAATGTCACGATAAGAAATAGGCAGTTGACTACGTGTACGATAGTTAATTATGAATATGAAAAATTGTATAATATTCCACAAAACAAAAACATTAAACCAAAACAGTTAAATAACATAATAGTTTTAGATTACACTGAATTCCGATTTGGGAAATAAGAACTTCAGAACGAGTTTAAAAGTCAAGTAATGTTGAAACAATAGCAGTTTGCCATTCCAGGGCCTTTAGGGTATAGGCAATCTAGCCAAACCATATTGCTCCTATTATAATTTTGTATAAAAAAATTATTTTGATTCAATACTCCATGAACTTATCAAACTTATAGCTGAATCTTGATCTATACTGAATGTTGCGTATTGCTAAAGACACATGCTAGAAACTAGCATGCTATTATAGTTTAGTACACGCTCAGAGCTTGCCTTCCACCCGCACCTCAGTTAGAGGACTGTATTGCGTATGCTTGTGTGCATCAAACCAGCATGACTGTGTATCAACATTACTATTGTTACCTTAACATGGCATATTTACAGAAGTCTTGATCATTCACTGAGGCATGTGAGGATGTCGGTCCGAGTTCGGCGGTTGTGGCATATACCCGGGCGGCGGGCGTTGTTGGGAGGCGTCGTATATAACCGGAGTCGGTACGCTTTGGTTTTGTTGCACCTCATCAGTCACGAAAGTATTCGGCACCTGAAGATGCAAACGTTTACACTTAATAAAATTACTGCTGATATCAGTAAAATTGAGTTAGAGGTGTGAATTTTAGTCCTTATTCTTCGTATCTCATGTTAAATAGTTCCAACCCAGTAAGAAATAGTATAGAAAGTGTGTAATTGTATGTACGACATGTACGGCTTTCTAAATATTAATTCATCTATATAACGTAATGTAATGTAGTAATGTACAACGTTCTGATATGGGGCTCGGTGTACGTTTTTTATGAATATATTAATAACACAGACGCCTGGAAATTAGTGCCGCATCCAGTTCCGCGTAGGTTAAAACATATTATGTAACTTTCCATTATTTTAAAAGATGTGCGACGCAGCGTGTTGTATCAAACTAACGTGACATGTGTGATGACGTCATGTGATAGATTATGAACGTGTGACAGCCCTTATGAATTTTCTGAATTAGTCCGACACGTCGAATACGGCGTGTAACTTCACAGCTAAAGTGCGGATTGCGCCAGGCCTGCTAAAAGCAAATTGTGCCACGCTCAATTCGTACTTCCAAAGTAACACAGGTATCTGTACAATATCTGTTTCTGACATCGGTTTTCGACATAAGCCGACTGCGCATTACCACATTAATTACAAATAAACCGTCGATGGTTGCAACTAATGGTTGGCAGTCATAAATAGGTCCCACGTCGGTAATTTTGGGGAGTCGACAAAACGATGTCTGAAACATATTTTTATTTACTAGTAGTTATTTTAACTCCACCAATCCGCACTGGAGCAGCGTGGTGGAGTAAGTGGTGGTGGTTAAGAGGAGAGACCCGTGCCCAGTAGTAGGCCATTAATGGGTTGAAGCCAAGTTATTTTAAACTTGTTGGCCGGAAAATCACGGTTTCCTAACGGACCAACTAAATCCGCACAACTGGTGATACGGCACAACTAAGTGTTCCCATCGGCACAACTACATTATTGTCAATTAATCGCGGTTTCCTAACGGAGCAACTATAACTAGTGATATTGACACAACTAATTGTAAGTGTTACCATTGGCACAACTAGAAAGTGTACTTAGTCATTTTTGAACTCAGAAATGTGAAAATTAATATGTAAGCTTATACGTAGTTAGAAACAAAAATTAATTGTTATTTTTTTATGGAAATAGCCAACAAAAGAGCTGACGATCCACCTGATGGTAAGTGACTATCATCGCCCATGGACATCCGTCCATCCATCCATCCATCCATGAGCCCTTGGAGGTCCACTGCTGGACATAGGCCTCCACTAACTTGCGCCACACTGACCGGTCCTGAGCCTTCTGAATTCAGCGGATGCCCGCTGTCTTCGTCAGGTCATCAGTCCACCTGGTCGGGGGACGTCCTATGGTCCTTTTTTCGAGACGTGGGTGCCATTCAAGGACCTTTCTTCCCCAACGGTTATCGGTCCTTCGCACTATGTGGCCAGCCCATTGCCACTTCAGCCGGCTAATTCTTTGAGCTATGTCGGCTACCCTTGTTCGTCTACGGATCTTCTCATTTCTGATGCGATCACGCAGAGAAATACTGAGCATAGCCCTCACCATAGCCCGCTGCGCTACTCTGAGTTTGTGGATTAGGCTAATAGTAAAGCACCACGTCTTGGATCCGTATGTCATCACTGGCAACACACATTGCTCGAACACCTTCAACTTCAGGCACTGAGGTAGTGTTTTGGACGACAAGATATGACGCAGTTTCCCGAACGCAGCCCATCCGAGTTGGATTCTACGTGTGACTTCTTTCTCGAAGTTGGACTTGCCCATCTCGATCACTTGTCTTAGGTAATTGTATTTGTCTACAACTTCAAGAGCAGCGCCGTCAACAACAACCGGTACGGGTGTGACATGGACATTCGACATGATTTTCGTCTTGTCCATGTTCATCTTAAGACCCACTCGTTGTGAGACGCTGTTCAAGTCCCCGATCATTGTACCAAGTTCTTCCAGGGAACCCGCATGGATGACTATATCATCTGCATATCGCAGGTGTGTGATATATTCGCCGTTGATGTTAATGCCACGTCGTTTCCACTCCATCGGCTTGAACACGTCTTCCAACGTAGCGGTGAACAGTTTTGGGGATATGACATCCCCTTGTCTGACACCTCTCTGCAATTGGATGGAGTTCGTTGCTTTGATTTACATGGACATCAGCAACACCAAAGGCATCACTGATGCGTTGCTGGCCAAGAAAGAAAGAAGAAAAAGAAGAAAGAAAGAACTGGCCCTCAAGCCCCCCGCCCCCCGGAACACGACGAGTCGTTTGGCGGCTGATTCATGCTCAAGAGTGGTAGCTATCCAGGCGAACCCCATGGAGAAATAATAATAGCCTTTTGTTCCTATACATATTGTAAGGTACAAAAAAGATTAAATAAATAAATAAAATAAATAATCCCTCCGAGGGCCCTACCACCAGCGGGCCGGATTTAGTCGCCTTTTACGACACCCGTCCGGCGTGGGGTTAGTATTCTAAGCCGCCCCGATACGGCTGAAAACATGTAGTTATAGTTATAACATGGGGAGGGGAGGGGAGCGGGAGCGGGAGAAGGAAAGGGAGAGTAAGAGGGAGAGCGAAAGGAAGAGGGAGCGGGAGCGGGAGAGGGAGAGGGAGGAGATATGCACACAAAAATTATATTGGCTAAGAACATTGTTATCGACGAATATTACTGGTGAGGACATGTCTAGTAAAACGTAGTTTATCTGTAGTACGTCTGTAATAATGTAGCTTTACACGAATATTTTTAAGCTAATTTTACTTTACTATAGGAAATGACATAAAGTGACGTTTAAAATTTTCTTATTTAATTTATGACATAAGTAGCCAACATCAAAGTTAATGTCTGAAGAGGTTTTTATTAATCGTATTTTTCCGATTGTACTTAGTTGTGTCGTAAGGAATGATTATAGTAAAATAGTTGTGCTGAGTTGTACATAGTTGTGCCGTTGGGAACACTTAGTTGTGCCGTACCACTAGTTGTGCGGACGTAGTTGGTCCGTTAGGAAACCGCGCGGAAAATCATGATAACGTTGCCGACTACTCTAGGTAAAAAAATTCCAAGTGAAATGTATAGGGTTTAAAAAACTGACTTGACGGCGTTTTGGCCACTTACGTGTTAAAACTGTAAGTATTTAATTTGCTATGTAGCGCAGCAATGTCACCAAGGCCTCCTAATGAGGTTTTAACCTAAGAATTTTGTTAGCAGAATCATTGAGGATTGATTACGCATCTGTGAACCTAGTATATAATTGCTACGCGTGAGTTTAAATGATATTGGCGTGCTTACTAAAAACTTAGATATAATCACATTGAAAATTTTTATCCAACAAATTTTCTCTAGAGATATCGTATGATGCTCTTTTTGAAAATATAAAATATTAATAAATATGCAGTGCATATGCATAAGCGAAAGTGCTTTGTAAATAAACAAAAACAATAAATACGTTATAATATAAATAACACACCCAAAAACATGTAAATCCACAAGCAATACATACCAATCCCCTTTGAACTACGTCGCAAGTTAACTCGTATAATCAAGCGCCCCACAAACGCGCAGTGATCAGAAGGGCATACATTTTCGAACTGCACATTATTGTTAACAGTGTAGTGTTAGTACCATTAGAGCACGGGAGTACTAAATAGATACACACAGCTTTATAAAGCTATAAAGATGCGTTTGAGCAACGCACACAAAGGCACTGTTCAAGGACGCGAAAGATTAAAATGATTCACTCAGTTCTGATCCTATTCGAATCCATATTTCGTGTACAGTCAGCAAAAGAGTTAGGTATGCAGAACATGAAATTAAAATTATCCATAGTATTTTAAACTACAGAATGTTTGTTTTCCTATTAATGTCAAATACGACCCATATGTGTTAGGTATGATTTAACTTTGCTATAAGCGGCGGCATTAAAGAAACGAATCCAAAATGGCGGAAATATCATTCCCCCTCACTCGCACGTTATTCCTATCTTTAGCGTGCGAGTGAGGGGAATGATAATTTCCGCCATTTTAGATTCGTTTCTATAATGGCGCGGCTTATACTCATGTAAACAATCTGTAATATTAAGCATTATGAATCATTTTAATACATGCTTTTTGTACGTGTGCGTTGCTCAAGCAGGCTTGTCCGGAGTTATAATTATGTTCTCAGAGTGTGTGTGTGTGTGTGTTGTGTTTTGTATGTGTATGTTATTATGTTGTGTTATGTTGGTGTTATGTTCATGTGTGTGTGTGTCTCTCTATTTAGCGGTGTTACTCACGTTGATGAGCGGCTGCAGGATGCCGAGCCTCGCGAACAGCAATTGCTCCTTCACCTGCCGCAGCTCCTCCTGCTGCCGCACGATCATCTGCTGCAGTTCCTCGTGTTTACGTTGCAACTGCTCCTGCCGCAGCCACTAACTCGTATCAAGGCATAACGACCACTCTGCGCTTTGGAACCGGTACCACTAACCGGTACTTTGGGGTTTCAATTAACCGGTATTTCGGGAAATTCGTTGCGAATAAAAAATTGCTAAACGAGTTCCTTCCGAAAGACCCGATAGATGCAAATAATGAAACGCGTGGAGATGAGAATTGTACACGTATTTGCAGTTCTATAATACTGGTTCTAATAAATAGTACATACAATAATGCAACATATGCAACATATACAACATATTATATGCAACATATAATAATAATCATGGTAAATTGTCAAATTTAGAGTTGCATAGCTACTCCTGATGGCTGTCAAGTCTCATTCATTGCTGAGTTGTTAGGTGATAACTGGGTGTTCTATCACTAAACCTTCAAAGCAATTCCAAAGGAGACAACAATAGGGATGTTGACTAATTTTAGGATTCAATTTTATTTTATAGATAGAACCTCAATATTCACGAAAAAAATATTATAAAAATAATAATCTTCAATTTAAAAACAAAAATTGATAAATAAAAATCATTATCAAATTTCTCACCAAAAACGTCACGTGACGTCACTAAACGATATTCAATACTATCTGTCTACTAAGTTTGTTGGATTTCCATATAAAATTGTTCCAATGACGTCATATTCTCAAAATGGCGTTTGAGGTCACGTGACAGTGGGTACAATTTTTAACATTTTAAATTAATGATATTTAATTTATTGTGATCGATTTCAATAAAAGAATCATATTTTAGACCTTTAAATGTTACCACTAATATTTTAGACATAAATTTATATTAATTTATAATTAGTGTCAACATCCCTATTCAATTGATACCTATACTTGAACTTCACGTTCTTTGGACAATCGCACACAACAATATTTATAATCAAATAATACTGCGAAAGCACAAACTAAACCTACACGTTAGGCTTTTAATTCTAACAGAGGAAAAGAGAGAGGAGAAAACTTTCAGGAGAAAAAAGAAAGATGAAACGAGGGACAAAAATAAAGAAGTGGAAAGAGTATTAGTGTTAGTTAAAAAGAATGCGCACCTGAATCTGTGCCTGATCGTTAGACACTATGACCGGCACGGTATGTATCGGCTGTAGCGGCAACGGGAGTACCCCAGGCACGGCGCTGACATAGGGCGCCGGGTCTAGGTACTGCGCCCCCACAGCCTGAGGCACCAACGATTGCTCCTGTCGCGACTTGTTCGGATACACCATCATCCCCATATCGCAACTGCCGTAATACCGCCCACTCGTCCCCGGGATCATTTCGTTCTATCGACAAATTGTAATATCACTATCTGGTCAACAATCTCGGTACATACAACATGCGATCCCATTCCAGCTCGATACAGTAGCAATAGTGATAATAGGGTAGTTAACAATGCAAAAGTAATAACTTGTATTAAGAATGGATTTTGACAAGTGATTATGTACGTTTAGGTCACTTCTCTCAAAAACATGGCCACGATGACTTTATCAAATAAGATTTTAAATACACAGCGATCAATATATAAAATAGCAATCTCGTTATATTTTATTGATAACATCAATATAAATAAGTTTATATATAAGTATAAACAAAGAGAAGTAACACTTACAAAAATATTATATATCAAAATAAATACATTATTCTGCAGCTGGCAGGCTTTGCGATGTACAACATAAACATACATATTATCATAATGAAATCAAATAACACCAAAGGAATTATGAGTTCAGCATGATGATTGGCTCCTGGTAATATACTGGATGTCCTATAATTCACTTAGAGGTCACTGGCTTTTTAAAGGTAGTGTTTTTTAAAGTCTTTAATGTAACAACAACCAATGGATAGATTGATTTTTGTAAAGCCCTGAATGCTGTTTTATTATTTCTTCCCAGAGCCAAATATTTATTATCATAGTGCGTGTTTGAAAATCGGCCGATTTTCAAATAAAAACTTTTAACTCCTGCTTACTTTCTCTATCATTTTTGATTCTGATATAGTTTGTAGACGTGGGACCATCGTGGGACAAATCAACAATGGTATATAATTGCTTCTGACACCAACTGTCAGGAAAGAATTCTTTCTTTTGCCTTACTGTAATAGAGAAGATTATTCACCATACTCTTTTTTAATATATGTTGCCATTATTTTGGAAGAGAAAATTAAATCACGTATGAAAATCCAAAGAAAATGCGAAATTTTAAGATAATATTCCTAACTGCAATATTTTTCTCAAAAGACAATGCTTTACCGAACCCAGTTAATGATGAATTTTAGGACATCCTGTATAAACAAGCGCAACCAACCTCAAAACGTTGTAGTCCAAAGGAAGTATGGGGAGTATAAGGAGTATATATCCCGGGGTCGGCCTGCGAAGTCAATTCAACACATATATTATTAAAATTATTATCCATCGCAGAACGATAGATAATGTTTTATACAAATCGCGCATTGTTTGATAGCCGACGTACAATATAACGGATTGTAAATCACTTCACATAGGTCTCGTCTCTCTATACTTCTGTCTGTACAAGGTGATACTGATACCTCATAGTTACCCTTGAACTGGTGAGTTGCAGTATTACAATATCAACTCGTACACATTTGGAGTCTTAAAGGGCGCTCTTTGATAACAAACGAATCACGTTCTGAACAAGAACATAGGCGCGTTGCATAGGCTTGACTTGATGACTAGGCTGTCTAGGATCCCAGTGACTTCAAGTAGTTAGTAGTCGTTAAGGTACGTCAAAAACTTGGAATGCCTTCAAGGATGAAGGTCCAACGCCGTGCAGCCAATAATTAATTAAAGGATAAAACAATTAAGAACTTTTAAAGTTAAGTTCTCAACTATTACTTAAAGTTAAGTACTAACTATTCGCATCAAGATTTTCTAAGACTAAGATTTAAAAAATACTTATAATAACGACCTCCATTGAGATATTGGTAAATCATCAAAAATATTGAGCTGTTATTTTTAGCTCATGGTTCACTGGAGTGACTCAGAGCTGTGAACCAGTTCGCATATCGGCTGAAATTGTACGGGCGAACTTTAAAGTGCACGGCAAATAACATAATTTTATATTAATTCAATGTCCTATTCGTATAAGCTTAAAGAGAGTTCCCGCCATATTGTAGCATCAACCTGTACGCTAACCCCTTGTCACCAAAAACGACTTGTGATGCCGTCCTGCAACAGCACAGGCCCTAATCCGCTCTATTGAGAGACCCAAGAGCTTCTGAATCAGTTAACATCCATGTAGTGTTTGTGATCGATACTCGAGTAAACATGATGTAGTGTTTGTGATCGATACTCGAGTAAACATGACGTTGTCTCGAGCACACGGGGGTGGGGTAGTCAGTCACGTATTAGCCACGGGCGAGAACGGACGTCTACTTGCGCACTGGTGTGGTAACGAGCCAATTAACGTACCTTTTGTGACACGGAGTACTACATGTGGCGACGAGGTAAAAGGTTAGTGATAATATATTTTTTTAAAAAAACGGAGAGAGGAAGGTTGAATAAGTATGCGAGTACATTAATAAAATCGAATGGTCTAAAAACTTTATGCATTGGATGTATAATTGATTGTTAAATTACCGGAGTGTCAAATATACTTCTATCCTAAAAAATAAAATAAATAAATAAATAAACAATAAAGTGTATCTAAACACTACCTGTACACTAACTATATTAAAAGAATATATTGAAGTAAAACATTATATTTATCTATGAGCTTACTTTACCAAACAATATCTAGGTACCTTGCTTTGGTTATCACTGCACTTGCATTTTATAAACCTCTCTTAATGATCCCGATGAATCATCGCGTCGCGGCATCGCCATGCGGTAGGCACAGGTATCGCATTGGATTATTGTAAACAAGTTATTACAGTTTTCTACTACCACCAAGATCTGCACCGACGCCGCGACGGCGGCTCCAGGCGGGCTCACGCCCAGACCCTTCTGAGCACACCGCCGCGCACGTCCTACTCGTTACGGCATAATGACGTCGTTCGAAGACTACGCACTTGCCTGTAACGGTAGTGTATATAGGCAAAACGCTTCAGCGCCATCCATCTTCAGGGCTAGTTGCTTCGGCAGGTGAGTCGTTGTACACTCCTTAGCGGATTCCGACTTCCATGGCCACCGTCCTACTATCCATAAAATTGAGTTCAAATTACTAGTTGCTTAGTAGTTATAGTTTCGTCAGTAATAAATAGTTAGGATATATGTATTTAAAATCTTATTTTCAGTAATTTTAATATTTTTGTTATTTGATAATCAGCGCCTGACTCATCTTAACAGCATCATTATGTATACGCGTCTAACGTATCGCACTCAGCGAACATTTAGATACCGTACGTACCGTATATATGTTAAGATAAGTACCGTATATATGTTACAGTTATTGGTTTCACATTACATTACAACTCTTTACCATGAACTGTGTAGTGGTTTTCTTTTGCCTGGACGAAGTCTTGATTAATATAATACCTGGACAACAGCGGACACACTAGTTACGCTATTATTTATCCGATGCTATGACTTTAGTAATTAATAATTTTATTGGATTACAATTAAAGTTTGATAATTTAATTAGCTATAACGGTGCTACTAATTATTGACGTACTTAGGTTGATTTCTTGTGTCATAAACTCCTTAATAGGTATTTATCTACTTGAAGGATTGTTCATGTGGGTGATTTAATAAACTTAATAGTGTCATAAATTTTAGTACATACGTACTTATTGCAATAACTATAATGTGTGTTAGGTAGTGCGAACCTACATGAAATTGTAAATCGTACGTGATTTACGTGATCGTGTGTGTTAAGGTAGTGCGAACCTACATGAAATTGTAAATCGTACGTGATCTACGTGATCGTGTGTATTAGGTAGTACGAACCTTCATGAATTGTAAATCGTACGTGATCGTGTGTGTTAGGTAATACGAACCTTCATGAAATTGTAAATCGTACGTGATCGTGTGTATTAGGTAATACGAACCTTCATGAAATTGTAAATCGTACGTAATCGTGTGTGTTAGGTAGTACGAACCTTCATGAATTGTAAATCGTACGTGGTCATGTGTATCAGGTAGTACGAACCTTCATGAAATTGTAAATCGTACGTGATCATGTGAATTAGGTAGTACGAACCTACATGAAATGGTAAATCGTACATGATTGCGTATTAGGCAACAAATGCCTTATAGTATGCCGTATAGTACTACAAATGCCTTATAATGCCTAGTTGACCGTATGTAGATGTGGGGACGAATTAATAGTGTATAAATTCCTATATTACACACTCAGTAGTTAACTTGTGCTCACCGGGAGCCACTTTTGAATATTTATTAAAACAGATTAATCCGAAACATTTGGATATAAACGCTTCAATGGTTTTGGTGATCGGTGACAGCCTGAACATTAGCAGGAAGCAATTGGTAAAATATATCGGAAAGTTATTGTTTTAAATAGAAGTGCCAAGTGCGAATTTGTGATGTGTGCGTTTCCTTATTCGAGTGATTTGGGTCCGGAAGAGGATGACCATATTTATAGATTGGATCGGACGGTGTAGGGCTGGACAAATCATCATAGCGGTGTAGTGTTTTGTTTTGATATAAATAAATTAATTTCATCATAAATTTGAATTGGCTAGGGGCAGTATGTGCCTGCCACTAGGGTATAAAGGACAGTTGGCTGGGTTGTTAGCTTTCGATTTGAATGGTGCTGTCACAAGTAGGGTAACAGGGTCTACTGAAGCATTTATGGATTGTGGTAGTATTGCCACTGTTTCTTTTTGAATAATTGTACTATTAAGGGTACAGATAGTTATTTGGACTGAATAATGAGACAAGGGAGAGGCCCTCTTCTTTAAACATTGTACATCGGAGCATACAAGGCTTGTCCAGCAATGAATTGGAAATAGAATTATTTATAAAGTGCTTTGATATACATGTTTTATGTATAACGAAACATTGGTTGCCAGGCACTCGGAATCATGTTAGTATGGGTCATTGTATGTTGTCTGGTGCATTCTGTGGAGAGACTGCAATTCATGGTGGATCGCTGGTGTTGGTGCACAGCAATGTGTCTTGTAAGGATCGTAAGGACATTGGTCTTTCTATTGAGCGCACTGTTGAGCTGGCCTATGTGGAGCTGGAGCGGTTTGTTGTGGTTTGCGTGTATCGGCCCCCCTGTGGTGATTTTGCTGTTTTGAAGATACATTGGAGGATGTACTTAGGCGGTTATGTGTTTCTAGAAAGGATTGGTGGTGTGTGGCGGCCTCAACGCGGACATTTTGTCGGATGGTGCTATGGCTGCTGGGCTGCTGGGTTTGTTTAAGTGCTTTGGTTTGAATCCATTATTAAATGAGCCAGCCGGAGTGGCTGAGGCTACAGCTGCTTGTTTGGATGGTATCTTTTGCAATTGTGGGATTTGAGTGAGGAGATGTTCAGTGGGTTGGGGTCGGACCACTGCGGACGGAAAGTTTCGTTGTATGGTTCACTCACTGAGAAAAAACAATTGGTGGAATGTGGACCAATGGCAAAAAAAATTGAATTTCAACTTTCAAAGTAAGAGGTTCATTCGAAAATGCAAACGCAGTTGACATTGCAACGGGGAGATCCAATCGAACTATATAAGACATTGTCTAATAACATGAATGGCGAATTTAATCAAATAATCAAGTTTGGGTATGTGTATAGCTAAAAATGGTAAATTTGGTGATTGGGCTGCTGTAGGTGTTTGTAAGGGTAGGAACGGGATGTATGACCTTTGCGCCGAGAAACAAACTTTTCTCCAGCTTTCCAGGAGTACGTGAGAAATTATGCTAAAATCTTTGGATTTGTTTGTGTTCGGACGGAATCGGTGTACATGGGGAACAGAATTGTTAGTTCGGATAACGGGATTGAAGCGACTTGGAGTATGGTTGGCCGTGAGAACGGTAACGCAGGGTCCTGTGATTTCTATTACGAATTGTTATAGACGTGGCAGGCGAATTTTAGGATCGCTTCCGTGATGTTGCTATGGCATTGACCGGTTCGCTGGCTTCTTCACCGACGAAAGCATTTTTTTTGTATTGAGGGGTCATATTAATAAAGGTAATATTTTGTTTGAATTTGAATATATAGCCGCTAGAGGCTTAATTAAGGTCTTTAGGTCTCTGATGGTAGAGAGTACAGGTGGCTTGTGGGGCGTCTCAGTGAAAATGATGCAGCATATTATGGTTGTTATGGCCATGTTTGGTCGTAGTTTTTAATAAATGTATAGATCTGGGTATCTTTCCAGATCTTGTGAAGTGCAGCAGAATCATTCCACTTTTAGAGCGGGTGAAAGGGCCGATCTTAATAACTATAGACCGGTTTCTGTTTTGCCAACTCTTAGTAAGATTTTCGAAAGGATGGTGTTGAATCGGGTGTTGACCTATTTCAGCAAAAATGTGGTACAGCCAGGGGTTGGGCTGTTGAAGCATGTGTTTGAGACATGGGAGGCGTCGCAGAGTGCCATAGGTGTGTTTTGTGGCTTGTCTGAGGCATTTGATTGATGTTGGGCGCGAAACATTGCTTTTTAGACTTGGCCTTGGCCCTTGGCTTGATCGCGTCTTATTTGAGTAATAGTTTGTGCTACCTAATAAAAAAACCTACCTAGAAAAAAAAAGTCTCTTAAACTGAGTAGTGAGACATTGCATATGGAGGAATCGACGGTCTTTTGGGGGTGACCTTGGATAGTGGACTTCGGCGGGGCCCACATTTGGCGGGTCTCTCGACGGAGCTCGGTAGGGCTGCTTTTGCTGTTGGGAAAGTGAGGCAGTGTGCTGACGTCGAAACTGCTGGGATAGTCTTGCTTGTTTCCGCAGTATTATGTCGTATGCCATCTTGCTGTGGGGCAATGCAGCCAATGTGGAACAAGTATTAATATTCCAGAAAAAGGCTGTTAGGGCTATTTGTAGACTTGGGTCTCGGGAATCTTTGCGTGAGAAGTTAAGTGCGTTAAGTTAAAGATTTAAAGATTTTTATTGAACATAAAAACAGATGTACACAATTGAGTTTGTTCGTAAACAACTGCTATAGTTAAGAAGTTAAGTAAGTTGCGTGAGATATTGAGTTATTCGTCCATTTATCGCGCGCATACTTGATGCAAATTTGAGACTTATGTGATTTTGACATGGATGCCATTGTCGGATCTCGTTCGGGTTTTTGTGGGACCACACGACGGGCGCCGGCTTTCGATTGAAGGAGGAATCGTCCAGGTCAGTTCACCCAGTTCGGGGTTCTGAGGTAACAAACATTTAAAAAAATGCAGTCGAATTGGGAACCTCCTCTTTTTTTTTGAAGTCGGTTAATGAAGAAATAACCGCGTATAAACAAAATTTTGATATTGGTGAAAGGGGTGCATCAATTGGTTACGCCTTTGTTCCGCCTAGGTGGAGTGCAGTGATCTTTCATAGGGCTTGGTATTCATTTCTGTGATAGGGTCCCAAAATTAATGCGTGACTTGCCGATGGAAGCTTTCAAGGAACGTGTGAGGACGCAGTTGTTGGGCGAGGGATGTTATGGTGTGGACGAGTGTTTGAATGACAAGGACAAAGCAATGAAGAGGACAAGGCTCTACAGCCGGTTCCGCCCAGAATGATGAATACTTTTGTGTTATTGTCTTTTTTGTAGTACTTTTTTAAAGGATGTTCTGAGGAGTTTCTTTGGGCTTTTCAAAATTGAGAAGGAGAAAGGAAAAGAGTACCGGAGATAGGAAACGGCACGCCGAATGTCCAACACTTGTGGAAGGAGATAAAGTATATACTTGGTACTTGTACTAGTAAGGGTTGATTGTGTTGTAACCAAGTACTTTCTCGATTAATAAATTTATAATAAGGAAGGGATGTAGTGTTTGTGATCGATACTCGAGTAAACATGATGTAGTGTTTGTGATCGATACTCGAGTAAACATGACGTTGTCTCGAGCACACGGGGGTGGGGTAGTCAGTCACGTATTAGCCACGGGCGAGAACGGACGTCTACTTGCGCACTGGTGTGGTAACGAGCCAATTAACGTACCTTTTGTGACACGGAGTACTACAATCCACAAGAGGGATGTTGATTAATTTTAGGATTCAGTTTTATTTTTAGGTGTTTAAAACTTACCATGAATACTTTAAGCATACGTTAATATTAATTTACAATTAGTGTAAACCTGCCTATTACCTCGCGCGATCCGTTCCGATGCGACGAGCGCGACTCTCCCGACACGGACGTGGTGTCGGAGCCGGTGGCGTAGCGCGTGTGCGACGCGCGCGGCCACACGCTCGGCGCCGCTGATGTCACCGTCGCCACCGTCCCGGCCGTGCTGCCACCAGACTTCACTGACGCTGACTGGAACAACAAGGTCTTTGTACACTATACAGTCGGCCAAAGAATTAGTTATGCAGAGCATGATTCTTAAACCAATGATATTAAACTATAGATACGTTATGCCTTTACAAATCAACCAAAAAATCTGTTCCGACCGAGCTACAACACACACACGTTTATATTTTGTTTCACTACATCAATCACTATTACATTGGTAAATTATGTAAAAGGGATGGCACTACTAAAACCATAATAGTGAAAAAGACAGCTAGACGGCCTCACTCAGAGGCAGCTATCAACTGTCTGAATTAAAATCGCTACACTTGTCTAAATTCGACTGGCATAATTTCAGCGCCATCTTGGCATATCTTGTATATAATATCATTGTCTTAAACCTTCTGTAATTAATGATATTAAGGATTGTTTGTGTTATTATCAATGTTAAATGATACCCGCATGTGTAAGGTTTGATTAAACATTGATATAACGTAAACAATATGTAATATTACACATTACAGTGGTACTTAGTAGTATGTAGATTAAAAAGAATTATTATATTAAGAATCATCTCAATCACCGCAAACCACATCATAATCGGTCCATTCGTTTAGGAGCTACGATGCCACGAACAGTCACACAGACACGCCAAACTTATAACACCAACTTTTTTGCGTCGGGGGTTAAAAATGGCATTACATAAGCAAACGACGCACAAAAGTGTATCAAGATGCTTACTTGAGAATGCTGTTGATAAGAACCGAACGCGTCACTGATTTCAGACATGTATGATGGTGAGACGTCAAGGACTTCAGCAGTTTCTTCACTGGGAGGATCTTTGAGCCCAGACGTGTTGGATTTATCCTCAGTCTTAGAATCCACTTCTGTGTCTTCTTGCTTCATGCTCTTTGCCAAATCGGCATAGCTGTGCAACATTGAATAATATGATAGCATATTGCAATAAATACTAAAGTTGTCTTATTGTATAGTTTCAGCAGAGTAAGTGTTTAGCTATGCTCTCAATTTCCTGTAAAAATTTAAGGAATAGTAAAACCATAGTGGCAATGATTGCTTATGACAAAATATTTTTAGCACTTCATTGTTTCAGAGGCCACATATAGCTATTGGTTTCAGTTGTTATTATAAGATAACAGTCGATAAGCAATGTCAGAAGCCTTCACAAAATCTTCCGACACTGGATTGGCCTGTAAACTCTCCTCCAATCCGCATTGGAGCAATGTGGTGAAATATGCTCTATGACAGGTGAGAACTGTGTTATTAGGACGATTAATGGGTCAAAGCAGTATTGTCATAGACCATAATGTAATGCTAACTATATCACTTACTATTTTGGATATTGGAACGGGCCATGCAAAGACTCAGTTGTGGCATTGCCTTTTGTTCCGTCACGGAACAACTCAAGATAGACCCCATTTAGACCAAATAGGTAATGTAACCAATGAGTAATAGTCAATGAATTACGGAACCCAACATTAGGCGTGGCCTGACACCAGAGACACTTGGCCGGTTTTTATATATCTACTAGCTGTCTCGGCGAACTTCGCATCCCCTAACCATCAGTGAATGTACTTTGTTTGTGCGACTATAAATAATTGAGATGTAAGCTATCCTATCTTTCAAGTTGAATCAAACTGCACACGGTGTGCAAATTTGATTAAAATCAGTTAAGTAGTTTAGGAGTCCATCGCGGACAAACAACGTGACACGTAATTTATATATATTAAGATTTAACATTATTTACCTCACAACTCGGTGAGTACAAACGACGAATTCGGGCTTAGAATTCCACTGATGGTAAGTAATGTAGAAACGAGTTTGGAGCCAAATCCACTGCTGTCCTTTAGTTAGGAATCTGTAGTAACATGACGTCATCTCGCCTTTTTGCATTACTGAAAATATTTTATTATAATATAATATACAGGCTTGATTATAGAATATGAATGAAACATTTTAAATTTCAATTAAGTAACTATGGTTAAAAGTTCATAACTATGGTTAAAACCATTGCAGTGCATATCAGTCAGCCATGATCGTTTTCTTAGAGCCATAACTATCTATTTTACTCGTCCTTTTCCTTAGCCGGCAACACGTTAATAATGTCTCTAGTTTTGATGATATAAAAAAAAAACAAATAGATTTTACATCGCGTTGACAACTTGCATCCTTGGTAATAAATGATAAGATAAGTAATTAAGCAATTTGGCACAACCCGTTCACCAACCCGCAAGGGAGTAAAACAGTATCCTCTAGTGAGCCTTTAATAGATGGGAGCCAAGTATTTAAATATACTTTGAGAACCCGTGTGGTGCAATGGTTACTATGCCGGATAGTGGTGCCGTGTGCTAAGAAGCCTTTGTGTATATGGCACCCACGACACATGAAATCCTAAGGCTATGAGTGTGTATCGTCATAAAAAAAGTTATATTTACAAGCTTCGTGACAGTCGATGACTTTTTCGAGATCGTCGAAATGGTAATAATCATAGCCCGAGGTGCCGAGTACTTCGAAAGGGAGGTATCCGATGATAGGCGGTGCGCGATGGTCCAAAAATAGAAACTTCCACTCCAGACTGTGGCGAGACGTAAACTCATTTCGACTCGAGTCTAACAATGACACGTCTCGGACGAGTTGCGGGGTGAGCAAAGATCCCGTGCACACAAATAGCATCCTGAAACAAACAATCAATCAATTGTAATAGATGAATATTTACCCGGGCGGCGCGGCGGGCGGGGTGACAATTCGCGATTTTTGCGTGACGAAAACTACTAGACTCGTTTAGTTTCTGCACTATTCGCCGCGTCTGCCGTTCGACTCTGTGGCTTACGCCGTACAGGTTCATGCTTTTGTTTTAGTCGTCCACCGCGTCGCTAGTCGTCCGCGCGATTCGCTCGGTATATTTCGCCGATCGCTTCGCTATTCGCCGCTGCGCGTGGCATATTCAGTACATTTCTATACATTTGTTTTCTGTCGCTAGACGCTTCACCGTTCGCACTGCACGAATTTTCGCTATGGCGAATGTCCCGTGGCCAGGCGGTTAATGGCAAAGAAGCATGGTAATGAACGATTCCGCAACTAGTTCGGCTCAGATTAGTGAATACTTTTAATATGGATTACTTTCACTATTTCTTCTTTTCCGTGACAAAGCATCTTTACCAAATGTGGCAAAATCAAAAAAATATAAAAGTTTGTCGGTGATAACTATATGAATAAAAGTTTTAGTGTTTTTATTTTTAATACTTATTTCCATTATGACCTAAATTACCTGGGTTCCTGATCACTGTAGCTCGTCGACTCTTCATTGTTATGTGACTCCATATTTTTACCTGTCGAAAAAGCATTTATGAATAGATCTAAATATTTTTTTTATTATTGATTGAGATATATTTATGCAGGGCACATAGCCCGGCGGCTTGTCTATCCTAAGTAATCGACAATCGGTCGTTACTAGGATGGGTGGCCGTTAGTGGCAAAATTTCTTCAGCGCTTCAGTGATTTGGAGGACACGTAAAACGCCAAAGGTTCTCGGTTATTATCGTAAGATAACAGTCGTTATAATTATATGTCAGAATCTCTCGGGCGGCATGAAAACTTCCGACACTTGGGCTGATCACTAACCTTAAGCTCAAGGCTCAAGAGGAAATACCCAATACTGAGCATTGGACCATTAATGGGTTTTATATTGTAGCACAGCAAAATATGAGTTTTTTATACTCGTATATCTTATATTTAAGATCAATCAATTTCATAGAAACCTCCTATATATTTGTTTCTGTAGATAATATAACCGAATATACAAATTATACATTATATCTATGATTAGTTGGGTTGCTAGGGACTCTCCATTTATGAGTTTGAGCCAATCTCACCTGTTTGAGATACACCTCGAAACCTCTTAGTGTCGCTGGGGTCTGTGTTAATTTTGACATTACTGGGTGGTGATGAGGTATTTTACACAATTAACTAACTATCACCCTAGTTACTAAAATCATGTTCCGGTTGGAGTGTCACAGCGCTAGGAGTCCCCCACTTTCATTATGGTTGGCAACGCATGGATGATGCCTTTGTTCAGTACTTACATCGGACGTCCACGACCGATAGGACGTGATCCTAACAAACAAATAGTTGTTTGTGAACGATTCACATAAAAATTTAATTTAAATGACGTGCTGTATACTTACGAAAGTGACCATGGAATTCAACTAATTCGTACGTGTCCTCATCCCTAAAGTCAAGCGCCCCGCGCTTTAGATGACACTGAAATGTTATGTCGTTGTCTGAAATAGAATATACAAATGTATTGTGACTAAAGTATAAAAAACCACAGTTTCATCATTATTATAGGGTACAATAGGTATTAACTATTGCTACTTGTTGATCGGTTGTGTTGGTGTTAAATCTTATCACACAGGAGAATGTTTCTTCAGTACTTGAATATACTTTTGCTGTAATCAATCAACTCTTGTCTAACCGAATAAAAACTTTTGTAGCGGACAATATAATCCCACTTGAAGTTAAGTGGATAATCTTATTAAATATATCCTTTTAAATTAATTGGCAATAATCAGTAGCTAAACTAGTGTTGAATTAGCGGAAAATGTGCATGTAAGCTGTTAAAATATCTGTGAATACTCTCACGATTTAAATCCACAATCATGCAAAAACTTATACACAATGAAATAGGCCTAATCTATACTTCATCTTCTAAATCTTACTAACTAGCTGAACCGTGTCCACTTCACAGGACATCCAATTTTTACTTGTGATGAAGTAAAAATATTATTAACAACAACAAAATATAGCCTATGTTACTCAGGAATAATTTAGCTTTCTATTGGTGAAAGAATTTTTGAAATTTGTCCAGTGGTTTTTGAGTTTCTCCGTTACAAACATATAAAAATACAAATCTTTCCTCTTTATAATATTATTACTGTAGATAAAATAGTGCGAGTTAATATCGCTTAGAGAGGGTTCTATACGTTGATTATGTATTCATTATTTTCCTATTTTATTTATTTTTGCCGTTTTTTAAGACCCTAGTCTTCTTATAGGTTTTCCTGTAATATTGAACTAAAGAACTATTCTATTTATTTTTCCAAAATATCAACATTTTCGGAGATAAGGGGGGAATGGTCAATTTTTGGGTTTAAAATTCATTCTTTCTTGATAATTTTAAAACTATCCATTGTAGAACTATAACAAAAATATATTTGAGATCTTTACAACAAGCCCTTTCATTTGACGTATCACACGATACGGTTTACAGTTCTTGTTTAATTGTGAACCCTAAAAGTTCAAATTTTTACTAATTATTATAAGTATTTAGGGTGTACCTAATCCTTTAAAATAAACAATTAAAGATTGATGGTTTATATTGCCTGTCAATCGACAAGCCAGGTGCTCCGTATTAGACTTTCGAAAGCTCTGAGTCAACTTTAATTTAAAATATGGATGTATTGTGGCGGCCTAGAATACTGACCACAATCCCATGGCCGACAGACTGGGGTGTTAGAAGAGGCGACAGCTAGTGGCAAAAAATTCTTGAGTGTTTCCGTGCTTCAGAGGGTACGTAAAGCCGTCGGTCCCGGTTGTTATCATATGATAACAGTCGTTAAGCCATGTCGAAGGCCCTCGGCTGGTTTGAAAACTTCCGACACTCGGGTTGGCCACTAACCCCTCCACCAATCCGCACTGGAGCAGCGTGGTGGAGTATGCTCTAGGCCTCCTCAAGAGGAGAGACCCGTGCCCAGTAGTGGGTTGAAGCCATGATTTTTCTGAGATGCCTGCCTTGTTAGTTACCACACTTGCCAGCCGGTCAACGACATTTCGTGTTTTGGCTGAAGGCTTGAGAGCCAATATTTATTTATTTATTTATTTACACTTTATTATACCCTTATAACTAAGTGGTACAAAAGGTGGACATAATGCTATAAGCATTCTCTGCCAGTCGACCTTTGGTTTAAACAGAGAACAGTGAAGGCGGTACAAGAATAAAAAAGTAGAAGTAGAAACGGAAAATACATACGGAAAATACGATAAAATATAGGATAAATAATAGGGTAACAGGGTATATATAATATATAGTATAGTATGTATAGTATAGTATGTATAGTTTATAAGTGTTTATGTATATTGTACATAAGTAGTATTTGTTTTTTTTTCTTTTTTATCATTTTTTTTCCTTAAGTAGTTTTAACACCTGCCATCAGTTCTTTCCACATCCACCCAGGGTTGACTGGTGGACAATGCCATTAGACATTAAGTTTGCCCTTTGTTCATCCTTTTTTATAAGGTGACATAAATTTTAAATAAATAAATAAAGAACATAATGAAATATAATATACATACTATAGTATATAGCAAAAACGTGAAAATAAATGACAACATTATTCTGCAAAATAAATTGAGTTATTAAAGGAAAGATAGGGATATAAATAATCCAAATAATCCTATCATTTTTCTCCTATTTTTCCTCAGTTTTGTCACCAAGCAATCCATCTCTTTGAAATTATATATAATTTTTTCTAAGTATAAATTATTATAAGTTAGAGAGCCATCAAAGTACCACGCGCTGCATTTTACCCTGCAATGCGGCAAAGAGATCACACTTACCATCAGATCAAAGTATTAATTCTCAGAGACAAATGAAACAGACAAAACTATGCATGTATAAAAATAAATTTGTATTACAACACATTTCTAAAGCATTCAGCATATTAATCGCATGAATGAATGAACACAAATCATAAATACAAAATATTTCCATCTTTGCAACGCAATCGCAACGGCGACGCATCGGTGATTTTTCAGGTGTTACTGAGATCCATGGGTGCCAGTGACCACTTACAACCAGGTAGCTCGTCTGCCCGTTTATAATTACATAAAAAAAACGATCGGATTCACTACATTTTTTTATTTGTATGGTCTTTCATCTCGTGAACGGAGCAAGTAATGCTGTAATCTATTACATACAGCACAGCTATCATAACTCATGTAAGCTATTTAGTCATCACATCGACACTTGCGGTGCGTTACCTACATTTACGTATCCTGTCACTTACTAAAATTGTCACCAAGCATTTACGAGCGAATTAAGTTCACCATGTTTATTTTGCCAATAGCACGCTACGATATTATGATTTATTTTAAAGAAGATGCTGTGATAACAATAACAAAAGTTAAAAATAAATATCGCAAACAATAAAGAACTAAAAATACGGAGAGCATAAAGTACAATTAAATAAAAGTTAAGTAAATATTTCATTAAAAAAATAAAAATCAAGCATCGCAGGCGAAACACATATATATCTTATACCTTTATACGAGCAATTCTTTTATATATATAATTGGAATCTCGGAATCGGCTCCAACAATTTTCATGAAATTTAGTATTTAATAGTAGTAGTAGTAATAGGGGGTTTAAATCGATCTAGCTAGGATTCATTTTTAGAAAATGTCGTTTTATCGGTGTTTTCAGGCAATGATAAACTTCTACAATATACTCTTCCTGACATCTATTGGCAAGTAGCAATACTAAAGCTACTTCAGTAAATGGCGTTGTTAAGCAACACTAAACCGAGCAAAGATCGGTCATCCGGGTACTATGATCTATATGAATATCACTTATTACGTTCAAAGGTGTGGTTGACATCAAATGAAAATTGGCATATTATATTATCTCTAACTCAAAGTGAATGACAGTAATGGTAGTAGGTATTGTACAAATTGTTGCAGTGTAATTATTAATACAACATACTGGCTGTGATCACTTAACATGTTGGTTACACTGTATGTGCAATGTGCATTATATTGTATGATAGATATTAAAGTTTTTAAAAGCACATTTAAATATATTTCAGTAACAGTTCTAGCCGTATTGGGGCGGCTTAGAATCTAACCCCAATCTCACGCCGGATGGATATTTAAGAGGCGACTAAGTCTGGCCCGCTGGTGGTAGGGCCCCTCGAGGAATTATATTGGTAATATTGATTTCAATTGTTAATTAATACCATTATTACTATTATTATTTCTCCATGGTGTTCGCCTGGATAGCTACCACCCTTGAGTATGAGACAGCCGCCAAACGACTCATCGTGTTCCGGCTGGGGGCTTGAGAGGCAGTTCTTTCTTTCTTTTCCTCTCTCTTTCTTGGCCGGCAACGGATCAGTGCTGCCTTTGGTGTTACTGATGTCCATGGGCAACGATAGCCACTTACCATCAGGTGGATCGTCAGCTCGTTTACCGGCTATTTCCATAAAAAAAACACACTAAATTTTTTAACATGTTAAAATACAAGGTACTTATATGACGTTTAATAGTTGAATATTACAAATTTATAGGTACCCCGCGATGCTATATTATTATACTATGCTTGCACAGCACTTAGATTTTACCCTGTATTATTTTATTTCTCATATGTTAAAGACACAAAGAGAAAAAATTGTACCTCTATAGTATCTGTTATAAGTCCATAAAGTGATTGACTTATAACTAGCAAAAGATAGAAATGGTACATACTATTTGTTACATACATACTATTAATCAGTTCACAAAATAATAAAAACATACTTCGCAAAATAAACGAAAGGGACAATAAAAAAGCTTTTTAGGCTAAGGAGCTCAGCGATGTTGTGCATTGCAATACAATAGAAAGAAATAAAAAAAATAGCAAAATTATTGCAATATGAAATAGTAAAAACAAAGTCACATATTTTTCCCTAGCATATTATATGTTAACGCTTGTTTACAATCCCCACCTGAGGGACGATCTTGGGTGGTGAAGTACACGAACAAAGAAAAAGCCTATTCTTTTGAGCCACAAATCGTAAAGGAACTTTTTTGTTGTAAAGGGCTCTTATCCATTCTTGAGCCCAAGCCAATCCCTCCCCTGCTCATGATGCCCTGCTGAATAACGGACGAAGCTATGACATACGGTCTATTTTGTGGGAAGTTCCTGGGCTAGGCACAATCCAGTTTAATCTCGACTGTTCTCGAGAAAGGTAGGTAGGGTATTACTACCCACCTAGGTACCTACCAGCCGTTTTCTTTTTTCGTGTTTAGTTCGCAGTGTCAGAGAGCCAGAAATAATAGCGCAGCCCCATGCTTCAACAACGCAACAGCCAACAACGCAACGGTGATACTTTTAATGTTAAAGATGTCCATGGGTGATGGCAATTAACATCAAGTGACTGGTCTGTTCCTGCGTCAGCTATTTACACAAAAATACATTATAATCAAACGGGAACACTGACGCCAGCATTTTATTCTATTCCTTTGAGGTACGCATAACAAATGATAAAGCACAAAACCCCTCTAGGTTTGTTTACGACAAAAGTTTAATACCCGCCATGTATTGGGGCGTTTGATAGTGGAAAGTTCGATAGTAGATTGGAAGAATTAAATCCTTTAGATCCTTCATACGGGTGTATACAGTATTTTTAGTCTTAAAAAATAAAGTCTTAAAAAATAAGCTACCTAAGGTCACCATTTACCCTCTTACCACGCCTTTCAATTGAACAAGTGACATTTGGTAGCATCAGCGCTGTGAAATTGTGCGGGAATTCCAAATTCACGGCTGTTTAGCTTTGATGTAGGTTCAAAAAAGAAAGTTTAGGTTGCTCTACTCCCAGCAACGTGCTACTTATAGAACACGGTCAAGCTTTGTTCTTCAAATACTGAAAACAATATCCTTTGTTCACTTCTAAGGAAGGAAACCAGTGCTTAAACAATACGATACCTCGTGGGGTTACAATGCGGAACCCTTGTTTATTTATAGCGAATATGAATTCTGCCTAGGCAACGAATTACGAAATCCTGTTGATCGATAATAAGATTTGCTGCATAAAAAAATAGAAGCCATTTCACTTTAATGGAAATTCCTTAGCTTAGACTCTAGCGCGAAATACCTGTATTGCTTTGCATTTTAAAGGTATGTATATTTAATTCGTGTTTGGCACGAATTAATTCGGGTTTTGGTGTAAGCAAATATCTATACTTCAAGAAGTAAGTGCAATTACGTGGTAGTTGTTTATACTATTATACCTAAAATATAATAAAATAAAAAATACCAAGCTTTTTGATAATATTGCTATGCTAAATTTATAGGATATTTACACCTGTCGTGGGTTTGTATGAGAAAAAAATCCTACAAAATTACCACTAATTCTGTAAGTTTGTAATTTTATGATTAACCGCTCATTAACGAAAAAACCCAATCACACCTGGCTATGACGTGTCGCATACACAAGGAGAGAGGGATCCTTACGAGGTCTCCCAGCGTAATTATTTTTATTTCATTCAAATTAATTTTTATATTAAGCAAGAGCAAATGCTGTCAGTAAGTGCAGCGAACGCTTGTGGCGAAAATTTCTTTAGTGCTTCGGAAGGCACGTAAAGCTGGTACGGTACGTACCGTAGGTAGTTATCATGAGATTGCATGAGACCGTTATAATTATTAAGTCGAAGGCTTTCGGCCGGCATAAAAAGTTTTGACACATGAGTTGGCTTCCAACCCCTTTACCAATTTACATTGGAGCAATATTGTGAAGTATGTTCAGGAAGAGACCGTCGTGCCCTGCAGTCAAAGGGTTGAAGTGAGTTTACTTTAAACGGAAGTACGTGATCGATATGGTATAGGTTTCTTTCAAAGTCAGAACGTAGTGGTCGGAAAATAGTACGTCATCTCGACGCCCTAATAACGTGTTTCGCGAAATACTCAAAAATAGAAAAAATCACGTTTTAAAAATAGGTTCATGTTGACCAACATGTCCTTGTGACGTACCTGGTGTAACATTTTGATTCGGTTCGAAAACAGGGGATGAATTCTGCAGTACATTATATAAGCAGGGTCTATCATCTTCGTAGACCAAATCAAAAATACTTTTCGTCACAACGTCGGCCTGTAACAATGGAAGATAAGAGAGCGTTTTACTAATAGTCCATCCACAACTACTGTTGAGCAATATTTTGTTACACAATAACATTTGCCTTTTGTTGGAATTTGATGCCTAATTTTTTTACATTCACATTTAGGGATACCTACTGAAGTACAACAATAAATGACATACTATATGATACATTATGTGAACGTAATTTCTTTGTAATTTCTTTAGACAATAAAGTTATTTAAACCGAACTGAATATTATAGCGTCACCTTGAAACACATTTTCAAGTTGATGAAATGTTAAATTGTTCATTGATACTAAAATATATCCTAATGTTATTCCTTAAGTTGGTATGTAAAAATATACAAAAATCAAACCGGATTATGGCCCAATAGTGACGTGATGCTTTCAGATACATAACATATCCGACCGGTGGCAGAAAACACCATCAGGAACCCTTCGAGCGCCTCCAGAACCAAATATGTAAACTCCTCGTTGGAAAGAAAAGCAGGTTTCCACTCTTTAGTAATATCATGGGCCCGGGATCTCATGGTTAGTTCTGAAATAATAAATTATGGCTGAGCACACTAAGCAATTAGAACGAACAAATAAATCTAGAAATCAAAAAAAAAGACAATTAGATTTTATATTATTGAAATACAAATTAAAATGGATACAATAATAGAATGACGCAATGTCCTCAATCTGCTACAACACTACCAGAGTATTAAAATGTGGCTTTTTGTGGAGCAATTTCCATAATTATGTGCATTTTAAATGGCAACGACGTAGACGAAGTGCATAAGTTGCAGTGGCTGGAATAATATTGATACTATCCAGATGATCAGGAATGGAAGGATCAGTTAACAGAACTTCCACGACGTTTAGATGCCTAATTTCATAGCTAATGGATACCTACCAACTGTGGATAGTTTACTGACAGGGTTACATTAACCATTCTTAACAAAAAAGTGTAACGAATTTTGAAAGGAAATGTGGGCGTAAATGAAGCGCTTTAATTTCGTTTCGTTTTATACTTTACTAGCTGTTACCCGCGACTTCGTACGCCGAAAATAAAGATCCCTTCATTATAAAACATGTTTTTCATAAATTGACAGCAAACTTGTCCATACTATGAAGAGAGGAGATCCGTGTCTTGTAATAGTCCATTATAGGTTGAAGCTAAAACACCTACACTTAGTACATATATCGTATTATGTAAATCAGTAAAATATTAAACAAATCTTTAGTGTTGATAATGAAATGATAACTACGATCTGATATTGTAGCGTGATTGGTAGTCAGCAAGATACTAAACTCTTCACCAAAATTACATCAAAAGTGACATGTTCTTACAACCCATTAATTTACCCATCGGGAGAAGCATTCATAGCCCGGGCGCAGCGGCTTGTGTCGGTTCGAATAGTAATCGATGAAGTTAAATAATAGCGAGCGCGGTCGGTAGTTGGATAGGTGACCGCTAGTGGCAAAAAATTCTTGAGCTCTCCGAGCTTCGGAGGGCACGTAAAGCTGTCGGTCCCGGTTGTTGTCGTAAGATAACAGTCGTTATGACATATTGAAGGTCCTCGCCCGGCGTAATGACTTCCGACACTTGGGTTGATTTCTAATCCCTCCATCAATCCACACTGGAGCAAAGTGGTGGAGTATGCTCTAGGCGTCCTCAAGAGTGAGTGCTCAGTAGTGAGCCATTAATGACCCACCCATAGGAAAGGTCCCAAAATAATTGAACTTTTTAGAATTTAGAGGTTTATCTAAGTCAGGGCCTGAGAGTTTTTGAATTTTAAATTTACATTGTAATTTTACAGAATACACAAAAAACATATCTTTCTTTTCTTTTTGGGCAGCAGCAAATCAGTGATTCCTTTAGCGTTGCTAATGTTCATTGGCGAAAGTGACCACTTACCATGAGGTGACTCATCTGTTCGTTTTACAACTTCTTACTCCAAACTTACGTATTTCGCAAACGGAGCCCTACATCCAAAAATGGTCTCAAAAGACCCATAATATTTTTGAAAAAACTTTTCAACGATACCCCACACTATAGGGATAAATAAAAAATTAATCCTCACGTTACCTGTAGTGGAGGTACCCCGAAAAAAAATTATTTTCAGTAGTTTATTCTACAATTTTGGAGTTTTAATAAATATGTATATCCATGCCAAATTATAGCTTTCTAGCACTAAGGGTCTCGGCGCTTTTCTTTGGACAGACGGACAGACTGACGGACGGATATGACGAAGCTATTAGGGTCACGATTTTACTTCAGAACCCTAAAAATGACGAAGTTTCGTATAAACATTCCCTGAATTAACCCTTTAAAGATTGATTTTTCAAATTATGTTAAAGTTAATTTTTGTTTATAACAGTCGAACTGAGAACCTGTTACTTTTTTGAAGTTGGTTAAAAAACCGGCTAATAGCGTGTCAGGTCACTGGTAATATAGGGTTCCGAAGTTCTAAGTTTATAGAACTCAATAACTACGTATGCTAATAATATAGCCATGATAGTTTTCCTTTTGAATTCATCTTAATGGTAATGCCGTGAATTTTTTTACGTGTCCAACACTTACGAATATTTCCCAAACAGACCCCTCAATCGAAAAATGGACTTAGCAGACCCATATTATTTTTGAGAGACCTTTTTCACGATACCCCGCACGTGCGTGACGGAAAAAAATTATCCCCATATTACCTCTAGGAGAGGTAGGTATCCTAAAAACATATTTTTAAAAATGTTATTCTACCAGTTTAAAGTTTAAATAAACATGTATATCCTTGCTAAATTACAGCTTTCTAGCACTAAGGGCCTCTGCGCTATGCTACGGACGGACGGATGGACGGACGGACGGACGGGCATGATGAAACTATGACAATTCTGTTTTGACTTCGGAACCCTAAAAAGAGTCATAAAAATCTCTTCATAAATAACGAATCTATCAACTACATATAACAAAATTTGAGCTTATCCCTCAGGAACAGGTCTGTTTTCCGGGATAAAAAGTATCCTATGTCCTTTCCCGAGCTCAATTCTATATCTGTACCAAACATCAAAATCGGTTCAGTTGTTTAGGCGAGAAAGAGTTATCCCTCAAGAAAAGGTCTATTTTCCGGGATAAAAAGTATTCAATGTCCTTTCCCGAGCTCAATTCTATATCTGTACCAAATTTCATCAAAATCGGCTAAGTGGCTTGAAAGAGTTATCCTTCAGGAACAGGTCTGTTTTCCGGGATAAAAAGTATCCTTTGTCCTTTCCCGAGCTCAATTCTATATCTGTACTAAATTTCATCAAAATCGGTTTAGTGGCTTGAAAGAGTTTTCCCTCAGGAACAGGTCTTTTTTCCGGGATAAAAAGTATCCTATGTCCTTTCCCGAGCTCAATTCTATATCTGTACCAAATTTCATCAAAATCGGCTTAGTGGCTTGAAAGAGTTATCCTTCAGGAACCGGTCTATTTTCCGGGATAAAAAGTATCCTATGTCCTTTCCCGAGCTCAATTCTATATCTGTACCAAATTTTATCAAAATCGGCTTAGTGGCTTGAAAGAGTTATCCCTCAGGAATAGGTCTATTTTCCGGGATAAAAAGTATGCTATGTCCTTTCCCAAGCTCAATTCTATATCTGAACTGAATTTCATCAAAATCGGCTTAGTGGCTTGAAAGAGTTATCCTTCAGGAACCGGTCTATTTTCCGGGATAAAAAGTATCCTATGTCCTTTCCCGAGCTCAATTCTATATCTGTACCAAATTTTATCAAAATCGGCTTAGTGGCTTGAAAGAGTTATCCTTCAGGAACAGGTCTGTTTTCCGGGATAAAAAGTATCCTTTGTCCTTTCCCGAGCTCAATTCTATATCTGTACCAAATTTTATCAAAATCGGCTTAGTGGCTTGAAAGAGTTATCCCTCAGGAATAGGTCTATTTTCCGGGATAAAAAGTATGCTATGTCCTTACCCAAGCTCAATTCTATATCTGAACTGAATTTCATCAAAATCGGCTTAGTGGCTTGAAAGAGTTATCCTTCAGGAACCGGTCTATTTTCCGGGATAAAAAGTATCCTATGTCCTTTCCCGAGCTCAATTCTATATCTGTACCAAATTTTATCAAAATCGGCTTAGTGGCTTGAAAGAGTTATCCTTCAGGAACAGGTCTGTTTTCCGGGATAAAAAGTATCCTTTGTCCTTTCCCGAGCTCAATTCTATATCTGTACTAAATTTCATCAAAATCGGTTTAGTGGCTTGAAAGAGTTTTCCCTCAGGAACAGGTTTTTTTTCCGGGATAAAAAGTATCCTATGTCCTTTCCCGAGCTCAATTCTATATCTGTACCAAATTTCATCAAAATCGGCTTAGTGGCTTGAAAGAGTTATCCTTCAGGAACCGGTCTATTTTCCGGGATAAAAAGTATCCTATGTCCTTTCCCGAGCTCAATTCTATATCTGTACCAAATTTTATCAAAATCGTCTTAGTGGCTTGAAAGAGTTATCCCTCAGGAATAGGTCTATTTTCCGGGATAAAAAGTATGCTATGTCCTTTCCCAAGCTCAATTCTATATCTGAACTGAATTTCATCAAAATTGGTTTAGTGGCTTGAAAAAGTGATCCCTCGGGAACAGGTCTATTTTCCGGGATAAAAAGTATCCTATGTCCTTTCCCGAGCTCAATTCTATATCTGTACCAAATTTTATCAATTTCGGTTTAGTGCCTTGAAAGAGTTATCCCACAGAAACAGGTCTATTTTCCGGGATAAAAAGTATCCTATGTCCTTTCCCGAGCTCAATTCTATATCTGTACCAAATTCCATCAAAATCGGTTTAGTGGCTTGAAAGAGTTATCCCACAGGAACAGGTCCATTTTCCGGGATTAAAAGTATCCTTTGTCCATTCCCGAGCTCAATTCTATATTTGTACCAAATTTCATCAAAATCGGTTTAGTGGCTTGAAAGAGTTATCCCACAGGAACAGGTCCATTTTCCGGGATAAAAAGTATCCTTTGTCCATTCCCGAGCTCAATTCTATATCTGTACCAAATTTTATCAAAATCGGTTTAGTGGCTTGAAAGAGTTATCCCACAGGAACAGGTCCATTTTCCGGGATAAAAAGTATCCTATGTCCTTTCGCAAGCTCAATTCTATATCTGTACCAAATTTCATCAAAATCGGTTCAGTGGTTTTGGCTTGAAAGGGTTATCCCTCAGGAACAGGTCTATTTTCCGGGATAAAAAGTATCCTATGTCCTTTCGCAAGCTCAATTCTATATCTGTACCAAATTTCATCAAAATCGGTTCAGCGGTTTTGGCGTGGAAGAGTTATCCCTCAGGAACAGGTCTATTTTCCGGGATAAAAAGTATTCTATGTTCATTCCCGAGCTCAATTATATGTCTGTACCAAATTTCATCAAAATCGGTTCAGTGGTTTAGGCG
Organism: Thymelicus lineola; assembly: GCA_963932265.1. Taxonomy (NCBI): domain Eukaryota; kingdom Metazoa; phylum Arthropoda; class Insecta; order Lepidoptera; family Hesperiidae; genus Thymelicus; species Thymelicus lineola. The sequence goes on from OZ010680.1 coordinate 16,539,285, forward strand.
TTATTGAGTAGCAGACAGAGTTACTTTCGCATTTATAATATTAGTATAGATTACTCGATGTTGTATTGTTTTTGCACCACTTAACTGCACAGGACAGCATTTTTTCGTGCAAGTTACATCACGACAGTCCGGGAAGTACTGGTAAAAACTAACGTAGTTTGTATGTATGTGTTTGCGTGATGCGTGTAAATACACGTAAAGTACCGTAGTTTTTGTGGCTTCACAGAAATTTAAGTTAACCTTCTTTATTATCTGAGATGCATAGTGATATAATATACCTTGTAGGAACACGCCGAATGTACACAGGCATGCAAGTTTAGCCGACTTTGCATATAGTTAGGTTTGCCAGATGATCAGACAGACACACACAATTTTTTATTGAAATTGTTTATCTGCATACATACCATTATGATTCTTCAGAAAAGATATAGTTGACTTCAATATAGTAGACTTGTCCATTTTCCTATTATTAGTTGAAACCATTGTACCAAGTTCATTGACCAGCATGTTGAATTGATCTCTGCGTTTTTTCTCACTCAAGTTCCTTGTCCTCCTGAATAAGATAAAAATAATCATTACTAATTAATTGGAACAATCTGTACAAACAAGTTATCACACCTCAAATCAGTATCAACCAGCTCAAGAACACATAATAATATGTCAGTTATGAAAGAAATGTGACAAAAAATGGATAAACAAATAGGTACATAAATAAATAATTATCTAAATGCAAAATCTTGTAAAAAATAGAAAGTAGACTTCTGACAATGAACTAGAACTCATTTTAGCATGCTATAACCATGTCTTGAATTATAAATCATAGATAGAAACATTACTTGAACAACTAAGTAATAAATTATGAATTTTGTTCATTGCACTGGAAAAGTTAAGAAAGAAAAATGTAATTTACCTGCCTTCAAAAGTAACAGGATTTCACTAGTTCTAGTATTTTTTTTACTACAATTCAGATTTACCTTTGATTTTGTTAACAAAGTTAAGTAGTGGTATAGAAAATAGAAACACATTTTTGGTTAGGTTAGGTTATGTTAGGCGAATAACCATTGGAGAAGAATGCCCCTAAGATGGATGCCATGTTGCTGAATAAGGAGCATAGGGACACCCTCCGACAAGGTGGACTAGTTAATGCTGAACGCTCATAAATGCACATAAGGGCTGAGCCCATATGACTTCATACAAATGCGGCGCATTCGGTGTGGATATATGTGCGTTCAGCATAAGTATCAGAAGAAAACAGTGGGTATTTGCTGGAATCAGAATGTCCGGGACTGACCAGTCTGACTTGTTTTCTTAACTTAAATAAGTACCTATTTACATTGTGTAAAGTGTATAGGGTATTAAAAATAAAGACATTTTTTGTGATTCTGGTGAATTTTTTTGTTATAACTATTTTTGTTATATATGCTATGTTTTTGTTTTTTATGAAGGTACTTATTTATGTATGGATATTGTATGTATTTATTTATGTATTTAGGTTTTATATATTAGTTGTATAACAATTATTAATTTAATCTCGCATTCATAATGTTTAAGCCTACCACACATTCTCATCGTAACCAAGGGTTGACTGGTAGAGAATGCCATTAGGCATTAAGTCCGCCCATTGTATTAAATTTACAATAAAGGATTAAATAAATAAATAAATAAATAAATATAGAAGCCACAGAAATAAACATTTTCTATTTTATTCTATATAAAATAAGTATTTACATTTACATTATGTAAAGTGTTCAGGGTGTAAAGTTTGCATAATATCCAGTGGCCCAGAAAATGGACTTACTCAGCACAATGCTATGTGTTGGCTATGGTGCTGATTTTCAGTGAGTCCAGTTAGTGATACACGGATGTCAGTGTGTCAGCAGTATAAAGGCTGATGGATGGGACTCTTTCTCCAATCTAACATTAAGCAAAGTGTTAAAGTTGTTAGAACTAACACCCTCTACTCAACCAAAGTGGCTTATGATTAGGACCATCACAGAATTCAGTGGTTTTAGCCCCAGTAAAACCACACAAATGTAAATAATATATAAGAAAATCTATAAATTTATCAACATAATATTATACTATTAATTTTTAATACACAGTCAATAATGTTAATGAATAAAAAAAAATGAGAGGTGTCAAGGGACACCCGGATGGAACGAAGTTCCTTTCGATTTAAGTATTGTTTTTTGAAGTGATTCAGAGAGTTTTACAGAGATGGTGCTGTACAACTTTCTGAATCACGCTAGCGTAAAAAAGTATCGAGGCAACTTTTCGTGAGAAAATTTTCCATCTAGCCCCCTTTCATAACGCGCGATAAGGAACTTCGTTCCAAAAATAAATTAACTTTATCATATGACATTGATTTTTTCTATACTTTATTTATACAATAAGTTATTATAAATTAAGTTGTACTCTGTGTTATGATAGGATTTTTATTTGTCACTTCATTGTACGATTATGATAATTTTTTTATCCATGAAAATTATGTATGGCTGAAGGTTACACAGTAATCTTAATGTGTATAGCAAGGGTGGAATATTAAAAACAATTGGAATTGCAGGTTATTACATAAATGTAAATGCACAAGGCAGGGTCTCAACTAAATAGATGCACATACCTCTTGGAGTCGTCCTTATCATCACCATCGTCATCCATCATGCTTGAGATATTTACACACTGGCTGGTATTAAAACAAAACACGTACAACCAGTTTAGAATAAAATAATCGTCGACACTAATATAACTTTATTTTACATTAACGTTTCATTTCGATTGGACTTCAAACTGCGCATCTCGGACATCACAAAACCTGACCAGAGAAACGAGATTGAGAAATCGTCACAGCTGTCACATCATATCACAGAACACATAGCTCAGCAAGTGTAGGTTCTGAACGAACACCGGTCGGTACGTACCTACTTAGATTACAAAGAGAAAATTAATGTTTAATAAAATCGACTGGACGTATTGTAGTTATTGGTTGAGACATAATTATCCATCTCATTTTCTCACACAGAATTGCATTATGAGAGAAAGAAGAACTGAATTGGCTGAATTCCGTAATTGATCTATGACGTCAAAGTATAAGTACGAGGTTAACGTCAAAACACCATAAACACGAAATAATAAATGGAATCACAGAGTACTTAATCACAATGGAATCTTTATACTGAGATGGAATCTTTTGTTTACAGCAAAATAAATAAGTCATAGTCGTACAAAATTGCCATTCACAATATTGAAATAAGGTCACCTTGAACCATGGATATATTACACTAACTGGATTGCTGACCTTGTGGAGGTGCCTGAAGTTCGATGACGTCATATCTTAAGGACTATTCGACCAATCACAGTCCGGATTGATCCTTCATAATTATAGTGTGTCCACACATAGAAAAATTATGTCCTATTTTAATATGGTTCTATAAAATGTTTTCTATTGGTAATTTTTCTCGTGGTAAAAAATTATTATATTAAAATGAAACATTTTATTAAAACTTCAAAATTACTGAATTTAAATATTGCAATTGTTTTTATTGTAATTTTCTCACTGATAATTGATAACAACATACACTTGTACAACACCACATTTTAAGCAACACAAACAAAAACGACGACCACAGTCAGTCTTTACAAATCCCCGATGACCGTAATCGCCACATTGAAAAATTGCATTAACTTTTAGGCGTAGTGTTGCAAACTGCCACACATTTACGTTACTTTATAATATTCATGTTAGATGTTTTTATATCATTATAAAAAAAAAACATAAACGTGTACTTATGTACGCGCGTGAGAAGTTATACTTCTTTGGCATGAAAAAAAAAATTCAAAAAACAATATTATAAAAACATTGTTCAAAATACAATATTCAAAAACAGCAATATTAAAAATAAAAATTAATTAATATTTTGAAATAATTTAATTTACGAATCTCTATAGCCAAACTATGTGTTAAGCGCCATCTGTGATTAATTTTGTATCTACATACTTGTAAAAACACCATCTATGTTCTATTACGAGAACTATTACGATACCATGCCACCAAAAACTAACTTCACGATGTAGAATTTAGCTAACTTCACGATGTAGAATTTAGGTGTCGGTGTGCGCGCGCATCGTAAAAATTCACTCTCATCATTTTCCTCCATCGCGCCAAAAGAAGTATAACTTCATAATCATAATCGAATATGTTCACCATAGAATATGGACACCATAGAAAAATAGTCCTTCGATTATGACATCATCCGTCCACAGGTACCTCTACAACATTATTTATCCAGTTAGGCACTACGGCCACTACGCCCAATTTGTTGTTTGTCATCACACTCATCACAGTGACACTAGAGATGTACAAAAAATCGGTTCACGGAAGAAACCAGTTTTTGCAACAAATCGATTCAAAATTGTAAGATTTTCTACTCGATTCAATATTAAATTGTAAAATAAAAACTGTGACATTTCGGTACCTACCTACTACGATTCGATCGATTGAGCTTTCTCGTACTGCGTATTCTCAATATGTATTTACGACTCCAATTAAATATTGGAACGAAGTTCCTTATCGCGCGTTGTGAAAGGGGGCTAGACGGAAAATTTCGACACTTTTTGATTTTACAAATGACGACACTTTTTTTGAAGTGATTCAGTAAGTTTTACAGAGATGGCGCTGTACAAACTGCGTAACTATATAAGGTAAATGAAACTAAGTATCCAGAGCGAATTCAAAAAAATTAATAGTTTCCTTGAACTTACGTATGTTACAAGTATAAGTTGATAGCGTGATTCAGAATTAATTTACTAACGTCATCTATCCGCAACTAATCAAACTAAATATCTTAAGTCTGAACAGGCGCTGTACAACAATACAATACTTAAATCGAAAGGAAATTCGTTCCATCCGGGTGTACCTTGACACCTCTCATGTTTTTTTCTTTTATTATTTCTTCCTGACAACTTATGTTGCTAGTAAGTGTAAGTGTAAGTGGCTAGTGTAAGTGGCTATCGTCACCCATGAAATGAACATCAGCAACACCAAAAGCATCACTGGTGCGTTGCCGGCCAAGAAAGAGAGAAGAAAAAGAAAGAAAGATAGATCATGATAGAATGAACTCACCCGCTCAGTTTCATAATATTATTTTGACATAATATTATGAGCGTCAGGGAAAAACTACAGTAATAAAATTTTTGTTTAACCTCCTCCTTTCTAAGAAGACGTATAATGACATTTTAAGTATATAATTTGAGATACCTCCCTGACTCCCTCGTGGATTTCGGGAATATAATGACTTTAAATAAGGATGGGCAATTATAAAAAATAAATCGATTTTAACGGTTATCGAAATTTCGACATCTATATAACTTTCCTTCGACTATAAAACTGACACAATATAACAGACATCATCATCATCTTTGTCGTTTTGACGGTTTACAATGAAATGTTTTTTTAAGAAAATAGTCGACAAACAAGTTGACGATCCATGATGGTAAACGAATGTAATCGCTATGGAAATCAGCATCATTAAAGGTATCACTGATGCGTTAACGGTCAAAAAAAGTGAAGACGAAAGAAAGAAAGAACTAGCTCTCAAGCACCCAACCTGAATACGACGAGTCGTTTGACAGCAGATTCAATTAAAAGGACGAAGACTTGTGTAGTAAGAGCAAAATGAAAAAAAAAACTTAACTGCTGCACTCGAGGATGGCTCCAGAAATCTCCTCAGCATTCAATAGAACAAACAAAACTTTAAAAGCTCGTTTTCAAACATTAATTATTTATTTATTGTCTTACCCACGTCCTACTGAACCTAAAGTTATCCAAAATTTTAGGTAATATTTTAATAATAATAATAAAGTTTATTGGAACAAAATTATACAATGGAGTTGAGGATTATTGGTCCCCCACTAGGATTCCTTGTGTTGTGGAAGACTAACACCTATTAGATAGACGACATCACTTTTGTCCTAATGTCCATACACCTAACAAACAAATGATCCTCACGCAGCAATAGCGTCATCAAGCTGCATTAAGGGTCATTCATTGATTACGTAAGGGCCTCAAGGGGGAGGGGGGATCCTCAACATTTTTACATGCTCTCATCTTGGAAGGGGGAAAGTCGAAATACTAATAATATAGACTAATAATCTATGATTTACGTCAAATTATGAGTTTAAGTGCATATTTGATCCTTTTCTAAAACCAGGTACAAAAGAAGGGGAGGGGGGTGAGAAATCAACTTACCTGAACGTAAAAAGACGGATTCTGTGTAAATTGTTAATTTTTAGTTATCATTACATAATGTTTATTATTTTTGTGATAAGTTTTTTTTATCAATTAAAACGTCATTTATGTGGAAAAAAGTCCAAATACAAATATTACAATTTTGGATGATCAATGTTTTTATCGACTAAAAACTATTAGTTCCATGCACTAGCTAGTTCACCCGTACTAAAGATCGTCCGGTTAATCAACTCAACTCCTCCTCCATTGTCTGTGGGACGAACTCATAGCTATTTTTAGAAAACGTCGTAGTGTTTAAAGTATATACTCTGTGATTTTTAGTTGAAGCCGTAGTGTGTTGCGTCGTGGGTGTGTTTGAAGTGAAATACGCTTGCAGTTACTGTTTATTGAATTGTTTACTATATCGTCTATTACAAAGCAGTTGAAAAAGGATCATGTGGCAGTCACCCGGAGGACTTTCAGGTCCGCCTGAACTCAATGGCGGCAATGAGGTAAAAAGCTATTACGTTTCATACAACTTTTGTAACAACGAAAATGCCGGCATTTTCTGTCTGTCATGTTACGATAAACGATATTTAGTTCGAAGGATGAAATAAGAAATATTTTCTGATCAAGTTGTTGGTAGTGATTTACATCATCTTTTCGATTTTGGGATATATAATCATGTTCAAAAGACTGGTATCCTCACCACGCGGTCATTACGTAAGGAATTATATAAGGATAAATTATAGGGATAATAAGATTAATAAGTGGTTTAAAATTGAACAACGAAATATAATTGTGGCTTTAGGTGAGGTTTGGTTTTATGTAATAAACCGAAATAACAACAAATAATGGCGGGCGTATGAGACGCGCACATCAACTTACATCTAAATATTATATCCTCGCAACTATGACTCGTCATGCGTTGTTTATGAAGACGAAATGTTATAATAATTAATTATAAAGGGTTGTTTCATTCTGTTTGCACTTAGATAAATAAATGTCATTGATATATTTAATTTATTACTCATGTACCTACCTATTTCGATAACAGAATATACTTATTTTATTCAGTACTTAATATTAATTTTTTTCGTGGAAAATAGAGGATTTTTTTCACATAATCATTGTTTACTTTTATTTGTTCACTTCAAAATTTTTAATATTTGTATGGTAAAGAATTTTAAAGTTGTAGAATTTTGAAAGGGCTGGTTGAGTTAATAAAATGGGCTTTATTAGTTTCTGCATATTGTTTAATATAATTATATTTTAATATAATACTTGACAAGCTACACCTGGGACTTGTACAAATTCATTATAGTGATATAAATACTTTTTGATTTGAGATCTCTAAAATATCTGTAACATCATCGCTTTATTAAAAACAATGAAATATCTTTTGAGAAATAAGAAATGCATTTTCTTTTAAAATTGGCTTTCAGAGTACCTCAATGTTCCAATTAATAAACTTAAGGTACTATTATGAAACAAAAAACTTGTTACTCACTGATTCTGTTAGGATTACAAGAGTTTACAAGTAGAGCATAGGTCAGGTTTTAGAGTTTAATTATTTTGTTATATTAAAAAAAAAACTTACAACTCACGGTAATGAAATTGCAGTAGAAAGGACATATTTATGTAATCTCTTCAGCTGTTTCCATACAATGCTTTAGCATGCTACAGTAACAAATAATTCCAAAATGTTTGAGAGTGTTCTAGCATGAAGCATTCCTACCTACATACATTGTAATATTCATAACATATGTAATAATATGACTACATCTTGTTAAGTTTATTGTCAGAATATATATAATAAAATTTAAGAAATAAAAAATAATATTTGCATACAGTCAACTAGCTATTTTCTGCTTTGAAATAATTTCAGTGTCAGCTGAAATTATTTTAAAGTATCTGCATGGCATAATTATGATGACCATACCAATTGCCGTTCAAAAAGGTTGATTCCCAGCCAGGCAGGAAATTGAATAGTGAGTTTTAAATTTTGCTCTTGGTCTAGGTGTGTGTCTTGTTGCCTTTGTGTATCTCTTTATTGTGTTCAAATGTATGTATAATGTTAATAAATAATCTTGTGCTTGGGCCAAATTGCTTACAAATATTGCACCATAGCAGCATAACTTAACTATCCCTTGAGTAGGTGCTACACAGAAATCTAAGTTAGAAGGTTCCAATTCTTAAATTTAAAAAGACATGAACAAAAAATGTCTCTTTTACACCACAAAAAAAAACTACAGTATCAAACTATTTTATGTTTAGTTTTTACCAAACAGGGTTCCATGTATCCTTGAATTCAAGCCTACCCACCCGGCTTGTGGTAACACTTCGACTTACCTTACCTTGTAAAACCGACAATTATGATAATTATGTACCTATATGGTACTTAATTTTATTTAATTCTGAACATACTCATGGTGGTTAGAGTACTTGAACTTCCTGGCTACATACTATCATCCTTCTGAAATCAACTGTGAAATATTTTTAAAGTGAAACTTTTATTACATCGTCTCAAACTTTTTGGTATGTGTGTCGCATGTCGCGTGACGGTCGGTTCTTAACTTATCGGTTCCAGGTAACGAAAGTACTTAGGATGACCTAGCTTTCAACATATCTGATTGAGTACGGGTGCTACTACATGATACATTCTGAAGGTCTGATGATGACCAGGTATGTACTTATCGGTTCTCAGTAACGGAAGTACTTAGGATGACCTAGCTTTCAACATTTATCTGATTGAGTACGGGCGCTACTACATGATACATTCTGAAGGTCTGATGATGACCAGGTATGTACTTATCGGTTCTCAGTAACGGAAGTACTTAGGATGACCTAGCTTTCAACATTTATCTGATTGAGTACGGGTGCTACTACATGATACATTCTGAAGGTCTGATGATGACCAGGTATGTACTTATCGGTTCTCAGTAACGGAAGTACTTAGGATGACCTAGCTTTCAACATTTATCTGATTGAGTACGGGTGCTACTACATGATACATTCTGAAGGTCTGATGATGACCAGGTATGTACTTATCGGTTCTCAGTAACGGAAGTACTTAGGATGACCTAGCTTTCAACATTTATCTGATTGAGTACGGGTGCTACTACATGATACATTCTGAAGGTCTGATGATGACCAGGTATATACTTATCGGTTCTCAGTAACGGAAGTACTTAGGATGACCTAGCTTTCAACATTTATCTGATTGAGTACGGGTGCTACTACATGATACATTCTGAAGGTCTGATGATGACCAGGTATGTACTTATCGGTTCTCAGTAACGGAAGTACTTAGGATGACCTAGCTTTCAACATTTATCTGATTGAGTACGGGTGCTACTACATGATACATTCTGAAGGTCTGATGATGACCAGGTATATACTTATCGGTTCTCAGTAACGGAAGTACTTAGGATGACCTAGCTTTCAACATTTATCTGATTGAGTACGGGTGCTACTACATGATACATTCTGAAGGTCTGATGATGACCAGGTATGTACTTATCGGTTCTCAGTAACGGAAGTACTTAGGATGACCTAGCTTTCAACATTTATCTGATTGAGTACGGGTGCTACTACATGATACATTCTGAAGGTCTGATGATGACCAGGTATATACTTATCGGTTCTCAGTAACGGAAGTACTTAGGATGACCTAGCTTTCAACATTTATCTGATTGAGTACGGGTGCTACTACATGATACATTCTGAAGGTCTGATGATGACCAGGTATATATTTATCGGTTCTCAGTATCGGAAATACTTAGGATGATCTAGCTTTCAACATTTATCTGATTGAGTACGGGTGCTACTACATGATACATTCTGAAGGTCTGATGATGACCAGGTATATACTTATCGGTTCTCAGTAACGGAAGTACTTAGGATGACCTAGCTTTCAACATTTATCTGATTGAGTACGGGTGCTACTACATGATACATTCTGAAGGTCTGATGATGACCAGGTATGTACTTATCGGTTCTCAGTAACGGAAGTACTTAGGATGACCTAGCTTTCAACATTTATCTGATTGAGTACGGGTGCTACTACATGATACATTCTGAAGGTCTGATGATGACCAGGTATATACTTATCGGTTCTCAGTAACGGAAGTACTTAGGATGACCTAGCTTTCAACATTTATCTGATTGAGTACGGGTGCTACTACATGATACATTCTGAAGGTCTGATGATGACCAGGTATGTACTTATCGGTTCTCAGTAACGGAAGTACTTAGGATGACCTAGCTTTCAACATTTATCTGATTGAGTACGGGTGCTACTACATGATACATTCTGAAGGTCTGATGATGACCAGGTATATACTTATCGGTTCTCAGTAACGGAAGTACTTAGGATGACCTAGCTTTCAACATTTATCTGATTGAGTACGGGTGCTACTACATGATACATTCTGAAGGTCTGATGATGACCAGGTATGTACTTATCGGTTCTCAGTAACGGAAGTACTTAGGATGACCTAGCTTTCAACATTTATCTGATTGAGTACGGGTGCTACTACATGATACATTCTGAAGGTCTGATGATGACCAGGTATATACTTATCGGTTCTCAGTAACGGAAGTACTTAGGATGACCTAGCTTTCAACATTTATCTGATTGAGTACGGGTGCTACTACATGATACATTCTGAAGGTCTGATGATGACCAGGTATATATTTATCGGTTCTCAGTATCGGAAATACTTAGGATGATCTAGCTTTCAACATTTATCTGATTGAGTACGGGTGCTACTACATGATACATTCTGAAGGTCTGATGATGACCAGGTATATACTTATCGGTTCTCAGTAACGGAAGTACTTAGGATGACCTAGCTTTCAACATTTATCTGATTGAGTACGGGTGCTACTACATGATACATTCTGAAGGTCTGATGATGCCCAGGTATATACTTATGTTGCTATTTCTTGCTTTTGATAAACAACGACACAGTTAATCAGTCCGAAAAACTGATCAACGAGGATGATGCCATTTTAATACCCTAAATCGAATATTTATCCAAAAATTTTTAGTTAAATGTCTACAATACGAAAAAAAGTTTCACTTATACCGTGGTTTCATAAAACCACACAATCTTTTTTTTTACTTGTATTTCATGACATAGGTATTTATATATTTTTGTATTTCATACATATGACTTGCCCCCTTTTTTTAAAGGGCCCAAAACCTGCCCCTATCTACTTCTGTGATATTTCTTGTGTGACGACATCATACTACACGTCACGCGATGACGACACACCAACCTTTTTTTATATCTTATAAGTTAATCTTACCTGAATCACGCTATGGATATTTTCTGCATCACTTGAATATTTACAAGTTTCGAGTGACTTGCGATTGGCTTAGCCGTCCTCCAGGCAATACCACTTCGCCTGGCGGGAGATCCCGCCCCGATCAACCCTTTGTTTGATTTGTTTCAAATTTCAACTATTTTCTCCCTGTAATGCGGAAAAAATCGGGTCTAACAAACTTGCTAGTGCTTCTGTAAGGATTCGAGTTTTTCACCAATAAGGTATTTCACCCTTATTTTAAATGTCTAAATTTGATCTTAAGGTAAGGTATTCATGAATCACTTAAAAAAATATTCAATCAATTATGGCTTTAAAAATGCATTTAGTATTTTTAATGATTCTCTGGGGTGGCAGGCATCTTATCTAAACTTTATATTTTTGGAATTTTAAATGCGTTTGGGCTTCTGATTTTGAATAAAAATTTTAAACTTTAATATCTGTGTACAATAAAGCATTAAATATATACATACAAGCTGGTTGCAGGACATCGTGCGTGTACAAACAGTGTGAAATAATCACATCAGAATGATTGTCATTTCTAATAAATTACATTCTATTCAGTAATAACGTGATTGCGATGGTCTACTAAGATTGAACTTGAAATTTTGGAAGTCACGTGTATAAAATCAATTATCGCTTTCGTCTATAAACAAAACATTATGAGAAAACTTGTAAAGTGTATAACAAAGAGTTCCCTATAATGTTGTCAAAGGTGTGTGAAATGCGCCAATTCTCTCTTGGCCATCCCGCATGTTGTAATGGACTTTGGTCTTTAGTCCTTATTCTTACATTAAACATTATAATCATTTAATTTGTTTCTCGCTTAACAGCTTTGTATAATGCTTAAAAAACTTTTAGAGAATTTTTGTGGAAAAGAGGAATAAAACACTGAAGGGTCAATGCATAGATTACCCCCAAAATCTATGGGTCAATGCCGTGAATACGTCAGTCTTTTACTTCATTTTATTCAAGCTGGTTAATGAATGGTTTGGTGAGTGACATGCCGTAACAGTCGTTTTTGGTTTATTCAGAAGGTCAGATCGCTAGTACCAGTGTACGCCCGCCTTAAAGCTCCCCCACGCCTAATTTGAGTAACACGATATTAGCTATAAGCTCGACAACCGTCGCGATCGATAACTGCAACTACGTTACTGGGATTGTATCGCGACGGTCGCGATACAGACACCGCGCGTCAGGTTCATGTCCGCCGCGATCACCCCGCTCTTTCGCTCTCTCTCTATCTTCTTTTTTATTTTTAACAGAAAAGGCTTTATCGTAATGACGATTATGCCACTCTCACTCTACGCGGACTGTTGCTAGGGATCTGCGGGTTTTACCCCGGTTTGAACTCGGGGGATCAAGCGTCTCCCGGTAGGAGGGTAGACCCCGTTGTTGAGTCTGTGAGTGATTCTATTTACAACAGAGATTTCCAAACTATTTTGGGTATGAGACCCCTTTTCCAAAATGAACTAATACATCAGATCCCTATAGCCACATTACTTAAAAAATCCTATTTCTAGTTTTTTCCTATTAATACAAAATTTACCAATTTAAAAACTTAGTAAAATAATAGGTCTTTACCTATGAAAGTGTAGATTTTATAACCAGCATTTTCAGATTTAATTATTCTGTGGAGTGGCGCGCAATTCGAAATTTAAATTTTATTTTATTCGAAAGCCGTGTTAATTTAATTTCAAATTTAGTCATTTGTTTTTATATAGTGTTTTGTTTTAGTGAAATTGTGGTAGTTTTTGACGCAATGGATAAAATGATCAATTCGAAACATTAACGACGTGTACGGGCCTAAAGCGGGGAATACACTAGACGGACATGCCCGCGGGCAAGTCTGCAGACATGCCCGCCGGACCTCGCTACTATAGGTCTGTGCAATGTTTGCTAGTGTAGGACCGTTGCAGTCAGTCTGGCAGACTTGCCCGTTGCACGTCCGCGCGATCTCATTTTGTCTGTGGGGGCACAGACATATTGTCATTATAATGTATACGCACAACACGACTAATAGGTAAGCCGCCCTAACACAAACTGATTAATCTGTGTAGTGTATTGTGGCGACAGTCATGTCCGGCCCGACTGCCCGTGGGCAAGTCCGTGTAGTGTATTCCCCGCTTAACACTGCTTGCATAAACACGGTCCATTATTTGGTTCAGTCGTTTTAAATCTGGAAATTTTAAGTTGAAGAACGATCCTCGCAGTCGGCCGGTAACCATTGTCGACTACGACAATCTACGCCTGAGCCTGCCTAAGCTTGCTGCGGGCTTTGGAGTTAAGTCCGGTTTAACGTATTAAGTAGTTAAGTAGATAACTAAATTTTAACTAAAAAGTTACTAAATTGTCCGTTTACACGTATTAATTTACTTAAAATTTTGTTATCTACTTAACTACTTAATACGTGTAAATCGGACTTTAGTGTCAAAACAACATTGAAGCACTTGAATCAATTCAGAATGATAAAAAAGCTAAGATAAGTGGGTGCCTCACGATCTAAGTGACCAACAGCGAGACTTGCACGTCAAAGTATACATAGCACTACTAAACCGGCATAGAAACGAAGGAATTCTAAATCGAATTTTTATTAGTAATCCATATTAACAAGTTGGTAGTTGGTACACGTAACAATTTATACAGTATCTTGAAACTTGTGTTAATTAAATAGGGGTCGATTTTATTAGACCTTGTCGACCCTAAAAATCAGTTTTCGTTTATATCGACCCCTGGGAAACCGATTTCGACTCCAAAGGGTGTGGGCAAGTGTGTGATGGGATGCGGTCCTCCTGAACTGACTCATATGTCGCCCGTGGTCGCCCAAAACGGTTGCGTGTTATTAGCAAATAATAGGAATACTGCAGTACCGACACTCGACTCTAACCATAATTAGCAATTTAAAGCCCAATATTTCGCAAACAAACCTCTGAAGCGAAAAATTATCTTTGTAAACAAATTATATTTTTAAAGACCTTTTTAATGATATTCCACGCTATGGGGTAGATGTGAAAAACAAAATGTATCCCCACTTTACCCTAAAAAAAGAAAACATTAAAATAATACAGCTTTATGTATTTACAGATTTCTAGTAGACGTTTTTTTACTTTGTGCTAAGGTCTGTGTGTTATGTTGTGGAGGGACAAACGAACGGATCCGTTTTGACCACGGAACCTTAAAAACCTGGATTTATTATCTTCCTTACTGAAAATTAACTTTGTAATACCATAGTTTTCAAAACTTGATCTTATCGGAATGTTCATGTTCTTTCATTCACTCTCAGCTGAGGTTGTTTTGTTGCCCAAACACGTTTCTGAGGGACACGTGACTACATTGAGATTGTAACAAGCTTTAAGTCTGTAAAAGTTTTGATCCTCAAATATCCAAAATAAGTTATTTGTAGAACTGTTAACACCTACGTACGGCGTAAAAACTTTTCGTGCCGCTTGATAGGTTGATATTAATAATTACAATTGTAACGATTACGGTAACATAAAATAGGTACACAGTGCAAGCGGCATGCATTTACAGAGTCAGTGTGCCACTGGGTCGACTTATGTAAGCACCGCTTACTTACTTGCCGCTTTGCGTAAGGACGCGTCGTTGTAAGCAATACCCGAGCATGTCGACGATTTAACGACGTGTTCTGTGGCCTACTGTACGATCCGGTAATTTAGATTAAAATAAATTATAAATGACATTTCGTTTAACTAACTCTAATCTAACAAAAAAAACCGTTAAAGTGCGAGTGGGACTCGCGGACCGAGGGTTCCGTACAAACTTGTAGAACCGAACATTGTTGCACTTATATAAACTATATTGAGTAACAAACTTTACTTTGCCGTTGGAAAATTGTCGTCCGTTTTACAGACAGCAACATCAGAAATTCAGAAACTCCGGTCCAAGCAGTCTTAAAATTATCATCTATTTTGTAGCGTCCTTTCTTAATCCGTAACTTGACTTTAAAATAGTAACCTAATTAAAAATTACATAGTATCGGTCTACAAATCGCGGATAAATCGACGTAATTTCAAAAACAAAGCAAAGAACACACGTGTAACCTCTTTTACTGAGGTCGGTTGAATAGCATGGCTTTGCAAAACTCAATACCTATCTTACGTATTTATATGCTTTATCTTTACTTTAACTGTCGATAAGTCTTTATAGAATACATGCTATCTATACAGGACGAGCCTGCTCCTGAGCAACCGCCCCTCCTCAACAACACTTCCAATTCGACGCAGGAACATCCAAATCCTCAGGTAAGATTAAAATACATTTAAAATATTTTAATAAAAATGTCTTATAAACTATAAAGAAATATATACCTGTATTATATCACATTATATTAAGTGAATCCTGTCAAAATTCCTGGCTCACGTGAGAAAATATACACGTGTTAAAGATCTCCATAAAGTTTTCAATGTTTTCCAAAATTTGCCAGCCCCTACTTGATTAGCACGGTCGCCCCTCACATCCCAGTCCAGAAGTTACAGTTACACAGTCATAGGTTGTAATCAATGAACTAATATAATTGGTTGTAATGACAAGGGCATATTGTACCGTGCCCCGCGGTGCTCTAATGTGAATTGCTGAATGACCAACCCAAAATGCTGCCCATCGGTCACCGCCTATACCAAAGGTTCCCAGATTTTTTTCTCATAGACCACTTTCAACATTTAGCTTTTTCCGGTGGACTCCCTGCTGCTACATTTCTAACATATTCTCAAAATTCGACCAAAAATGTGAAGATCAGATCTAACTATGAAAATTTGCGTTGCGGCTGAGTTCCAACCACGAATTGTTAGTTTTGAAAAAAAGTGAGAATTGATTGGCTAATTTAGTAATTGATTGTGCTGTGAGTGGATGTCAAAAAAGTGATGGCCAGTCAAAAAAGTGATTCCATCCAACTTTACTTTTTTGATATCTACTCATAGCAGAACAAAACTCCCCATTCGGAGTGGTAAAAAAAAAAAAAAAAAAATAGTATACTTTTTTGTCAATCAGTGCACTAAAAAAGATTACTCATTGGAAGATGACAGCTTCTTACCGAATAGCATAAAATATCTATTTCTAAGAATAGCAAACAATGATGGAGAAGCTGGCAATTCAACAACCAAAACTGGTCAAGCGCTCTTTCTCATTGCATTTCCACGACAACGCGCGAGCTCACACTTCACGACAGACCGACAGACCATCGCAAAACTACGAGAGTTACTTACAGCTGGAAGCTCTCCGTCATCCACCGTACTCACCAGACCTGGCCAGAATTTCTATTATTTTCAAAATTTTGACAATTTTTTAAGTTGGATCAAGTTCAACACCCGAGAGGCACTACAAAACGCTTTCGCTGACTTCATCGTTTCGCGTCCGGCAGACTATAAACAAACTGCCATCAAAATGGCAAAATTGTGTAGATAATTTGGGCAGATACTTTGATTAGCTGAAATAAAAAATAAACAAAATTATATTTTAAAATTTTAATATAAATTTTCAATTTTATAGGTAAAGACTTATATTATAACTAGCTGTTGCCCGCAGCTTCGCACGCGGAAATTATGTATAATATTGCGACTATAAATTGAGATGAAAGCTACCTTATTTTTCAAGTTGGATCAAACTGCGCACGGTGTGCAAATTTGATTAAAATCGGTTAATTAGTTTAGGAGTCCATCGCGGACAAACTACGTGACACGTAATTTATATATATTAAGATATTACATAAACAGACAAAAAATTCTTACAACAATTTTATCATCCTAATCTTTTTTTGTAACAGAAGGATCTTAAATAGCTATCAAACTTGATTTTTATAGTTGAGCGTAGTAAACAAACCCACACTAGCATATTTATTATGTAATGGATATTATTATGAATTTATAACTCGTACATCTATACAGTGTGTCCAGCAACCAACTAGCGTTATTCAAACAAACTTCTATCCCCAGTCTTGCAACTTAAAGCAATGATTTTGATATCGTTTTGTATATAATATCCTTGTTAATCAGTGCATGTACTAAAAAAGGTGTGTTAATGTACTAGTTTAAAGCAAAGGCGGTACAATATTGTTAGAAATATGTTTGAATTTTGAAAAGTTCCAAATAGTTTTAATATTTCATGCCCTTAAATTATCGCTAGTTGGTCGCTGGACACACTTTAAACATATAAAACACAAAAAATGTTTGTACGGATGTCCTTAAACTGACCCCTAAATCCAAAAATGGTCTTAAAAGATCCATAGTAATTTTGAAAGATCTTTTCAACGATACTCTACAGTCTACACTATAAGAGTACGCGACAAATAAAAAAATCATCCTCACGTTACCTGTAGGGGGATACCCTTAAAAATAATGTTGTTCAATATTTTATTCTACGATTTTGGAGTTTTAATAAATATGTGTATCCATACCAAATTACAGCTTTCTAGCAATAAAGGTCTCGGCGCTATGCTTTGGACAGAAACGGATGGACGGACGGACGGGCATGACGAAACTATAAGTGTTCCGATTTTACTTCGGAACCCTAAAAACGTTGATTTTTTTTTATTATACTATAATACGGGTACTCACGATATTTATTTATTACTTCGATATTTCGACCCAGTTGTATGGATCGTGGTCAAAGATGAACTGTGGTGGCGCGGAGAAACTTTTGACAGATGACATTCGACACTAAGGCCATGCGCACTTTGGACACGTTTTCGTACGAATTTTACTCGTAAGTACACGTACGAACACGCACGAACGATCCCGACCTTCCAAGTACTATGGGAGCGCGCACACTGGGTGCGAGTTAGTCGTGCGTATACGTACGTGTACATCCGACGTCCGAACACAATCCGAACTTGTTGGGATTTTAAAACACATTCGTACGTCGAAACTTAAAAAATGGATGTAGAAAAGAACAATGCCCAACTGCCATACATCGTTTTATTTGATTTTCAACTTTAGCGTCTTAAAATAAAAAAAAATCTAAAAATCGCCGCTTTAATTTCTGAGCTTAGATATATAAGAATTTTCAGCAGACACACCCCAGAACCAAAGTATTTTGAGATTGAATTCTTATAACCATTGAGTCATAGAGTAGGGGAGAACGTAATTTTTACCATTATTTTTTATTCTGACTTTTTTTTGATTGACAACCGGAAATGAAAATTTGACATCATTACATTTGTTACCAACATTTATAACGAAATTCTGTGTGTAATATTGGCCAGAAGTCTCCCTATATCTTGCTTGATACAAGCTATGTATCGAAGTGAGTGCCCGAATGAAAATGGACATTGTTGACATAATTGTTATTATAGTCAATTCATCACTTATTAATAAAATTATTTTACGCTGGGTAATACGGACACAGGTATTAATTTTAAAATACGTAAAAAAATAAATGAATTGCTTCGGTATAACTGACGTTTTAAGACGCTACAAAAATAAAAAATAATTTTTGGGCATTGTTCTTTCGTTAACTATTTTTACGGACATAAATTAATGAATTTTCTTTTTTCATACGTACATAACCATGAAACAATGTGTGGTCATTATATAAGTCTTCCATAATATGATGAAATTCACCAAAATCGTGTCTTTATTAAATATATTTCTCGCACCCATTCGGTTCTACGACAGCGACGACGCCACCGCAGTCTCCGTGTTGTAAGAGAATTATCGTGAACATACAGATTATTCATCGCGCTCCAACCAAAGAAGACTTTACAAATGTGTTGTCACTAGAAAACTACCTATTTGACGGAGAAAAACGTATCCACTGTGCGCACTCAATTCGTACGACCACGATCGTAAGTATACGTACGAGATGAATTCGTATCCAAAGTGCGGGCGGCCTTATACATAAGTCTATCAACTTTCCGTCTAGTTCGTTTTTGCGTTTTGTTCACCGTGTCCACACACGACAGTAACCGCATCATGCCGCACAACACTGCACTTTTTGAGATTTACATAGACTAACCACTGGATTCCATGTTTGCGATAATTTACATCCGGCGATCCGAACAAAAACAGTTTCACTGTAAAAAACGCACCAAGTACACTTCAAATTATGGTTACAAAAATGATATTTAAATTTTTACATAAAAATTATGAAATCAAAAAAAACAAGTACATAACCGTTTTAGATTAGAAAAAAAAATTGCTGGAAAAATTAAATAAAAAATGGTGTACTTGGTGTGCATAAATAATTAAGATTTTTGATCATCTGACTTGACATTGGAAGATATTTGTTATAACTTTTTAACCCCCGACGAAAACAGAGGGTTGTTATAAGTTTGACGTGTCTGTGTATCGGTGTATCTGTGTATCTGTATGTATGTCTGTAGTATTGTAGCTCCCAAACGGATGAACTGATTTTGATCTCGTCTTTTCCTCCCTGTTGAAGTTATTGATGTATTTTTTAATTTCTACGGCCTCTCGTGGATGTAATGGCGTTCCGTGGAGATCACCTGCGGGCTATGAAGTTCAATCATATATTCTGCAATGGCTGATTTTTCTGTACATCTCTCCTCCATCGTATTACACCCGTATTATAGTGTAATAAAATGTGTTCCATCCACGATGAGTTAAGCTTAAATTCACGTTGAATACTATATTATATTGAAGTAGGTACTAATATTTATGAGTTTATATACCCACGCGCCAACGATACAATCACAAAGGATTCCACCGGGAGCGAGTTTTGAAAAATAATCAATATTCACATTACTTTTTTTTCATGCAAAAGATTGAAAAATTGAAAACTTAAGTAAAGACCGTTTGTTGCAGATTTGAAGCATTCGGCTGATTGAAAAAAATATACAATACATACTTTCATCCTGTTTCACAATATTATTATGACCTAGAGTATACGAAATAAGTTACCAATTTTCATAGAAATCCGTCCACGGGTTTTCATGTGATGCCCCGACAGACAAACAGACACACAAACAATAATAAAGACAATTGTGCTCTAACACGTTATTGAAGTGCCCCCTCATGGAAATTTTGAAAAAAAATATTCAATGTATAGAAAAAATGCCCTTTGAGTTTTATTATATAATAGTAGAGAAGAATGAATAATCGAAGGTTTTTGTTACAGTTTGCTGAATCCCGGGATATTTTACACATCCCTTCAGGTGTTCCAGTAGCAAGAGGCGTCGTTTCGCGAAAACGAGTATGTTTTATTATAATTTCTTAACATTATATTTACAACTAACTTACACATTTTGTTATTTGAAATCTGCATAATTATACAATATTTTTTGTAATCATCTAAATCTAAACATCTAATCTATTAGTTTGCTATGGAAATCTCCACATGGGAAATATTTTGTTTTCGGCAGATGTAGATTAGGGAAGTGGACATTTACTGTAAATTAATACTTTATGTTTAACGTATTAATGGTAATATTTAAACACTTAAATATTATTCTTTTATCGAAATAAATGACAGTTTTATTTTGTTACTAATAATTACGAGTAATAGGTCTTTACCTATGAAATTGGAGATTTTATAACCAGCATTTTCAGATTTAATAAGGATGTTGACTAATTTTAGGATTCAATTTTATTTTATAGATAGAACCTCAATATTCACTAAAAAAATATTATAAAAATAATAATCTTCAATTTAAAAACAAAAATTGATAAATAAAAATCGTTATCAAATTTCCCACCAAAAACGTCACGTGACGTCACTAAACTATATTCAATACTGTCTGTCTACTAAGTTTCTTGAATTTCCATATAAAATTGTTCCAATGACGTCATATTATCAAAATGGCGTTTGAGGTCACGTGATAGTGAGTACAATGTTTAACATTTTAAATGAATGATATTTAATTTATTGTGATTGATTTCAATGAAATAATCATATTTTAGGCCTTTAAATGTTACCACTAATATTTTAGACATAAAGGAGAATGCCCATAGCCAGTACTCTTAAAAAAATAATTGTGTCACAATGATTTTTGGACAAAAACTTTAATTAAAATATTTCAAGTATTTTACACTATTTCCTAAAAAAATCCTTATTGGGAATAATTTTCTGAAATTAATAAGTAACTTTATTTCCGTTTTACAAAAGAAAACCATTGGGCCATTTATGTTTGGATAAGGGCCAATCAGGAATCTTTTAAGATCCTTCGGGCCAATAGGTTGCATTGATTCGATTATAATTATGATACAACAGTTATAGTATAATATATCCATGACAACAAACAAGATGACGTAAGGAGACTGTCAAATGAATTAGAAAATTATTATAATCAGCCAGGAGTAATGATGTTCTGTGATTATAATACATTACAAACTACATGGTGTTTGGGGACTGTCAAATGAATTTGAAACTTAAAAGATCGACATTACATACGAAATCAACTTTAATACTCCTGCGTAGAGTCCATATTACTGTGAGTTTATTATAACCTAAATACAAAGTAATTTTGCTTAAAATCTCTTATTTCCTAATATTAACTTTGACTAAAGTTAGTATGTGTAATTTATTAAGATAACATAATCAAATAAAGGTATTTTTATCAAGACACGAAAATGTTAATGTCAGTACATTTCTCCATACTAAATGGGCATTGCCCTTTATATTAATTTATAATTAGTGTCAATATCCCTATTGTATGGATTGGCGCGCAATTCAAATATGTAAATTTTATTGGAGAGCTGTGTTATTTTAATTACAAATTCAGTTATTTGTTTTTAGATAGTGTTTTGTTTTTGTGAAATTGTGGTAGTTTTTGGCGCCATGGATAAACTCAAAATTAGTACTATTTTCGAAAATGAGTTCCTACGTGGAAATTGTATAGATAATTTGGGCCAGTGTTTGATTAGTTAAAATAAAAAAATACCAAAATATTTATATTTCAAAATTTTCATACAAATCTCCAATTTCATAGTTAAAAACCTAATATTATAAAGAGGTAGGTAATTTGTAAACTCAAAAATGACTGGATCGATTTAAAAAAATCTTTCACCAATAATAAAGCTACATTATTTTTGAAAGACAAAGTAACGTAGTGAAAAAACTTTAACAAGTAAAGTGATTTAAAAGAGAATATCAAATAATTGATACTTGTTGTAGGGACCGAGAAGGCCTGCCAATGATCGTGTTAATACGGGATTACGTCAGGTAAGTAGATTGTTTCACCTTACTAACTATTGCACACACTGATTTATTATGGTTCACGAGGTTATATAAATATTAAGGGTTTTTCATTTCATTTCTCTTGAAGAAAAGTAGTTAAATACAGTTTCATTTTTATAATAGCGTAATCCCGTTAAGCTTAAAAGTCTGATACAAATTACTTTGAATTCATCAATATTAAACCTTTTATGCAAAATATCAAGCCGCGAGAGCGCTAGAATTGTATAACTGAAGTTTTTAAATTATAATAACTTCATAAGTGACCTAGGCCAAGATGAGCAGGGAACCCGCAGTGCAGTAAAAGTTACGAGGAGACTCGGTTCGTTTGCATAAACCTATCAGCGCTAGCTCCGTATTCCGTACGCGGTCGGCGCATAACCGGTCCGCACATCACTAGGCCAAGTTCATCGTTTAGTAGCGACGAGCAACGCTCAACTGTAAATGGACGCGTAGCGGGAAAAAGGCGGTTCTCGTGTTCTTATAAAAACGAGCCACTGTTGCGTGATAGAATTTTACTGTAAAAGTTTTATTTTATAAGCGGTTGCCGCGGGTTGAATAAGTTTTCTTTAGGTGTACCTACCATAAATCATTTGACATAAATCACGCAAACCATTGATTAAATAATTGATTTTTAAATTCATATCCTCTATTTTGTTTTATAGATAAGCCGCCTATCTATAATCCCGCATGTAAATAAATCGTAGGCGTGTTAACTTTATGATAACGATATTTTCAAACTATGTTTACTCCACATGATAGTACTTGATAATTTTCAAGATCAATATTTTTGATTTAATCGTACCTACTACATACTAATACAATAACTATTTTGTTTATATCAAAACATTAAATTGTAAATAAACAATATAGTGTGTCACGTATTTTTACCCGATTGCCAGCAAGGGTTATGTTTTTCGCGCATATCTTATTGTATGTATGCATGTAAAATTCTTTATTACCTCATATCTTCCAAACAGTTTGAAGTATCAAAAAATAAAAATAAATCGTATAATGCAATAATTATGGTTATCAATTTAAAGAACTCACCATAAGGATTTCAAAAAGGTTTTTTTTTAATTTTTAATTTATATTTTTACTAAGTTTTACTAGTTAGATTAAACTAGTTGTACTTTAAATATAAAACTTTTTGTATTCAGATTGAATAACAATAGATATTTAACCTTAAATCAAGTTTTGGTTAGGTGTGAATTTCGCACTACTGGCGGATTGTGTAATAGCTATTTGTATTATAAGTATTAGCATTATAAGTTTTATGTTTGTAAAAAGAACTCTTGCTTAATTAGTTCCTTTTTCAGGCAAATTCTTCACAAAACAACGTACCACAACATAGTGCATCGTGGATATTGAAACAAAGGAGGTGTTCTGATCAACCTTCTAGACGACATTTCAGAATGGCTAATCTCTACGATATTCAGTATTCTTCAAACGACCTATTACCATCGATATCAAATGAAGTAATATCAGATGTTAATGATGAAGATGAATCACATAGATTGTTATCAAAAAGGCAACGACAAGAATCAATCAGCGACCCGTCGAGCAATGAAGAACCGAGAGAGAACTTGCCCATGTGGCCCTTAAAAGATCACTCTTCCAACCCTAATGAAGACTTTAATATAATATCATCGTTATCGAGGCCGCAATTGCTTTCAACAGATACATCCCAGTGTTCTTCAGACTCGTCTACCGAATCTGTTGTACCAGAATTGTTTACTGCACGCATAAATAACCCAACCCTTATTGCCGATTATTCAACTGATATAACCAATACTACAATGTCTTGCTCGAATCCACCATCAACATTTGAAAACTTTCCGACTACCCAGACAATTAATGGAGTTGTAACCTCCAAGGTTCTAGCGAGTTCTGATTCATTTATCAATGATTCGATAAGTCCAGAGATGACACCGACAAAACTTTATGGTTCCGAAAGATCATTTAGTAAAAGTTATGACAGCGTGGTATTGTTAGAGCTGCACAAATTAAACGGTCCATCAAAGCTCGATCTACCTCCCTCGACGATTCAAACTCGTAAAGTTGCAAATAGAGTGATAACGCACACGCGTATCTATAAAATGCCGGATGAGAGGTTCATCTGGTGTTTGAGTTGTGATCGCATCCCTACTTTGCCTGTAACGGGACAGTGCGGGCATACGCGATGTTCAAAGTGTGTATAATACTTTTGATTTATACGTTATACATTCAACTCACAAATTATATATATTATTAATAAAGATTTGTTATTTCGTGTTTAGATGCGTGAAAGAAAATGATACTTGCCCTTGTGGAACTGTGGCGCCGAGGTCGCCCTGTGTCAATACGGTTATCCAGGCAATTATTGACAAGATGCTGCAATATGAATCTGGAAATAGGTACTTTTCTTGCTTAAATATGTTTGCTTCGGAGTATCGCAATGTATATGCTTATTATGTGTTTTTATCCAGGTTCATTACTAAGGGTGCGGTTCATCCTAAAGAAATGAACCGCAGAAAGACATCCTCACCAACATCTATTGCAGGTATGTTTAATTTAGCTTTCTAAATTGTAGATAGGTTTGCTATGTTTGTTATTTATGTACTTAATTATTAAAGCTATTTGCACTTGGCCCTATTTACGTGTTGTCTGTTTTGTCTTATTTATATTTTTAATTTTGGCCAGCGCTGCTCTGCGATTTTGTACTGCTTAATGTAATGACTGTAGCATGGTAATACTCGTATTATCATTGTTCTCCCTGCCTCCCTAGTACTGGTACGCTCCGAGATAAAGTATTACGTAACATTTGTTGTATAATGGATTCGACCGAATTAAATTCTTATTTAGGCCGAGGTTGTACCGGTAAGCCAGTGTGTCGCGTCGAAAAGAGCCAAGTAAACTTCTTTAAAATACCACCGAGCTTTAATATGCTCAACCTTGACTTAAATTTCCGAATAGGTTTTGGAACGAAGGTCCTTATCGCGCGTTGTGAAAGGGGGCTAGATGGAAAATTACGACACTTTTTGATTTTACGAATGACGACACTTTTTTTGAAGTGATTCAGTGAGTTTTACAGAGATGGCGCTGTACAACAAAACTTAAATCGAAAGGAACTTCGTTCCATCCGGGTGTCCCTTGACACCTCTCATGTTTTTTATATTGTTTTATATTGGCTGGTAATAAAAAAAAAACATTTTAAAATTGTTGGCGTACATTACTTTTCAAGTTCAGTGCTTAAATTAGCAAAGTTCTTTAAAATACCGCCGAGCTTTAATATGCTCAACCTTGACTTAAACAGGATAGGTTTTTAAGTAATGCTGTTTTACATTGGTGGGTAATAAAATAACATGTTAAAATTATTGGCGTAAATTATTTTTGCTGTTCAGTGCTTTTATGTAAATTACGTTATTACTACGGTATATACATTGTGGATTTAAGTATATTGAGCAGTTCCTTGTTCCTCCTCTATAGAGAAGATCCAGAGCCGAACGTAGACGCTTTCCGCTCTAAGTAATTTACTGCATTATGTGTGCGTACGAAATGTTACACTACGTATACGCACGGAACGTCGCGTCGTTTGTTTTCACTGTCATTGTATATTGTCTAGTTCACCGGTAGGAAATGCTATGCGATACAATTACTCTTAACTTACTTGTCGCTGCATTGTTGCATTCACATGTACTTTCATAGCTAAACCTTATTTTTTATTATCATTTTGTGTAGCTTTTATTTTTAGCATTGGGAACATCTATTTTACCCGTATTTTACCACACAATAGCTGGCATGTTTTAATTAACAAGTTTTTTTTCCAGTGTACTGTTAACCTTTGTTTTAATTTTTTTGAAGTGGAACTTTTATGTTTGCAACGTTTTACCGTTACGGTCGCATGAGCAGTACGACAAAAATTCGTGTCATTTATAAATGAAAAATGAGTTTCAATTTAATACGAAAAAAGCGACATGTCCTTAAGAAGCTTAGCTTTGTATTAATCTATTTTCGTTCTTATATTATCTTCGTACTATCGTACACTATTATGCGCAAACTTTTTTTATATTACAAATCAATTGGAAGACACCATTTGTTATTATCATCCACATATATTGATTTGATTGATTGACCTACTTTTACGATTACGATCGATGTTTGGTTCAATCCTGTTTATCGCCTATCTATACGCAATTCATAGTTGAGTCATGACTCCTTTCTATGTATAGTTTCAATCAATTAATTATGTATGAGCATCATTATAATTTCGATCGCTTAAGCGTACCTAGTCATTGTCATGTTATACTTTCCTCTTACGTGCGTTACTGAGTCTCTGCATCTGAATGCAGCGAGAACATACTGAATGAAATGATTATTATATTATAAAAGGCGTATTATGACACCACGTCGGCGTAGCGTGGGCGTCGTCAGCGATAATCGTACACCGACAAGGCTATTATGTAAATCGGCCATTTGTTTGCTACATTGCCATTATGTAAGTACATTGTCGGCGATTCAATGGAGAGCGCGGGTCGCAGGTTACGTTAGGCTCACGGTATTAATGTGTCACGCGGTGCGATGTGGAGCAACTGTTGTTCAGCCTTCCTGGATTAACGCTTCCTATTACATCCCTGCTAGTAAATAACAAGTTTATTATGAATGTGGACACCTCAATTGCGATTACTTCCAGAATAGACCCTCTTATAAGTACTGGGACAGGCACTTTGCCCTTGTTAAATAATATTTCCTTTTGATGTATACAACATTAATTTTACACTAATCATAAACGATCTGTCTGCCCTTGTAGCATTCAGAAATAGTTACGTAACGTTAGATATAAAATTCTGTTTGACATGATTCTATCCGCAATTCTGTATTGTTACGCAGATAAACATCTGCGACCAATGATACTTTGGTTTCAGTTTGAGGTTAAATACGCAATTGTCTTTCATTAATAGCATTTGATTATGGTGCTATAACAGTAATTATTACTTAGTAATTAATTGAAGACTACAAACCAAGGTCTGTCTTAGGTTTACCGATATAAATACATAGATAGGTACTTTAGAATTCAAATATTCTTCTCTATTACTTTGTTTTGTATTAGTATACACCGACTGTATTGTGTTACATCGACTGTGATTTTATAAACGCTTTCATTATCAGTAAATACGCTCACAATAATTTCAATAATTTTACTCAATGGCATTATAGATAGACATTTCGATTGTTTCTTACTAATCATTTTTCTATTCTTGAAGGTCTGCTTGCCAGCCAGTAACATTTTGTAAGACTCATCTCATCTACGACTCCGTATCGCACCTCACCTCACCTCTTCTCTCCTCACAACATAACATGACTCACCTCACGATTTTCTAACTTGTTTAGTTAGGGTTCCCTTCGAAGCTCGGTAGCGTTTGTGAATAGTCGCCGCTAGAAATCACCCGTCCAATTTCCGGCCCTAACATTCCTTAAATATTTGTAGTAGCCTAAGTTAAGTTAGGTTTATTTTAAGTATTGTTCTAGTACTACAAAATTTGGAGAAAGATAGTTTAAAAGTTGACTTCTACGCAAAATATAATAAACAAATATTATTACATTTGTTTTTTACCACCTGGTGTAAACGTTGGAAGGAAAATGAAAAATATCAAAAAAAAAAATTTCTGAATTTCAAAATAATTTAAACTATGTTAGGTTTATATAATCATATAGTTGGTCTATCAATGTATACAATATATATGTATACAAATGCCTATTAAAATCAATGCTATCGGTGCTTGGATCATAAGTCATCACATAACTCTAAATGCCGTAATTAAAACGAGTAGCCTCGAAAAACGATCGTGTTATAGGAAGGTAGGTACTTTTAAACTTGGAACTTATTTCTTTAATGAAACAAAAAGTACCGAAAAAGATTTTTCCTTATTGTTTATTCATTGTAGGTTGATTGTAGGTATGTCTGAAACAAACGAACTTCGTAATATTTCAAGGGTTGCCCAGAACAATAACGTCATCGAACTTCTCATAATGGTGCTAAGTTTCTAGCGGTATTATTACGACACTCTTTCAGCACTGCTTTAAGTCCTTGTTGCGTAAAAATGAGTCTAAAGGCATTTACAGATAATTTGTATTAATTTGCTTATAGTAATCGTCCATTTGTGGTGGTTTACCCTGACATAAGACGTTTTATATGTAGGTAAAATATTTTTACTTTAACAACAGATTGCCGATTGCTGAGCGATTATTTTTGAACGCAACTGTTTTAAGCGCAAAATGCCCCATTTACAAAATTTTGTCGAGCACAGTATTACTTACTTATTGTAAGATATGGAAACAACTGCAATTCTTAGAGTGTTGTAACTCGCTAAATGTTGCAAAATTGGTTGAATAGCGCAACGGCTTTACTTAAGCAAAAAATGCTGCAACGCACTAAATGTTGCAAAATTGACAACGCCGCGATGCCACGGCTTCACTTAGGCAAAAAATCGTATAATATACGGGCGGACCGGGCGCTTACTCTCCTCACTCAGTCCATCCGTTATGTAATGTAACGCAAACTCTGACTTCATTGGATTACGTAACACTAGGTATTATGTAGCGTTGCGGACAAACTGTCGCAGGTATTGGGCTTCTTTGATAAATTATTACATTTTCAGCTTAATTATCGCAGAAATTGTAATATTTTATAGTAATGTTCATTTAAAAATTTTGCTTAACAGTTTCTACGAGGCTCTGCCCCAGAACGCTTCGCTCCGCGAATGGCTTTATCTCAACCAAAAAATATTATTCAACCGCCGGGACGTACGAAGGGCGTGTGCCGATGACTCCACAGGTAAACATCTGTAAATCTGTCATAATAACAAACTTGTGTTTGTGATATGGACACAAGAAATGTATGAGATTATGCAAAATGGCAAATTAAAGTCTGGTAATAAAATGTGTATCAGATTATGCATTGCTTATGGTTATATTAATAAGGTTATGACCTTATTAATACAATGTCACTTGAGCTACATATGGGATGTCTAATCTTTTGGGTACTTATTTAAAAATAATTCGATTAAGCAAACTCGACTTGTGATATTGCATAACGCTAAAATAAAACGAAGGTCGATTGCTTTATGTAGAAATCAAACTTTTGTACTTATGTAACAGTGATTCAATTAAGCATTCAATGCCATTTAATTACACAATGTCTTTGTACATTTCGGCTAGGGATGTCGTTAAGGCGTTATGACTTAGTTCTGCATATTATGTTTGAGTAACCAGGTTAAGTAGAGCTAAAAGGAATTGGGCATGCCAATGTTATTGGTCCGTAGGAATTCAGTCTGCTTTATCATGCTCCGATCAAATACTGAATTCCGTTTGTCGTGCCAACCGTACTTCTATGATCGTCATAACGCCTATTATGTATTTGGTGTTATGAACGTCCATGGGCGGCGTGACCTCTTTACCATTGTGTTACCTATTGACAAACATTTTAAAAATTTGGTTCGCGCAGACGGCGTACCGTTGTCCTCGGTACAGAATTGGTATGATTCTTTACTAAGGAGCGATTAAAGTAACTGTTAGTGACTCTGAGTTGGGGCGTAAGACCATAAAAAAAACCCCAAAGAAAGCAACAAACTCAATCATAGCACTCACCGCTCGCGCTGTTAAGAAGTTTAAAAGAGAACAACATCTTTAAGGGCTTTAATATACGTACGCTTGCCTTGCTTTACCGCAAGGATTGTTCCTTCTGTAGGCCATGACTTACATACGGGGTTGTTGGCAGGGTCGTCTGAAGCGCGCCCGGGAGCTGTTGTCTTGCGGCGAGTACCGCGCGGCCGTGCCGCAACTGGCGCGCGTCGCGGCCTCGTCTGCGGCGTCCGCGCGCATCGCACGCTCCTTGCTCGCACAGGTATTGTGGACGTTATGAAGTTTATTACAGTACAATACACTTTATTGTACGCCAATATAACAGTGTACATGTAAAATTGAAAATATATTACACAATGTATAAAAATTATATAGTTACCTACACGTTTATGAAGTTTCTAAACTGGCATGTTCTGCGATTTTGATAAATGTGAGGATTTTTTGTTCAAGAAATTTGTTTATAACTCGATTAAAGTACCATTTAACTAATAATAACATAGCTATGAACTTATGAAGTATGATTATTAATGTAAGTATAATTTTCATTAGCTAACTAAACCATAATGAATATGCTCTCATTGGAATCGCATTTAATAAGGTAACATGATGTAAAAGCAATCCGTTCTTAAGTTCCATAGAGATATACGTCTGTATATGAGCTCATTGTAAATACCTCGAATAATTGGTCTTTCAACTGTTTAGTAAACCGGCTTGTGATCTTGAGTTCTCTTATAATGTTAAATAATGATTGTTATATATACTTATATGAAACTAGTTACCTATGCGCACACACATGGACATTACGGTACTTTGCTGTGTATACTTAATGATAAACAGTTCAATTCAACAGTGGCGGCAGGAAACAAGTTTAATGTCCTATAAGTATGACAACTCGTATATCGCTTTGGATTTATCTCCTTGCTAGAAAATGATAATTATTATTCTACTTGTAATATTATTTTGTTACAAAATAAAATAAAAAGACATAAAGTACAGAAGGTGATGTACCTTTTGTAACTTAGGTGTAAAATAAAATACAGTATAAAATGGTGCAAACGCAATCGACGTAATTATCTCTAGATATATTATACACATAAATCAGTAACTGTCCCACTGTTGAGCGTTTAGGTTTTTTAAGAAATAAAAGGGATTATTATACATATGTATATCACAATCACAAGTAAATAGATCTTTGCGAAAAATTTATTTAACACTCAATTGATAG
Organism: Thymelicus lineola; assembly: GCA_963932265.1. Taxonomy (NCBI): domain Eukaryota; kingdom Metazoa; phylum Arthropoda; class Insecta; order Lepidoptera; family Hesperiidae; genus Thymelicus; species Thymelicus lineola. The sequence goes on from OZ010680.1 coordinate 16,570,829, forward strand.
ATTTTCTCACAATGTTTCGCATTTATCCAAAGTATTGAGGTAGGCAAAATGAGATAAGAGAGTTTCCTTATATTTTTTGTCGCGGCCTCGTCTGCGGCGTCCGCGCGCATCGCACGCTCCTTGCTCGCACAGGTATTGTGGACGTTATGAAGTTTATTACAGTACAATACACTTTATTGTACGCCAATATAACAGTGTACATGTAAAATTGAAAATATATTACACAATGTATAAAAATTATATAGTTACCTACACGTTTATGAAGTTTCTAAACTGGCATGTTCTGCGATTTTGATAAATGTGAGGATTTTTTGTTCAAGAAATTTGTTTATAACTCGATTAAAGTACCATTTAACTAATAATAACATAGCTATGAACTTATGAAGTATGATTATTAATGTAAGTATAATTTTCATTAGCTAACTAAACCATAATGAATATGCTCTCATTGGAATCGCATTTAATAAGGTAACATGATGTAAAAGCAATCCGTTCTTAAGTTCCATAGAGATATACGTCTGTATATGAGCTCATTGTAAATACCTCGAATAATTGGTCTTTCAACTGTTTAGTAAACCGGCTTGTGATCTTGAGTTCTCTTATAATGTTAAATAATGATTGTTATATATACTTATATGAAACTAGTTACCTATGCGCACACACATGGACATTACGGTACTTTGCTGTGTATACTTAATGATAAACAGTTCAATTCAACAGTGGCGGCAGGAAACAAGTTTAATGTCCTATAAGTATGACAACTCGTATATCGCTTTGGATTTATCTCCTTGCTAGAAAATGATAATTATTATTCTACTTGTAATATTATTTTGTTACAAAATAAAATAAAAAGACATAAAGTACAGAAGGTGATGTACCTTTTGTAACTTAGGTGTAAAATAAAATACAGTATAAAATGGTGCAAACGCAATCGACGTAATTATCTCTAGATATATTATACACATAAATCAGTAACTGTCCCACTGTTGAGCGTTTAGGTTTTTTAAGAAATAAAAGGGATTATTATACATATGTATATCACAATCACAAGTAAATAGATCTTTGCGAAAAATTTATTTAACACTCAATTGATAGATTTTCTCACAATGTTTCGCATTTATCCAAAGTATTGAGGTAGGCAAAATGAGATAAGAGAGTTTCCTTATATTTTTTGTGCTGGTTATTAAATTGAAAGGTCAATTATTGCATGGCCGTGGAATAAATAGTCACAAGTATTGTGTATTATTTTAAAGTACAGGGTGATCTAAACGTGCACTTATAAGTCATCTTTTTTCGTGACTTAAATAATATTTTTAGACCTTGCGAAATTACACATGACTTGAGGAGGTTCTAAATACCGTGCATAGAAACTCAAAGTCATGCGTTTTCATACCGTGTCAAAAAGGGCTACTTCACGCACCGCAAAGCGTGTACCTGAACGGTCTCATTGTGTTATAAACAGTAAACAATATTATTTACTTTCCCTTGGTCTGAAATATATTTGCTATCGCTGATGTCCATCGGCGGCGGTTTCTGCTAGTTTGCTATTTAAAGTAATAACATAAAAAAAACTATCTTTACTCTACAGGCAATATCGGCGCTTAGCCAGAATCGTGACCCGCGCCGGCTTACCAGAGAGTTATACAAGGCTATTCGCCAACAATCGGCCGTCAGTTGGTTGAAGCCTTCAGACTTGGAGTGTGTGTTGTGTTACCACACGTACACGAGCCCCGTGACCACGCCGTGTGGCCACACCTACTGCAGGACTTGCATCGAACGCTCCTTGGATTACAGGAAAACTTGCGCCCTGTGTCTGCGTCCACTCGACGACTTCAATTTGGCTGCGGTGAGTCTTATCATGTAACTTATTCACGTAGAAGTTACTGATCAGTTTATTTCGCATTACTGTTGTGAATAGCTGACAAGTAAGGAGATGGGAAGTGGTCACTGCATGGATGTCAGTATCATCAAAGGCATCACCGATCAGTTGCCTACCAACCAAGAAGATAGAGGAAAAGTACTGGCTCTCAAGGCACCAGCCAGAACACCGATGAGTTGTTTGGCAGGTGATTGAAAAATGAGTTTTTGCTTGTGTTGTTGTAGCATGTTTCACAGAAAGGGTAATAATACTAGTAATATAAGTAACTCAATAAATATATTGAACTTATAAAATTCATAAGAAGCCCCGCCAGGTTGGCCTGTCTGTCCGAAATCTATTCTTAAGGATTAAGAAGTCAAAGTTAGCTTGTAGGTATGTACTATTATGTAGTTGTATAGCGTGTATATACATATTATTTAAACAGTTCAAGCAAAGGTTTGAAAAATTGCCTTACTGCAGCTTTTGCAATTTTTATAAATTAATATTTTTATCTAATACTAGCTGTTGCCCGCAGCTTCGCACGCGGAAATAATGCTTATTATGAAATTATATTTGTACCCCTCACAGAAGATAATTTAATAACAGGTTAATTTATATTGAATTTAGGACTTTATAAAGTAAAACCTACGATACAATCACAAATCATTCCTTGGGCGGCGGGTTTTGAAAAATAAACAATATTCACATTTATTTTTAGTTTTTTTTTTCTTTTTCATGAAAAATTTGAAAAATTCGAAAACATGTATTCCATCAATTAAAGGAGAAACGTTTGAAGCAAAGGAGGTGGCCAACATCTGTATGGGCATTTGCCCCACTTGTGAAACATAATGTACACATTTTAATTTTACCTTACATTAAAGCTTACAATATCTACTTTGATAATTTCGTCAATAAAAATCTTCAGAACTTGGGATTCTCCTTTCACAGGCAGTTTTAGCTTTTGTAGTTTGACATTCTGCAAAACATAAGTAATCGTGGAAAAATGTTTTAAAGTGACATTTTTATATTAAATAAATATTATTTATCTTTTAGATAATTCATTTAATTATTTTTTTTAATTTAATTATGCTTTTATGACCTTATACGTACAAAAAAAGTACCAGCAGTACCAATACCTATCTGGAAATATTCACAAGCAAATTCAATATAAATAAAACTGCATATTGATATTATATTAAGTGTATAATTATAAACATTTAGGTACACATATTATGTAAAAATTGAGGAATAAAATAAAACAATGGTATCAAACAAGGCAAATAAGGTAATGCATTTACTTGTTCTCTATTCGGGATTAGCAGTGATTAATATTTTATGAAGCAAATGCCACTCATTTGAATATAAATGAATTTCGCAGACTCAAGAATGGACAGGTACGTAATAGCGATACTATTTTATCAACATCCTCTTAAATCTTAACAAATGTTGGTATTAAACACGACGTTCCTGCGCATTCTCTATAATACAATGACGTGAAGTATTAGATAATACAGTGGTAACTGCTGAACTGCATGTGGAAAGCTGTTGGGGTAAAATAGACTGTAAAACTGGAGGTTTGGGAATATTATGTTGCTCTTCAGGAACTTCAGGCACTGATATCAGTGGCACATTTCTTTGCAATACCAACTAATTGCCTTTCTGCATGAGCAAAACACGTATGACATGACAGGTTATTTCGCCAGCTCAAACCCTTAAACAAAGATAATTAATAACGTTAGGGCTTGAAGTTCAAAACAATCACGGATATAATTTTTGAACTTTTTTGAACTTTAGGGATCTTTTATATTTATTTATTTTACAATTTCTAGCATAAGTTTTTGGTCGATGGAAAAATCGTAGGGAACCCAACATATTCCGAGAGATTTTTATATGTACTACAACTTAATGTTGGTTCACTTTGATATTAATTAAATTCATATCCATGTCTCCTATGAGAGAAGAAGCCTTTGCCTTGACCTTAAAAATTAATAAAATGATGATAAATAGATGATACCTGATGCTCAGCATTCCAATAATTAATAGTTTGGGTATTGTGGTTACATGGGTCCAGTACGTGATATCTCAATCGTCTAACTCAGCGACCACAGCCTTTCAAATCAATATGTGGCCCAACTGCCGTCTTGTTCCGTCAGTTTGATCATTTAGTAATAAGAAACATGAATGGCAAATTGTTGCATTAGCTATTAGTAGTACTACTATATTAAATATGTACTATTATTTCTTCTGTGCTAGTAGCTGAAATTAAAAATTATAATAGTTATAAAATAGAAACAAAAAATGTTAGGAGCCTATTATACACATTATTTTCTAAACGTAGAAATAGCGAGATATTCTAAGAGTAATATTGCAAAAAAAAAACATAGTAATATTGTACATTGCCGCGTGAACGTAGTCTTAGCTGTAAGCACTACTTACTTAATAGTAAATAAAAATGCCATACCTGTACTGCAGTGATCCATTCTACCAATATGGATTGAAGGTTTCTTGCTAGCGAAGATATTGAGTGACGCGCCATGCACTCAATATCAACCGCGCATTTAATGCACCTCACGGCAAAAAATCAAATACTTACAATTATTATTTTGCAGAAATCAAACTCAAAAATCAAATGACAATATAGCAGACATCTGCATTTCTGTCAGCCAATTGTCAACCTCCAGTGACAGCAATTGAGGAAGTAGAAGATCAAGTGTATATAATACAACTTATTTTTATTGTTAATTTATTATAACTACTAATGGCGGAGTTCAGAAGAAAATTAAAATTCTAGTTATGTTATAATAAATGGATAACATGTCTTTTCAGAGGACTAAAACCTTGTACAAATAAGAGTATTTTAACTGTTTCCGGGGTATATGTTGGCCACCTCCTTTAAAGCAAATTGTGGATATTTTAAAAATAATCCATATAAAGTTTCATCTTGTTTCCAGGGAAACCTTTTAATTTTTCTGGATGAAAAGTTTTCTGAAATATGACCAAAAGTATAAGAAACAACCTAATTTCCGTCAAAATCAGTTCAAGGGTTTTGATATGATGCCCGGACAGACAAACAGACAGACAAACAATAACTTTAAAAACAAATTTTTGGTGCTGTAACATGTTATTGAAGTGTTATTTATTGGTTAAAAAATTCAATACTAATCCCTCTCCCTCTTTCTCTCTCTCTCTCTTCCACTCATAGTCCCTCTCCAGCTTCCTGTCCCTCTCCCTCTCCCACTTCCTGCCCCTCTCCCTCTCCCGTTTCCTATCTCTCTCCCTCTCACGCTCCCTCTCCCGCTTCCTGTTTCTCTCCCGCTCCCTCTCCCTCTCACACTCCCGGTCCCTCTCTGCCGCTTCTTGTCCCTCTCCCTCTCCCGGTCTTGGTTTCTTTTCTGCTTCCTTTCCCTCTCCCCTCCCACTCCAAAATTAATATATAAATTTTCATGTTGTAATTTCAAAAATGACGTGTGTACTGAGTTCCATCCTCAAAATTAACCCTTTAAGGGATGATTTTCCAAAAAATGTGTTAAAAAGTTAAATTTTGTTTATTAATACAAACTTACATAAATTTCATATTTATACCTCGAAAACTGGTAAGCTTTTTTTTGTTCTTTTTTTTATATCTTATAAGTTAATGCTTGACTACAATCCCACCTGATGGTAAGTGGCGATGTAGTCATTGGTGGTAAAGCGCATTAACTTAGTAAAAGCCTATTCACTCTTGCCTTGAAGACACTCACATTATAATCGAGCGGGAATACCGACGCGGGCAATTTATTCCAATCCTTCGCTGTACGTATAATAAATGACGAAGCGAAGCGCTTTGTCCGTACAGGGGGAATGTCAACGACGAATGGATGGATACCCGCCGTGCGTCGGGACGTTCGATGGTGGCATGGGGATGGCGGAATCAAATCATATAATTCCTGCGCACACTCTCCAAAATGTATCCTGTAGAATACCGAGAGGCTAGCAACTCTGCGCCTGTGCTCGAGGCTCTGAAGATTGGTCTCAACCAATTTAGGGTCACCAATAAGTCTCTTAGCACGCCTCTCCATTGAATCCAATGCTGACAGGTGGCATTTGGCAGCACCAGCCCAAATGTGACAGCAGTACTCCATACAAGGCCGAACCTGTGCTTTATATAAGGTTAAGAGTTGTTGTGGTGTGAAGTACCGCCGCACCTTTGCTAGGATTCCAAGCTTCCTAGCAGCTACTTTAGCTTTGGATTCAATGAACCGCCCAAAGTTAAGGTTCGAGGATATCTCAATGCCCAATAACTGAAGGCGGTCGGTGTATTCCAGGGATACATTCTGAAGAGTAGGAGTCAAGATGAACGGACTCCTTGCTTGATTTCTATGTAGTTAACTACCAACCCCTATTTTTAGGGGATGAATTTCGAGAAAACCGTGATACAGTTATTTTTTGTGTCTAACTATAAGCTTAAATACAAATTTTCACCCTTCTTACTTCAAAACTGACGAAGTTCCCATACTAACTTGCGCCGCCTTAATTAACCCTTTAGGGGATGACTTTCCAAAAAACGTAATACATACTTCAAAATTTAAAATCTATTTTTGAGCTAATATGTAAATTTTCATGTTTTTAATTTCAAAAATGACGAAGATACATACTGACTGTTGTCCTCTAAATTAACCCTTTAAGGGATGATTTTCCAAAAAAATGTGTTAAACTTAATTTTTGTTTATTACTATAAACTTATATAAAAAATTTCATATTTATACCTCGAAAACTGGTGAGGTTGATTTGTATGTAATTGACTACCAACCCCTATTTTTAGGGGATGAATTTGGAGAAAACCATGATACAGTTATTTTTTGTGTCTAAATATAGGCTTAAATACTAATTTTCACCCTTCTTACTTCAAAACTGACAAAGTTCCCATACCAACTTGCGCCGCCTTAATTAACACTTTAGGGGATGATTTTCCAAAAAAACCTAATATTTCAAAATTTAGTTTGTAATTTTGAGCTAATATGTAAATTTTCATGTTTTTAACTTCAAAAATGACGAAGTTGAGTACTGACTGTTGTCCTCTAAATTAACCCTTTAAGGGATGATTTTCCAAAAAAATGTGCAAAACTTAATTTTTGTTTATTACTATAAACTTACATAAAAAAATTCATACTTATAACTCTAAAACTGACGAAGTTGGTTTGTATGAAAATGACTTCGGACCCCTATTTTTGCTACTTAGGGGATGAATTTCCAAAAATCCGTTCTTAGCTGACGTCTCCTTAGCATAATCTATCTCCCTGCCAAATTTCGTCATAATCGGTTCGGTAGTTTATGAGATTTTTTGTTTAATCAGCGGTGTGTCTCTTTTCAATTTTATATATATAGATATAAAATTCTCGTGTCACAGTTTTCGTTGCCATACTCCTCCGAAACGGCTTGACCGATTTTGATGAAATTTTTTGTGCTTATCCGGTATCTATGAGAATCGGCCAACATCTATTTTTCATCCCCCTAAATGTTAGGGGTAGTCCAGTCCACCCCTAAATTTTTTTTTTATTTTTTAGACAAAATTTTTAATTTCTATTTTTTTATGATACAACATACAAAAATACATACAATCCTCAATTTTCACCCTTCTACGATCAACCCTTATTTTTTAATAGCCATTTTAGTAATTTAATCCTGCTCGAAAACTGATCAATTGTTAGGCGATACGAAGTTCGCTGGGTCAGCTAGTAATTCATAAAACTTGGATGCAAAATCAATTCCTCACGCAGTAAAGATTGATTAAAATGAAATAAATGTTATAAAAATGTTTGACAAACAATTGTTTTGAGTCCAGGTACTGTTCGCAATAACGCGAGGACGGGTTACTATAATTTTAGTTAAGTACATATAAAAGACTAGGAAATCGCCCTCGTTTCGCTTCGGAAAAAATAGTAAAAAAAAAATATAATATAGCCTATGTCACTCGGGGATAGTGTAGCTTCCCAACAGTGAAAGAATTTTTCAAATCGGTTTGGTAGTTTCGGAGCCTATTCAATGCAAACAATCAAATCTTTCCTCTTTATAATATTAGTATAGATAAGTAAGTAACTGCACATGGCCTACGATAAAATAATCCACACGCGTAATCTGTTTACATAAGAGACAATCTATTTTTATAACGCTTATCTTGGTCGGGTTATTTACCGATAAATTACTTAGGAATGACCGATTTTACTTGGGGTACAGATTTTAAGTATCGCATAACAATGGAAAGGTCTATGGCCTGGTAAGTTTCAGCTATCCTCGTGAAAGCCCAAAACTGAGAGGGCTTATGTTCAAGTATATTGCTACTATACCATAAACATATTAAAAACTTTTTGGCCTATTTTCATTGATCGTCTGGGTTCGTATGCAGGGTGTTGCAGATTTCTGTCATTATACTAAGATTGCGCATACATTCTGTGACATGGTGAAAAAGGTAGAACACCGAAAACATCGAAGGAAAATGATGTTTTTCAATATGCGTCACCAATTAGTCTTGTCTTGTATAATGTTCTTGAGTGATGAGAATTTGATCATGACTCATAGTCATGATTCAATATCAGAAAACTATACATACCTACATATTTCACTGAGTGTGCATAGTGGAGTTTTGGTGCTCATTCTATTTATCACACTAGTTACTGGTAACATTGGTATCAATCAGTCTTGTATTCATAGTATAGACGAAATATTTGGCTTTAAATTGCTGATTTTGGTAACAGTCAAATGTCCCCCCCCCCCCCCCCTTTTGCCGGCTAAACGGTTGGAGTTGGACAAGTGAAAAAATTCTCAAAATAGCTTGTATTATGAACTTACAAGGAAACGAATCAGGGCTAATAAATAGTAGTAGGTTAGTGAGTAATAGTTGATAAACTTACTACTTTGGAACCCTACATTACGCGTGGCCTGACACGCACTTGCCTGGTTTTTTATTTTTTAATAAAGCCGACGAACAAGGCTAAGAGCTTGATATTATGAAGTTAGCACTACTATAAGTATAGTAGTAGCGGTGTAGTATTAGCGGGTACAGCGATTAAGATGGTTGCGAAGAACTTTATTGGCTCTCCGACACCTCGACTGGATAAATATTTCACGACTATGCTTATTCGTGCAAAGCGTTTAATTATGGATAAACGCTTTAATGGATAATGACTTTAACGATGTAGTTATTTACGTGTCATTGTATCATATCATATACACGTACACGATACCCAACAAGCCTTAGATATCGGTGAAGCGAGAGCGCGACCCAGCTCCGATAACGAGCCACTGAACCTGAGCGATTGACCTGTTAATGATTTTTTTAAACTTTTTAAATTCTTCACAGATGTGTATTTATGTTGTTAGAATACTAGTCACCTTAATTCAGTTGGAAATTCAGTTGGAAACGCCTTAATAACCGAAACCACTATGTAAATTTTATATTTACCCCATTTCATTATTCCCATTTGATAAATTACAAACATAATATTCATTCAACGAAACCATAATGTATATGAATAGCAGGCCTGGCGCACTCCGCATTTTGGCTGTGATGCGATGACGTTGCAAGTACATGCCGCGTTCGGCGTTCCGGGCTTATTCAGAAAATTCAAGACAACCCTAACATTGACAGGGAGGATAAGAGATAGTGTGACAAAATAAGGTGTAATTCAAATCGCAAAGCGCTAATCTTCAATAGATGTTGCCTATTTCTCTAGTCATAACTCTTATCCTCTCTGACAACGTCAGGGTTGTCTTTTTTTCTTGTGATGACATGTGTGATAGATTACGAATGTATGAAACGACCGGCGCACAGTGGGACGAAAATCAGCTTTCATAGACATAGGAATGTTAATTCATAAATATCGCTGTTTTTGTTGGATATGGCTTTTGTTTACAGTAACTAAGCCTACATATGTAAAAAAAAGTAATTGGGCATTTATGCGAATGATTTATATTGTTTTCGAGAAAAAATTGTATGGAGCTTTCTTGAAAAATCCGATTTTCTACGGACCTGCAAGTCAAACCGTAATATCCTTCTAGGGAGTGTTACTACTAATTATTTGTAATTTTTTGACATATCACATACAACGGTTACTTCTGCAGAATTTTTTTTAAAAATCGATATGTGTGATCCTTTTTTTATTTAATTTTATTGCATTGAGTTTTTTAAACACTAAGTACTAATTACATTTTATTACCTTTCTGGTGTGAATAAGTGATATTAACTAAGTAAACAATTATATTTTCTAATAGAACATACCAAAAAAAATTGTTATTGTTATTTTATTCTGAAAAGTGATTAGGTAATTAGGTAGGTTATTCTGAAAAGTGATTGGCTAATTAGGAATGAATTCTAGTAATAATAAAGAAGTAAAGATATGAGCACTAATTAACTATTATTAAAGAGAGTAATTAAGAAATCGTCAATTTGCTAATCATTTAAAATCAGTCCTATAACAACTATAAATGAACAATATTTTTAACACATAATTCAGTTTATTTCAAACTTTTGTGCTGTTAACATTAAATCGTAATCCCGAACTGTGAAATATTTAAAATGGAAAGTCTGCGTACCAATTTAGACTTGTTTGTTGTGCTGAGAAGGGAAGGTACTTCATTCGATTATGAAGTATTGTTTAGTGCAGTTGTAAATCGACTTGGTGATAGCATTTCGGACGAAGATCGGGTGACACTTAAGGAATTTTGTCGAAGATTCACACGTGCTGCATCACAAAGATGGCAGAAATCTCACCGCATTCTGGATACATTCAGAAAGCAGTACGAAAATTGGCTTCAGTCTAATGTCGATTGGCCAAGTTGCGTGCCAATCAGTATGGTCATGCCACAATCCAGTGAAGAAGAACAGCCAGGACCTAGTGCACTTTCAATCTGTCCAGGACCATCGACATCATCTATTGGGACAATGACAAAAACATCAAGGAAAGCATTTGAAGATCTTGGAAGCAAACAAAAGAAGAGAAGGTCTGATGATCACAAAAATGAAAATCCAAATGAATTGGCATATTCCGCTGCAGTTCTTTTAAAGGAAGAAGGTCGTGAAGATATCGCATCTGTTATCGAATATATGTTGAAGAATCCAGAAGCAGCAACAAAATTTAACGAAATGATTAACAAACCAGTTAAAAAAGTTATCTTTACTCCAGAAAAAGCACTAGGATTGCTTCTTTCGCTGAAATTGTCAAAGTGGCAATATATGACGCTGAGAGAGACTACCATCCGAGAGGGTGCAACTGACATTTATCCGTCATATTATAAAGTACAGCAAGTAAAAAAACAGTGTTACCCTAGTAAGCAATCAGTGACTGTAACGGATTCATCAGCAAGAATTACGCTTCAAGCATTGCTTGACATCACAGTGAAGAGGATCCTGGAAAGTCTTCCTGAAAGTGTGCAAAATAAGGACTTAAAGTTAATATCCAAGTGGGGCTTTGATGGTGCTTCGAACCAAAGTCGTTATAAACAGAAAATGGATGGACAACAAGAAGATTCAAGCATATTTATGACGTCCTTGGTGCCATTAAGCCTGACTGATGGAGACGAAATTTTGTGGTTGAATCCCAAGCCATGCTCAGCGTTATATTGTCGTCCAGTGCAGTTCACATTTATTAAGGAAAGTGAAGAAGTGGTCATCAGTCACAAAAAGCAAATGGACGACGAAATTAAGTTGCTTATCCCCACTGATTGCAACAGAAACAAGGTGAGCCATCAACTTAAGATGACAATGATTGATGCTAAAATTTGTACGTATCTTTCGGAAGCCAGATCGAATGCATCGTGTTATCTCTGCTTAGCTAAGCCTACAGAGATGAACCGCTTGGATATTGCAACGTCAAAAACAGTGAACAGTGATGTATACGAATTTGGACTATCATCGTTACACGCTCGTATAAATACGATGGAATGCCTTTTACATATTGCATACAGACTGGACTTCAAAAAGTGGGCTGCACGAGGACAAGAGCACAAGGATTTGCTAGAGAATCGAAAAAGAATAATTCAAAATAAATTCAAAGATGAACTCAATCTATTGATTGATATTGTGAAACAAGGCTCAGGGACAACAAATGACGGGAATACAGCAAGAAGGTTCTTCGAGTTCCCCGATATAACTGCAGCCATCACTGGGTTGGATGAAGAGCTAGTCAGAAGATTTGCTGTTATTCTTCAAGCAATAACATCTGGAGAGGTAATTGAGCTAATGAAATTTAAAGAATATGCACGTAAAACTGCAGAAAGATACGTGGAGTTATATGATTGGTACCATATGTCATCGACCGTTCATAAGCTGCTGATACATGGTGCAGACATAATCGCCAATAATAACATTGTTCCGATAGGTAAGCTTTCAGAAGAAGCCTCAGAGGCCCGCAACAAAGACTTTAGGAGATTTCGGGAACATAATTCGCGAAAAATGTCCAGGCAAGCTTCAAATGCCGATATATTAAATATGCTGATTCTTTCGTCTGATCCATTAATCTCTTCTCAAAGACCGAAATTGGAAACTAAGAAAGGTAAGGATTTCTTCGCTGAAACTTTAGAATTGATCAAGTTTCCAGAATCTCCATTTGAAGTTGTAGATATGTCCAATTTGGAACCTGATTCTGAATTGGGATCAGATGAAAGCGATTTTGATTAATTAGTAGATAAGTGCTTGTTGTATTTTTATTTTATTTTTTATACATTTTTTTATCATTTAAGGAAATTTTTTATTGCCCTGTACAAATTTTTCTGATCACAAAACATGGGGTCTGTTGACTTGCATCAGCTCCCCTCCCACAAACTTTAGTTAGTAATGTTATTTTTTTCTTTTGTAACTCTAGTCTTTAAGAGGCCTTGTTTGTAGAGATAAATAGACATTTTTATTTATTTATTTCTTGTATTGTTTTGTATAGTATTATCATACATAAGTAGTGTGTAGTAGGAGAGTTTAATTTTTTATTAATAGTTCTTTATTTTTATTTGAATATTATATAGGAAAATGTTATATAGTATACATTTTTTCATTTTTTTAATCAAGTGTTTTTGATATTTTTTGTCATAGTATTTGATATTTAAGCTCATTTAAATAATTTAATAAGCTAGCAACAATAAATATATGATATTTATAAATGAACAAAAGTATAATTATTTACTGCCCTCACTTCTCATAACTTATTAACTCTACAACGTGTCTGGGTTGCATGCTCTTACAAAATGATAATACACAATTTTTATCACTCATTTAGAGAATATTTAGAGTGGATGCCGAAAAATTAAGCTTTAAACTAAATAAAAAATGTACATTATACTTAACGATTTTTAAAAAAAATTCTGCAGCTGTAACCGTTGTATGTGATATGTCAAAAAATTACAAATAATTAGTAGTAACACTCCCTAGAAGGATATTACGGTTTGACTTGCAGGTCCGTAGAAAATCGGATTTTTCAAGAAAGCTCTATACAATTTTTTCTCGAAAACAATATAAATCATTCGCATAAATGCCCAATTACTTTTTTTTACATATGTAGGCTTAGTTACTGTAAACAAAAGCCATATCCAACAGAAACAGCGATATTTAAGAATTAACATTCCTATGTCTATGAAAGCTGATTTTCGTCCCACTGTGCGGCGTGGCGTGGCGGTGTGTAACAGTCCTCCTGAAATTGGCCCGACCGACACGTCGAAAGCGGTACGTACTTGTAACATAATACCAAAAGTGCGGAGTGCGCTTGGCCTGCCGAAACGTTAATAAAGGAGCTTTTAACAAGAACCTTCATGCTAACTTGTATCTTTTACCGAGCGAGATCCATGCGTCTCATGAGGCATGCGGCATGAGAAGTAGACAGTATCTTTGTTGACCTGTGATATAAGTAACAAATGTGGAGAGTATCGTCTTGGTAGATATATTTTTTTCGCGGTTTTCGCGTGATAATAGCACAGACATACTTACAGAAAAAATAAAAAATATAAAGTTTTATCGATGCCTGTATATATTTATAATTTACAAAATATGTTACCTGTATTTTCGAAATTAGCCAGATTTTAGATAAGATAATACGTAAAAATTGGTTTGTATAGACTTATAAAGTAGGGTATAGAGTAGGTATATAGGGTATCAAATAGAAATCAGGAGATTCTTTCGAATAGTATTCCATCAGATGTAAGTTCCTTCCATTTCAGTGAGAATCGGTGCAGCAGAAGTTAGAGGTCAACTCAAGTATTAGAAGTCCTTTGAATACGCGTAAGCCTTAATACGGCTTATCGGCTTCTTAATGTGTTTATCACTTCTTTAAAACTCATCTTTCACTGCCGATAAGAGATCGTGATATAGTCGTAGTAGCAATAACTGCATTATTGCGTTCCAGCAAAAAAATATAGTATTTACACATTTCTAACCATGAAATAAATCTAATGGAACGGATCGTTAAGGGATTAAATTGGTTTATAGGAACCAGCCGTCAGTCAACCGACAACAACGTACATATTTACGTAACATGGTCTTACAGTCCGTCTGCTGTCATTCAATCTAGTCTAGTCTCGTCTAGTCTAGTTAAGTCTTAGTACGAAGAATAATAGAACGAAGGTGAACTTACCTTGATGATGTTATTGCGAATGTTTATTTGATATCAGTTTATACTCACAATATACGTAAAATTTGACCATATAACTTGATTGTTACGATTATGTTAAAAACTACCGTAAAAATACGCTCTGAAATACGGAATTATTCCTATACATTAAAAGCCGTGGAACTAATTGGAACGTGTATTACATAATAGCATTTACAATGAAACATTTCTAGGTTTTATAACGTATATATATAACGTATATATTCGTGTCATTATCATGTCCTTAACTCACGTAAGTACTGTGGATATAATATTATAATTATGATTAACTTATTCTTAAGGCTATGAATGGTTAACTGCGATTAAAAGATATTTTATTTTTATTTCTTTGTTTATTGTACGAGTATTGTGTGAAAGTTTTGTTATCGCCTTGACTTAACATGTATCATTCATAATAGTAGTAAGATAAATAAAACAATTGCCGAAAGCTATCAATAAAATGTCCGCATTGTAAATATAAATTCAATACAAAACTAAAATCCGGTCAATAGTTTAAATACATGGTCGAGGTTTTTTCCAAAATCAGTGGGTTCGATTCCTGGCCAGAAATATTGATTCTTCGTATATCTTTACTTTCCAGAATTTGATAATTGTTAGCGACATCGAATGGTGTTAATAATATAGGATATATATTTTTTTTCAAAATCAGCATATTAATTTTTCAAAAATGTAATGATGCAGTTTTAGTTTTCATTAAAATCGGCCCCGAGGCTACTTTCAGCATTTATCGCTATTCTTCATAGTTTCAGATTTGGCCATCCACGCCACTTGAAAAATTCACCCTGTATATCTTGGCCATCACAAAAGAAGTAGTCTGGCGGCCCTAGGCTCTTGAACCATTTAGTTTCTCGTCTCGTTGACCGGGCTTTAGTATAAAATTAATTGTACTTTTATTTACTTTAGTATAAATCAATATTTAGGTAATAGGATTTCACGTAAGAATTACATTTATCAAAAAGGCATTAATGTGATTACTGGTATTATTTTATATGATCTATCCGCGAAGTCTGCCTAGCTAGCTACCACCCTTTTCTCCAAACCACTCGCCGTGTTCCGGCCGCATATTTGTAAATACCCGACGCTTCACCTGAAGTTGCTGCGTAAATAGCAGACGTGTCGGACTAACGCGACTGCTATTTACAAAATCCCGAAATTCCTTGTAAACAAGCTAACGCGTTCGTTATCTTGTTAACATAATAATGGAAATAAAATAATAGAAAATACAAATAGCGAAGCCCCCACCATGAAAAAACCTCTGAACTGAAATAGAAGTTGAATGATTTTATTTTACGAGAAAAACATAATAGGTTCTCTGCGAAGCGGAGCTCCTATAAATATGCATATGAAAAATTTTGAATATAATGTGAATTGTCAAGTTGTCAATAAAATAGTATTTCAACTTAATCTGAACGAAACATTGGGTCCATTTACCAACAAGTAGCTCGTCTGCTCATCTGTCGGCTATTTACATCAAAAATTAAAAAATGAATGGAAACTTCATTTATTTTTACGGGATTGTCTTTTTGGAATATTTATTCAATATCACGAGCGCAATACTATGAACATTTACTCGCCACTAACTGCCGAGTAGTTCTAGACTTACATAATAGGTCAGTGTAATCTTGGTCGGATTGTTTATGGGTTGTACTTGTATGATGAGAGTGTATGTAAGCTTAATAATTGGCTATTTATCGTTCTTCATCTGGATTGACGTACTCTATTATGCGCTGAATACTGGGAGCATTAATATATAGGCTTTAATCGAATACGATTGTTTTAAAAATCAATCAATCGGAAATACATGTATATTTCTTTAAGTTATTTGTCTGTGTTGTACAAATCGGTATGAATTCAATAGTTGCGGTAGAAAAATTTCGCAGCAGTGTCGGTGAATTGAAATAAATCTTCATTAAATACATCTGAGGGTCCTCTTCCTATTTTGGGCATGAAGTTTAAAAATCATGTCGAAAGAAACAAGCCTTCGGAAAAATATGTTACTTAATGTTATTTGGCATCTTTACCCAGATTTTGATATGCTATATTTTTTATGAGCATGGTATTGAGTATTAAGAAAATCCGTTTCACAAATGCCTTCCAAAGTGTTTACTTCATAGTCTGTACAGCTCTCGTAATCTCCAACTGTACCGAATGCAACTAGTGACTCTGCAATCGCAAGTAATTTATTTCCTTTCCAGTCATAGGATCAGAGTTGATCAACGCGCAACGGAGTGAATGAGCACTCCGTTCTATATTGTAAAACTAGTTCTTTGTTGTCTACCATCTGTAATACTTGCAGTTTGACCGGCGTGGCGTGTTCCAATACTTAGAATAATATTGACTTTAATAAAAATAGCGAACAAGAATGAAACTCACAACTATGACGTTGCACAGCGTTATCAAACGATGTAAATAAACCAAGTTTTTGACATCACCTGCATGCTACTGTAGTTACCGTAATTAGTTATGAGTTTTTAGGGTTCCGTATCCAATTTGGACACCTCACAGTATCGCTTAGCTTTGTGACCATAAGGAATAGAAAGGTGAAATTTGGCATGGGTTTAAAAATATATTTATCAAGCCGACAATGATAAAATAAAAATCTGTTTCTGTTTTCTATACATATAATTATGTAGAATAATTTTTAATGAATACTTACATAGCCGACATTAAAAGTGAACATCACTTGCAGACCCGTGAAACGGAGTTCGTGAGCGCGGCGCTGGCGGCCATCGACGCGGTCAGCTCGCCCTCGCCCCCCGACCCAGATGTAATCCCTATCTTCGTGTGCACTGTTGCTTTTCCGTCGTAAGTATTACCACGAAACATATTATTATTATTAAACGCTTCACACTCATAGTCCCACTACGATTCCCTTTGTCGTGGGTGCCGTGGACAACACTAGGGTCGGCAGATGACAAGACTGAAATATCTGGACAAAATTTCAAAAAGTCGGATTTTTCGGGACAAATTTCGTATTGGAACTGACGGGACTTGTACTTGTATTTTTTCGGAACTTGTCTGGACATCATGTGAAATTTCGGGACAATCCAGACGAATCCTGATCATCTGGCAACCCTTGACAACACACAAAGACAAGATCAAACACATCCAGACAGAGAACAGACAATCAAACTGATCCGTGGCCGACGAGCCACTTGATGGTAATTCATAATTGTGATCATCGTCACTCATGGACATCAGTAACACCTTAGGCATCGCAGATGCGTTACCGGCCAAGAAAAAAAATACAGAAAAAACTGGATCTCTTAGCTAGAAGCATGGAATACGAAGAGATGTTTAGCGGCTGACTTAGTAGGGTAGAGGGTGGTACAAAGAGAGAGTAGTCTTACGTTTTACGATTGGTTTTTGCGTGTATGCCTTATATTATAAATATTATACGATATTATTAAGTAGATAAATAACAGCGTACAAAACAAAGAAGACTTGGCTCCTTTGACGTATAGTACTCTGCTTGTAATGGACGTCGTCCATTATGTATACACTTGTCATGTTTGTACAAGGCACAATGAACAATTGTTACATAACAGATAATGCCTTTTATGTCGTGTCATGTTATTGTCAACAAACCATATCATTTGTGCTGTTTACATAATATCATTAAATAAATAAATTCAGTATAGTAATTGTAGGGAATTGCAATTTGCAACCAAGCTGTATTTGAAATTCAGTTACGTTGTTTAATTATGCAACCATCGCGTACGGCAGTTTCAATCGTTATATCAGATGTTAAAAGGTCGTGTTATATGCCAATGTTATACTTCTTAATTCTTGACTTTGTAATAATGTTCAAGCTTCTTTTTGATTAGCCGGCAACGCATTGATGATGACTAGACATCGGATTATATGCATTTGCATGTTTGCATATGCAAATGCATAAGTAATAATAATAATCCTTTATTTCAGGCATAATATATCCATCCATATTGTGTTAGTAGGTATGTCTTACAAGCTAGTGTTAGTAGACATAAAATCAGTATAACATTATTAATAACATTTAATCATCAAAATGAATATTTAAATGACATAATTGTCCAGTTAAAATAAAATTCATTCATAAAACGCTATTTTTTAGCGTTACTGCTTATTTTAGTATTTTTTCACTGATAGTGCATCTTCAGTGTTAAATATGGTATATATACATATATATACGGTGACCATACGTCCCACTTTCAGGTTGTCAGTCTGTCCAGTTGTCCCCCGCGAGAACAAAAAGCCCCGCTTTGTATATGTCACCGGAATATAATAAGAACCGTAAGTTTATAAATTTCCTAGGAAATTTATAAACTTTCGTAGGATTCTAAACGAGAGATAAATTGTATTATTTTACGGCCACATTTTCGGAAATTGATAAACTAACCGAGCTCACTCGTAAAATAATAAGTGACCAATAACCAAACGCCATATGCGCTCTGATTGGTTGAATAAGTTACGTGTTCCTTCTCCTTTGTTGACGAAGTGACATTTACCACAGAGCTACGAAAGTTTTAAGTGGCCATGACCAAAACTATGACATGATTGCACACGAAATCGAAGTTGGCGAATCAGATTCTTTCGATTTCAGTTGTTTTTTCATGGCGAGGGGCTTCGCCATAGATGTCGACGGAACCCCGCTTCGCGGGGTTCCTATTTTTCCTAAATAAAATCAGACAACCATAACCTAACCTATCCTTCTTTTGATTTGAGTTCAGTTGTTTTTTCATGGCGAGGTACTTCGCCTTAAGTAGGGATTATTAGTATATTATGTAAAAAAGTAAACCTGTGTTATAGGTACCTAAATAGTTTTAAAGTAAAAATACTGTTAGGTAGGTAATCGAAACTGATAGATTTATAGTTTATAGTTTGGCAAGTCTGATTGTACCTAAGTCTATGGACACAAGCATCGCCTCTGTCAACATCGACCAATCAGAGAGCAGTGTGTTATTTTCCGTATTTTAAAGAAGCGTAAAATTAAAAGCTCTTCTGTGATTGGTCGAGCCGTTTAGAATTTTACGAATGGGCAATCCGTTAGTTTATAAATTTACTAGGAGACGTCGCAGATTGATAAATTTCCGAAAATGTGGCCGTAAAATAATACAATTTATCTCTCGTTTAGAATCCTACGAAAGTTTATAAATTTCCTAGGAAATTTATAAACTTACGGTTCTTATTATATTCCGGTGACATATATACTAACTTATATCAAATTTCTTTAAAGTACGGGATTAGAAACAGTAAATTATTGCAGACAAATAAATAAAACACAAATAAATAACTTCACCTTGGACCACATCTCCACTTACATCAGGTGGGATTGTGGTCAAGCATTAACTTAAAAAAAATAATAAAAATAGAAATAATAAAAATAGACATTAAAAAAAATAGACACCTGATGACCTTTTTTAGGTATCCATATATATAATACAGAAAATAAATGTAAATTCTGATAACATTAATTATTATTTTGATTGTGTATATTTTGTGCATAGTTCGCCCTTTTTTAGTGCATATTTTACCAGTTCGAGTTTGAGAGTGCATGTGTGTAATCTGATGTCTAATGATGACTTTGATATATCGTCAATGGGTGATGATGGCTAGCCTTATCTGCTTGTGGGTTATTTACCTACTGATGAATTATGAACGCAGCCAGCTTCAAATAAAGAACACACAGCTGTCTATTAAATATGACAAAATATTTTCTCAATTGACTTTTACACCACTATTTTATAACGATTCTGTATTTTGTTACTCCATATACAATGTTTTGTATCACGCACCGTTTTATGTATTTAGCACCTATTCCCGGGCAGTTATATTAATTTCATTATTTATAGACAAACGACCTTGACATAAGTAATTATTTTCTTCCAGTATACCTTGCCCCCTGTTTATATTCGACCCTCGTTACTGGTTGATGATTCGGCGCATCTTGGAGTCGGGTTCTCGAAAGTTTGGCATGGTCGCCTATGAACGTGACCGCTCGTATTCGGACTATGGGACGGTAAGTACTTGTGATTAAACCTACTTACCTAGAGTGTTCTTCAACTAAATCTGCAGTTGGGCGTAATGTTAGTAGCATTGAAATGAGTGGCGTTTTTATTTCAAAACCATTTAAAAATTATTATAAAATGTTAAGTGTTATGTAATGTTTTATAATATTATTATCTCGTAATATATATCGTTATTACCTTTAATGAACTTAATAACAACGCTATTATAGTCCATAAAATGGTTTTTGAGATATAAAAGACACTTATTCCATAGTTGAAGAGCACTATAATATAAGTTTTTTTTTTTCATTCGAAAGAATCTTTCTCAATTTTAGAACAAATACTAAAATTTTATATAACATCGAGCTACATTTGCGTTTAAACATACAAAATTTAAGTTGTGAATAATTGTTTTTATTCATCTTAATTATATGCACACATCTGTTTATATATTGGCCTCATACATAAGTTCAAAGTCACGCAGTGTTGCGGCGGGAGCTATTCTTGTAAATTCAATATGAATTCAAACTTATGAAATCTGTAGAAAGTGGAACAAAGACCTTAGAATAATAATAGAGCTAGTTTAATTTTATTATCCTACTACGAGTATATGTATAGTTCCAAATTTGAAGGACAGATAATACTCAGTATGGAATCCACCTGATTTGAAAGTCGTTTTTATAGAGCGATAGTTTGGACGGAAGAATCCTTAGTCGATAGTTGGATGAGTGATCGCAGTGGCCAAAAAATTCTCGAGCGTTTCCGAGCTTCGGAAGGCACGTAAAGCCGTCGGTCACAGGCCTTCTGGTGGTATGAAAACTCACGACACTGATTGATCACTAATCCCTCCACCAATCCACACTAGAGCAGCACGGTGGAGTTGGAGTAAGTTCTAGGCCTCCTCAAGGAGAGAGACCCGTACGCAGTAGAGGGCCCTTATTGTGCTGAAGCCAAAATAGCTAAATACAGTGCACCCTCTATATAACGAATTTGAAGGGGATTAGAAAAAATCGTTATATCAAGTAATTTGTTATGATGAGGATTGCTACATAGAGGTTAGGTTAGTATGCGATTCGTTTTAACAAGGGAAAAAAATAATCAGCCATTGCAAACTTTAAAACTAATAACAATGACGAACGGCAGTTTTAACATTACTTAACATCAAACAACAATGATTGTCGTCCAAAAAATTTAACATTTCTCAGCCTGTCGAGACACGAATTATGTATTGTGAAATTTTGTGTGATTAATTGATAGGATAATAACGTAAAGGTTATAAGTTGCCAAAAATCGTTAACTAGACGTAAATAATACTTTCTGTTACTATTTTGAAATGATTGAAAATTCGCTATAAAAAGGTTTTTGATAAATTTATTCGTAATGTAAAGGTTATCTTGTATTGACTCTTCTGGGCAGTTCTTAGGGGATTTGGAAAAATTCGCTAAATTAAGGAAATCGTTATATTGAGGTTCGTTATATGAAGGTTGCACTGTATATTGCAGAACTATGTATGTCGTGTTAATATATCGGCTCTAATATTAAAGACATGTTTTGTTTACATCCCATACAGGTATTAGAAGTATGTGATTGCGTGCATTTGGAAGATGGCCGTTCCATTTTGTCCACTGTGGGCGTATCCCGGTTTAGAGTTATCGAGAGGGACGTTCGTGACGGGTGAGTACAATGATTACTGTTGTTGATACTGTGACAATACAATGAATTTAATAATAGTACTGTGCGTGTTGATATTGTTATTGAGCGATAATAGTGAGGGAAACACCCTGCATTAGTCCGTTTGTGTGATTGTTGCCTTACAACGCCTATCTATACTTATATAACAAAGTAACTTTGTTTTAACGCGTCATAATCTAGAACTGCCAGTCGGATGTGAATCATCATTTTTTGTGTGACAGGCCTGCAAGGCTATTCTGTTTTGTAACGCGACAGCGGAATCCGCGATAAGTTTCAAAATTGAATTCCGCTGTCGAACAAAACAGAATAGTATGATTATGACATTCATGAGTATGATTATGGGCTATATACTCCTAATTCCTGACAAAAAGAAGTCGCTTCACTTACCCAACTGTCTCCAACAGATGCGACGTGGCCCGCATACAGCCTCTCGTCGACGCGACACCCAACGAGGACGTGGTGTGGGAGCTGCGTATGTTGGCGACGCAGATATCGTACAAGGCGCTCGTGTGGCTTGAGAGCATGAACCGGGCGGTGCGCGCGGAGATCGAGGCGGCGTTTGGGGCGATGCCGCGCTTCCACTCGAGCGAGGACTGGTGGGAGAGGGCCGATGGGCCGCAGTGGCTTTGGTGGCTCATCGCTATACTGCCGCTTCGGTCTGAAATCAAGGTACGTCAATAGGGACGTTGACTAATTTTAGGATTCAATTTTATTATATAGATAGAATCTTAATGTTCACGAAAAAATATTATTAAAATAATAATGTTAAAAGTAAAAACAATAATTGATAAATAAATATCTGTATCAAATTTGCCACCAAAAATGTCAAGTGACGTCATTAACCGGTACACAATCAACTATTTAAAATACGAGCAATAACTTCATATGCTCAAATTGGCGTTTGACGTCACGTGATAGTGAGTACTATTTTTAACATTTTGAATTAATGATAATTAATTTATTGTGATTGATTTCGATAAAATATTATATTTTAATTGTTTAAATGTTGTTGTCTTTCGTCAATCGATTTTGAAAATGATTTTTGTTAAAGCTGTCTGCTTGTTTGGTGCGTTTGGTTGTAAAAGTAAAACAAGGCCATTGAATTACAGATACTAATACTGTCCACTCGGAGTCTCCTCAAGCGCATGATGGCGGTATCCCGAACGCTGGAGGTGATGGACTCTGTGGCGTTCACGAACAACAACAACACCGTGTGTGACCTCGGAACCACTCTAAGCACCGAAGATTGGCTCGAGAGGAATGCATGACAAGCACGGCTCAAGCCTCTTCCCTACCTGTACCCCATACGCCATATGAACTAACGAGCTAACAAGCCCACGTTCCAATCTGCAATGGGTACTCAGATTGAGGTATTTTTCTCCACGAGTTTTCATACTACTCCTATTATTATATTACTCCCATTAAGGACTTGGTATTCAACGATTTATAATAACTACTATTTTGTATTATAAGCTTTGGTTAGCCTTCCTGGTAATATAAGTGATATATTTTTACCCCTTTTTAAACTATCTTTATTGATCTATAACATTTTACTGTATTTTTTGGACGAGAGGACGGGACGGGGGGTTATTAAAGTCACATATTGTGCGCACTAATTGTAAGCATAAAATATTCAATTTGACATAATATTTTACTATTATAGTTATATACTATTGATTCTCCTACGAGATTGTATCCATTAAGTATAAGTTTAATAGGATAAGACGCGATAGAAACGTCTTAAGAGTTTGTGAAATATGAAGCGCATTTTTGTAGTGCCATTGAGCAATTCGACGCAATTTTACTATGTGAAGAAGTAGTCTTACAATCGAATCTGTAATACTTTACTATTGATTATTATTTCGTATCTATTTACGAAATGATATTAATTGAAACCGTAACTGAAGAGTGCACAGCAAAATACCGTATATTTCTGTAACTTGATGCGCATTTGCATACTCATGATTGTACGGTATTTTTGACTAAGTAAATTTGAAGTAATTTTGTGTCATAAATTGCTCATTTTGAATAAACTTAAGTAATACAAGACCCTAAAGTGGAACTATTTTGATAGTTGTGATACCAGTCTATCGTCATCATAGCTTTATTCTCTAAAAGCAATTTCGCTTGCAATTTGTATGAATTCTTGAAAAATTTTACTTCACTTCTGATTCTTGCCAATTAAACATAGTTTATCTAATGCATTTGATTGTAAGTATATATTTATGCATATCGTTCTACCTTTATCATTAGGTACTAAAACTATACAAGGAAACTCGACATATTATGACCTCGTCAAGTGTAGTATTCTTCAATTAGGTACCTATATACCGTGTACTTATTTTCAAGGTTTAGGTGGTAAGACAAGCAAATTAATGCATTTCTTAAATTGAACTTAGCTTAATGGTAAATATCTGTTAGTGATTTGAAAGTCAATATTCTTAAAAGTTCTGCGCTCGCTAATGAAGCTTTGCTGGCAAAAAATAAAATTAAAAACATTTGTATTTTTATTATTATCGCTGTGTATTTCTCATTACATTATTTTTATATAAAAATCCAAAACAATATAATTATATTAAAGTTGCATCTTAATAATTTATGCTTTAGAAGATTTAATAATTGAGTTGCCATAACTGATAATAATGTGTAATAAGAAATAGGGACCTTCTGAATATTAACATTGTTGCAGGGTCAATAGTGTGATTTAGGAATTTGATTTTTTAATCAAACCGTAAACTTATATAGCGTTGTAATAGTGTATCACGAGAAGTGAATAGGTTATGTTAGTATTATTTCATACTTAAATTATACAATTTACTGTAGAAAGTAGAAATCAAAATTTTTCAAATGACTGTACTGATAATCCATTGTATTGGAATATTTTTTGTTGGAATAGTTAGAATGATGGCATTGGAAAAACATATTTCCATATATTGCAATAATTTTAGTATAAAAATAGAGCAATCATAATTTATCCTTATGATTAAATGACAATATTTAAAACCAAAAATACTCAAAACAAATGCATGTTCGAACTTGATAATATTCAAAAAATGAGCTTACATTCCTTTTTTTAATATTTTCATATTTTTTTTGGTATTTTTATACCTAATTATTAAGGGACTTCGCATATTGTCTATAATAAAAACAAAAAAAAAAGATTGCATTTAACTGAATATGTTTGAGAAGTTCTTTTCATTATTTCTTACCTAGAATATCTCATTAGAGATTCTCGTTCTACTTATTCTGTATTGAACTGTTAACTATAATTTTTTTATTCATTAAATGTAATAATAAAAAATACTGTTTCCTAAGCTGAACCATAAATATACACTTATTGTTCAACATAGAACAATAACTAATAATATCACTTTATGATTTAATAAAGATTAATAATATTTAGAGTTGTATTGTGTTTGTGGTAAATTTTTTATAAAACATTATTTATTAGATTTATCGTAGAAGAGCTAGATTTGTATCCATTGTGGTATTATGAATATGTGTTGTATAATATTTACTTCTTAAGATGTGGTTTTAACTATCCATTATATTAAGTAGGTTTCTTTTATTTTGTGTTGGATAAACGACAATGTATATGTGTGAAATCTTACCAAGTTTATAATTATGATTTAACGTTTCAAATGTTAGCACACTAATATATGTGAATCTTGTGGATGTGTGGAATATATTCATTGGTATTAGAATTATTGTGTAACTCAGTATGCAACCTACATTTATATGACTATGTATGTATTTAGTGTTGTCTGTATATTCCCTATTTATTATTAGGGAAATGCATATTGTGTGTATTCTATATTTAAAATCTTAAGTAGTTATCAAGACCGCCTCGCTAATCTACTCTGCAGAATACTCAAGAGAAACTATTGGATAATAAGAAATTGTAAAATTTAATATAGCAACATTAGAAAATAATGAATCCACAATTACAACATACAAAAATAGCACAAATTTTATATATTGTGGTTATTAATTACAGTAAGTCATACGTAAATTTTTTAGCCACGTGTTTCTTCTGCTGAAATATACACATGTCTTTATATAACAATTAATATCATTATTACTAAGATCGGAAAGGTGTGTTGGGGGCGCATTTCACTTATCACATCACACTTTCCATACATCTATATACTAAGAAAGTCATGATTACATTTTATCCAGTGCCTTTGAATAAAATCGATTGAGCGTTTTCATAACTACTTTTTACTATTAAATTTATCTTAACAAACAATATACCATGAATTATCATGTCTACCTATGGTCTAGATGTAGTGTTATCTTACTTTTTTAACTTTTATATAATAGGATTTATGCATATCTGAAGTTTATTGCAGAACACCTGAAACACCATGCCATTCCCACGTTAAACAATGTTATGATCTCAATGGTTAACAGATCGTTTTGTAGGTAATCTCCAAATATAGGTTACTATGCTAGATTTTATTCAGATAAAACATAATATGTATAATGTCCAAGTTTTAACCAAAAATATAATTCAAAGGGAAGTCTTTCATAAATAATTGAAAAGTACAGTTCAACAAAGCTGACAAGATTGCTGTGATTAATTTAAAATATAAATGATGAGAATGATATTTTTTAAAGCTTGGACACAAGTGGCTCATTGCAATTCCCTGTCAAATTATCTTTACCTTATTATCCTCTATAATATCGTATATAATTCCTGTGATAGTTTGTAGCACACAAGCATGATATGCATTGTAATACATTAAATGGGGTGTGGGAGAAAGTGGACAAGCTAAGCTTGCTTGTGTATGTTTTCAAATGCTTATTTATGCATGTGTGCTAAACTGTCATGCCAGTTTCTAGCATGTGTAACAGCACCATTTTAGTATAAGATTAAACCTGACACGGAACGCGAAATAGTTGCCCAAGTTTGTTGTCCTGATATTCCTATAAATGAAGGTTATGAAAACTATTTTCGCATTCAGTCTCTTTTATACAATATTAGTTTGATGTCTCTCGATATTACTGCCATTTATGAATTAATCTAATTATCTTAATTGTAATATTGTGGTAATATCTAAATAAACGTATTAATCTCAATTTTCTTTTTCTTGTTCTATGTTAAACGCGCGTCGATGCAAATTAAGCACTTACTAACAGCGAAACAAAAATAATATATATAATAGTACATTATGATACAAGTGTTGTATGTTGGTCATTACACTCGAGGTGATATTGCACAGCGCGAGCCGAAGGCGAGTCCTGCAAGAAAACCGAGAGTGTAATGACCAAACCTCACGTGTGTCATACGACGTTTTTCAACACCCTTACGAGTAAAAAAACAAATTATTCGTACTCAAATAAACAATGCTCACAGACCAGACGGAAAGTTTGTTAAAAATGGTAATGGCGCGCTCCGCGCTGATTTTTTTTTTCTGCGCGCGGCGTGTTAGCTATGCGCGCGCAGATTGGAGCGTAGGCACGAACAATTACGCTAAACAGCCAAAACGCAAAATGTAAAAAAATCTAATATTTATGTATTTATGGATTAGTTTCACGTTGAACTATTAATTAAAGTAAATAAGTTGTTGAAAATTTATCATTTTCAAGGTGGTACACTTCTTTTTTTTTACAAAAATAGTGTTATTTTAGTCTTAAGTTGAAACGAAACTTATCTAAGTCAAAACTTTTATCCGAAATTTAAAAATGAAACTATAACCCGGCTAAGTTAAGAGCAAATAGAATGCATAAATAATATCTTTCAGCAAGGTACAAACTTAATTTGATGGAATATAAAATAAAACACTAGTGCGATCAAGAAAATCTATGACTCGAGTTAACTCCATGTTAATTGTTAACTTGAACTCATTGAGTTACAGGAGCTGCCCTACATACGAAAAAAACCTACGCAACAAAACATGGCGGTTTTGTTCCTACTAATGTCCAATTTGACGTGACTTTGACATTCCTTTGTCAAAGTGGGTTTTAGTAGTTAGTACCTTGGTAATAAGTCACAATTTACACTGTAGTAAAGAGATAAAACAAAATGGCGAACTCGGCACACGTCTGACGTCATGAGAAATTGGACAGTATAGCGAAACTGTTGCGTATAGAGTTGGATAGTTTTTATTTCATACGTTAGACAAGGACGCCACTATGTTTATTATTTCGTCCCTTAAACTATTCCATAACTATCTATATGACCTTATAACAAGTCCTTATAATATAAGTCAATGCTCGAATAATTAGTCGAGTAGAGTAGACACATCTCTAATTCCAAATTAAGTACTCTGTGGAACTAGGGATGTTATTGAAAAAAATCGATGTTTTTTCGATGCAATACATCGCATAGTGGCATCGATGTTTCAAAAACTACATCGATGTTTTCCTAGCGTTTTTTACTAGCTTTGCGTTGGGACTACAAAAAAAGGTCATCGGCAGTGAATTTGATGTCCAATAACTAAGGAAACGCTTTTCAACAATAGCATATAGCCCTACAATTTGCTACTGCCCCAGGGTTGCAGTCATAGGCCGTGGAGATTGTGACTGTTTGGTTTGGTTTGTTTGTCCTATTAGGTTTGCCTTTTCGATGAATAGAATAAATAACATCGATGCTTACTCGATGTTGACGTATTAAAAAAAACTTCGGATTGAATCGATGTTTTAAACTTTATATTACATCGAGTGTTTTTAATACATCGATGTATATCGTGCATCCCTAGTTCCAACTTCCAAATGATGCAAAGATAAACGTAGTGACACAGAGTACTTAATCACTACGTTTATAGTGATCAAATCACAGAGTACTTAATCACTACGGATCAAATTAAGTACTCTGTGGCAAAGATGCGCGCCGGTTCGTATTCCGTACTTAAAATTTATAAATAAAATTAATAAAATTCTGATTACTATAAAATATAAATTAGTTTCTAATTAAGTGAAAAAACTACATCGTGAATTCTCGAGGCTAGGTTATGAAGGTGTTAGATTTCTTTAATTATTAATATTATGAATTTTAAAATCATTAAATGGAATAGAAGGTGCGGTGCACAAACAATGAATAAATAAAACAATACTACACTTCGTTTTAAAGTTTCGGAAAATTTATTATCATCTTATATTTAATTAATGCAATAACAACACAAATGTGCTTGTGTTATCGTTTTATCAACATCTATTAATAATGGTTGTAATAGAATGGCGCTGCCGGTGGAGGGAAGTGTTTCGGAGAATAAAGTAAGTTGAAATTACTCATTAATCATTGCAATTCAACTGAAGTAATTTAGAACATGTATTGAGCCATATAATGGCTGCAATATTTTTATTTCCAAACTTCACCAGTTTACATTACAACCACGTTAAACTTCTTATATCTGCAATTATTAAAATTGTAAAGATGTTTGGATGTTCATCTTTTCATCACGCGCTAACTGTTTCACGGATTAATCTGAAACTGGGCGCACAGGTAAGCCAGGTCCAGGACTAGAAACTAGGGTAGGTTTTATCCCGGTTGTATTTTCTTTTGGGATGATTGGGTTTATGAGTTTATGATTTGGATTGTGAAACCTCTCTTACGCTAGCCAAACCGTGGGCGGAAATTACTAGGATTTAAAAAAAAATCAACCAAATGCAAATCCAGAATTTTTTGTAGACCTTTATTAAATTAGGCTTTTGTAGGTTCAGTGGCGTAGCTTGCCCTCAGCAGGCCCTGTATAAATATATTTGTTAAGGAGCCCCCCCTCCCTTAAATTTAAGCTCACAATTTTCAGAGGACTTCCGGGACTGGGTATGAGACTTAGTTTCATATGATGTAGCATTTCATTGTTTTGTGTAATTTTTCTTCTTTCTTCTTTCTTTAGTGTAATCAAGATAATTTTTGTAATTTTTTTGTAGGGATTATATATCTGGAAAGGTGCAAGCTGCTGTGTTGACATTTCGATCCCTTACATACAATGAGCATATGAGCCAGAGTTATGCAGTGGATTTTATGCTAGAACCAATATTTTGGATTGTTGATAATTTTGCAAGTTACTTAGGAAAGGTAAGGTTTTATCTATTTACAATATATAATAATAATATTATATTAAAATGGTATGTGTTACACACCATACAATAATGAATGTTTAGTTTACAATTATATTATATACGAGCCCCGATGCAAAATAGTTCGTCTAGTGTGAAATTTTCTCTGTGAGATTTTTTCTAACTTCATTATTTTTGTATATCTATATAAAATATTAAGCTGTTCTACTATCACATGTCGCGTTACTTATGCCATTTTTTAATTATGAACCAATAAACTATTTTAGCTTTTTAAATTTGTACATATCCTGTTTTAAATTCGAAGAAGTTATAAGCAAAATAGTTTGTCTAATTGTTAATCGATGCAAAAGAGTTCGTCTATCATTGAGTTAAATAAGATTATTCCTTCTTTGTACAATTACGTTGCATAATTTAAATTTGTAAAAGTAATTCTGTGTCATTTGTCAAGTGAGACAGTATAAATTCTGAAAATTTCAGTTTTTTTCATTAGTTTTTAAATAACAATGGGTCGTAGCAAACCCGTGTGTGAAGAGCTTCGAAAGCGAATAGTTTGTGGGGTCGATGCTGGCAAATTAAGTTACCAAATATCTAAAGACTTGATACTTCCCAGGTCTACAGTCCAATCTATCATTCAGCACTACAAAAAGAATAGAACAACTTCTTGTTTGAAGAAAACTGGTCGACCACGCATCACAAGTACAGGAGAAAACAGAATCCTGAAGAAAATTATCAAAAATAATCGTCGTGCTCGAGCTGGAGAACTCACGGTGCAATGGAAGGACATGATTCACAAAGACGTCTCAGTTGATACTTGCAAAAGAGTCCTAAAAAGAATGGGTTACGGATTTTACACCGCTAAGGAGAAACCACTGTTGACTGCTGTACAAAAGAAAAAGAGGTTGAAGTTTGCTCGTGATCATTTAAATTGGACTTCCGATCAGTGGCGTAGTATCATTTGGAGTGACGAGTCCAAATTTGAAGTGACAGTCGGCGATGAAAGGAAAAAAGTGATTCGGAACAAAAATGAGGCATTTCATACTGATTGTCTCAAACGCAAAGTGAAGTTTCCGGCGTCTCTTATGATATGGGGCTGCATGTCTGCACAAGGTGTTGGTGGTATGCAGTTTGTGGATGGTTCTATCAATGCTGCAAGATATCAAAACCTTTTGGAAGAGAATTTACTGCCCTCTATTCCGTCACTTAAGCATCAAGATTCCTTCATTTTTCAACAGGATGGTGCTTCCTGCCATACTGCAAGGACAACAAAGACGTGGCTACTGGCAAAAAGCATCCCAACAATCGAATGGCCATCCAACAGCCCGGACTTGTCGCCGATCGAAACCCTATGGTGAAAAATGAAAAAAGTTCTCCGTAAAAATCCATCAAGATCGAAGAGCGACTTAAAGGCTAAACTCTTGGCTGTCTGAGAGTCAATTACGCCTGAGGAGTGTGCAGCGTTGGTTGCAACCATGCCTCTTCGCATTAAAGCTGTCATTGAGAGCAAAGGCGACGCAACTAAGTGGTAGACGAACTATTTTGCGTGAGTGACAAGGGTAGACGAATACTTTTGCGTTATGTTTTTAGAATATTTTTTTAATTTTTTATGTTATGTAAAGTCATGAAAGAATTTCAGTTATGTTAAAATAAACTTTAAAATGTTCCTCAAATTGTGGTTTACTTTTTATTACACGTTCTTATTTATTTTACCAATATTTACTTTCTATATTTTACGTTTTGCACTACTTTCTATACTAGACGAACTATTTTGCATCGGGGCTCGTATAAAATTACTATCTCATCAAATCCTGAGTAGTTAAAAACTTTTTTTTTGCGACTGTTTTGGCACTTAACGTTTTGTAATGTGATATATGTATCCTTTCAGGTTTTTGTTTTTTGTGTCAGTGTACTGACTGCTGTTGTAGTTTTTGTGGCATACTGGGTGGGATTGCCGTACTGGTGGGAACGTTGTCCATACACTACTATCTTCTTGGTCATCTTCGGCAACTGGTTGCTGCTAAACATTGTGTACCATTATTACAAGGGAGTTGTCACACCACCTGGATATCCACCACATGTAAGTTGATATTTATCCCTTTAAAAAGTTTCAACTAGATTGGATCTGAAGAAAATGCTTACAGCTATTGCAAGAGCTAAAGGTGATATTATGCCAATGTCTTTTATCTATACTAATATTATAAAGAGGAATGTTTTGATTTTTAGTTTTTAGTGTACTCAAAAACTACTGGACCGATTTCAAAAATCCTTTCTCTAATAGAAAGCTCTTTTTTCTGAGTAACATAGTATATATGTATATTATATATATTTTAAATTGGGGATTCTATATGAAAACCGAAGTAAAGCGAGAGTGGTTAGTAGTGGCGAAATAATTTAACTTTGAAAATAACAAGTACTAAGGTTGATTGGCAGAGAATGCTTTTAGCATTAAGTCCGCCTTTTTTTCCATTAGTTGTGTAAGGTTCAATAAAGAATAAATAAATAAGTAAATAAATAAAGTACAAGTTAACTACTTTAAGATGAACTTCGTAAAAATCTATTAATATGAATTCAAATTGTACATTCATGTAATTGTATATAGGACATATAAAATAACATATTTTATTAAATTAATTTCATACAAATATCTCACACAGGGTACATTATTAGCAGAAGCAGCAAGTATATGCAAAAAGTGTATTTCTCCAAAACCGCCTCGAACCCATCACTGTTCGGTATGTGACCGTTGCATCCTAGCCATGGATCACCATTGCCCCTGGCTGAACAACTGCGTCGGGTACTTCAACGCTAGACACTTCTACTTGTACATGGTATACATGGTCGCAGGCGTTACCTTTGTAATAGTCGCTGGAATCGATTTGGGATATCAAGTGATTTGGGTGAATGATACAGGTACGTAACTATGAACAATACGATATCGTGGATACTTTAAAAATCGATATAATTATACTATTTGAATATTTAAAAGTTCTAGGTAGGTCGAAGTAAAAATTTCCAACTTGTTACCGTTTATTTCTTTACTTTGATATTTTCGCTGTCATAAACTATCAAGGTGACGCGATAAATGGTTATAAAATATTCTTTTTGTCAAGTGATGTGTGTGTAACTTTTTCACATACATAACTAACTATACCTACTCCTACTATATATTTGATAAATCACAATCACTTGTAAGTTTTTATTTCTCATTACTTGAATAACAACTTTACGAGTATAAATGGTAATTGCTCTTTTTCAGGTGGAATTATACCAAATAATGACCCGGACTTAATAGGACACCCTGTAAGAATCAATCAAAGTGGAGCCTTGGTACCCGTGGATGTTATCGTTGAGTATGATTCCATCAACTCTCCTCGAGAGCACGTGTTGCCCATACCACCGATCACGGAGGCTCAGCGCATCACCGCTCACCCATGGAAACGCAAGGCTGTCATGTTTATGGCGATAACTTGCGTTTCCGTACTCTTCGCCCTGGGAACCTTGAGCATAATGCACGGCAAAAACATTGGCAGAGGCGAAACCAGCGTAGAAGCACACATCAATGCAACTCTCAGGAAAAAAGAGAAGAAAAAGTTCAGAAATCCGTATGATTTTGGACGTCGCAAGAATTGGAAACTCTTTCTTGGATTGACCCAAGGTCGCACTTTCTGGCGACATGTGTTACTACCGTCTGGACACACGCCTTCTGGCAATGGATTGACGTTTCATACAGTAAACAACGTATTAGAAGACTGGCCATAGAATATTTAGTAGATACTTGTGACTGTTTAAAGACTGCGTAATGTGAGACCCAAGACAGCTTAATACATCGTGCACGTAATTTATTATGTAAAGTGATGATTAAAGGTATGTGCGGGTCTTTCAACATTAATATGTTATAAGGTAGAACTCGTTCTAGTTGTTAAATCATCGAATTCTACAATAATGTTTTGAGTTGTACATTAATTATTCGTAAATGGACAGATTCGCATATACATAGGTACTTTACTCGTACAATGCAAATGATAATATTTAATAGATGAAATTAAATTTTTCGTGAGAACGCATTTTTATTAATTAAACAAAGGCGAACACTCTAAAGTATCATCTTGAGATAATATTTTTTTTTATACTATTTTCCTTATCTATTTATATTATTTTTCATTTAATTATAATTATTTTATTTTTTATATTAATCGCCTATAAATACATTGCGTAAGAAATATTCGTGTTTAATTAATTACAACTGGATATTTAAAAAAAAACTAGATGTGCATAGATGTTTAAGACAGAGCCGTCCATTTACTGGGCGTCAAAGTGAGTTATTGATATAATATGTTAGTCAATTTAATTTACCTCTAGTTTATTTCTGAGTAAAAAATACACTCATTGTTATAGTGATGACAGTGCAGAGAAAAAGATCTTTGTCCCATAGATATCCTTTTATTTACTGTTTCCTTCTATATTTACAATAACTTCTTACAAATGATGTAATGCCATCTTGTTGTTTAAGTAGAAAAGAAGTATTATACTCTTGTTATTATGTAAGTTTAAGTTATATGTAATATATCTATCTTCGCATTATTATTGCCTTTCAAATGAAACCAGTGTGGGGTATATTGGTTGGATGATTTCAAAGTTTTTAAAGGACATCCGTACAAACATTTTTTGTATTTTATAAATATGGATTGTGAATATTCTTAAGTATTTAAATAAAGAATATGTAGGTACATAATTTGTAATGTAGGTGTTATTACGTGTGTAGTTATAATACAAAAGACTAGTCTTGATAAATAGGTATTTATAAGTTTATGATAGGGGTTAATTGAGAAAATTGAAATCATTATCATAAATAACACAACCAATATTTCTAATTATTTATTTTGATTTAAGACCTTTATTTATACAAGTTATTAATTAAAAAAATCATACACAACAAAAATTACTTATAAGTAACTTATATACTATATTGCACCAAAATGATTAGATATTGAAAAATAGTATAATTAAATAATATAAATAATTAAGAAAGTATTGTAGTTCGATTAAGAAAGTAGGATAGTAGATGAACACTTTTTGTGATATTGTACTTATTGTATTATATTTTATGGATAAACTTTTTGCATAATAAATCCAGCATTGCTAGAAAACGGTTATTTTATTGTCTTCATACCAACTCTGTAGTATTCTTTTAGTTAATATTTAGCGTCTTTAAATTAAAAATAAAATATAAATTCAATTTAGCATCAATGAAGGCAATGAACAAAAAATAAAAAGTACCTATGCTAAATTAATTTTACCACCAATTAAGTCAAGAAAAATAAAGTTAACTATGTCATAATTATTTTCATTAGTGTAATACAATTCGTTATTGGTTTAAGTCACTTATGTGACTAGGATCAGGAAAAAATTGTTTTTCATAGGTACCTATAGTTTTTCTGGATAAATGCTATTTATAGGATAAATGTGAAGACATGGAATTTTTTAATAGTTTTTATGAAATGACTGCAACACTGCATCTTTTGAACTCACCAGTCTCACCACCGCTTTGTTTAAAGTTGTTGATCTAATTTTTATGTTATTAGTAACTTTAAATAAGTACCATTGATTTTTTAAGACTACTGCAAATGTTAGGTAATTTATAAATATATTTTTTGAGTTTCGACTAAATTATGTTGTAGGTAACTGTTATTTCGACGTCCCCGGGGAATAAAATGGTAATAGAGAAAAGTAAATTTTACAGGAGAAGCAAAAAACCAGTTTTGTTTTATCCTAGGCAGAATAATGATTGGGTCTCTTTGAATTATACATCAAAACATGCGTTATTTTTTCCGGAATTACATTCCATAAAAAAATAAAAGAATATAATTATATCTTTTTAATTATCACCAAAAAACAATAATACTGTTATTATATGGAATTGTGTAGCAAGTAAGTGTATATAACAATTTTATTCCCGTAAAACTCTATCATGCTATCGACAGTTTTCATCACTTACGATACAATTTTATTGTACTTTTATGAATTCATTGTAAATGTATTGGACTATTACAATTTTCTTCCGGTCAAAGTTAATACTCATCTTTGACGTATTGAAATGTAACGATTTTATTTAGGGAAGAATAAAATAGTATAAGCGTCTTACTGATCTAAATAGACTAGTAGTTGTTCAGTAATATATGATTACGACTTTATTATGGGCTATAATTTGTACATGACTTCCGAGGAATAAAAATAAAATGGCTCTAATTTTATTAAATTCAAAGATAAAAATCTAAATAATATTTAGCAGGTGTATATTGACTCGTAAATGCCAAAAATGAAAAAAAAAGTTTTTTCGGTAACCGTCGATTACCATTTTATTCCCCGGGGGCGTCGATTTGTTCTCCACTTTACCCATCTTTACCCTATTACAGACAAGAATGTGGCATATCTGATATTTTTAAGTATATTAAATTTTACATATAATTCACATTTATCTGACGCGCTTATTACTAGATAAGTATTAAATACCTACCGTCTTGTCTAATCTAGAACTATTCTAACTAGGAAAGTACGTAGCAACACTAATGTTTTGGTTTTTATTTGAAACTCTTGCAGACTCGTAAAATACTATTCATTTATACATATGGTGTATAGTATTATATCTTGGATACTTGTCTTACGATCTACCAAAAGGTTCCTATAACCTGTCTATCTCTGCCCTGGCGGGGCTCTATGTGGATAATAATTGCTTAGTTTTTTAGTAATTATGAACTTCTTATCCTTATGTAGCTTTTAATTAAATTTTTCATTCAAATCAATAATTTGTTTTATTATTTTTTAGGAAATAAAAAAAATGCAGTACAATCATATGCATAGAATCAACTGTGTCTGTTTGGTACCGCCTCAAAATTATTTATTTACTATTACTTTAGGATCTTAATTCATAAATTTAAAATGCTTAATGGTTTATTTTATTTTTCGCTTTTCAGTTTTTGTTTAGTTTAATTTTTTTTAAGTAATTATTTTTTAATTTTTAGTTGCTATAATTTTTAACCAGTAACTCGTAACTGAATAAGTTATAGGTGGTAGATTCAGTTACCAGGTAAAAATGTAGTAGATAGGTGAAATATCAATCATCTCCTATTTCCGTACCTTTAGGGATAAAATTTTGTTTCATTTTAATGAGAATAACTTCAACGTCTGTTAAAATTTACGCCTTGACGAGAAATTGTACCTAATTTTAAAATGGTTTCTCCTTTAAAAGTCATATAATTCATGCGATACTCACATAACTACTTCATTATTAATATCCTAATTAAAACCTTAAACACTCCATTAGATTTCAATAATCGAACCAAAAATCTAAAACGCTGCATTAGATATTGCACACAAGGGTTTTGGGGCTCCATGATCATGATAAGGTGGCGTTAGAGGATGCATCATTGAAGAATGTTGGGAAAGGCTGTCTAATGGGGGCCTAACACGATAATGTGTACTTGATCAAGAGTCAAGTAGACTTGACGCGGCATCCAGTATACTTGATCGTGTATGGCCACGGTATAGCGATCTGGCCATATAGTTATCTCATGCACACTGGATGGCGCGTCAAGTCAAACTGCAGACTTGACACGTACACTTGATCGTGTATGGCCTCCCTTAGAGCTTTAAAATTAGTTGTGGGTATACTGCAGGTTGTCTGAACTTAGAGCGAGCGAGGTAAGTACGCTACGCCTCTGGGGGTTCACTCCTAAGTTCTCCCAATTGATCCACGACAATCTTGCAGTCAAGTCTGTAACAAAATACACGTTTTTACACATTGTGGTAGTTTAAAGTATCATATTTACCTTCGATTAGGAAATTTCATATATCAAAAGAAAAACTGTAATATAAATAATACTATATTGGTTCAAATACAAAATGCATTGGCTGATTGGCAAGTATATCGTATTGACTTCGTGATAAACCTATAATTAGTAGGTACTAAGTATAATAAAATTTAAACCTATGACGTCACTAATCAATTCTCACTTTTAAATAATATTGTTAAGGTAATTTTCGGCAAATCAGTAGACGGGGCTACACTACAAAACGGTACATATACAGTCACAAAATCCAGTGCACACGATATGCAACACCAGCCACAGGCTTTTTATCTTTTACTAGCCTTCTCAAAGGTTTTTTTACTACCTGTACTTTCAACATCACTCAAGGTTGGCTCGTAAAGACTGCCTAAAAATCCAATGTTTCCTGTTCAGTTCTTTATAAAACCCAAGTTTTTGAAGGTTACAATAAAGCATAAAAACCATCAACAATGTTCTCACCACTAGTGTTCCAGTGAGCACGTTCGGCTTTGATTTCTCCCCGCAGGCATTTTTCCACGTACGTTAGCGGATCATAGTCAGCGTCCAATACCTGTCACGATATTTCATTAGAAAGGGAAACGAGTGCACAAACATAGATAGATGTTATGGTTTTGTATCAGGCTATATGACAGAAATGTTTTAGATAAGGCTATATTTTATTGAAATGAAATGAAATGAAATAATCTTTATTCATGTAGGTATCACTGATACTCTTATGCACGTCATTTTTTTAATCTACCAGCTTTTCGGAAAGGTGCTTTGTCATTGTGTATTGAATTGGAAAATTAAAATTTTTGATTTAAAATTGAAACTTAGAGAAGCTTAGAATTCAGAAGGAATATGCAAGGAATCACATTAATTGCACTAATTAGGTAGGTACTACTTAAGGACCATCTATCCGTCCATCCATCATTAGCCTTTGGAGGTTTACTGCTGAAAATAGGTTTCCCATTGCGCTACTAATAGATCGTAAACCTTCGCCTAACATATGAACACTGTCTCATAAAGGTCGTCAGTCCATCTGATAGGCGTTCCTATCCTTCTTTTTTTTAAACGTGGTCTCCAGATAGGGTTGCCAGATGGCAAGACTGAAATATCTGGACAAAACTTCAAAAAGTCGGAATTTGTCGGGATAAAACATTTTTTTTTGGAAATAGCCGGCAAACGAGCTGACGACGAAAAAAAAACGTCTAGAGCGCGTGCGGGTGCCGCGAGCGACGCGGCGGCAAACGCGTTCTGTTGAATCGAGTGAATTGTCGGGACATTTTGTATTTTGTCGGGACTCTGGACATCGTGTGAAATGTCGGTACAATCCAGACGAATCCCGACCATCTGGCAACCCTATCTCCAGAACACTAAGTTTTATTGATTGATGTCATACTAACCTCCCTAAGCAATGCGATGTAGGCGATGGCAAGGCGTAGAGTGTCGATCTTACTCAGCCGCTTCTCATACGGGAAGGTCGGCACGTGCACCCGCAGCTCATCGAACGCCGAGTTTATACTGCTAAAGTTATAACGCCATACACACATTTTAGTAAATACAATCCAATGCACATTTATTTTACAACTAGGTGTATGATGACTTAACTCATTGAACGGCCTACTATTGAGCACGGATCTCTTCTCTTGAGGAAACCTAGAGCATACTCCACCGCGCTGTATCACTGCGGATTGATGGAGGGGTTAGTGGCCAACCCAAAGGGTCGCGACATGGCTTAACGACTGTTATGTTACGATAATAACTGGGACCGACGGCTTTACCCTCCGAATTACAGAAACGCTCAAGAATATTTTGCTACAAGCGGTTACTCATTCAACTATCGCGCCCGCTGTTACTTAACTCGACCGATCCATTAACCATAATATTAACCATTTTAACTTCTAAAGAAATAATCACGTACGATGCAGTAACTGGAAAGTTATTTAAACGGGTACAGTATTAATCCTTATCAATTTAAATACTGCATTTCATGCACGTTATATCCGTGCGAAGCCGGTACGGGTCGCTAGTGATGTTAAAAAACTATTTGTTTTACAGACACATATTTGGATATTCAGATAATCGTTAAAAACTAATTTCAAATCAAATATAGGTGTTAACTGGGTATAAAAATTAAATACGACGTGCATAAAATGATTCAATTAATTCGCTCTGTGTGGACTGTAGAGAACCACCTGAATGTAGATTTATACGTATTTGCCTGTGATATATTATTTGTACTATTGTCAGTGCCTCCGCCAGATGAAACTTTTTCACTATAAATTCACGGCCTACTTATTTAAATTTATTCAGGTTTAGGTGTATAATATCTCTTTTTGTCTGATTCATGTGGACTGAGTTTGAATGTTTATTACTCTTTCAAGCAAAAACTACTAAAATAATTTTCATAAAAATAGCAGACTTAGATATTACCCCGGAAATTGCGGGGAAAGCCGCGGGCATAGCGCTAGTGATGAATAATTTTCTTAGCATGCCTAACAAATCTGTCATACCGAGTACCTAGGGTGGTACTTGTTATTGTTTCATCTGTGGCCATACGATGAAAATCAACGTAGGTAGGTAGGTACACATGTACGGTCACGGTTTTAATAAATCAGATGGGTTACATTTCTCTGCAGGTGACGTTCCAGTTTCCACCATGTGCAACCAATGTACATGGTTTCACGGAAATCTCCCTATTAGTAGTCAGACTTGATAAATAAGCAGAAAAATGTCAAACAACTTAATATTTATGATTACTAAAATTAATTATAATACGTTAATGGCAGTAACAATAATCTAAGGTGATAGAGTAGTCTATAATCAACCTTTTTTTCATGGGCGTCACAAATACTTGTTAGTCATGGTATTGCGGGCGGCAGAAAATAAAATAAAAAAATTTGGTATAATTTCTTAGGTTTTCGCGATTGTTACAAATTAAATTGATCAACTTTAATCGGATTCATCGCGTATAATATATATTTTTTGTGATTTCCTGAAGTTTCATATCCTTTGAAGTGTCCGTGGTCACAAGCAGAACGTTGTTTAATTCAAATTATTTAGGTTTTAATAAAAATATGTAACACCAGATGGGCCAACTACGAAAGTCCGGCGGGCCACATGCGGTAGGTGATGATGGTATGGTAGTCCTCACACAACACAGTCGGCGACGCGGCGTCGCGGGTCGCCGCGTCGGAATCCGTCGGATAAACAAATTAATTATTACGAGCATAAGGTGGCCATCGAAATAATTTAATACGCCAAGGTGGTTAATTATTTGGCTTTTTGCTCAGTAGATGGAAACGTAGTGGGTCTACTCTAATAATTTTATCCATTAACGAGCCTATTATAGGTTTAATAAATATTATTTCAACCGGCCAGGTCGGTCTGCAAACTGTATTTGAAATCTGATTGAAATAAACCGGCCCTTTGACGACATTTAATTTTTATTAACTTTGATATTTTTAAAAACTTGAAAGGTCAGCCTTTAATTTATCTAAAGTCTGTGAAGGAGTTGCAGTACAAATGTTGCAGTTGGAATTTTTTAGTTGGTTCTAAATTACATAGCAGTGATAGCCTAGT
This sequence comes from Thymelicus lineola, assembly GCA_963932265.1. Taxonomy (NCBI): domain Eukaryota; kingdom Metazoa; phylum Arthropoda; class Insecta; order Lepidoptera; family Hesperiidae; genus Thymelicus; species Thymelicus lineola. The sequence continues at coordinate 16,612,419 of OZ010680.1, forward strand.
GGTTAGAACGTTGGTCTCCCGAACGCGGGGCCCCGGGTTCAAATTCTGGCACGCACCTCTAATTTTCAAATAAGTATTATGTGCGTATTACAAGTTAATTATCACTTGCTACGGTGAAGGAAAACATCGTGAGGAAACCTGCACACCTGAGAGTTTTCCATAATGTTCTCAAAGGTGTGTGAAGTCTACCAATCCGCATTTGGCCAGCGTGGTAGACTATAGCCTGTACCCCTCACATTGTGAGAGGAGACCCCGAGCCCAGCAGTGGGACAATTATGGGTTGTTGCTTTGCTTTTTTTTTGCTAATTTACATAAAAATTGGAGAAGTCCTTTTCGTCCTTCAGGTTCTACATAATGCAATGTTAAGTATAATTTTTCCAAAGAGAAGCGAAAGCAGGTACCTACCTAGTTTAGAATAAAATAAAATGAAACAAAATAAGATTTTAAACACTGGGTTGCAAGTCAAATATTAACAAGAAAAAATTAATCATCAGATTATTATCAAGATGGAAGAATGGTAAACTAAAGCTGGCCATACACGATTAAGTGTACTTGTCAAGTATGCAGTTTGACTTGATGCGGCATCCAGTTTGCATGAGATAGCTATATGGCCAGATAGATATACCGTGTTCGGTGTCCATACACCGTCAAGTTTACTGGATGCCGCGTCAAGTCCGCTGCAAACTTGACAAGTATACTTGATCGTGTATGGCCAGCGTAAGTGGTAAAAAATGAATCGTATATATTATAGGACGTGAAAATAAACCTGGACGTCACCTTGTCTTATCGAGAGTGACGTCGCCCTCACTGCTGCCCTGGATTCACCGCTCATCTAGGACAACGGGTTAGAGCTAGCGCGCACTAGACTTTTAGTTGGGCAACAGTTCGGTTGCTGAAGGAAATAGTAAGTATGAAATATAATAGCAGCATACAGGATGAGTTGATAATGCACTACTATTCATCCTAAACCACTAAAGAGAACTAAAGTATCTCGTGTGTTGTTGTATCGCAGGGATGAATAAATGTCGTGATACCCATTGGGTCCGGACCTCAGCATGCGACGACGCTCGCGGACGTTAGCGGCGGCGCGCTGCACGCGGTACGGAGACCCGCCGCAATGGTACTCCGGCTCCACTGTCGCCTCCAGCAGCGTATCTACAAGATAGTCTTTAGAATACAATCAGCCTATGCAGACGAGGGACTATCCTCAGCATACTTTTGTCAGGACGCTTGTACAAAACATCTTTTCGGAAATGTTTGAACACCGCGTCCCTTGAATCTGTTATGTTTTCGAGGATGCGAACTTGAAGAACACGGATGGTCTCTATCGTTCTCAGATAGCCGTTTTCTACGACCATGAAGCATATTTATGTTGTCAGTGACCCTGCGATTGATACCGAAGAGCTTGATTCCAGACCTGATCAGACATTTATGTGTCTATTAATATCGTGCGGGGATGTGAGTGAATGGGCGTATTTTTTATCATTTCAAATCATGACCTACATTTAATCGTTCTAGTGAATCAATTACTAATTAGACTGAACTTCACCTGTATGTAACTGTCGCGAGTGCTGATGGACGTATGCCGCCAGGGGGAGCTGCAGTCGCGTGCGTGCTGCAGCGTACACACAAGACGGCAGCTCTGGGGTCAACGACGACCCCTCGTCGTCCGACCCGTCAGCGTACGTAAACTTTAGCCCCGCGTAGTCCAGCCGGCGATTTTCACTATTAGAACAACCATGATTATTTTGAGGGCTTATTGAAAAAAATTGGCTTGGTATTGGACTGAATTTATTCACTGAAAAGTCAGCACTTTTAGAACAAATAATATAATCGTTATAATATACTTAATTTTTTATAATATAATTGTTATAATATAATCGATTTATGGGAACTGATGACAATGCATTCATTCAGGTTTGGTTCCATCCAGGCGAGGGAAACAACTGTTAAAAACTATGATAGCTCGTTCTAAACTAAAACATAACCTGACCTTTATTTCTTTAATCTGAGCCTGACCTTACCTCAGAGTGGCATGAGGATTTCAGTAACAGGATCAGGTGAACACCACAGTTTCAATTTATGAAATAAATGGAAAAAATGATGAGAGTGAAATCTTAATACGGTGACACAAAAACGTCGAAAAAATATTATTATTATTTTTATTATATTGTTTTTCTTTAATATTGTTAGAATATTGTTTTTTTAACATGTATTTTTTTACTTTTTTTGAGTTCTTTGAACAATTTTTTTGATTTTTTTTTAAGTATTTTTTTTAATATGCTTTTTGAATTTCTTTTGAAATGGTTTTTGTGAAATTGTTTTTTTTCATGCCAAAGAAGTATAACTTACGCGCGTACATAAGTACACGTTTATGTGTTTTGGTTTAGTAAGTAAAAGTGTGTTTTTAGTTTTAAAACTATTAATTTATTATGAAAAGCGTGACCTGATACTACTGAGGCTGTGGCTTCAGATTACGGAACTCCTCAAAGTTAAGTAACACAGACATGTAAGCAGTTTTATACTCATACGCATCTAATTGAAGCTGCAATGCCCGATGAGGCCAACAGCCGCAAGCCATTCGAAAAAACCTGGCGGCCACGCCCAGTTTTGGCTCTATAAGAGAAATCTCTTCAGGGATCACAGATACCTACTATACTATATTTAATTGTATGTGTAATTATGGTTAAGTATTATGTTTGTGAATAGTCACATTGTACTTAATTGAATTATTTTCTATAAGTAGGTATTTCACATTATTCATTGGTATTACATTATTTATTTATTTTACATTATTCACTGTAAGTAGATACAATGTACCTAGCATTTGGATAGCTACTAGATAACCACAAGGACCTTTTTTAAAGAAAACCATTTTTTTCGAATTCAATTATTAAAATTATTAAACTTTGCAAGGATTTTGAAGCTTATATTAACATCAGTGTTAGATTAATTTGATTTCATAATTTACAATTTTTTGCACGGGTGTCACAAAATGCTATCCCATACTTTACGAGAATTCTTTTCGATAAGACTTTGGTTAATAATTAGTAGGTAAATAACGTATGTACCGATACTACTACGTATTACGAGTATGAAAATTTAAATGTGTTGTCAAAATATCATGTGTTTTATTCAGTGCCGGATTGATATTTTTTATGAGCGTAGGCCAATTTATTTCCGCCGCCCCATGAACCTTTCTAAAATAATAATTTTCCATTCATAGTAAGGAAGTAACTGAATTAGTCACAAAGAAAGTGCGTAAAAAAACAAGAATTACAATTTTTTGCGACACTTTTTAAAAGCAAAATCATCTATAAATTATATCATCTTCTGAAATCTGCCGCCCCTAGGACGCTGCCGCCCCTAGGCCGCGGCCTATACGGCCTATTGACAAATCCAGGACTGGTTTTATTAAAATTTTCTGTAGGTAATACATAATCATTATGGAATTCTGACCACTGGGTAATAGTAAATTCACTTACCTCAAAGGCGGAGATGTAGAGGAGTCAGCCATCTGTGTTCGAGTCCCCGACATTTTTTAACAACTTTATTTACCACTAATTAAAAGATGACCTTATCACTTTAAAAACTTGTATAGACTGACTCTGTCCTACTCAAGTTAAATAATTTTATACCACAAGGGGTGGAATACTACCGAAATTCTTTTTCGTTGTTTTGCGGGGATGCGCGCGCGGTATTAGAGGGAACTTAAGCTATGAAGCTTCCTACGTAAAGTTGGGTTTTAAATGTCCAAAATTGTGTATCTCAGCCAGAAACGTCACAAAGGGGCGGTGCTATTAAGATAAGGGTGGAAAGGGGCCGGGCCTGTACACATTTAGGGTAAAAAGGACTAAGTGGGAATTAAAGAAAACAATGTTTAACTAACTTTAGACTTCTAATGTGTCGCTGATTTTTTTTTATTTGTGTCATATTTTTTAATCTATTACTAATATTATAAAGCTGAAGATTTTGTTAGGTTGAACGCACTAATCTCAGGAACTACTGGTTCGAATTGCAAAAATATTTTTGTGTTTGATAGTCCACTACTACAGAATTACAGAAAATGTATGTAGGTACCTAATCAACCTAATGTATAATTTGGAAAATAATTGTGAAGGTTTTGTGTGTTTTTTGACTGCTTAAACTATTTATGATATAAGTACGTACTTTTACAAACAATTAACACCTGAAACACGGTGATTTTCACGTCCGTGACCTGAAAGAACCTTCTTCTAAAAATCAATTATTTTAATCCAGAGATTAGGTATACTTAATAAGTAGGTACCTACCAATAACTTAGGTAAGTATAAATTATAATAGAAAAAATTCATAATAAAACTTAGTACTGTTTATTAATTTATTGAATAGTAAACTCAAATATGGAAGTATCCTTATACAATTACGCAGGTAAGTACATTTATTTTTATTCATTCTCAGTAAGATTTATTTTGTTAATCCGAAAATGCCCATTGCCAAGTTTTCAGTAGCGTAGTTCTGCCCGCGGACCGGGTTGTGGGTGAAGCATGGAGGCTGGGGTCCAACTGTGGATCGATCGCAATCATTCTTTATGATTGGTGGAAGATGGAGTGTTCTTGACAAGTCGTAAAATGCAGCACCCAAGAGGCTATCGCTCGTAAGGATGTGAGGGTCTACCGAGGTGGTAGGTAGGTCTGTCCTCTTTATTATAACATATTAAACGCAGTTGTGTTTAGTTAGGGGTTTCAGGGGTTTAACGTGTGACAACAGCAGTCCCTAAATTGGTAGGTAAGTCGTTTGAAAAAAATATTACCTACCCTTAGGAATCTATTTTCTATACATATAATATCTATCTATAATCTAGCTGACTTGGCAAACGTTGTTTTGCCAAAATTTTTCTGGATAGAGACACCATCATCGCCTAGATAGCGCTTGGAAACATAGCTACTTTACGAATATTCTCATATCTATCAAATATGTACAAAGTTTCATAAAAATCGGTCTTGCCGTTTCGTAGGAGTTCGACCACAAACAGCGTGACACGAGATTTTTATATTATATTAGGAAATCGCTCTCGCTTCGCTTCGGGAAAAATAGTAAAAAAAATATAATATAGCCTCTGTCACCAGGGGATAGTGTAGCTTCCCAACAGTGAAAGAAATTTTCAAATCGGTTCGGTAGTTTCGGAGCCTATTCAATGCAAACAATCAAATCTTTCCTCTTTATAATATTAGTATAGATAATATATTAGATGTATATTATGTATTATTGCATAAAACAGGCAATTATGATAGTGTTTACCGACATCAAAGAAAGGAGGAGATTCTCAATTCGACTGTATTTTTTTATGTTTGTTACTTACCTACCTCAGAACTTTCGGCTGGGTGAACCAATTTTGATGATTCTTTTTTTAATCGAAAGCTGGTGCTTAATTGTCATGTTACCCGTATTACCCTTTGTAAAATAATTTTATTAATAAGTGATGAATTGACTATAATAACAATGATGTCAACAATGTCCATTTTCATTCGGGCACTCACTTCGATACATAGCTTGTATCAAGCAAGATATAGGGAGACTTCTGGCCAATATTACAGACAGAATTTCATTATAAATGTTGGTAGGTATGACAAATGTAATGATGTCAAATTTCCATTTCCGGTTGTCAATAAAAAAAAAGTCAGAATAAAATAATGGTAAAAATTACAGGCAGCCGTTAGTCTCCCCTACTCTATGACTCAATGGTTATAAGAATTCAATCTCAAAATACTTTGGTTCTGGGGTGTGTCTGCTGAAAATTCTTATATATCTAAGCTCAGAAATTAAAGCGGCGATTTTTAGATTTTTTTTTATTTTAAGACGCTAAAGTTGAAAATAGAAATAAAACGATGTATGGCAGTTGGGCATTGTTCTTTACATTATGTGCGCGACATATATTGGCCAGCATGGTAGACTATGGCCTGTACCCCTCACATTGTGAGCGGAGACCCCGAGCCCAGCAATGGGACAATTATAGGGACATATGGACGAATAACTCATTTTCACGCCAACCAACATGATTCTTTTTTATTGGAAAAGATGTACTTACTTCATTTCAAGTCGGTTTTTTTGTGTAAAATTTTCTACAATGATCTCAATAGGCGTGTAAAATATGCATCATTTGGACTATTCTCAATGAGAGGAAACCTCTAATCCAGTAGGTTTTTATAAAAAATAAAATGTTTACAATTAAATAATTAGATATTATTATGTTTATATGACAAGATTCCGACGAAAACTTTAATATAAATACTTACCTACTACTTATGTACCTGTAATTATTTCTGATTAAAGCATGGGAAATTGTCCGTAAAGGTACAAAGTTAGGGTTTTTTATGGTAATCCTTACGTTAATTTCATAGCATGAATAAGGGGAGAAAGTTCTTAACATACGCTGGTTATGTAGCAATCTATGTCAGAGTCTATAAATTAGCGCGTCACCCTCAGTTATAAGCAAGTAATTTGCCGAGGTCCATAATTTGGTGCTAATTCCCATTCGGAAGCGAGCCCAAGTCGGCCCTGTAATTGATTTGTCGCAGCACGCCGTTCACTGCGTCGCCACGCGGCTGGCGTCGCAATGCGTCCCCCCATGCGTCCCCATGCGCCGCCACGTGCCACCACGCCCATGTCGACCTCGGGAAGCTGTTGGGGCTTATTATAACTTCCATAACAAATGTTGCATGATTTCGTGTGAAGTGCATAAGACTGAATCCGAAACATTCATAGCCAGTTAAATATTTAATAGTTTGAAAAAAAATCTCATTGTCAGTTCAATTTGTGTCCATTGAGATAATAATGAATGAAATTCTAATATAATGTCGATTGGGAATGAAAAAAGAACTTATCTTTTTATGTTAATTAGAATACTAATATCGGTAATTAATAACGATATTTATTCACTCAAATCCATGTTTAATACAATACCTAACAAAATGTACTTGAGATTGAGTTTGACCATAGTTATGAGCAAAAAATACAGATCGATTATAGCACCGTAAAAAACAAACGTAATAAGAAAATAAATTATTAATAGTCTAGCTGTTTTATTCATGACTGCACTTCAACTTGAAATTTTATTCAACACTTTTAAATCGGATGACCAAAATTAAATGTAGTGAATGATCGCTAAATAAAAGTCTTTGCCATAATATATCGTACCCCGAGAGAAGACACATAACTCATAATACATACGAGTACATCGAAGACGGGGTTACGGAGTGGTTGAACGTACCTACCGTATAAGGTGATCGAGGATGGGAGAATGGAGAAGAAGAAAAACACAAAGAAAACCTGCATAACTCAAATGGAAGATTTAAGTCAGATTAAGGTTCGCCGATGAGAAACTTCTTGTTTCTCACCTCGCGCTGGGGGCTTCTGTTGATCTTTATTATTGCGGAAAATTTGACATAGATCATCATGAGTGTAATTTTGAAAAGACAGAAATATCAAAATATGAATAAATATTACTTAGGACAGCCATTAGCCATCTGCCCGGAATTCCCGGATTTGTTCTAGTTTAAAGGGCGTCCAGGTAGATTTTAAAAAGAGTACCTAGTTCTAGGAAAAGCTGGACGCAGTGTCGGTCTTTTTTTGACACTTTTATGCCAAGAGTAGGCTGAGCAGGTTGCACACATTATAAGCATGTGTAGTATGTTAGCCGAATGACAAATTAACACAAATTAAACAAAACTCCATCGAAATAGTCTCACTTGAACAGAGCCAATGTGTCCGGTCGTGTTTTGTCAAGCTAAATCTTGATATAATTGATGTTAATTTTAGTTTAGCGGTTAATCCTAATGGGTACTAACAATAGCATCCACAAGGAACTAGACTAGACCAGACGAGACATGTCTCTGTATTCCGTGAGCAGTGGCGGCCTTAGTCATTGCGAGGCCCAGGGCAGCAGATCCTTGCGAGGCCCTTGTCCGTTCAGTAAAATGTGTGTGTTTAGATTTGATTTGAGAATTTTTTATTTTGGCCAACCACAATGACTCCATCACCTGATAGAAAGCGGGCAGTGCATTCCAAGCATGGATGGACGCCACGAGTACCTAATGCCGCGATATTCGCCCACATTACTATTGCATGTGCACATGTCATGCTTTTTCGACCCCGCACGCCCGTGGATTTAATGAGGATTGGATTTCAATATGTCACTTTTAGTCTGTGTTAGGTTTTTAAAGGTTTCCCGATCAACATTTTTCAGATATTAAAACGCGGATTCACGTAGGTCATGTTCAAGCTGTTTTCTTTTGAGATATTATTAATCGGATTAATAATAAAAAAATGGGCAACTCTTAAAGGTAGGTTATATATGTAGGTATACTCAGCCAAGCGGGGAAATTATGCATTTGCGACAAAATATCTTAACTGGCGATAGTGAATATGCGTTAATAAACACTAGAAAAAAGAAAATTCAGTTCTGAGTGCGAAAAAATTACTGTAAACCATTGAAGTACTATTACTTCGTATAGAACAGACACCCCGAACATCGAGTCGGGGAAATGCATTTCAGCCAAGTGGCTTACTTCATTCACTCACTCGCTTAACACTCGCCTCCGCTCATTGCAGCCGCATGCAAAATTGTTTAGTAACAAACTGAAAAAATGCCGTCTAGCGTGATAAGCACGGGTCAACTGGCAGAGAATGCCATTAGGCATTAAGTTCGCCCTTGTAACCTCTACTTTAAGGTGTTGCAAAAGAATAAATAAATAAATAAATAAATAAGAACCTGTCACAATAATTGCACATAAAAAAACAAAAAAGAAAATGGTATTACTTATCATCAGTAAGAAAACAAAATATTAACTTAAATCGACTAAAACGAATTTATTTCAATTATTGGGTAATGTTCCCGCCATTTTTGAATGAAAAAATCATGATCAAAAATCATTACACACTTGGCAAGCCGTAAGCGTGTTAATGGACAAATAAATAATCCCGATAAGAATGACTATAGTACCTACTCTTTCGTAAATAATAAATTTTGTATATTACATTAATCAGTGAATTCATATTTAAATTAAATCAAACATTTGGAAGAGTTTTTTAAAGATTTGGAGTCGTTGACTGTTTGTCGTAGTTCGGCAAGTGTCTTATACAAAGTTATTCTATGGCAAGTATGTAAATCACCTTCTAGAGTTTGAAAAAAGAACGCGTCATCGCGGTTTCGGGACACACATTTTGTTCGAGATGTATATTCTATGTCATTATACTTCAATGCTATAAACTAGCATATAAAATTTACAAGGGAGGTTTAGGGAGCGATGCCCCCTACCATGAAAAAACAGAACTCAAATGTTAGGTTATAGTTCAGTCAATAAAGTAGTTGTAGAGTGCGTGAGCGGGAACCTAAGCGATTTCTTCAGAAACTTATTCAGGGTGCTTAGGGAGATAACATACTAAAAGTCCTGGCGTCTAGGAGGCGAGCCGGAGGGAGGGGGGGACAAAGGTTCCGATTTTAGGTTTTTCAGCAATATCTCAAAAACGGTGCGTTGTAGCGAAAAACGTTCTATGATGAAATGAAAGCTTATAAAATTCTCTATAACTTTAATTCCGTACACTTTCTCCCTATCCCCAACCGTTTTTGAACTACACGCTCTAGAAATGTAGAGATTAAGGTTATTCAGCTTCGTCAATATCATGATTGTTTTCCCGTGTCTGTTCAGTTCTATACTGTCATAAAAAACGCAATTTCTTATTGTTACAGCCTTCACTACTTGGAGGTACTCCCAGCTTAGGTTACAATAAATTTTAAGATAATTTTCACATCAGATAATGGTCATCACGCTGAATAACTTTAATTTCTACATTTCTACATTTACAATTTTTTTTTACTGGAGCGTGTAGTTCAAAAACGGTTGGGGATATGGAAAAAGTATACAGAATTAAAGTTATAGAAAATTTTACCTTTGTCCCCTCCCCCCTCCCTCCGGCTCGCCTCCTAGACCCCAGGACTTTTAGTATGTATCTCCCTAAACACCCTGAATAAGTTTCTGAAGAAATGGCTTAGGTTCCCGCTCAAGCATTCTATACCCTCCTTTGAGTCATACCTTGGCTGGACTATTAGGTTGAAGAATTTTATTTTACGCATAAAATTGGGAGGGACCCCGCAAAACGTAGTTAGACTAAATATATGCATTTTGAATATAATATGAGTTGTCAAAATTTCAATACAAACTACACAAAGTATTTTCAAGTCACCGTTTTTAATACTTGTAGTCGCCCACAGTCTGTCCACTTAGAATTTAATAATTTTAATTTAGTAATTAAAAAAATTATTCAGTTTTTTTAACACCTTTAATTTAACCTTGAACTCGCTCGTATAAAACCCTTTTCCTTTGAGAGCTAGTTTTATTTTCGAACTGCCCTATTAAAATTTTCTTCCAGAATCACGATCACGTAAATAATCATTTTATTACTTTAAAAGTAATAAAATGAAAAGTAATACTTTTAATGCGCACATACATTAAACACGCTTTTGTAATTTTAATACGTATGATTCACAAAAAACCTATTACGATCATGTAAGGATACATCCAATAACAGTACAATATTATACCAACCATTCACCTTTTCACTCATTCAACATTCACTCAAACGTCACTACTACATGCATTGCATTCGATGTCATCATTCGTGCCACACGCATTCATTAAAAATAGACTAATATAACTATAGACTAACTATAGAATAACTAATAGACTAATATAAAAATAGCGAAGACTGCAACCGAAAAGCACTCTCTTGCTGGCGGTGCTCATGGTAAAACAGTATAAAAATAAAGGCCAAACTGTGTTGGAACGAGTACCCTCGCTGGATCATTTGATTGTTCAGGTCTGTACGATTCATTAATCCGTATGGTTATGCTTCTATGATAGCATACTAATTTCTTTATGAACACGTATTTCATGTAAATTCTGCTGCTTAACTAATAGAACATTTATCAAGTATTAATTTTGTTTTAATCATTTCTTGTTCTAAGGTTACCCCTTTCAACTCAGAAGTGCGATCGAGCAGATACTTTGTACGTAAAGTACTCTGTCCATCCCGCCTACAAATCGTACCTTCTTATTTTTAACCATAAAAAGTTTAATTTTGTTAATTAAATTACTTCTCTTAACTAATATAAACTACCCTCATACTTTTTTCCCATTTGTATTACCCTCATGATATATATTTTTTATCAGTACTACCCTTATTGATTTTTTTTTCCTTGGAATACCTTTTATATGCTTTATTAGCCCCATATTACCTCAATCACAAAAATATTTTTTAGAATTATTGTCTGTCTGTCTGTTTGTCTGTCCGGGCATCACATGAAAACCCTTGAACGGATTTCGATGAAAATTGGCGAAGTTGTTTCTAATACTTCCGCTCATATTTTAGGATACTTTTTATACAGGAAAATTAAAAGGTTTCCCTGGGAAACGGGATTAAAGTTTATGTGGAACATTTTCAATGCATCAACCGATTTGCTTCTTTGCAACAAATGTTCCTTGCTTAAATTGATGGAATATATATGTTTTAGTTTTTCAAAATTTGCAAGAAAAAGAAAAAAATACAAATTAATGTGAATATTGCTTATTTTTCATAACCCGCTCCTGGAGGAATCCTTTTTGATTGTATAGTAGGTTTCAGTATATAAATTACTGAATATAAATACTTTAATATAAATTCACAGTTTTTTTAATTTTATTTCTGCAAGAGATATAAATAAGGTAAAACATAATTTCCGTATGCGAAGCTGCGGGCAACAGCTAGTTTGTAATATTACCAAACTTATGCGTAACAATTCCAAGTTTCAGATGGATGAAAGGATTAATATACCTGGAATGGAAGGAACAATTTTCTGGTGTTAGACCAAGTGGACAGCTATTGGAAAGGCAAGACGCACTCGTAAGATATTAGACCAACGTAATGTGGTAGCAGACCAAGATATGGTGTTAGACCAAAATATGGTGTTAGACCAACATATGGTGTTAGACCAAAATATGGTGTTAGACCAACATATGGTGTTAGACCAACATATGGTGTTAGACCAAAATATGGTGTTAGACCAACATATGGTGTTAGACCAACATATGGTGTTAGACCAACTACAAAACGAAAGAGAGAAGCAAAGACGTTATCTGCCAACCGGGTATTTCGGTGTGATATTCATGGCCAGAAAGCTGGATACTGAAGTCTCCATGATGTCGAAGACCGAGCCGTACGCGTCGGTGCACAAGCCGCAAGGTTCCGTGAACCCGAAGAACTACTTGGGTAAACAGTTAAGGAGATTTAGTGAACGTGAGGCAAGAACATCCTAATGATGGTATGTCAAAAAAAAAATTCTGTCAAATATCAAGGACCTTTTGTTCAAAATGTAAAATAATTTATTCATATAGATAGGTATCACCGATACACTTATGCACGTCTTTATCAGCAGTAATTATTTTGCTTCATTAATTTTTAGTTCGTAACTTAATTCGTATCGTAATTATGTTCCAAGTTGTTTTCATCCTTTGTACGTTGACTTTGCCTGAGTGCAAACGATTTTAATAATTTTAGAATAATTTCTAACGTACCTACTTCTGGAAAGTTGGAGGAAAATTGTATTTTTTCTCAGCAGACTAACAATGTCTCTACGATCTTTACAAGACATATTGTTGTACACTAATATTAGTGATCCACCATGAATTGCAATCTCTCTACAGAATGCACTTGACAATTTATAATTACCTATACTAACATGATTCAGAGGGCTTGGTAACCAATGGTCCGACCTTATACATGTATATTACAGTATATTATAAATAATTCAATTTCTAATTATTTGCTGGATAAGCCTTGTAAAATCTGATGTATCTACAATATTTAAGGAAGAGAGTTTTTTCCATTGTCTTTTATTTAGTTTAAATTAGTCAACTTACTCTGAGGATGCTCCGTCTCGGGGCAAAACACGTGTTTGGTCTGGTATATGTATGTTGGTATATATATTTTTAATTATTGTAGTCCATGTATCCGTTGTAGGAAAGAGGGAAGTGCCGCGCATGTCTTAAAGTATATACCATCATACATGTTAACCGCGAACTGTTGCAAAGTAGACTAATACAAACATAATAACAATGAATTTCCGCAAAGTAACGCCTGATAGTATTAACTATATTAGTTTAAACTATTATTTGTACCTATATTGGTACAATTATCCACAAAGTAACAGTGGTACTACTACCACAATCAATAAATGTGTCAATAGACTTAATAGGGTGTTACCCTATTTGTAACGGCATCATTCAAATTGAAAGCTTACAGCCTAGCTAACTGTCTTTTATATTTTAGTGGCAGGTACATAGTGCCCCTAGTTAATTTAAATGATGAAATTAATTTATTTATATCAAAATAAAATACTACATCTTTAGATTTAGTTTATAAATATGGTCATTTTCTTCCGGACTTAAATCATTAGAGCAAGGAAAAATGCACACATTACAAATTTGCATTTGGTACTTCTATAATATTTAAAAATAATTACCTTTTTTATACTTTATTAACTGCTTCTTGCTAACGTTCGGGCTGTCACCAATCATTAAAACTATTGAGGTGTTCATATGTTTTGGATTAATCTGCTTTAATAAATATTCACAAGTGGCTCCCGGTGAGCACAAGTTAACTACTGAGTGTGTAATATAGAAATTTATAATAGACCCATAGTGTTTCCCTAAGCTGTCACTAATTATCAATCATTTTCACTTTTTAGATTATTTTTCCTTTACATACGCCTAATAGTCTACCCTGAGCCAAATATAAAGTATCTACGTGATCTGGAAGTAGGTTATGTTTTTGATCCTATGTCAGTGAGTCACTCACCAAAATGCGGGTTTTAAACGTTAATATAACAATAACTGTTTGAGCTACATTTGTGAAATTTTTAATTCTAAATAAACAAGGGGTTTTAATAAATGTGCCAAATTTCATGTATGTATGTAGGTTAAATTGATCTCGAGTTAAGGGGTCAAAAGTACCTCGAAATGGTTCGTGTAATATTACACATTCTAATAAAACAATTACTAGTTGTACACCCAACTACCTATCTGGATGCCAAATTTACCTTTTTAGGTCATCCGGAACTGGGTTAGAGTTTTGATTTGACTGACTGACCTATAGTCAGTCAGATCTATAGTCAGTCAGTGATAAAAATGACGATTTTTGGACGTCAATACCTAAATAACCGTTTGAGGTGTATTTATGAAATTTGGAGCACATACGAGTATGTATTTTGTAAGTCTCAATAAATGAGCCAATTTTGACAGGTATATGTGGAATAGTTTTTAAGTTATGAAGAGGTCAAAAGTGTCTACAAATGGTTTGTGTACACACGGTGCTGCTCACCAGTTCTGTTAGCCTGAACACGCTATCGTGTCTCTAGATTTCTTGGACAATGACTCGAATCTCTCCATGTTATCATTGCAAGTTTCCAGGAGGTTGTAAAAAAATATATGTTATTTTATTTGTTCATGAGCTTTGGTGTACAAGCTGGTCAAAATATTGTTATGAAGGGGTTTTTCTAAGTTTTGGAGAAGTAGAGATTCAGTATCATACAGTGACCTACTGTGTTCTGATTCTAGTTGTAATGATTTAATTTTATTAATTAATGAAATTCGCCCTTTTTACTCCGTCCTAACTGTTGTAAACAATTTCTTTCTTTGACAAGTTTTTGAGTTTTACGAATATATACAAGTTTCTTTATTTTAACATAATATATTTCTTTAGTTTTTTCTGGCTATTAAAATATACAACGGGTTCTAAAGAATTATTGCTAGAAGTCAGGTCAATTACAAGGGAGCTGTCTTTAGGATAGGAACCGCAGTCAATAAGCTCACTAAAAAGGTTCTGTGTAGCAACACGTTTCTGAGATTCTTTTAAATGATCTAGTTGAGTTACAATCTTATTTGCCTCATGTACTCGTAAGCTCATCTCCAGCTCAGTGATGCGACTTAGAGACCTCTCATGCTCATAACCATATTGGTTGAACGACTCAACAATGTCTTGAAGGTTGTCTCGCTGCTCCAGGATGTCCAAGTATTTATTATGAAGCTCGGCAAGCTGAGTCTTGTATTCGGTGTTGGACTTTGTGGTTTTGCTATTTCAGCTTCGCTGTCTTCTATCTCCCGTAGTAACTGAGCATTGAGATCCTTGCTGATTTGAAGTTCCTTAAGAGTGAGTTTCATCTTGGTTTCCATTTCCTTAAGAACAGATTGGCGGGTCATCATATTTGGACCTTTTGTTATGTTTATATATTTAAAATAAACAGATAACATCAAAGAAGTAAGAAGTAAGTTCAAAGAAGTAAGTTTTTAGTCCTAGTTGAAAATTAGCACGTCAATCTGGGGTTGAGTAATGCTAAGTTGATGTTTACTTAATTAAATATTCTAATAGATTAAGTCTATTATTATAACAAATGTGATGCTATAATTTAAGTGAAGTATAAAATTGTAAGTGTGTGAAGTCAAGTAAAGTAAGACAATATTATTCACTATTGTGAAAATATAACAAGTATGTGTGATGATGATTAGCACTGTTATTTATAGTGTAATAGCTCAACGGTTTGTTAAAAGGTGTTACCTGACGACCACTACCTGAAAGGAGGTAATCGCCGTTATCAAAATATTGAAGGAAAGAAAGAAAGAAATTATTTATTTTGTAAACCATTATGCAACAGGTTACAAATTGTTATTAAACCAGCAATTACGTTACAGTAAATAGTTAAAAATTAACAGTTACAAGATACAGCTGTTATTGTATCAGTTGATAGAGTAATAGGCCTAAGTTTGAACTATGTTCCGATGCTGAATCTGACATTGATGATTGTCCGTCACAACTATAACTAGATAATTAAAATTACTTCTGCGTAATCATCACGAAAGATAAATAAAATTCATACTTAATATAAATTAACAATTAACGAGTTTAGAGATAATCAGTACCTTTGTACATTGTATTCCTACTGTAACTGTCATAATAAATAATCTGTGTAATAATAACATAATTATTATGATTAATTTAAATTAAGATGTTTAATCAACTTTTCTATAAATATACATGTAATATGCACCTATACGAAACTAAATATTATCTAACGAGTGAGTATTATTAAATTGTATTTTGCGTCAAGCAGAGTATCTATGCAGTGTCATGTAGTACTTATATTTACGTAATTACCAATTTATACTTATTTGCACATTGTCTTAATTCAAATGCTAAACTCATGTCTTTATTCTTGCTATTTTCACTCAATGTTATTAAATTGTTTAATAAGATTCTGCACATTGCGAACGTAGGTAACAATATTGACACGTTTTAACTATGATAATGTTCGTTAAAATTAAAACGTTAAAGTTAAATAATTATATATTTACTTATATTATTGTAATATAATTCACATTTATTTTATTTCATTTTATAGTTATGTTATCTAATTAAGATACGAGTAGATTACTATGATCTTTGTAAGTTTTATAGTAACGTTGTTGTTTGTAATGATTGTTACATTTAAAATTAAAATATGTATGTATAGCTATGTATACGTAAAAATAAGAATTAGTCACTATTGGGAGCGAAGGGACTCGCTTCAGCAGGATGGCCGAGCTGTAAGGATACATCCAATAACAGTACAATATTATACCAACCATTCACCTTTTCACTCATTCAACATTCACTCAAACGTCACTACTACATGCATTGCATTCGATGTCATCATTCGTGCCACACGCATTCATTAAAAATAGACTAATATAACTATAGACTAACTATAGAATAACTAATAGACTAATATAAAAATAGCGAAGACTGCAACCGAAAAGCACTCTCTTGCTGGCGGTGCTCA
Source organism: Thymelicus lineola (assembly GCA_963932265.1). NCBI lineage: Eukaryota > Metazoa > Arthropoda > Insecta > Lepidoptera > Hesperiidae > Thymelicus > Thymelicus lineola. Next base: position 16,629,304 of record OZ010680.1, read on the forward strand.
TGGTAAAACAGTATAAAAATAAAGGCCAAACTGTGTTGGAACGAGTACCCTCGCTGGATCATTTGATTGTTCAGGTCTGTACGATTCATTAATCCGTATGGTTATGCTTCTATGATAGCATACTAATTTCTTTATGAACACGTATTTCATGTAAATTCTGCTGCTTAACTAATAGAACATTTATCAAGTATTAATTTTGTTTTAATCATTTCTTGTTCTAAGGTTACCCCTTTCAATCACGACAGAAAACCAGAGATAAACTAAAATGAATACTAGAGGTACGACTTAAGTGCATATTGTAAAGGTTTCGGTTTTGTTATATGTATACACAGACAAATAACAAGAAATAAACATTGTTATGTATTTTTATTGTTATTTTGCTGTATTTTTATTGTTATTTTGTTATTTTGCTGTATACACCTGATCGAAGACTGTATATCATAGTATTCCGTTCGTAGTTATGCAATTATATTTTTGTTTTGTCTACAAAGTTTTTTTGAACTCGGATGATAGCGCGAGGCCCTTGCAAGCGCGAGGCCCCGGGCGGTGGCCCCGTTCGCCACCCCCTAAGGCCGCCACTGTCCGTGAGATTAGACGAACTAAAGCTAATATACAAATAGAAAACGTTAAACTAGTCGGTACTTCCTGGGTTTTTAATAGGACAAATTACGAACTGCATTCCTAAAATGAAACGCGGTAGATATTTAATAAACGTTTCGCTTAATTTTCTGCGAATCAAACACCGATGGCAGTTGAAAAGCCATATTAAATAGGTTACATAGCTAATTTAATTTCCTTCAACCCTTTAAAAATTAAAACGTTGATAAAATTTTTAGAACCCAACGCCTTACAGACCTGACAGTTGAAAGGCAATCCATCGGACGCGGCTAATAACATTTTCTCCTACTCTATTCAAATTCAAAGCTTAAAAGTAAATTTAAAAACCGACCACCGATTTAGGATTACGGTTAGCCGTCGGCTCTGGTTAATTTATTTATTTGGCTGCGTATGCTCGGTCGAGATTATCCAGCGAGTGGTTGCACGTGGGTTGTAGGGTGGTAGGATGGTAGGGTGGTGAGTCTGGTGAGATGTACTCACCAGTCGTCGGTCGCGTGGCGCAAGCCAGGGCCACGCGGGCGACACGCGCCTCTCAAAGTGCCCGGAACATGTACCGACGCCTTGCAAACTCTTGTGCTGACTGCACTTAATTAATCCGTGTCCTGTTCTGCTATAAATATTGTTATTGCATCCGAGTTGTGGGTTAATCGATTTTAATTTTCCTACACTCGAAATTCTGTTCGATCTCTGCGCTGGTGTGTTCGCTAGTAGTACCTATATTTATACTTAGTCTAGCCATAAACACTGTTACAATAAAAAAAATATTACATTTGAATTTGGAATCTATCATCTTTATATGATTGTTCATTGAGTTTTCTCATTATGGCGAAAATATAACATTGTACAATATTTTACGATATTAAAATGGAGTGGAAGAGAAAGAGAACCGAATCGCTGTGATTGCATTACACAAAGTAGGTATGGAGCCAAATGCAATTTTTAAAACTCTCCATACGCTTGGTATTAGTAAAATGTTTGTGCACCGGGCAATTAATAGGTACAATGAGGCGTCCTCTATTTGTGGCAGAAAAAGATCTGGCCGTCCACGTAGTGTTCGAACGAAAAAGGTGGTCAAAGCAGTAAAGGAAAGAATTCGAAGAAATCCTGTCCGAAAGCAAGAAATATCTCGGGAGATGAAGATAGCACCTAGAATATTTTAAAAGATGACTTAGGACTTGCAGCCTATCTATACTGCGGATTCGCGCTCGTACTGCTTGGATGATCGCAGGCATTCTTTCGTACGAGGTACGTACGGGGTTGGCCTTTGGCCGCTTCTTTTAAGGTCTTCGAAGCTTGAAACTTTAGGGAATCATTTGATAATACGTTAAAAACCCATGAGTTATTATTCAAATTAGGTGCATAGCTGTAGCAGTGCATCTTAATAATCCGTCTGTGTCTTCTTTTAACGTCCATTCCTTTTTATTAAATGGCACAATATCAATATTTTTATTTATTTATTTAAAACTTGCTTTTATAAAACATGACAGATATTTATCTAATGCGTTTTTTAAAGCTTAGCTAGGTAGTCCAGGTAGTTTCCTGCCATGCCCGATAGACTGACAACAGGTGAACAAAATATGTCAATGGAGGGATCCCATGTCACTAAGCCATTGAATAAGGTGAGCGCCCGCATCAGAGGTGACTCCTTTGCAACCTTTTTATTTTAAGATAGTGCAAAAGTTCCTCATTCATGATCAATCGAAAAATATGTCGCCAGTATTTGATACTTAAATTAACACGTTCGGTGCGGTAGCGGGTTGATTATATCCGATGGTCATCTTTCCTCCGGTGCGGGGCAAAAATTACTGTTCCAACCGCTGGTGCGGGACAGATATCTTTGGTCTCCGTATGAATACGAATGAGATGGTTAGTGTTTTGGAATTGCCTTGTTAAATAGGTAATATAAATACGAAAAAATTACATCGGGTTCTTACGACCCGGTGCCGACTGAAAGGAAATTTTTTACGTCTAGTGCGTTTATCGGTTCTTAACGACCCGATGCCCGATGACCCGGTAGCCGCACTAGATTACATGCAAGTTGGACTAGTGAGGTCCCTGTGGTTAGATGAGTTTTTATGCAAATATGAAGAGACAGTTAATGTAACATGAAGCGATTCAGGAAAATGTTGTTAAGTCATGTGACGGGCAAAAACCCAAGAAAAATAGAATAAGCAAATGTTTCCCAAAAAAATAATAACTAGTCCAGCCATAAGTTCTGTTACAAATGAAAATGCTTTTTTTTAAATGAAGTAATGTAATATTAATAAAATTTATACCTACATATTTATTAAAGTCTTAGCAAAAAATTAAAAAAATATTCTATTCGAAATGGCCACCTTTGGCTTTTATACAGGCCTTTAATCTGTTTGGCCATGAATCTATGGATTTACGCACTGTTTCCAAGGGAAATTTCGCCACTGCTTGCTCCAAAGATTTTTTAAGAGACTCAATGTCGCCGTGTCGTTTAGAGCAGGCCATGTCCTCTAAAACTGACCATAATTTGAAGTCTAAAGGGTTGAGGTCTGGGCTAGATGAGGGCCAGTCTTCAGCTCATAAACTCCGGAACATTGGTTTCAAGCCAGGCTTGGGTAGTTCGTGCCTTGTGACCAGGTGCTGAATCCTGTTGGAAAGTCCACGGTATATTTTTAAAAAGAGTATTGCTGAGAGGTTTCACAACATGATCCAAGACTGTATCTTGATACACTTTGGCTGAAGTTTTCACTCCTTTTGCACAAAAATGCAGTTTTGTGACTCCTTGATAAGACACGCCCCACCAAACCATCACTGACGTAGGATGATGACCACGTTGTACCTTCCCGACCACTTGAGCAGCTTCTTTAGAACTGTGAGCGTACACTTTATCATTTTGCTTATTGTAGTGTTCTTCAATCGTGAAAATTTTTTCATCGGTAAAGAGGATATTTCTGTGCCTTTAACCTGCGTATCGCGACAGAAGGCGTTTTGATCGATCCACTCTCTTTAATTGTAAAGATTGATTTAGGGCATGTCCTGTATATCGACGATAAGCACCGAGCTTCAGGTCTTGTTTTATAATACGCGACAGAGTCCTAGCGGGAATCTTCATTTCTCGCGATAATATTTTTGGCTTCCTAATGGGGTTTCGACGAATTCTGGCTTTAACAGCATTAACAGCCTTTGTAGTTCTAACAGCACGCCCCGATCTTTTCTGGTCTTCGACAGACGAAGTGTTGTTGTATCTGTTGATTGTACGATATACGAACATACGGCTGATACCAAGCTTTTGAAGTGTCTGGAATATGACCGACGGCTCCATACACACTTTGTGCAAGGCGATCACTGCAATCCTATTTTCTTTAACACCCCATTCCATATTGTAATTTGATAATGAACACGAAAAAGTATGTGAAATGGCGCGAAATCGAAAGAAGTTTTTAAAATAATATACGTGTTCCAAATTCAAAATAATTAAAAAGCTGAAAAAAAGAAAAGTTTTTATGTAACAGTATTTATGGCCAGACTAGGTACATAATATCTGATAATGTAATATACTACCCCGTCAAATGGTCACACATTACAAGTCCTATGAATTTCAGACATCAACTTACAGCCACCAGATTTACCCACACCATTAACCAGTATAGCTCATAGTGATTGAATACAAATATTGGTATACAAAATTATTCAACCAGCATTTATTTTATCGCTATCGATGTTTTTTTATCATCCACAACACTAAAAATTTATCGACACTTTTACTAACCAGTGCGGATAACGGGTTGTAAAGAACCGACAGGTAATCCCTTTCTTTGCAAACAAACCATTCAGTGCATCTACCTACGATTCTAGCCTTTTATTGAGTGTTTATCTGTCAATATATTGCTATAAAAGAATATGCTATAATCATTATACCTATAAAGAAAAGTCCTCCTAAACAGATGCAAGTCAAACGGATCTTTTCGACCCAGCAACGCACCAGGAGCAACTCGTGCTTCGGATATAATAGACCCCATACCGCACCCAGTGAAAGTCATCAAATTTGACTAACGCAGTGAGCGTGTTAAATAAGGCTGTACCTACTGTACAGCAAGACTGTATGACTGTATGTGTGAAGGCTGTATTCTGGCAAGACTACATGTATGTTTATTAGATGATACTTATTTTGCACCACAAAAAATAAAGATTTTTACTTGTCGGTAATGGACTCGTGCTAGTCGTGCTTTCATTTTCACAAAAGCCGAGAAGACAAATAAGTCCTATTATGAGAGACCCCAACCCGTATTAGTCTGTATGTTTGTTGTATTTAAGCATTTATTATACGCAATTATTAACAAGTCGTCTGCGGGCTCACGATATTCAATAGTTGCATGTGGTTCTCAAAATGTAACCGCATGTGATATATATATTTATTTTCTTTTTTGAGACTATACAATATTGTTAGTAGTATTATTCCTAATTGAGGAAGTTAATACAATAAAAAATAAAAACATTATAGAAAATATATAAAGTTAAAAATGAATAATAATGCATGGGTGACGTTTAGACATAATTTTATTTCGAAGTATTTATTTATTGTAGGTATACTGATTACCTATTTCGGCGTCGTGTTCCTCAACGACGATGATGTTCCTATCGCATAGAAATTATTGGACTGATTTCAAACAATTTTAACAAGTAAATTTTGCAATGCGTTTTTGCTTTTGTTATAGTGGAAATAACGAAGGAATGATACTACCTAAACCAAATACCTAAAACATGGTTCCACACTCAGATGAGCTTAAGTTCATTTAAAACAAATTTAAATCATAGGTACTAGCAACTTATATTGGACCTAAATCATCTTGTACGTCAGGTGAAACTATAAACTAGTCCTAATTATCCCTGGAATGAACTTTAAACTTTGAGAACATACTATTCGCGACCCTATCAAGTGGGACCGGAACGAGGGTCAACCGACGTCACACGGCTCATCCCTACAACTATAACAAGAGCGGGTCCTATGGGAACAACACACAAATTATCCAAAAGTAATCGCCTAATGTGTTCACGCCATTTAACTAACACATTGAACACAATTTTCAAGTGTTTGCAGTCTGATTTTGCGGTTTATCGTGTTTATTGTAGTGGAATGGAAGCAATCTTTTTTAACATTTTACTGGATTCCATATTTGTTAAATTCGTCATTAACTAATGATATTAATAAGAATGGACCTCTGATGGAAAGGAAACTGGTAGTCCAGTAAGAAAGGTAAGACAAATGACGACTGCAGCTTTTCATATTCATTAAGTTGATAAGTATTTATTTATATTTTTGTAGTATAAAAATGTGAATTTATGCGTCCTTACATGAGGCTGGGGCCTGGTGTCTTGTCACACAGGTATTTAAATATGTACCTAGCTCAAGCTCCAGCTCCCAATAACATCAATATTGTAAGAATTTTACCTAACTGTTCAATGGATTGTATTTTATGCTGTTTGTGGTGAGAAACAAAGTTTCATTATTATTATTTACGTTACCATTGCATTGGTTTGTAACTAATGCATTTTAGTATTTATAGCAGCAATTGAGATGCAAAGTCAAAAAGGCTTGGAATATCTAAGGCGTCGTCCTAATTTTCAGCGATCGTACGAGCAAAAAATGCGTTCATCGTCGTGCGATGAAAATGATTATTATGCTCGTGCGATGACTTGCGAGCTTTAATTAGGACACACTTATTCAGTGTGTGCGTTTAATTTCGTCGTGCGACTAAATCGCATCGTTTGCTCGTACGATCGCTGCCAATTAGGACGACGCATAAAGGAAAAAGGCTTAACACTGCATTTGTTTTTTTCATCGACAAACGCGCCCTTAGGTTAGTGGTCGTCGTCACTCGAGAACATCAGCAACACCCGAGACATCAACCATGTCTTGCCAGTAATAAAAGCTACATACATCATGGCTATCCGGCACTGCGATAGAAACACATAAAAACACTTCACGATCGATTTTAGGAGGGTGGCAGCTACTAGCTAACCAGACGTGAAAACGGAAAGTACCCTGCCACAACGCATGACTACCTTCGGGACTGCATTGTTACTTGTATTGAGTCCTGTGACGTGGAACAAAACGGCCAATACACCATAGCCTTGTCCGTTTTACAGTAGAGTGTACCGTGTGAGTGGGGAAGTCCCAGTCAATCATTGGGACCCAAGATTTCTTGTAATTTTTAGGGATTAGAAATTATAATTCGTACGGGCTTCATTAACTAGGCTTAACTTTATTATTATAATCAATACCAAAATCACGAAAACACACATTTGTTACGCTGATTTTGTGGTTTTTGTTTAAAAAATATCGACTAATGGTGGCCATACACCGTCAAGTTTACTGGATGCCGCGGCAAGTCCACTGTAAACATGACAAGTATACTTGATGTGTATGGATGGTGTATAATGGTGGCACCATTAGGTAAAAGTTTGATTTGAGGGTAAAATAAAAATCTAAAGAATTAAAATATCAAGTAGTTAGACTCTTGCATTGAACACAGTTTACTTGGTCGCGATAATAGTGATTTTTTTAAGTAGATTTACTATTTGAATCATAAAATTCCAATACCAAAATAATGTGGCGGCACTTAGTACTTTCTCATGCACCTAAGCACCTAAATCTTCAATATTTTAGGACTTAAATAAAGTATGGGCGTTGGAAAAATAAACAATAAACATAACTTGGAACAATTTATTAATCAAAACTATAAAATATAAGATAATATTAACAGTGTCTTGCGACATGCCCTGTCATTTTTATTTCTATTCAACCAACGCTAACATTTTCACAAACTAAACTCTTAAGTAAAATTTTAAGCAAAATTTAATAGAACACAACAAACATACAACAGCATAATATCATTACATTTACAAACTATTGTGATAATATCGTGCAAACTGCAAAGTAAAAAAATAAGTAGAAATAAGGATATTGTAATAAAAATAATATGAACCACGTCACAACCACTCTAATAGAATCGTTTTTTTAAAATACGTCTATTTATTTTAAAGTTTTATTAAAAGTACTACATTGTGTCCATATTATATACTAAGTATTTCTATTGTCTATTATCACTTGTTTCTTACATTATTTTATTACTTATTTCGATTGCATTTTCAATTAAAAGCCAAATAATAAACAACGGGGAAGAACTTACTAAGTATAATTTGAACGATTCTTTTTTATATCATTAAATTTCATCGAAAATAAAATGCTTATTGCATTTTCAACAATACAGCGCGAAATTTACTTTCATATTTCTGGTTGCAATTTCATCGTCTTAGTGATTTTCAATGATGACATCTACAGATATTATTATAGCTGTAGTATATCGATATTATAGTATAAGATTGTCACAGATTGAACAACGCAAATCTAGGTAGTGTTTAATAAATGCTGTGAGCATGAGCATTTAACATTTCGAATGTATCAGTTTCAATAATTGCTGTATTCATACATTGGTTAAAGTCGCTGCTACCATTTCAACTGTGACTTCAGCAAGCTTCTGGAGTCAGCTTTCTTTCACAAATTTCACTCTATACTCCAAAGAAAAATTGTTCATATAAACATACAACTTAAATAATTGCATGGACGCATTTCATAAAATGGCACAAACAAAAGGCAGCCTTCTCCTATTTTAGAGTTAAAACTAACATTGTATCATTTAACAAATAATATATTATTATATCTACAAATAAAATTTTGATGTTGCCATCTTCAGTAAAACAATTTACCCACCACTTTTTGTTCAATGTAGGAAACGAGTTTCATTACCCGGCTAAACGCTTAAGATTAATACTGTTTGTTAAGAATTTACAATATACTTATTTTAAATTTAGAATATCGTTTATTAAATAATAGCAGGTAGCAACGAACCCTACGTTCGTTTCATTTAAAATCAAATCCCAAAAAATCTAAACTTAACACCCCTTTGACTATATTATTACCTATCTACTCTAATCAAAGCGATACCCATATAAATCATTTTTGTCAGTTTACCAGTTTTATTTTTTTCTACTTTACCACAGCCAACTTTGAGTGTTGGAAAATTAAATGTTTGAAAACTTCTGGAAGTAAGTTAGTAACAATTTTTAGTACATAATATAATAAAGCTCACTGTTATTTCTTACTAATTATAGCCCAACTTGTCTTTACGTTCAGCAAAATTTACTACATTACTTCAGACGCTTGCAAATTCACTCGTTAGTCCGTAGATGGTTTTGGTTTAATCTCACGTACAGCTATTTCTTCAGTGCTCGACTTCAGTTCCACGTATTTATACCGGATGGCCATTGAAGTGAATATTAACATGTCTATTAACATTAGTCCCGCGAACAAAAAGAATTCCTTCCACTGAAAAAAAATAATATAAGTGAATATCAAACAGTTGGTATTCGTTTTACTTAAACCAATCTGAACACCTTATATAAACACGGCGGTTTTAGCCCAGTCTTTATGTCAAATGGCACTTAAAATCTGACTTGAAAGGTTCATGTGAAAATTATTGTCCAAATCCGTGTCACATACGGGACTTTGTACGTATTTACATTTTGTAAATACATACTTAGTTATGTTTGACATGGGCTGAACAATCAATTAATTTAAGTATATAAATTATTAAACAAATTAACATAGTAAATACCTTACATTTAGATACAAACAAGTTATTGCTTATTATTTTATTTATTTTGCGTATTCCAAATTATTTTCGCTTACCTGAGCATCCAAAAAGTTGCCTTCAACTATCAGCACAACTATGAGGTTGCCAAACGCGACGGTGAGGAGCCACACTGATTGTAATACCGACTTCATACTCGCTGGTGCCTGGGTGAAGGAGAACTCAAGCCCCGTCACAGAGAACATCACTTCACCCATTGTCATCACCACATACTGCGGTACCAGCCAAAGAATGTGGACGCTGTTCGGCGGAGTTATTATCACTGCGTTTGCCATCTGTGGATAAATGTTTTTCATCGTCAGAGTAGTTCAAAGCGTAACGTCTCATATCACGACGGCTTCTTACAATCGTGACATAGTTATAAAGTGGAATAACAAGTAGGAACAAGGCAATGAATATGACTACTTACATAACTTCCTATTGTATCCTCATATAAATTGATGGTGTAGACTGCCCCTGTTTCAAATTTATAATCTCTGAGCACTTTGTCTCCGTTAACAATGACATCTAATGTTCCTTTTTCTATTGTTTTTTGCTTCGTGTCATTACTTTGGACCAGAAGAACTGTTCTATTTTTCTTATTATTCACAATTTGAATGTTTACTATGTCATTGATATTGGATAAAAATCTAAAAAAAATTATTAAATTTTGATGAAAAGAAAGGAATCCAATATTTGTTAACCGAGATTTCATTATTAATTAAAACATGTAATTTCTTCCACATAACAAATTGCATGTTGATATAGTTCGGAACGAAAACATTTGCCAGAAGAAATTAATTTTCTTTATCGTGTTACATGTGTTACCATGAAAGTTATTACCGTGCAAATTTTTTTTCACATCATTTTTTCAACATTACTTATTGACGTACATTGCTACAAAGTGAAAGTGAAAATAAATCAAGGAGTTATCATTGGAGTTAAAGAAATGACTGTATTTAATGAAAAATTGTACTATGCTTTTTATGGTGTTCCATATGCAAAGGCTCCAGTTGGACGACTGAGATTCAAAAATCCAAAGCCATATAAAAAAATCAATAACACTTTTGACGCAAGTATAGAATATCATGGTGCATGTGCACAGTCGCATATTGTTCACAAACAAGCTATGTATGGCCAAGAAGATTGTCTTCATCTAAATATTTATACACCATATTTGCCTGATCAAAAATATAAAAAATTAAAGGCAGTTATTGTATGGATTCACGGATATGCGTTCACATCAAGTTTTAGTCATGTGTACGGTCCTGATTTTCTTATAGAAAATGACATTATATTTATAAGTTTAACGCATCGAATAGGAGTGTTTGGATTTTTAAAATTAAATGAGTCAGACACCAATATTAACATGGGTTTAAAGGATATTGTTATTGGTTTGAAATGGATACGATCGAATATTAAATATTTTGGTGGAGATAAGAACAAAATAACGCTTATGAGCAGTGGGTCTGGCGGAACGTTTTCCTCGTTATTATTTCTTACGAGGCATAAGAATTTATTTCAAAAGCTAATAATTCAAAGCGGCTCAATGTTTTCTCCATCTGTGTACCAACAGTTGAATTATTTAGAGCAAGACAAATTAAACAATAAAATAAAAAAAGAAGGCTATAAAGACTACAAAACTGCACCAGCACACGCTCTCGTCCTAACTTCAAATAAGATATATTCTTCAGAGGAGATCGTTAACTTACAGAGACCTTTAGTTCCATTTGTACCTTTTATTGGAAATGCATACAAAAAGTCCTTAGTGACTACAAATGACATTCACAATTACGAATATAATGAAAGTGACAATTTTGATATACCTATTCTCACAGGATTTACGACGAGGGAAAGTATCTCTGAAGCGATACCTTTTATTCATAATCAGTCGTATCTAAAATCACTAGGGAAATATTTTAAATATATGGTTCCGTTTTCTCATGGCTGTAGTTACAATCATAAAACAAAAACCTATACCACCGTGGCTAGAAAAATAATTCAAAGATATTTTAAAAGTTATCCGGAAATATCACTTGATGAGTTTTTGAAGTATACCTCGGATGTTCAGAAATATCCAATATATAAGTTCATGAAAACTCATGTAAAATATAATAATAGAAGTTTGTTTGCGTACAAATTCAACTATAATGGAAAATTTAACGTTATGAAATCTACCTCAATGGCAGGAGTCTATACAAGAGTGAAAGGTGCTTCACATGGTGACGAATTATGCTACATATTGAAATGTGAGCCACTTTGGGAAGAATATGTTAAAATAAAAAGTGACGTTACTAATCGAGATAGAATATTTATGAACGAAATTGTGACTATGTGGGCGAATTTTGCTAAATTCGGCAATCCAGCTCCACATAATTATAGTGGCAATATTTCATGGCTACCTTTCACATCGAAAGAAGATAATTTGTTACTTTTTGGGAACACACAAAACAAATTAATTAATTCCAGAAAAGAAGCTAAAATGTTTGCATTTTGGAACAATCTTTATGATGATCATTTTTCACAAAAGCATTGTAATAATGTACGTGATGAGTTGTAGAATGTACTCAATAATACATTCGTGAAAAGGATTACGACGTAATTATTGACGTAATCGATGGACGTTCGCACCATAACGGCTCACCTTAATTTTGTTGACAGAACTGAACTTAAAACCTATAAATTAAAAAAGTGTTAAGTGATTTCTACAATTTTACATGTGTTTTTTGTATTGCTAGTTTCGTGAATGTATGTGTCCGCTGATGTTGTAATATAATTGCATATTTTACATAATGATTGTTTAAACATACAAATAGACGCAATAATTGTTTACCTGACATTTACTCCATCGATAGCTTTGTCATTGTTATCGGTGAAATTCCAAACTTCATAATTATTTATGAAGAAGGAATTTGCAGTTTCTTCCAATAAATGAAATTGGCCACTGTATGTTTTATTTGAACATTCACTATTACTTTCTCCTTGAAGGGTGTAAGGTAGTTCTATAAATTTGTCAGCTTCAATATTCAGATTTTCGTAAACCCCTAAGGGACCAATCACAATCCCATCTGTGTTATTAACGTCAAATTTACTCATATGATCTGTGTGTAATGTAAAATTACAATTGTATCCATTATACACCCTCAATTGTGCTAAACCCTGCGTTACTGGAGTACCGTATGTAGGCTGAAAAAATAAAATAAAAATTAACGGTAAGTATATAAAAAATAGTATTTTGAAAGTAATAAGTATATGAGTTGATAACACATTATGCCATGACTTACCAAAAGATTTAGTTCAACAATTCCAGAGATAACAAATGCACAGGCAGCCAATATACCGCCCCAAATCATCTTATGTAGAGGTTTTCTTACTAGTTTGCACCAAGTCAGGAATGGATAAATCGCCTGTAAAGATGCCGTTGTTAACAAATCCTCATGCATTTAATAACAGTGTAGAAGTCTACATGGGTTAATGTAATACTTACGACTTCAAACAGAGGAATAAAAACAAGTATGAGCAGAGGATTAAGCACTTGCATCTGATCGGCCTTCAACGTAAATGAGCCGATATCTTGATACATCCGGTCTGCTTGGAAAGTCCAACGAGAACCCTGAAAGACAGAGTACACACATTATATAAAATTTAATAAACGTTTATGCGCAGATAAATAAAAAACATTTCTAAAATCATCCTGCTGGGCCCTAGAGTCCTCCAAATGTATTAGGTGGAACTGTAGTCAAAAATTTACTTAAAATTGATATTAAAATATAATACATTATAATGCCTCATGATTTAAAGCTCAATCTGTTCAATCAACAAACAGGTAGATTTCTTAACAATAACACTTAACACCTGAGGAAATCAATTATATCAGGGCTTCTCTGACTTCTTGTCGACCAAGAAAAAAGTCAATCTGCTTATTAAAACAGAAACTTATTCAAGCTGGTCACGTGCGTCACGGCTAGGTAATTATAATTAGCTGGTAGGAAAAAAATTCAGGAAGTAGGTGTCCAGGCATATAAACTACACAATCACTACTGAATGTCAATTGTCACGTTAATGAATGAAATAGGAACCCTGTAATCGTTGCAACTGATGTTCTACTGAAGTAATAGAAGCAGGGTAGGATGGATGGAGGACGTTTGTCACAAAATCATTAGATTATCTTACCTGCTGGTCGAACAGTGCCCAAAAGACTGGCAGAGGAATGAATAGCACGAGAACTCGTAGTAGGCCCTTGATATCTTCGATAAGATTGACGTCATACTTGTCCTCTGCATGGTCAAGGAAGTGCTTTCGTTTCTCCTTTGACTTGCATGACTTAACAACGGCGTGCTGGAAATACAAACATCTTTTTAATAGTTACGAGACAATACAGCTCCATCCATCCGCAATGCAGCAGCGTGGTGGAGTATGCTCTAGGCCTCCTGATGGGGAGAGACCCGTGCTCAGTAGTGGGCCATTAATAGGTTGAAGTCCATTTATTTGATTTATTGTGCAACTTACCACGGTGGTTGCCTGTATTTTAGGTATATTGCTCTAAAGAAGGCTAAGTATAAGTTAAGCTATTTAGATACTTATCTAAAATGTAAATCTAAAATCTATGTATATAAAACACAAACAATGTTTGTATGATGTCCTCTAAGGCTCTATAGACTTTGAAACCATCTAACCGATGTGCCCCAAACTGGTTTCATTTGAAAGGCAATAATGCGGAGATGGTTTGAGACCACTAAAACAATGTAAACACTTTTCACATACAAAAACTTTTAGCGCAGTGGAATATGTCATTAAAAAAATTGGTACATAATATCGACTTTTACGTTAGTATAGACCGGAGACATCAGTGATATTTTTACTGATTCTGTGTAGTTAGATATTTTTTGTGTAAAAAAATAGTTATTTCATGAAAATTATTATTAAAATATAAAAAAAAGAAAAATATGTCTACACGCGCGAGGAACGACCCTGCCAGGATTCGAACCTGGAATCTTCTGATCCGTAGTCAGACGCGTTATCCGTTGCGCCACAGGGCCTGATGACTACATAGTTGAAACTAAAATACACATACACCGAAACGGGAAATGCGACCGTCTATTTTTATTGTAAAAAATAAGTTACTGGATTAATTAATCTATAATTACTCTATGTTTGTAGCATAGATTATTGCCATTGGCTAAAATGCACTAGGTTAGGTACACTCTTAATAATTACGACAATGGTGTCGACTAATAATATAATAGTCTCAGATTATTTTAATTTGGTCTTTAAATTTTGAAAGAAAACACGTAAAATAATTAGGTAACAAAACGTTGAAAAAAATACTTGTGAATTTTATTTTAATTTGTCGTACTTACTAGTTGCTAAATATAATACTACAAGACAGAATTAAACAATACACTATTCAGAAACCCTCTACAGTCATGCACTATACATACCATTTTTATTTACCACAAAGAACAACGTACGTAAGATCAACGTACGGAACCCTCTCCACGCGAGTTTAACTCGCACTTGACCGGTTTATTTCAAATGATCTTGGGGATAAAGTAAAACTTGACGATCCGTGTGGCGTGGTTACCATGTTGGACCGATGCGCTATGCCGTCCCGGGTTTCGATTTCTGTTCTCGGTTGGTAGCGAAACGGCTAAGGCACATATTTTGAATGAGGTGTACCGTGTAGCGTTTGTGAAGATAGGACTTGTATAGTTAGGGCGTGTAGAGTTAGCTTGGCTCTACATGAGATCTGACAGGTTTTTAATGTAGAGCCATACCTAATTATGGTCTCGAACATGGTCTCGACATATGCGTCGGCATTTGTCATCCGCATCGGGCTCTCATTATGATCATACAAATGCGATGCTGACATTGCCGATAAATGTGCGTTCACCATTAGCAACACTTCATATGAAAATGTTTTTGGTGGGATTATATGTTCTGCTATTACTCTTTAAACCACTTTATATACGTCGTCCATATCGCGCTTGGATGACGTAGGTAGGTACGGTTCAATACGCTTATATTCATTTATGTTATAGGTAGATTACGTACAATGATAGTGATGACTGTGATAGCCACTGAACGTGTGAACGGTAGCTAGCCTATAATGCGTTCTGGCGAATTGTTTCATTTAATAACTAGACTGATAACTTAGGTTATATTTACAATAGGTAAACCTTAGAAATCTAATAATAATCTTCTAATATTAAGTCTTTGATGGGTTGTAATTTCTAAAACAAAAAATACCGAACGGCTTTGTTTGACGAGCCTAGCCTAGTCTTAAATAATTAAAATAATATCGCCATTTCTATGAACCTGTTTACTGCACTACTTATTTTAAAGCATTGTCTTATGTCCAGCGAAACAAGTGCGTGACGGCTATTTAGATGTTAAATTATAACGAGCATGCAATCATAATTTATTTCATTCTCAGAACAATAAACGAGAATGAATTATTTCGTAACCGACAGAGTGGTTTTATAGATATCTATCTACTATTCAATGTACAAATATAATAATGTAAATAACCACGTAATTATATAAAAATGATTAAGAGTGGATTCTTGAATTTTTTATTTATATAAACCGATGTAATTAAAACAGTAAATACCAAATGCTAGTTTCTGAGTTAATCGCGAACAAACGCACAGACAAACCTACATCTATAATATATACAGTACCCGGATGACCGAGCTTTGCTCGGTTTAGTATTGCTTAACAACGCCATTTACTGAGGTAGC
This sequence comes from Thymelicus lineola, assembly GCA_963932265.1. Lineage (NCBI taxonomy): Eukaryota > Metazoa > Arthropoda > Insecta > Lepidoptera > Hesperiidae > Thymelicus > Thymelicus lineola. The sequence continues at coordinate 16,645,328 of OZ010680.1, forward strand.
TTTAGTATTGCTACTTGCCAATAGATGTCAGGAAGAGTATATTGTAGAAGTTTATCATTGCCTGAAAACACCGATAAAACGACATTTTCTAAAAATGAATCCTAGCTAGATCGATTTATCGCCCCCGAAACCTCCTATATACTAAATTTCATGAAAATCGTTGGAGCCGATTCCGAGATTCCAATTATATATATATATACAAGAATTGCTCGTTTAAAGGTATTAGATAAAACACAAAAAATTGCTTGTACGGATGTCCTTCAGGACATTTTCAGAGTCTATACTCTGAAACCATCCAACCGATATGCCTCAAAATGGTTTCATTTCAAAGGCAATAATCTGAAGGTGGGGTGACCACTAAAACAATGTTTTAGGCACATTCGGTCCATTGATTAATTGATTTTCCACTTTTCCCATAAAATTTGAAGATATTATTATGTAAAGATGGCGCATCAACGTCAACGTCAACACAAAATAATGATCTGTCATTCTCATCAGATTTTTTTTAGCGTGGTATCCACTAGTAAAATATAAAATTCGGTAATGAATACCAAATGTTTTCCTTAAATGTCTTGAATGTATGTAACAATATATATCAATACAAGTTTTATACGTATACATTATATTATGTAGGTAGACGCGTCACCCACTAAGCATAATATGGAGGGAACAATCTGAGCTGGGTCTGCATTTGAAGCCCATAGAAAAGATAACAAAGCATTGAGATGACTCGAGCAGACTCCTGCATTTGACGCTCTGCGTATAAAAGTGCCGAAAATAATTACAGCGCCGCTAACCCTCAGACCATCGCACATTGATACGCCAATATGCCCCTTAATGTGAAGGAAATTAAATCTTATTTTGCTTATGCTCATTAGCAAACTTAATTGAATCTAGGTATACTCGTATATTTGATAAGAAACTAGAATTCGAATAAGCACTAATTAAGCGGATTTTCGGTTTTGCTTTTTGTGGTTTAAACGTATTAATGTAAGGTATTCATTATTAATTTATCAGATTATTCTTTTATGTAAGCTTAGGTTTTTCAGTAGGAGTTATAGTTAATTGTTAATTTATACTAATATTATAAAGAGGAAAGATTTGATTGTTTGTTTGCATTGAATAGGCTCCGAAACTACTGACCCGATTTGAAAATTTATTTCACTGTTGGGAAGCTAAACTATCGCCGGGTGACATAGGCTATATGATATTATGAAAAAAAAAATAGTGATCCTTAATAAAACTCCAATAATGTAACCCAATAAGGCAAGAGTGAATAGGCTTTTACTAAGTTAATGCGCTTTACCACCAATGACTACATCGCCACTTACCATCAGGTGGGATTGTAGTCAAGCATTAACTTATAATTTATAAAAAAAAAACCCAAGGTGTGAAAAATGTAAAGAAAACCGAAGCAAAGCGAGGGCGGTTACTCGTAATTAATAATTCCAAAAACAATTTGCTGATTAATTTTGACATAAGTACTATAATGAATACTTACACTGATGCAAGTAGCCACTCGCACTAACACATTGCCGGCAGGGTTCTTGATAATATACAGTCTTTTTCCAGCGACGAAAAACACTGAAAATATATAAATTATTATAAATACTTATGCTTATATTTTACAACGTATACGAATGTAAATATTATTAATAATAATAATATATATTTAGTAAATAATAATAATATATTTTGCAGTCAATGACACTTTATGCTACTACTGAGAACAACGTGGTAATAGGTCCCGATATTTTTAAAGTGAAACTTTTATTACATCGTCTCAAACTTTTTGGTCTGTGTGTCGCATGTCGCGTGACGGTCGGCCGCGGAGTAGTGGTAAAGTGAAATAAATACCCTAAATCGAATATTTATCCAAAAATTTTTAGTTAAATGTCTACAATACGAAAAAAAGTTTCACTTATACCTACCGTGGTTTCATAAAACCACACAATTGCTTTTTTTATTTTCTGCTGCAAGCCGGAGTCCGGACTGTGACTTTCAGACTCGATAACAAAGGGCATTTATGGGGAAAAACACCTATCAAAAATGATCTAACTAGTGGTTTTACTAGTCAGAAAATCTATTACAATACAAACACATTAAAAGTTGGTAAGCATATTAACACTACAATGTGTAGTAATGTGTATATGTAGTAATAATATATGTATGTAGTCTACATAATATACATTATATTCTGTGACAATGAATGATGTAAAATATTTTTAATTATTGCCCACCTAACGACTAAACAATCGGCTGTTTAACATAGAAAAAATTAACGATATAGATCTGATGTAACATTCTATTCTATTGTTGTAACAACTCTAGAAGTCTAGAGTCTAGATTACTTACCTACTACAAGAATTATTGCTAGAGTGTTATTATAGTAGGCAATATTTTTTACTAAAATGAACCCATTATTAAATAGAACTAGCAACCCACCCTGGATTTTCACGGGCGGAACGGACGAATAATATTACCTTCAGTTTTCTGTACAGCGTTTACAGATGTTTATACGAGTAGGATGCAGTAGTCACTTAGCATCATATCTGAAGGATGTTTTCCTTACTCTATACATGTACATAGCTTGTTCTTATTATCTTCAACCCTTACTTGCAACATTTTTATGCCTATACATGCTGTTTTAATTTCCTTCGATAATGTCATACAAGAATTATGTTGTATTGGACAATTGTTTTCGTGGACAAGACCACGTTGTACAGAATTACGTATCAGTTACACATTATATTAACAACTTACAAATAGAAATGATCATGAGTATTCCAGGCACTCCAAACGCGAGTGAGTAACAGTCGTTTTCGCCGAAGCAATGCACGTCAGCTCTCAGGATAGGCGTGAGGAAAGTTGAGATAAGGCTTCCCGCGTTGATAGCAAAGTAGAAGAGAGAGAAAAAGTATCCAAGATACTTTTCCTGCTCTGGCAACTTGAACTGGTCTCCGCCGAACGCTGACACGCAAGGTTTTATGCCTCCCGTACCAAATGCTATTAAAAGCAGTGCTAGTATTGTGAATTCCCTGAAAAAAATATATAGATTAGACAAGAATTTATCTGCCACAAAATTACAGAATTTCACATGAATCATACATGAGAAGGTAATGTTTGGAAAAGCCGAGTGATACAGAAAGCGTCAATGTTGTTGTATAGCAGGATACTCTTGAACAAGGAAGAGCTGGCTTCTCCTGGACAGGCTGGACTTTTCCTTTGGTGGAAGCCACGAAACTTAAAATTTGTGCCCAATATTTTTGTGCCCTATCTTTGTAGTATCACTTAAAGGTAGTAGTAGATTTTGAGTCAAAATCAAAGTCAAAGTGATACACTTATGCACGTCATTTTTTGGCTTTTCGGAAGGTGCTTTGTCGTGGAGGAGAAGAAAAGCCTAAAGAAACTCATCAGTATATCTTTTAAAAAAAATATTCTAAAAAAAGGTAATAAGTAATACAAAAGTATTTAGGTACTATTCTGAGCGGAACTGATTGCAGAGCTGGTCATTTCCATGCGTCTTTGTCATTTAAATACTCGTCTACACTATAATATCCCTTGCCTAACAATTGTGTCTTTACACGTTTTTTGAAAGTTTCTATTGGCAAGTCACGTATTAATTTTGGGATTTTATTATAGAAATGTATACCAAGCCCTATGAAAGATCGCTGCACTTTACATCAATTAATTACGCCTTCGTTCCGCCTAAAGGCGTAATTAATTGATGCATTCTTTTCGTTTGGCGATTATTAATATCAAAATTTTGTTTATACGCGTTTATATTCTTCCGTATAAAAATTACATTGTTAAAGATATACTGGGAAGCTACTGTAAGTATACCTATTTCCTTGAACTTTTCACGCAAAGATTCCCGAAACCTAAGTTTATAAATAGCCCTAACAGCCCGTTTCTGGAGTACTTATGAAAATTTGTTCTATATTGTCTGCTTTGCCCCACAGTAAGATGGCATAAAGTATTGATGGCATAGTCAAAAAGTATTTAGGTACTAAGTCATTTATTTATTAATTCGATTTGCGGTCTAATTTAGCGCAAGCTAACTTCCTCTGCATGGCATCAGGTCCTTCCTAAATGGATGTCGCTGGATCCTGTGTTTAATCATGTAGGTGGGCCTGCATGAATGCCGTCGGGAAAAAATCCCAATTTTTTCCCGATAACTTATAATATGCCTCACCTAGAGTCATCAGTGGAAGACGCTGCTTTATTAAAATAAGATATTATTATGCAAATATCGGCATTGTCTAATGATGCACCCGGAAAATTCTTCAAGTACGAAATTGCAAATACAGAACAATGCAACGAACTCCTGGGTGGGATGTTTTAATTACGACAGTGACCAAATAACTGTAAGTCAGTTGTTGACTGACTTACAGTTATTGCCAATGTTTTTGTTGAATAATTCTTGACAAAAAATAACCGACTTCAAAATTAGGGATAAATCAAAACTACTCGTCAGATCTCGCTCTTTGAATGGGACCACATAACAAACACCAGCTTTCGCTATAAAAAGAATCATCAAAATCGGTTCATCCAGTAAAAATTAATGAGGTAACATTCATAAAAAAAATACAGTAGAATTGAGAACCTCCTATTTTTTGAAATCAACGGATTTCAAAAAATAAACCAATATATACAATAGTTAAATAGCTAAAATAAAAATAACTTGGACGTCTCGGTCAATGAACTAATATACTAATTCGATGATGATTTAATCCATCAATATTTTTCGAATAATGTCCATAACGACATGACATGTTGCTTAATTTCTGAAGTTTTCAAACACTTTACAGATCGCAAATAAAAAAAAATTGTAAATATTCGCGGCTGAAATTGATGACATTCAAGGTTATTTTCATGTTCGTGAAGTGATTATTACATAAGCCACGTGCTACGGGTACCTAACTAATAACATAATAACAGTAATAATCACAATAACCCTCATTTCATACATACGCATCGCTTGCCATATTACTCGTATTGCTCAAAACATAGCGATCACTCGAATTTGGTAAGGTCAACTCGTCGAAGACCGGCATACTTCATTAAAAATGTAATTCATTAGGCAAATTTTGCCATTTCTATAACATTTTAGGCAAATTTTATTGAATAAGGTAATCAAATATTTAGTTGACCATTAAAAAAAACTCTAAAAATTACTTTAATGTTATCGATTAATGAAATAAAAATTAATTTTGAAAAAATGGTGAAATAGACGGACTTTACTACCACGTCAGGTAAGACCGTCTTGTGGAAAAAAAACCTACAAATAGTCGGTTTACGTGAATATAGACATTGTATACGCGTATGTATTTCAACGCCATTTAAATGTGTGCTATCGTTTTTCATATTAAACGCTCTTATCGTCATAAATCGCAAAAAAATACGTATGTCGGGTAAGTCCGGTATAGATCGAAACTCAGGGGTAAAAAACAATTAAATCAAATTAAAAAATCGTTTTTTTTTTGGATATCAGTTTTATTAAAAGGAATCGCCTTCTTTAGGTCTACCATTTAAGAGATCAAAAACAACTTACTTAATCGAAGTAGGTACTAAAATACACCTTCTTCTATATTCATATTATAATTGTTTTTTTTTTCAGCGCTAGTGCTAATAAATTCGTCGAAAGTATAAAATAGAATATTATAATAGCATAAATGTATGAGTCAAAGAAAAATAATAAAATAACACGGCAATTGACATGAAATATTGATTATCCATGATTATCCGTTAAGAGTAGACCTTAAGAGGTTTTAAGAGAGACTCACTACGCAGGAAGCTTAAATATACGAATCATATGTATAAGGATTAATTTTATAAAATTTGCTTAGGCGTAAAAGGTTTATTACATCTGGAAACGACGAAGACCGGCACATGCCGATCTTTCCCTCCAAGAACTAGACGGACTTCTCCACTATTGCAATTTGAGGATTGGTTTTTTTCACTAGATGTAACTTCGTAAAAAATATGTTTTATTCTATTCTAATATAATATTTAGATAATGATATTGATAATTAATTAAATTAGCTACACAAACCTTGATAAATATGATGAAAAACCACTTAAAATATTTTTTTGCCAAAGTGTTGCTAGGTCGTGTTGCAAGTTGATAGCCCGACTAAACTTTATACGTATTTTTTTCTCTTTGTGTTATAAATAGCGCCATCTATGTCAATTTATTGAAACTAAAACAGTTTAAAGTGTTTGTACGCTGGGTTGTATTTGCTGTAGTTATTCAGAATTCGTTGTATTTCGTACTGTACGGTCCTACCCTCCAGACGGTCTTCGCCGAGTTGACCTTACACATAGTAAACATTTTTTATTCATACAACAAAAAAGATAATAATACCGTAAGCACCTGTAGGATAGATTTTATGTAAGATAGTTATATTTTTATTTTTTCTATACATAAGTATATTACTACGTAGGTATATATCAAATTCAAAATGGGATTTATGTCAGTTCATGTAACAATTTATATCATAGTAACAATCGTCAATCTATTTCTATCTGACTGACCGATATTAAATTAAATTGCTTCAATTAATGGAACAGTATTAGGCACGGTCTCTTCTAGTAAAATCACTTTGTTCCGTTGAGAATTTTTTTTTTTAAATAGAACAGTGTCAATGTAAAGTAACGCTTTGTTACATTGAATTAAGAATTATATTTTGACCGTAGAGCGGGTCTCTAGTTTGTCTCTACTCTAAAGTAGTTTGTCATGCATAAATAATGTCTGTTATGCATTATTATTTTGTATATATGTATAGACCTATTACACGTGTCAATAATCTATTCTTACCACTATTACATATAATATGTTTCGCCATAGATGTTAACAGCAGTGACATTTTTGTAGCCAGTCAGATAATAAGCGATAGATTAATTTATTCGAAACCTGATCTAGCATTAGCGACATAGTGAAGGACCTGTTCTACATACTGACTGTACTTCAAAATACTCGTATATTAGCTACATTCGAGTTTAAAAGTAATAAACGTAGGCATAAATTTTTTACCCCACAACCAGGAAGGGTTATATTTTTCGCATGTATGTGTGTATATATGTATGTATGTATGTATATATACATGTATAATATGTATGACATTGTTTGAAGTATCAAAAAATAAAAATATATCGTTTAATACAATATGGGTACCAAATTAAAGAGCTCATCATAAGGATTTCAAAGAGGTATATCATTATAGCTTATTTGATAGCAGGCTTGTATTTTTAATTTTTAAAATTATACCTACTAGTTTTTACTTTTGTATTTTTCTTCTAGCGCTCTCCTTGCCGCCTGGAGCTTTGCCCACTAGTACCTAGTAGGTACCTGGTACCTACACTATGTATTATTCCAAATCATATTCTATGCGTGTGTTTAACTTCATGAAAATCCGTTCAGTAGCTTTGTTTGAAAGAGCCATACATCCTCATAAATTTTCTCGTTTATAATATTAATACTATAATAGGACTATTAATAAGCAAGACCACGAGGACAAGAATAAAGAAAAATAATATACCTACTTACTTTAATATAAAATATGATGCTAATAGACGATAATTTTAATGACGGTAGAGTAATAAGTAATAAAGCGCTTTTTTGATTTTTTTTGACTATGACTTTTGGTATTTTGAATTTTGGTGATCCCATAATAACATTTCATATAAAATAGTTTTATTATGTCGCCAAATACTTCCATGAACATTACGAAATGGCCAAATACTTTCTAATCATGATCTGACCCAGTTAACTTATAGCTAGTATAGTAGAGGAAGCCTTTTGATTTGGGAATCAAAAATAGAACTAGGTACTTACAATTGCGGTAAACTGACGGGTGGCATAGCCGTTACAGAAATCAGCACACTCCCCGTCGCATAAACCAGTGATAGATACAAAATTGTTCTGCAAAAAATAAAAATAAATCCATTATACTCACAGACTTGAAAAAAAGAACCAGACGTCACCTTGTCTTATCGAGAGTGACACGGCCCGCTTACCATGTGTGCGTAATTTTTAGTGCGGTCCGATCGATCGAAATAGCCGGCGAACGAGCTGACGATCCACCTGATGGTAAGTGGCTATCGTCACCCATGGACATCAGCAACACCAAAAGCATCACTGATGCATTGCCGGCCAAGAAAGAGAGAAGAAAAATAAAAGAAGAACTGGCTCTCAAGCCAACGTAACAAAACACCAAAAGCATCACTGATGCATTGCCGGCCAAGAAAGAGAGAAGAAAAATAAAAGAAGAACTGGCTCTCAAGCCAACGTAACAAGTAACCTGATGGTAAGGGGTCAACGTCACCGATGGACATCAGTAACACCAAAAAGGAAGGGAGAAGAATGGAGTGTTTCAGTGCGCAGCTGCAGATGGTGGAGAGCTTAATGGTCAACCCAATTGTCGAAAATTTTCATGACTTCTGATAGCATGCGACTTAGCTTAACGACTGTTATCTCAAGATAACAACCGTCACCGATGGCTTTACGCTCATGATTGTATTGCCACTGGCGAGCACCAGCAACTACCGACCATGCTCTCGGTCGATTACTTTCGACCCAAGCCCCCTTGCGAGGAGCCTGCATAAAAGCAAAGCAATAACCTATAATTGTCCCACTGCTGGGCTCGGGGTCTCCTCTCCCAATGTGAGGGGTACAGACCATAGTCTACCACGCTGGCCAAGTGAGGATTGGTAGACTTCACACACCTTTGAGAACATTATGGAGAACTCTCAGGTGTACAGGTTTCCTCACGATGTTTTCCTTCACCGTAGCAAGTGATAATTAACTTGTACATAATATTTGAAAATTAGAGGTGCGTGCCAGGATTTGAACCCGGTCCCCCGCGCGGCCGCGTTCGGGAGACCAACGTTCTAACCACTTAGACTATCACTGCCTTAGTACGATAGCCTGCATAGTACGACTAATTATCAAAATGTTGTGTACATTTATACATACCTGAACCTCCCAAGGTATCCATCAGCGATCATCGCGCCTAGAACCGGGAAGAAATAGGCGAACATGGTGAACACGTGGTATATGACCGTTGCGCCGTTGTCGCTGTACCCCAACTTGTCTCTGAGGTACAGCGAGAGAATCGCTGCAACAATGCATTGGTCATCGTCACTTATAAACGCTTACATACTCAGAACAACATAGCCCTTACTACCCACGATCTGAGAAAAACATTTAACTATCTGTCACATAAATATCTGACACAGTCGGGACAAAAGTAGGGAATCGAACCCGGAGACACTTTAGCTTTGTTGATTGAGTCACTATCAACTAAGCTATGTCATCAATTATGAGCTTCTTTCCAGGTATGGTTCATGTTTATAAGCATTATGATCAGTAACCGGGTATTGAAACCTATACTCCTATCAAATCATCGCTTTATTGCGTACAACAGTGATAAGGCGAGTTACACCATCGACCGTAATCTTAACCCGAATACCGAAGTAAATGAGTAAGTCTCGTGATGTAATAAGTGTTTGCTTTGGGATACTTAAACATATCGTTTCATTTTAACAGGAGTTTGGTTATGGATATAAAAATAATAGAACTATTTACTATTTAACTTCTTTCAAAACCATCTTACTGGTTCGTCATCAGCCACATAATTGTCATTTCGTCCCGTCATTTCGTTATGTGATTTGTGATTCTATAATAAACACTAGAGAAACTGTTTTAATTTACTTAGCTAATGTTTTCGTAACAAAATACAAACTTACTTATAAAATTTTTCACACAATAGATTTTCAACAGATTTGTGTTAAATTATTCATATTTAGCTAAACATAACAACATATCATAATATCGTAACAATAGACTAGAAATGACGAGTGCTCTTTGAAAATAGTTAATAAGGTGGGTGGACCATGGAAGGCCACTCTAACAAATAAACAGTTATTATTTTTATTTACTGGATAAATGGAATAAACAAATCATTAAGTTTAACACTTTGTTTTGTTATGTAATACTGTACATAATAAAACAAAATGTAATGTATACAATATTTTTATTACAGATTTGATTATTATCTATTAAATTTAAGTTTTATCAAATCAATCAAATCAGTTTCAATCAAGTAAGTTTTAACACAGAATAAATAATAAGTACTTAAAAGTTTTACGAAACGTCTTCCACAAGCATTGACAATGGACATTGGACGTGCAATGGACAAGGCTCGATAAAAGGCCAATATAATAAATCAGTCCTATACATTGAAGTATAATGACATAGACCAGACATCTCGAACAAAATTTGTGTCCCGCCCGGGAGGTTCGATTTTCAAAATTAAGCCCCGGTTCTCCTTTCAAAATCGAATGAATCCATTGAAGATTGAAGCCTCGTGGCGCCAATGCATTGGGACATACATGCTGTTCGGGGTGCCTGTTCTATACGCTAGTAATAATACTTCAATGGTCCTATAACTTAAATCCAACGCCGTGACAATCAAAATATCTGCATATGCTTTTAAACTATGATATAATACATAAAACAGGTGTTTCGTTAAAGTGAATAGTTTCATTACACGTTAAGATGCATAATATCTTTTAGAATATATCCACACACATACATAATTTAAAAGTATTCAAATTAAAACTGTATTAGATAAGATTAATCTGCAAAAAGGTGAAAGATTTGATAAGAGATACCTTGATTAATTTGTTATATGCATTCACTGAGTGTACCTACTTCGTACCTATAGAATAGACTTGAAACTTCAAGAAACAAGCTCTTCCATTATAAGAGCCAAGTTATTATGAAAATTTAATGTTGCATATTAAAAAGGTAACTGGCACCGTAATAACACGCAATCCGGTAAATGGAAATCCGCTAAATATTAAATTAACCTACTGTTGTTTGAAGTGTTTTACGATTGATATTCAAGTCAACCATAGGGTTTCATTACTCTTATATCATTCGTTCTGTAACTAATGTAATTATAGTTATTGTACGGCCTAACAAACTCTTTTCTATGATTGTGGCGTGTATGTAGTTCCCGAAACTCTAACAACATTTGGAGAAGTGTTATAAACGTAAGCGTAAGATTTCACGTACCTTTATGCAATAAACAATGTGAAAAATAAATTATTATTATTAGAAGTAGCTTCTTGAGCTGTTTCAGACCATCTATAGCACATAATTATCATTTTCACAACATTTAGGTATGTCAAACAATCCTAAAAGCATTCACTTGTATTTTTTTTTACATAAAATGCATTTATCCGAAACGCTATTACTGCCTACTCCAACCCTGCCATAGAGTTCCGTGTGTGGCACGGACATACAAAAATGAAAAATCATTTTAACACCCGTGAACCGAGTGAGAACAATCAGTCTAATCTGGGTGCGCGGCTGGAATAGATATCAGGATATTCGGATTTCGAAATTCGAACTCGTTGGCATTTTACAACACGCCGTGATAACTGACAGAATCTTTTTTTGCCAATTTTGCCAAAATTTTTATTAGAAAGGCGGTTGCTGGCCATTAAAAACGTCCGAGCCGAGTAAAATGTTAGTGAAATTGGTCGTGCCCGGCATGGTGTAACTTATGGGATTATTTATGCTATTTGACCGAACTCATCTTGGTAGAAAATGTTTACTTACGTTTGTTTTTTACACCTCGTCTCGTTAATTGAACAAATTACGTTCAGTGAAAAGTTTTTTAGATTTTAAATTATCATGAGATAGTTTAAAAACTCTATCAAGTTTTTTGATCCTCGTAAGTAACGAAATAGGTTGGTATCAAAAAAGTATTTGTGTAAGTAAATTAGCTATTTTCTTACTGTTTCTTTCTTATTCAAAATGTTTGAATACCAAATGTACTACTAAGTTGAGGACAGTCTCCTTTTTATGAGAGTAGTTAAATATTAGTTAACTGAACATACGAGTGACCTGATGGTAAGGGTAGTGGTCTGCAATACTAAAAGTGCCACCGATTAAAAAATAAAACAAAAAAAAAACCGCCTGCTGTCAAAAAACCTATCATGATATACCTTTTTGAAATCCTTATTAATAAGTCCTTGAATTGAATACCCATATTGAATTATTCGATTTATTTTTATTTTTTGATACTTTAAACATTGGCATCTCACAGCCACTATATTTGTTTTTTTTTTAATTTCCCGTATCTAAGAATATCTTAATTATTAAATAAATAAGAACACGTGAGTTATCAAGACGAATCTAACGATATCTTAATTATGTAAATCTGTTTAGCGGTTTGGATGATACGAAAACATAATCTTTCCTGGCATTCGGGTACAAAGAAACCGATCATTGCCCTTGTGCTGGGAATTTACCAGCTTCCAAAACAGATATTTTTCTTATCGATTGCTTTTATCATTGTTGTTTATTTTGTCATTAAACCATTATCTCGTGGAACCTTATGTTTGTAATCAAGCTGTTTGATTCAAATTGATTCTGAGAGATTAATTTCACATATTAAGTCATACATACGAGTACACACGCACTTATTGTCTTTTATTTTATTAGATGACTAGCTGTTGCCCGCGACTTCGTACGCGGAAATTATGCTTAAAGTCAAGTTTCAAAATAATTTATTCATATAGGTATCACTGATACACTTATGCACTAAAACTCTTTGTACTAAAACTCTATACACTTAGTATTTTTTTGCATTTAATAGTAAATTGTTAATAGTGAACCAATGCGAGACCTATGAAAGAGCACTATTTACGTCGTCGAAATTTTCTTTATTCCTATCAAACTTAAATATTAATGATGCATCATCAGCAAATAATATCATTATACGCTTGGTTTTTTACATAATGAGGTAGATCATTAATGTATACCAGGAAGAGAAAAGGACCCAAGATCGAGCTCTGCGCTACACTGATCACCGCCGGTGACCCCGATGACTTAATATAATTTATGCTAACTTTTTGTATTCTATCACTCAAATAAGACGCGATCAAGCTAAGATCTTATTTTTTATGCCGTAGTAACCAAGTTTTAACAGCAATGTTTCATGCTCAACATATTCAAATGCTTTAGATAAGTCACAAAATACACCTTTGGCATTTTGTGATGCCTCATAAGCTACGATACGAATATATACGCTTTAATAAGAGCCTAGCCTTAATAAAACCGTATTGCTCAGGATGTATTAAAATAATTTATTATTGCTGAAATGCATTTGATTTAATATTATTATTTCGAAAATCTTACTAAGCTAAGTGTGGTAATACAGAAACTAGTTTATAATTATTAAGATCAGTTTTTCACCTGTTTTAAAAAGTGGTATAATTTTGCTGTATTTCATAAGATCTAGAAAGATACCTATACATTTATTAAAAATTACGACTAAAAATGGATTAAAATAGATTAGTATTATTTTTACTGATATGCCCCACAAAATATCACCGGTATTCTTTACCTTCAGAGACTGAAATGCTTTAATTGTGTCTGGTGGTAATGTTTAAATTGAAGATAGATGTTTATACTTGTTTCATAATTTATTGGATAAGACACATATTACATAATCGCTGTCTAAAGTTAACATTAAAAAAATTACATGTTTTTTGTTTCCTTTTTTGTTTAATGCTAGAAACGTCACTTTTTAAGTTTTAATTTCTGAATAAAGACTTTTAATATATAAACAGAATGTCTTTTATTCATTTAGAACCTAGAACAGCCCACTTATCCCAAACAGATGCCTGCTATAGGGTTTATCTTGAAGGGGTACCTAGGTCCCCCGCGCGTGTAGATGTGTGACTAGAAATAGCGTGTGGTGTTAAGGGTTAACAACGAGTACAAAATCTGGTTTACGTATTAATATTTTAACATTAGCCTTAGATTTAATATAAGCTTTTTGCACACCTCCATGAAATTTTAACTGTGTCAATTTTATACTCCTCGCTGTTACATTTATCACTACGTCCATTAGAGAGACAATATCCAATTTGAAGTAACTTACTGCGCATTCCATAGTAGGAGAATCTTTCACAGAACTCATTAGTCACAATGAATCCTACCGCCTTCGGATACGGCAATTTCTGAAAGGAAATAGACCAAATTAATAAAATATATACACTTCATTGTACTGAAATATATGATACAGATTACTTTACAATGATTCTTTTTATGGTACATTCAACTTTATGTTTTTGTAATTATTGATTTAATTTTGTAGTGGTTATTTGTGGCGGTTGAAGGTAATTTTTTTATAATCACACTTTTTTATCACCGTACAAGTTAACTGTGCCTTCTGCAATCTTTGATAGTTTACCTTTGTTGGTTTGAGAGTTCCCCGTGCTAAATTATAATATTAAGTCTAAAGTCTAGTAAGAACCCATAATTGTCCCATTGCTGGGTTCGGGACGAGGTCTCCTCTCACAATATGAGGCCGGTATATACCATACTCTACCGCACTGGCCAAGTGCGAATTAATAGACTTCTGACGCATCTATTTTTTTTATTGAACATTACACTTATCTACTTTACTTACTTTTTATTATCAATGCACAGATGTGTATATCTAGTAGATACCTCTTAAGTAATAACCAATGGTTACATTAGATAGGATATCTGCTGTCGAACTTAAGCATTGATGCAATACAGATACTATGGTATCTTGTCAGCTACAATTCACTATTATCGACCTACATACCGATATGGTCGTCAACACTTTACGTAAGCGTATAAAAAAGGATAATACGATGTTTTTGTAATCCGTTGTCATGCTTTTGGCAAGCTAAATTATATGACGCTCTTCTTAGGTGTTATGTAAAATTTATCTCGCCTTTGTTGCGAAAATATTTTAAAACAGCAATAAATGTGGCGCCCAAAACGATTTTGTAAGATTTGAAACTTTGATTAGGTAATGTAACCAAATGTAGTATGGATGTCATTACAAATCTATTGATAAAAGTAAAGAAACTACTATAATGAGCAGTAAAAGTGGTGTCCTAGGATAGGACACCTAGGTGTGGTCCAAATTGGGAAACGCGACATTTCATGGAAATATGTACCCCTGAACAAACAGTAGCCCTGTATATTCTGTGCCAGCCAAAACTGCGTATCAACGAGGGATCGCGTGTATCATTCAGTATAGCGTTCATAAATTGTCGCTTTTGTCACATAGTACAATGAACGTTAATAAACCCAAAAAATATTTGACAATTGATTTCTACGAACTTGTATCGACTTCAAGCTACTGAAATATTGAACTAAGTATAATAAAAATACCTAAATCAGTTACTGTGCCTCTATAATAAGTAATTCCCAATTTTTTCACCAGGAGTTTTATTTAAATGTAGGGAATCATCAAAAAATTTACAATAGTGTTTTATATTTGTTTGTGGGTATTGCGTACCTACATAATTTTGTTTTGCTTTCAGGGTTCCAAAGTAAAATCGGAACCCTTATAGTTTCATCACGTCCGTCCGTCCATCCGTCTATCCGTCCATCCGTCCATTCGTCTATCCGTCCATTCGTCCGTCCGTCCGTCCGTCCGTCTGTCCTTGGCATAGCGCCGAGACCCTTAGTGCCAGTAAGCTGTAATTTGGCATGGATATACATATTTATTAAAAATCCAAAATATTATATAAAATATTGAAACATATTTTTTCACGGTACCCTCCCCTACAGGTAACGTGAGGATGAAATTTTTTTCGTTGCCTAATCCATAGTGTGGGCTATCTTTGTCTCTAACCAAAATTAACCCTCCTGCAGTGCCGGCCCGAGCATTTCTGGCGCCCTAGGCGAAAAACTAAAACGGCGCCCCCTTAAGAAAAATTTTGTAACAAAACAACAAATAAAATGTGTAATTTTTTATCAACATTTAGGGAACATACCAAAACCACGTGCCTCATTTAGGGGGGGGAGGGGGGTCTTCAAAACACCACGATTGGTCACAGAGGGGAGGGGGGGGGGTTTAGGTTTTTGTCACGTA
The DNA here is from genome assembly GCA_963932265.1 of Thymelicus lineola. NCBI lineage: Eukaryota > Metazoa > Arthropoda > Insecta > Lepidoptera > Hesperiidae > Thymelicus > Thymelicus lineola. The sequence goes on from OZ010680.1 coordinate 16,661,269, forward strand.
GTCAATCATTGGGCCACACAAGTCGTCAAATATAAGCAAAATTATTATTTTTTAACTCTGTTTTTGCAAAAAAGTATTGAAAACCGTTTTTATCAATTACCACGTGAAAACTAGGGGGGGAGGGGGGGGGGGTCTTCTTATATACTACGGATGGTCACGAAGGGGGGGGAGGGGGGTAAAAAGTTGGAAAAAATGGGTTACGTGGTTTTGGTACCTATGTTCCCTTATTACCATAAACAAGATAATTCACCTAATAATGTGTTAACCGTTTTTTAACTAGAATGTGTTTTCACCAGTTAAGGCTAGGTTGTGATGACTGCGTGCCTTTATTAGAACTAGAACAAATCTGTGGAATTCTCATTCTGACCATTTTAAATAAAATAAAAGTTTTTAAATAAAACAACTAAAAAAAATAAGATATTTTGTCAAACGAGTTTCATCTAGTGCAAACTAGTTTTAACTTACCTAAATATTAATAATTAAATAAATATTCATTTTTTAATAGAAATTCTAGGTCTTCTAAGGCATTAAAAATAATATTATTGACATACTGCTGAAAATGAATGAAATGAACTAGCTATAAATGGGTTTGCGCTGTTACCAATGAACTAATATACTACTGGCTGTTACATATTTCAGTATACCTTTTTTGCTGTATTAAAGGCTAAAACTTAAAAAAAAAACATTTTCACGGATCATAAAGTTGCTAAAATTTATTTTTCTTGCCTTAATTTTGGCAAGAATGGAATCAATCTCCTCAATCCTTACTGTATAGACCACGCCAGAAGCCTTTGAAAATGGTAAAATGTGAAAAAAATAATAGTAGGATGAAACCCATTGGGAAAGGAAGAGAATATAACAAAAATGAAATCAGAAGTAATTTACGGGCGATCAGAGGTCGGGAAGTGGAGGGGGTGAGTGCGTAAAAAACGGTTTATCTCGATTTCCGGCAAAACTACAAGTCCTATGGAATAAGTTAAATGGCAAAGTTGTAGGTAAAAAGATCTAAAACTTTTGTAATTATAAATTTTTCACGTACCTACCTTAAAAATGTATGTGAAAAATACAAATAACCAAGTTTTCGGTTTTTTATTTTTATCTTTTACATTTTTTTTTCACGGATAAAATATAATTATTATCTTTGTTTTTACCAAATACATTGTAATTTTTTTGATTTAGAATATTTCTTTTTTCAGCTTATTTTGAATTAATATCGAAAAAGCACCCTCACTGAAGAAACCAGTGATCATTCCGGTATACATGTCCTACGCATATATACCGATGGATCAAAAACTAAGACGGGAACAGGTGCGGGAGTATACTCACCCGAAATAAACATACACATATCAATGGCCTTGGGCGAGCACAGTTCCATATTTCAATGTGAATGTGTCGCCATAATACAGGCAGCTAACGCAGTCGCTAAAAGAGGCTTGGAAGGCCAAAAAATACGAATTGTTTCCGACAGCGCTGCAGTACTACAAGCCCTGAAAAGCAAAATCATACAGTCTGGGCTCATACTAGAGTGCCACCAAGCATTGCAAAAGCAGGTATCGGACTAAAAAACCAAGTTACCTTGCAATGGATCAAAGGGCATAGTGGCTCCCTAGGAAACGACATGGCAGACCAGTTAGCCAGGAGAGGTTCCGACCAGCTTGCGGTAGGTCCGGCTCCTATGCTACCACTAGCATTTAACCAGCTAAGGTCCTGGCTACGTCAAAGAACTTTAAAACAACATGCAGATCAATGGGCACAAATCAGTACGTGCAGACAATCTCGGGAAACAGTGCCCTGCCCCGATGCACGACTGACCAGACGGCTACTGTCACTTGACAGGAAAGACCTACGGTCAATCGTAGGTAATATCACTGGACACTGCCCACTTAACAAACATTTATATGTTCTAGGTATGACCGACAGTCCCCTGTGCAGGGCATGCCTGTCGGCTGAAGAAACAGCCCCTCACGTAATCCTGGAATGCGTGGGAGTAGCTACCCAACGGGCTGAAATCCTCGGCACCCCGAGGTCGTTCCGTGAAGCCTGCGGAGACACCAGGAGGATCCTGCGCTTCTGGACGGAGCTAGGCTGGCTAGATAACTAGCTGGCACACATATTTACGTACAATGGCCCAACATAGAGGCTAAGTACGGAAACTGGAGCCCATCACCATAACCATAACCATAGCACCCTAATTTTCAATCGAAAATTCTCACGTCAAAATATCTGCTTTTTTAAAAAAGTCGGTACGCTTTTTGTTCGTTGAAATGTCTACTTTCTGATGGTATAAAAATATACGAGTATAATTCTTTTTCTTATAGGCAAGTCGGTAATTTGTAATTTTCCATATACTCTGTTGCATTAAATTATAAATTCTCTATGACAAAAAATTATTTCAGCTAGGTATATACAGGGTTCTGGAACAGCTTTGGTAGTTTTATTCTGCATGTCATCCACGTTATAAAGATACAACATAATATTTAATATTTTTGTCTGTGTAAATCTTTCATCGATTAAAATAAAAATAAAAATTTCTTAGTATCGGTCCCGCCGATTTGCGCCCCCCGAATCCCAGCGCCCTAGGCGGTCGCCTAGTTCGCCTATATGGACGAGCCGGCCCTGCCCTCCTGCCAGCTAAAAGTTGGAGTTAGACAAGTGAAAAAATCCCTAAAATAGGTTATAATATGATGAGTTTACAGGAAAACTTTTACGGCTATGTTAGCGTAAGTAGTTAATGAGTAATTAATAGTCGATAAACTTACTACTTCGGAACCCTACATTGCGCGTGGGCCGACACGCACTTGTACCGGACAAGTTTTTATTTTATTTTGTTTTAGTTGACTCGTTTGTTTAGTTACACTTTAGTCGACAAGGAAAACGTTTGAGACATCAAGTAGATTTATCATTGTCCGCGCGACTGGGTCAAGGCGAACGCTCCGACGAAAGATTTTGCGAAGGTAGAAGCGAACTATTGACCAATGCAATGTCCGTACGTACGCCAAATGTCGAGTCGCAGCACTGGACATTGGACAACTTTATGCTTGAATGCTTCAATAAAAACTCCTCTGGATACATTGAAGTATAATGTCATAGAACAGACATCTCGAACAAAATGTGTGTCCCGCCCGGGAGGTTCGAGTTTCAATTTCAAAATTGAGGCCCCGTTCTTCTTTCAAAAACGAACGAATCCATTGAAGATTGAAGCCACGTGGCGCCAATTGGAACAGGTGTACGCGGTGTCGGTTCTTGCAATGTCTGGATGCATTTAAATTTAGATTTCCGTAGCTTCACGAAAGATTAGTCAGATTAAGAAGTTGTCAACTCAGATCAATAAATAAGGGTTGTCAATGAGTTAAATTATTGCAGCCTAATTACAATTTTTATTAAAAATAGGTGCCGAACTACCTAAGCATAAATTCATATTGTATTAATGATTGACAGTAAATATATAATATTGTTCATGAATTAAATAATCGTTCCATAAATAAAAAAGATTGCATAATACATAATACTAAAAGGATGAATATTTAACGGTAAAAAGTACTAAAAGTACATATCTAAACTAGGAAAAGTACGGCAAATAAATAAAACGCAGCCCGTAACATGAATTGAATTAAACGTATAATATTAATACAATATTGAACAAAATACTTATAACAGAAAATGGAATTTTCTATAATTAATGTTAAGTCAGCTTGTTAAGGCATATCAATCCTTTGCCGAGGGAACAAAATAAAATTGTTGGCACAGGTGAACTAGATACTGTATACATACGACTACCATAGTGGTTTGAAGCTGGTATTTATAATTTTGTTTGATTTTAATAGCAAAATGGCTACTGTTTAACTACTGGCGCCACTAATATACTTATTCCAAACAATATGCTTTTCAAACATAAACTCAGTTCGATGTACAGCAATAACACGATCAAAACAAACATAATAATATAATATTTGTAATTCTTCAAACCAAAAGTCGAGACTCACTACAAGTGCAATAATAGCTACGTACTTATATTGTAGAATTTGTGTAATACATTCTACATAGAGGACAATGGATATCATTACATGCGTATCGTTTTCCTTACTTTAAAGATCCATATATCAGACGATCCATGTATCAGATGTATAAACGGAATCATTTAGATTCCGCTCTATCATTATCATGAGTACCTACAGATTTGCTAGTAAGCACAAACCGGACAAATATTATACAGACAAATATAGTAATCATTTCATCAACGTTTGTTTGTCATGGTTTTAGGCTTCATTTACCAGGGTTCACAATAAAACGAAGATGAAACACGGAATTCTAATCGTACGCGTATATTTTATGTCTTATAGCCTGCTTGTGTCTCGTTTTTAAAAGTTTTTGTTAACTTGCTTTGTTCATTAGTTTGATAATGTGTAATTGTTGTATAGTAATGTGTTTGTAAGTGTTAGTGGATACCCGGCGTGTTCCACTACGGTAATGGATAAAGTCGAAAATGTGTCTAATGTTTTAGTGGTTTCAAAACATCTTCTCATTAATGCCTTTCAAATGAAATTTGGCACACATCGGTTGAATGGTTTCAAAGTCTATAGATATGACATCCGTACAAACATTTTTTGTGTTTTATATTTTACAGATAAAATATGTGTCACATCTTGTAACGTGAACCTTAGAACTACTTCCTGTCATAATATTACGGAATTGTTTCACAAATTGATTTGCCAAAATGACCAATTGGTAATTACGGAGAGATGGATCCTATCAAAAACATAAAAGTGAAATGAGAGTGAAGTTCCATATTAAGAAATCGACTCCACCGACAAAAAAATTGGTAACTATATGAGATATTATTCCAAGTTCTCTATAGAAAATCCTGAAATTTTAGTTACAAGAACATGTAATTCAAGCTCTATATTTAATTAGGAGTTTGAAGAGGTCAAAAGTAGTTCAAAATTCGTAATACACACGGCGCTGGGTCGCCAGTTCCTTTTTCTTTGAACTTTGGCTGGACATGCTGTCCCGTGTCTAGATTAGTTTGTCCACAAAGCTGACACCGCGTGTACATTTTTTTATTTACGAGGGGTAGACAAAAATATTTTTTATTTTATTTTGCCACCTTTTCGTCTGATAAATTTGTATATCTTTGCCAAATTACAGCATTTATAAATTAGAATAGATTAAATACATTATTACATCTTAAGATTTTTACTGAGATTAGTTTATTTAAAGGAATCGTAGTTACAAACAAGTATATATTTACTTAGTAGTTCATAAGATTTTCTTACTGCATTAAATAATACTCGGACTTTAAACAGAAGGTTTGATAAGATTATTGAATCTTTGAGAGGAGTGGATAAAGAGACGCTATCATTTCAAGTAGACAGACTGGTAGATAGATAAAATATAGCGTATCTAACATTGCAACTGTGTTCGAGTACTTCGAACACTTAAACGAGTTATATCAAATACATAATATAAAAGATTTTATTGTTAAAAGATCATTGACCTGAATATAAAGGATACGTTAACATTATTATTAATCTGTTGATTGCCTTGGGTTAAATGTGTTAAGGCAAATAACAGACTTAGAGATACACATGTTTTAAATAAGCAGGCTTGTTTTAGCACAAATGCATAAATAAATATTTAAAAAAAGTGATAGAGTGCCGCAAGCGATAACATTATTATGATCGGTTACGATGCCGTAAGCTTACTGATACAATAGTTAGTTAGTGAAAGATACGAATCGCTGCAAAACCGACTCCACGTAGTCTTGTTTGCCCTACCCCTAGATTGCAATGTAAGCACGCTTAGGCGCGAAGAGGCTAGACGGCCCGCGAGCTGAGGAGCAGGGGGTTGTAACGCTTGCCGCAGCAGCTAAGGCTGGCCGGCAATTATTTAATGATTGACTAACATTGAAATTTTTGATTGTCAAGTCATTTCAACCACTCCATTACTGACAGTTGCAGCACTGCCATAAATAAAACGACGTAACCTCTTTATTTTATTTTGAACAAAAAGCTACTTTGCAATGTTTTTAAGTAATTAAAAACAGTAAACGAATTTCTTATTATTATATTATATTATAATAGTATAAATCATAGTTTTAAAAGCATTAAAATAAATATTATCTTTTATTTATATCAACGTATTTTATGTGTGGGTACACTAACACTCCATTGATATAATAATAATTATCGATAAGGTTATTTGACGTTGACAACAACATGACTCCGAGATGAATCGATTAATGTCAATTAGTTATGGACTCCTTGCGACTGAATAAACGAACCTTTTTGAGTTGGGCCGTTTGAGAGTAAATTTTTGTGATTCTGTGCTGTACCTACTAAGGAGCGATTTAAGTAACCGTTATGTGACTGAGATGGGGGAAGTCATCATTATTTATGCACTATGACTAATCTATATTAAGTAATAATGACTTCAACCCATTAATGGCTCACTACTGAGCACGGGTCTCTCCTCTTGAGGGGGCCTAGAGCATACTCCACCACGCTGCTCCAGTACGGATTGGTGGAGGGGTTAGTGGCCAACCCGAGTGTTGGAAGTTTTCAAATCGCCCGAGGGCCTCCGACAAGGCTTAAAGACTGTTATATTATGATAACAGCCGGGACCGACGGCTTTACGTGCCCTCCGAAGCACGGAAACGCTCAATAATTTTTTGCCACTAGCGGTCACCCATCCAACTACCGACTGCGCCCGCTGTTGCTTAACTTTGTCGATCACTGAAGATCGACGCAAGCCGCAAGGCTATGAGCGCTTCAAGTAATAATAGTATGAGTATATTTATTGTATTGAATATAATATGTATATGGTTTATTTTATTGTATGGATTGATTTTCTATACGAAACTTAAGTCTTTAATTATGTAAAAAAATTCTTAGTAAGTAAACACGAAGGTACTATAAAAAATATTGATACATTTAGGTAGCCTTCATTACGGAACATGCGGGATAGCGACATAAGTTCGATTCGGATTTACCGGTTTTACCGTTCTTACTTATCTGAAATACGTAAATTATGTAGACTGCGAATAATCAAATTTCACATTTAACTGTTTTGGAGATGCCGGTTCTTATGCACCCACCTCATACGATATACCAAAATATTGTAAAATAAAGACTTGTTCCACCGTAAACGAGTAAAATTAAAAAGATAGGTACAGTACGGCTATTACGGCCGACGTATCTTGGCGCGTCTGAACATAGGCTTTGCGAACTTTAGCGCATGCAAGACAGAGATAGCGACAGGAACATGCTAACGTGTGACTGAGACATAAAACGTCGCGTACCGAGCATTGCCGAATTATGTTACTACGCAGCCTTCTGCACGAAGTTCAGACGCGCCTAGATACGTCGGCCGCGCCGTACTGTACGTAAATACTAGAAACCCGCCCTCACTTCTCTCCGAGAAACCTATGACCAAGTGCACGCACCTAAAACTTACAGATGTTTGAAGCCGCAAAATAAATAACGTTGTTTCCAATCAGGATTTAGGAACTAGGAACACACAGAGAGAAACGGGATTTAGTTTTATACAATTCATATTAAGTAGGTATAATATATTTCAGTTTTATTGAAATCATCGTCCCTTCGTTTGTAGCTAGTGTAATTTGTAGTTAACGGATCGACTTAAAGCTTTAATTGTGTACCTGGTCTACTGTTTACATACTCGTACTTTACTTCCTGACGAGAATGGGATGATTTTACGTCAATTGTCATAGTTACTAACTTTATAACTCGTCGGAAATATCTGTGGACCTGGCTCGATGACGTCATGCAAACTGGAGAGATAGCAAAGCAAATCGAGATGTAAAGATTAAAAATATTATTTTGATTTGTGCGTATCTAATTTTTTGCATTTTTATACAACTTTTAGATCAGTCTGTACTTTATAGGGTTCCGTGCCCAAACGGTGTCAGCGGGACCCTATTGCTAAGCTCCGGCTGTCCGTCCAACCGTCTGTTTGCAAGCTGTGTCTTATGAACCGTAATAGGTAGACAGTTGAAATTTTCACTAAGTGTATATTTCTGTTGCCGCTGTAACAACAAATAACGAAAATAAAATAAAAAAATAAAAGAATGAAAGAGCCGTGTTTTTTTCTTTTTGCAAAGAAATGGATTGCTTTGAGCAGTAAATTCCGCTCTGCACTATGTATCGTCCTACCCATCTTACAACACTAAATAATAATAAACAATAAGAAACAAGAAACAATAAACAATAATGCGATTATGAAGCAAGAATAATACACGTGCGTCGGCGCTTGCTTTGCCAACGGTACTGGATAGGCGAAAACAGGGTGAGGTCCGAGGAAGCGGGAGCGGTATCGAATTCCAGCGAGGTCCACAGATAGTTCAGACGTGTTATATTGCTATGGTAATACTCAGATTTTGAGCAACTGCAAAACAACGCAGATTTATCTAAATAGATATAAAAATTTTGCAAATGAAACAAAATAGAAATAAGATTCATATAACCATCAGAATCTCACCATACGGGTTTCATTTTGTCATTTAAGCAAAGTGAGTGCCTAAATCTTGTTCGAGAATCCACAAACCCAAAATAAATTAAATAATAGCGATCTGTTGACTTCGTAAAAGCCTGATTGTTTTTAGGGTTTCGTAGTTTAAAAAGAACCCCTTCGTCATATCAGAGGCTTAGCTCGCAGATCGTTAACAATAACAGAGATTAAGAATTAATTAACAAAATCAATTAGGAATACATTTTAGAAATATTTGTTTAAAAACAAATATTAAATTATTACGGAATCCTACACTGTGCATGGCGACACGTTCTTAGCCGATTTTTAAGGCAAACTAGCTATCTTGAATCATTAATTTCTAAAAACGAACACCTTAGTTCAAATCTTTCTTGTCTGTCATGTATTTATTTCATGTATTCCGGGCTGAGACGAATCCAACAAATCAGAGATCATTAATTAAAATTGGTTCAGCCGTTCTTTAGTTATAAGTGTAACTAACACAACTTTATTTTATATAATTATATATAAGACTAGCAATCGCCCTCGCTTCGCTTCGGAAAAAAATCTTAGGTGCTTTAGTTAACTTACATAACATACTCTGTCTGTCTGTTTGTATTTCAAGACCTTTTTTCTCAGGAACGTGTGAAGGTAACAAATTAAAATTAATCCAACACTCAGGTCTGCAATCCCTAGGAGCTGTGAAAACATCTGGGGGCACGGTAGTGCCCCCGCCAAGTCGAGCAAAAAAATGCGGCACGGCCGTAACATCCTTTTCTCGAAGCAGTTCAGGTCATTTGTGAATCCCTATAACTTCGTCATGGATAAAGCTAGAAGCCTGAATTTTTAGTAACCAAACAGGCATTGTATATAATATTCTGTATCCTCAACGCAATCAAAAAACATTCGGCTAGAAGGAATGTCTTAGGTAAAACGTAGGTTAAATAAAAAATCTTAAAACTGTGAATTTGTAAGTATCACAAAAAATATTTTTAAACCTATTTGCAGAACTTGGTAATTTGATCGGGACCCATAACGATACATAAATGGGGACAACAGTTCTTCAACGGCAAAGTTAAATTTGTTCCGTTTATCTTTTCGTTACACAACTATGTTAGGTTTTACTAAACAGTTAAGTTAGGTTCAACAACCCTAGTTCGCACTGCGCCGGTTGCTTTTACTTATTATTATTATTTCATCATATTATTTTCTAATTTTTTTGTTTCCTACTTAACGCTTAGTACTTAAATTACATTGAATAAATAAATTGTATGATGATGTTTGCTGATCCATCAGTATTTCACATTCACCCAAACTTTAAAAAAAGAAATAGTCTTATATCGTTCTCCAAGGTACAATCTATGTCAAAACACATCAAGATTGGTTCAGCGATGAGAGAGAATTAAGGTTAATTCGATGAGTTATAAGAGAATGGTAATAAAGGAGCAGCACATTTTTGCATTTATTACATTGTAGTTTTGGCAAATCAATAATTCGGCAAAGGGAAGATATTGCTTCACAGAAAATGAGAAAATTCAGCACTCTGCACACTCAACACGATGTTCCTCAGGACTGCATTATAACAGAACTACAACATCACTACTACGGAACTCTAAAAATGACGGAACACTTAGTTATTTCAAAGAACAAACCTAAGCTTGATTTAACACGCCGCAATACGTTTTATTTAGTGGATTTATGTATTTTATGATTAATTATTCAATTTGTTCAATGTCTACTATATTTTGTACTACACCAAATTACGATTTTCAACCCCTTCCAGGGTAAAATACAAAAAAATGCTAAAACGTTGGAGGCCATCATACGCAATTAATGATTTTAAAGAAGTGAATATAAAAATAGATATTTAGTAAAAAATACTTCAGTGCCGTATTCTAGCTCCATCTTGCGAAATACAAATAAACTAAGAAATGCATGTATGCCTTATTTTGTGTGAAGAAAAGGTTTTTGTAAGTTTAAAACAAATTAAAAACTCGTTTCTCGGTTTTGGAATCGTGAAAGTATAGATTTACAACTTAAAAAATCATTTATTTCGAAATCACAGACATTCACTTCAGTTATATTTATGTGTATTTGAATTATTGTAAATTTGTAAAAAAATAAGTACTCGCTTTGGCTCCACCTCGCAAAATATAAAAAAAAACTAAGAAATGTATGTACCTATGCCTCAATTTGTGTGAAGAAAAGGTTTTTGTATGTTTAAAACAAATCGACTCATATTTTATTTTCTCGCTTTATTATGTAACCCTAAAAAATTGCCTATAATTTACGTTGAAAACTCGATATTGTAGTAAAGTCCTGTTGAAATCCGTTCAGTAGCTTCAGAGATTAATGAAGACAAACAAAAATTAAAAACTCATTTTTCGGTTTTGATATCGTGCTAGTAACGATTTATAACATGAAAAATGCAGTTATTTCGAAATCACAGACAGACATACTAATTATACTAATTATATTATATATTAAAGGTGTTTGTATTAAAGGCGTTGGCGTGAATAAACACATACAGAGCCATCTAGTTGCCAAGATAGTAATCGATTATTTATTAGATATCGGTTACTCATACAGATTTAATTTGCGTTTTTCTACCAATTCCCAGGTGAAATTTATAAAATGCTGAAATTATATTGGAGGACATAGATACGCAAACAATATGCTCTTAAAAACAAAATATAAAAATAGATATCCACTCAGTAATAGGGATTTGAATTAATGAAAAAAATAACCTTTAAATGCATTTTGTGGCCTTTCTATGCAATATAAGTAAAATCTAAGAAATGCATGTATAACTCTTTTTGTACGGAGAATACGTTTTTAATAGTTTAAAACAAATCAGCTGATATTTTTTTATTTTTCCATACAAACCATCCCTAAGGAACCCTTTAGTATGGAACCCTAAAAAATTGCTTAGTTGTTAAGTTGAACACTTTGCAATGTCCTAGTAAAAGTGTTGTTAAAATTCGTTCAGTGGTTTCGGAGATTAGCGGAGACAAACAAACAGACAGACAGACAAAAATTTTAAAAACTCATTTTTCGGTGCTGGTATCGTGCAAGAAACGATTTGCAACTTGAAAAAATCATTTATCTTGAAATCACAGACAGACTCTTCAATTTTATTAATATGTATAGATAGATTAAAGGTGTATGTATTAAAGGCGTTGGCGTGAATCAACACACACAGAGCCATCTAGTTGCCAAGATAGTAATCGATTATTTATTGGATATCGGTTACTCATACAGAATTAATTTGCGTTTTTCTACCACTTCCCAGGTGAAATTTATAAAATGCTGAAATTATATTGGAGGTCATAGATACGCAAACAATATGCTCTTAAAAATAAAATACAAAAATAGATATCCACTCAGTAATAGGGATTTGAATTAATGAAAAAAATAACCTTTAAATGCATTTTATGGCCTTTCCATGCAATATAAGTAAAATCTAAGAAATGCATGTATAACTCTTTTTGTACGGAGAATACGTTTTTAATAGTTTAAAACAAATCGGCTGATATTTTTTTATTTTTCCATACAAACTATCCCTAAGGAACCCTTTAGTATGGAACCCTAAAAAATTGCTTAGTTGTTAAGTTGAACACTTTGCAATGTCCTAGTAAAAGTGTTGTTAAAATTCGTTCAGTGGTTTCGGAGATTAGCGGAGACAAACAAACAGACAGACAGACAAAAATTTTAAAAACTCATTTTTCGGTGCTGGTATCGTGCAAGAAACGATTTGCAACTTGAAAAAATCATTTATCTTGAAATCACAGACAGACTCTTCAATTTTATTAATATGTATAGATAGATTAAAGGTGTATGTATTAAAGGCGTTGGCGTGAATCAACACACACAGAGCCATCTAGTTGCCAAGATAGTAATCGATTATTTATTGGATATCGGTTACTCATACAGAATTAATTTGCGTTTTTCTACCACTTCCCAGGTGAAATTTATAAAATGCTGAAATTATATTGGAGGTCATAGATACGCAAACAATATGCTCTTAAAAATAAAATACAAAAATAGATATCCACTCAGTAATAGGGATTTGAATTAATGAAAAAAATAACCTTTAAATGCATTTTATGGCCTTTCCATGCAATATAAGTAAAATCTAAGAAATGCATGTATAACTCTTTTTGTACGGAGAATACGTTTTTAAAAGTTTAAAACAAATCGGCTGATATTTTTTTATTTTTCCATACAAACTATCCCTAAGGAACCCTTTAGTATGGAACTCTAAACAATTGCTTAGTTGTTAAGTTGAACACTTAGCAATATCCTAGTAAAAGTGTTGTAAAATTCGTTCAGTGGTTTCGGAGATTAGCGGAGACAAACAAACAGACAGACAGACAAAAATTTTAAAAACTCATTTTTCGGTGTTGGTATCGTGCAAGTAACGATTTGCAACTTGAAAAAATCATTTATCTCGAAATCACAGACAAACTCTTCAATTTTATTAATATGTATAGATTACAATAATTGTTTTCATTTTTTTAAGATATTGTGAACAATAAGGATTGTGACTTAATGTTGTGCATTATAGTTTCGTTAGAAGATTATATTTCTATCTTGATCAAATTTTAAATATTACTGAACTGGAGAAAGTGGTCACCATCATAATTATTAATGTAGACGCAATGATAGACGTCAAACTGCGACAGCATAGGCAACAACAATAACTTACTATAAACGCATCAAAATCGGTCCATTCGTTTAGGAGCCGAAAATGACATAAATTATGGAGATACACAGACACAAAAAACTTACAACACCCCTCTGTTATGGGGGGTTAAAAAGGGAAGTAAATAAACAAAAGTACTTTCTTATAATTCACTACTACTTTGGGAAATTGTCTACAAAATCTTCCTTTCAAAATAATTAAAAATACAAAAGTAACGGCCAATACGAATGCAAATAAAACAACTGAACCTAATTCCTTTGAATATCAAAGTCACTTGAGTATCCTTTGATACTAACACCAATAGTTATTATCTATACTAAATAGGTATTATAAAGAGGAAAGATTCGATTGTTTGTTTGCATTGAATAGGCTCCGAAACTACCGAACCGATTTGAAAAATTCTTTCACTGTTGGGAAGCTACATTATCCCCGGGTGAAATAGGCTATATTATATATATATTTTTTATTATTTTTCCCGAAGCGAAGTGAGGGCGATTTCTTAGTATTTAATATTTTTTAAACTTAAATTTGTTAAACTTACCGTTAGTGAGACATGTCCTTTTTACTCGGAGCTAATTAAGGAAGATACTTAATTTGGTATCGAACCGGTCGGAGCCGAACCCAGTTTAAGCTGTGTACCTCAACATTGAGTTTTTTGAAAGATGTCAGTGCTCTTTGAATTCGAGGTTTGTAATTTTATAATATGCTATAGGTATTTAGTTTTAATGCTTATGTGACTAGTTATTTTAGGCAAATCAGGCCATGCAATATCAGACCCTCAGATTAAAGAAATAAAAGGCAGATGTATTCAACCAACTAAAATGTGAAGCTATCAAAGCAAATACAAACTAAAAAAGCAAATACAAACCCGAGTCAGTACTAAAGAAAGCGTCAAATAGCTTGCATGTCACAATTGTCAAAATTTATTAAATAATTTTCTCAGATAAAATGCCGTCTTGCAATTTTAAACACTGCTAAAGTTGTTTACAAAATCAAGGAAAAGAAGATTAGATATCTTTTCACAGGTAACAGTTCATTATTATATTATTTATTTATAATAATATTTTTGCGGTGCGCTCGGAACACAAAACCTCGACAATTATTCAATTTAATACCAGCTTTATATGAAGACCGATTACCCTAAATTAAGGGAAATATGCATGGGTTATTTGAATACTGACCGATTATAAATTTATATCAAAAAATATTTTAAAAGTAAATAGTTGTATTTATTTAAATCTAAAAATCAGGAAATGCAGCCAATGCATAAATACCTGTCGCTGGGTTATTATAAACATAAGATAGATTGTACAAAGGATAAAGGGATAAAATTAGGATTTTAACATAGGTAAACCTGGTTGATTGAAAATTGAAAATATCACGTTTGCCGACGATAAAATGCACGATTGAAAGAAAATATTATATTCTATTTTAGTAATTCCTGTTTAGCCTGTTCAATAAATTATTTTATTTGCAGATTGCCGACAAATACGAGATAAATGGGTTTTTATTATTCGTCAAAGTAGGCAAAATAATGATTGGCCATCAAAATTTTGCTTTGTTTATTCATTGCATTTTAATGAAGATGACGTATATTATATATTTCATGTATTTTAATTATAAAAAATGTATTAAAATTTTTATATTTTTCAATTAAAAATAACTACCCATAAGAGAAAAAACCATAAATTAAAACAATTCAACATATTAAGTAGAGTACTCCTACAATAACTCTGCAATGAAGTGACAGCGGTAGTTAGTGAAACTTCTATTATGGCAATACTGATATAGAGTCAAATAATAGGTTTTGATGCTAGATATTATTATTTATTGATTATGATTGACTTGATAAAATATAATTTTATCAATGCTTTATTTATTTATCAATAGTATGTATTTTATAAAGAGAAATGTTGACAGTATCATCGATATCATCTTGAATATCAGTTCTCGAACGCCACTTTTAATAGTTTTACCCATTGTGAAAATAGAATTCAGCAAAAATCAACAACAGTTTATCGACGAGAAACTGATACGTCAATGTATGTCAGCTTTGACAATCATTCAAAAAGTGATACCATAGTACGATTTTTGTTTCTACCAGTTAATATCCTTATGCAGAGTTATCGTGGGATGATTATACTGTATATTAAATACATCGTTTTATTTCATTTTCAACTTTAGCGTCTTAAAATAAAAAAAATTCTAGAAATCGCCGCTTTAATTTCTGAGCTTAGATATGTAAGAATTTTCAGCAGACACACCCCAGAACCAAAGTATTTTGAGATTGAATTCTTATAATTCATTGAGTCATAGAGTAGGGGAGACTTACGGCTGCCTGTAATTTTTACCATTATTTTATTCCGACTTTTTTTTGATTGACAGCCGGAAGTGGAAATTTGACATCATTACATTTGTCATACCAACATTTATAACGAAATTCTGTCTGTAATATTGGCCAGAATTCTCCCTATATCTTGCTTGATACAAGCTATGTATCGAAGTGAGTGCCCGAATGAAAATTGACATTGTTGACATCATTGTTATTATAGTCAATTCATCACTTATTAATAAAATTATTTTACGCTGGGTAATACGGGTATAGGTATTAATTTTAAAATACGTAAAAAATAATTGAATTGCTTCGGTATAACTGACGTTTTAAGACGCTAACAAAAATAAAAAATAATTTTTGGGCATTATTCTCTTCAGCTTTGACCCATACATACATACATGTGTCGGTGAGGCTATGAATCTTTACTGAAGGTCCAGGGATGGACCTCTTTATTCTCAATGCTCGGCCGATGCAGAAACTGCCATACAAGAAATTTTATGAAGGAAAACTAAATATTGAGAATGAGTAATGTGTCAAAAATGTAGAAGAGATGATTAATTATAGATGATTTTGCTATTAAAAAGCAAAAAATCGTAATTCATGTTTTTTTACGCACTTTTTTAGTGACTAATTCAGTGCCTACCTTGCTATGTATGGAAAATTATTAGTTTAGAAAGGTAGATGGGGCGGCGGAAATAAATTGGCCTACACTCATAAAAAATATTAATCCGGCACTGTATACTGGTAATAATAATATAAATAATGAAAAAATATGCATTCACCAAACGAGTGTTGGGGTGAAGGAACGGAACGTAGTAGTACCTAATATGAAAAGCCAATTTGTAAAGTCTACAAAATAAACGTGGTATCGGGAAAATTGTTGTTTAACCTTCTTTGTCTTCCTTTGGGTTCGTGGCTTGTAATTTTAATTTCCCTGTTCGAAAGCTTCTCAATTACAATGCCGTACAATGACACAAGTGATTAGATGTAGGAGCATTTGTAATCGCTCGAAATTATGTTACAGCGAGGGCCTGCCATTGTAACTAGTAACTCTGTGGCCGACCATGCCAATAATTGCTTACCGGAGGCTGGCCCTGACAGCGCGCAATCAACAGCATAACAATCGACAGTTGCTTAACTTTAAGTAGGTACTTACTGAAATTAAATTCTACATCCCATTTCGATCAGTATGGGGCAAACATTACCAACTTCAAATAACAATTTTATCGAGCCTCTCACAAACACCATAGGTAAATGTGACAGAGAGGAATGTTTATTGTTGTATTTTGTTTTCTCATAAATAACATATATTTCATTTATGAATATAATGTGTGCAGCAGTTTGCCATTGATCAATGCCCATACCCATACATATTATGCAATCGTGCATCTCCGTCGTATCTCAAACTCTCATAAAAACATCTGTGTTGCATAAATAATGAATTTATGATTAATTTGAAGCATATTTTGAACTCGCATTTAAATTAGTAAAATTTTGCAATTAAATGTATTTTTATCGGACTGAATTAGTTGACTGTCACCAAAAAATTGTTTTGAAAATTGTCATACGTTTTAACGATCGTCATTTGTTTTGACGATTGTCATTTGTTTTGACGATTGTCATTTGTTTTGTCGGCTGTCATTTGTTTTATTAGTAGTCACTTGTTTTTATTAGGAGAACCAAATTGTCATTGTCAGAACCAAAAAATTTTAATTTCTTTATATTTTTCCAATATTTGTATAGTCATTATGGACGAGACGAATCCAATAAATCAATTAATAGAAAATGTTTTTAATTCAACTCATTTTGTTTTATTTTTGCTTTATTATTAAATTAAAAAGTATCGATAAAAGACACTGTAAGATTGTCTACTTAATGACTTGTCTAAGAACGTCTAGTTTAGATAAAGTAACTTAACGTTGATACGCACGTGGTCGAACGCTCACTGCAATTCACTGCATGCATTTACTATCACCGTACTATGTAGGTGAACGTAATTACTCGTAGTCTACATACCTCCTGCTACTCATGACATTTTTTACGCGACATGATTCAGTTTTGCTCGACTATTCATGTTTGTATTATAAAACAAAACCACACAAAACTGTGAATGAGTTTATCGTGCGTCTCGAAGAGAGAGCTGTGTTCAAGAATTGTCACATTCACTTTCTGACAGAGTGTAGGCTTGTTGTGTAATCAGTAATCAGCACAGACTAGCATGGGTTTAGGTTACTTACTTTGTATTTACTAAGTCTTATTGAGATTAAAGCGAGGACGGCGGGACTTGATTACCATTTTCCATACATACGTCCAATTCGGTTATTCATGGCTTTCATATTCTGTTCTCTAAAACTCAAAAAGTAAGTAGTAGTCAATATAAGCTTATTTTTAGTAGAAACGACAAAGATAAATACCTACCTACCTATGTACGTTAAAAATATACACGATATTATCATTAGTGTCTTTGCGTTTTTTTGAGAGCATTTATAGCTATAATTATGTACCTACACCTTACAGACAGAATAATGACCTACGACTAGGGAAAATATTATCCGCGTTGCATTAAAAAGAATAGGATAATTATTATAAGTATCTAAAACAATATAATATACTTAACAGCAATAAATAATGCACTACGCATTATCTTCATTGACGACATTGAGGTCTTTGAGGAGTTCGATCCTCCCAGAACATAATGTTTGTTTATCACATTACATTCTAGCATCTCACAGTGTCGTATCATGAGCTACAATATTTTCTTAACATCTCAATATTATCACGATTTTTCAATTTCAACATAAAATATTAAACTATTATTTCAGGGCCAACTTTGGACAAACATACGGACTGATTAGATCATTAGACTTATCCGTCGTAAATAAATAAGTATATTAAGTATAAAATAAAAATACTTTTAAAAACTTTTGTGCCGTTGTCCATTGAGGAGTTCCCTTATTTAGAGCATTACCTGAGCGTATCAGCCAGTCTATTATGAACTCTTAATTCCAGCCAAGTTCCAATGTAAACGTCAAATTCGTGTTACGAAAGCGGTCACGTGACTTTTTAGCCAATCATACGTCGTTTAAAGCCCGAGAAATGAATTGCCTGGAACATGAATGGTTTTATAAAAGTTCATGATAATGCATTGTCACCGGAACCAAATCAACATGTGAAATGTTAACTCAGTAGAAAGAAGGAGAGGAGGTACCTAGTTCTAATTCAGTTCGCAAGGTTTAACTCATACAAATTACCTATGCTATCAAATGATCGAAGAAACTAGTTATATAAAAGCTTGTAAAATAGTATAACTAATCAGCCGAATGAGCAGAACATAATATTATGCTTATTATTATGTGCATGTGTCTGTTGCCTTTACTTTAGTCACAGAAAAGACGAAACAATATGAGTTTATAATTTGATTTGAGTTTTAGTTTGAGTTTGTAATTTTAAGATGCATGAGGTATCATGACTTCATGACTTATGTATTGTCTACTCTTAGGAAGTTTGTAGTGTATATCTTGTTGGTGTGACTAATAAAAATAAATAAATAAATAAATGACCAAGAAGTTTAGTATCATTATCTTCCTAACTGAATTGTACACAATTTCAACAATGACAATTTATTCGTCAGCTCAGCTCAGCTCCTACACGTATTTACATACAAAGAATAAAGTACCTCTGGTGCCAATGTGATGATATAATATTAAAAGTCAACGACCAAAAAATGTTAGTAAAAAGTTGAATGAAACACCAAGAGCAAACTTATTGTGCAAGTAAAAAGATACATGTTACATGATACATCTCAGTGTTAACGAATTGAACAAATCTTTTAATTTTTTTTTATCTATACTATAATATTATAAAGAGGAAAGATTTGATTGTTTGCATTGAATAGGCTCCGAAACTACCGAACCGATTTGAAAAATTCTTTCATTGTTGAGAAGCTACACTATCCCCGGGTGACATAGGCTATATTATTATTTTTTTCTACTATTTTTCCCGAAGCAAAGCGAGGGCGATTTCCTAGTATCTTATAAGTGAATGCTTGACTACAATCCCACCTGATGGTAAATGACGAAGTAGTCATTGGTGGTAAAACACATTAACTTAATAAAAGCCTACTCACTCTTGCCTTGAAGACACTTAGGCTGCTTTTCCACCAGAGATGTGCTATGCAGCTATGCTGCGAAGATGTTCAATAAATTGATTGATTTCCGCCAATGAATATGATTGGTGGATATCAAACGCATCCATAGCAACGTAACATAGCACATCTCTGGTGGAAAAGCACCCTTACATTGTAATCGAGCGGAAACACCGACGCGGGCAATTTATTCCAATCCTTCGGTGCACGTATAATAAATGACGAAGCGAAGCGCGTCGTCCGTACAGGGGGATGTTAATTACGAAGAGATGGTTACCCGCCGTGCGTCGGGACGTTCGATGGTGGAAAAATAAATAATTAGGTACTAAAAATAAATGTGTACTATTTTTTTCCTTGACTTTCCCAATAGTACCTACTACATTTTCTGCAATGTTTTGAAAAAAATACTATTTTACTTTCAAAAAAATGTGGCAACCCTATCTACGGCTAAAGTGGGGATGATTTTTTTCTCACATACCCCATAGTGTGAGATTTTGTTGAAAGGGACTTTCAAAAATATTATGGATCTGCGAAGATCATTTTTCGATTCAGTGACCAATTTTGTGCTAATTTTGGTTAGAATCAAATGTCCCCCCCTGTTAGCTAAGAAGGTGCTATCTGTAGGCGTTTCAGATGTTCTGTCCATTCAAATAAAGCTAAACTAGGTAACTTAGGCGCTCAGTAGACTTGCTAAGCAAACTCAAAAGAGAATATTATATTAATTGAAGTTAAATGGGCACAAGGGTAAACAGTTCGCCAATCCAAGCATTCTAATAAGGTTTCGTTGCATAACAAACACTTAGGCACAAACTTACCTATTCATGACCCACTTTTTATAAACAACTTGTTTACAAACAATCGCAAAAGATAAAAAAAATATAATATAATATATAAAAAAAATTAATTAACAAAATTTAAAAAATATAAAAAAATAAAAGTAATATTATAAAACGCAGAGGAGATACTTATAAAGGTGACTGTGCTCATTCTGTTGTCGTTATTAGTCCTACTTCTCCAAATAATTATTTTTAAATGTTTGATTTATTGCTGACCATATCAAAATAGCTTTAATTTACTATTTTATTTCAAGAGTTCAGCTTTTCTCACGGATCCCATCATCTAAACTAAATTTTGATAAAAATGAAACCAATCGTAGATAGAAAAATAATTTTCTGATGGCTGACTGGCTTCAACCCATTAATGGCCCACTACTGGGCACGGGTCTCTCCTCTTGAGGAGGCCTAGAGCATACTCCACCACGCTGCTCCAGTGGTGGAGATTTTTGGTATAAAAATAAATAAAATTATATTTTTTAAGGCTGTGTTTAAGGTAAATTTTTAGTTTTGACGTTTAATTTTGTTTGACTAACACAAAATTATAATTAATTAGGTTTTCATTTAGCCACATTGGTGCTCTAATCAGAATGGAACTCATGCCGCCATCTACTTTATATCTGTTTCGTGTAAACACGAAATCGTTTAATTCGAATTGGATTTATTACGGAAACGAGTTACAAGTAGGTACATAATTCTAATAACTCTGAGTAGGGACGTATAAGTTATAACTCACATTGCAAAAAGCAAACTCGTTAATTCATAGTTCATAAAATATAATGCTTCTTACTTGGGATTCCCCAAACTTATAGCAACAAAATTCAAAAGGAATATTCGGGGCCTCTAATCTATTGTTTATGACTTGCACACGTGCAATGAATGAATACATTCATTAAACTTTCTAAGAAACACGGATGTTATGTTTTTTCATTATTGGTCACTTTGTTTTATGTAATAAATATTCTTAGAAATTAGGTACGCCTTGTTTTATCGAAAGGAGAATTAGTATGGAGAAATGTACTGACTTTACCATTTTACAAGAATTACATGTTTAAGGATTAACATTAATACCTTTTTAAAAAGCTGATTAAATGGGCAAGTTTTTTTAATAACTTGTATGCCTAGTGTCATGGTAATTTTTTGAACTAGACAACATATTTTGTCACGTAACATGTATTTTTAAAATAATTTTGTTTTTGTTGTAGCTCGTAGTTTTTCATTCTGAAGGAATTTTCATCTTAATAAGGTAGGGTGGGCTTTATTGAAGTGTTAGTTAGAATAATAATTTTAAATAATAACCATACCATACGTATTTTTTTTTCAATTTGACCTTAACGCAGAAATCCGGGTAAATAACGAAAACAGTTTAAATTGCAAATATCTCCACAAGTAGCAAGATTTTTTTTTTGCTCATACAAATGAACATCAAATATATTGCATTTTGGCTCCTTCATCAGCTCCCGCCAGGAATACGTCGAGTTACAAATAACCCTGTATACTTATAAAATATAAAAATCTTAATTACCCGCATGGAACACAGTTATCTACAATAGAATCATAATAAGGCACTGACAATAATCATGTTTTAGTAAGAACACTAAGAAAAAAATACTGTGAACGGAACTAGCAGTATAATATTTCTATTTTAGAAGAATACGTTTATATAGATAAACGAATCTAAGTATAGACTTATATTATAAAGAGGAAAGATTTGATTGTTTGTTTGCATTGAATAGGATCCGAAACTACCGAACCGATTTGAAAAATTATTTCACTGTTGGGAAGCTACACTATCCCCGGGTAACGTAGGGTATATTATTATATTATGTACTAGCAATTGCCCTCGCTTCGCTTCGGAAAAAATCTTAGGTGCTTTAGTTAACTTACATAACATACTCTTAAAGCAGCGTGATCGCTCATTAGAACCAAGTTACTATGAAAGGTCAATACTCGAAATAACGATTCGATATTTTTAGGGTTCATTACCTCAAAAGAAAAAATACGGTTCCCTTAAGATCACTTATTACTCCATTGCCCGTCTGTCTGTTTGTATTTCAAGACCTTTTTTCTCAGGAACGCGTGAAGGTAACAAATTAAAATTAATCCAACACTCAGGTCTGCAATCCCTAGGAGCTGTGAAAACATATAATATTCTGTATCGTCATCGCAATCAAAAAACATTCGGCCAGAAGATAATTATGTCTTAGGTAAAAAATAGGTTGAATAAAAAATTTTAAAAATGTGAATTTGTAAGTATCACAAAAAAAACCTATTTGCAGAACTTGGTAATTTGTTCGGGACCCATATATGGGGACAACAGTTTTTCAACGGCAAAGTAAAGTGTTAGGTTTTACTAAATAGTTAAGTTAGGTTCAACAACCCTAGCGCACACTGAGCTGGTTGCTTTTACTTATTATTATTATTTCATCATAGTATTTTCTAAATTTTGTGTTTCCTACTATAGCTACCCTTCCCATTTCCCTTAGTACTTAAATAACATTGAATAAATAAATTGTACGATGACGTTTGCTGATCCATCAGTATTTCACGTTAGGTACCCAGACTTTAAAAAAAGAAGTAGTCTTAATTATATCGTTCTCCAAGGTACAATCTATGTCTATACCAAAACACATCAAGATTGGTTCAGCAATGAGAGAGAGTTAAGGTTAATTCGATGAGTTATGTGATACTTAATGGTAATAAAGGTGCAACACATTTTCGCATTCATTACATTGTAGTTTCGGCAAATCAATAATTCGGCAAAGGGAAGATACTGCTTCACAGAAAATGAGAAAATTCAGCACTCTGCACCCTCAACACGATGTTCCTCAGGACTGCATTATAACAGAACTACAACGTCACTACTACGGAAATCTAAAAATTACGGAACACTTAGTTATTTCAAAGAACAATCCTAAGCTTGATTGAACACGCCGCAATACGTTTTGTTTAGTGGAGTTATGTATTTTATTATCAATTATTCAATTTGTTCAATGTCTACTATTTGTGCAACACTAAATTACGATTTTCAACCCCTTCCAGAGTGAAATATAAAAAAATGCTAAATTTACGTTGGAGGTCATAAATACGCAATTAATGATTTAAAAAAGTGAATATAAATATAGATATTTAGTAAAAAATACTTCAGTGCCATATTCTAGCTCCATCTTGCGAAATATAAATAAACTAAGCAATGTATGTATGCCTTATTTTGTGTGAAGAAACGGTTTTTGTAAGTTTAAAACAAATTAAAAACTCGTTTTTTCGGTTTTGGTATCGTGCAAGTATCGATTTACAACTTAAAAAATCATTTATTTCGAAATAACAGACATACACTTCAATTATATTTATGTGTATTTGAATTATTATAAATTTGTAAAATATAAGTACTCCAGTGCCACGCTTTGGCTCCACCTTGCAAAATATAAAAAAAAACTAAGAAATGTTTGTACCTATGCCTCAATTTGTGTAAATAAAAGGTTTTTGTATGTTTAATTATGGCTTTGTTATGGAACACTAAAAAATTGCCTATAATTTAAGTTGAAGACTCGATATTGTAGTAAAGTCCTGTTGAAATCCGTTCAGTAGCTTCAGAGATTAATGAAGACAAACAAACAGACAAACAAAAATTAAAAACTGATTTTTCGGTTTTGATATCGTGCTAGTAACGATTTATAACATGAAAAATGCTGTTATTTCGAAATCACAGACAGACATACTAATTATATTATATACTAGCAATTGCCCTCGCTTCGCTTCGGAAAAAATCTTAGGTGCTTTAGTTAACTTACATAACATACTCTTAAAGCAGCGTGATCGCTCATTAGAACCAAGTTACTATGAAAGGTCAATACTCGAAATAACGATTCGATATTTTTAGGGTTCATTACCTCAAAAGAAAAAATACGGTTCCCTTAAGATCACTTATTACTCCATTGCCCGTCTGTCTGTTTGTATTTCAAGACCTTTTTTCTCAGGAACGCGTGAAGGTAACAAATTAAAATTAATCCAACACTCAGGTCTGCAATCCCTAGGAGCTGTGAAAACATATAATATTCTGTATCGTCATCGCAATCAAAAAACATTCGGCCAGAAGATAATTATGTCTTAGGTAAAAAATAGGTTGAATAAAAAATTTTAAAAATGTGAATTTGTAAGTATCACAAAAAAAACCTATTTGCAGAACTTGGTAATTTGTTCGGGACCCATATATGGGGACAACAGTTTTTCAACGGCAAAGTAAAGTGTTAGGTTTTACTAAATAGTTAAGTTAGGTTCAACAACCCTAGTGCACACTGAGCTGGTTGCTTTTACTTATTATTATTATTTCATCATAGTATTTTCTAAATTTTGTGTTTCCTACTATAGCTACCCTTCCCATTTCCCTTAGTACTTAAATAACATTGAATAAATAAATTGTACGATGACGTTTGCTGATCCATCAGTATTTCACGTTAGGTACCCAGACTTTAAAAAAAGAAGTAGTCTTAATTATATCGTTCTCCAAGGTACAATCTATGTCTATACCAAAACACATCAAGATTGGTTCAGCAATGAGAGAGAGTTAAGGTTAATTCGATGAGTTATGTGATACTTAATGGTAATAAAGGTGCAACACATTTTCGCATTCATTACATTGTAGTTTCGGCAAATCAATAATTCGGCAAAGGGAAGATACTGCTTCACAGAAAATGAGAAAATTCAGCACTCTGCACCCTCAACACGATGTTCCTCAGGACTGCATTATAACAGAACTACAACATCACTACTACGGAAATCTAAAAATTACGGAACACTTAGTTATTTCAAAGAACAATCCTAAGCTTGATTTAACACGCCGCAATACGTTTTGTTTAGTGGAGTTATGTATTTTATTATCAATTATTCAATTTGTTCAATGTCTACTATTTGTGCAACACTAAATTACGATTTTCAACCCCTTCCAGAGTGAAATATAAAAAAATGCTAAATTTACGTTGGAGGTCATAAATACGCAATTAATGATTTAAAAAAGTGAATATAAATATAGATATTTAGTAAAAAATACTTCAGTGCCATATTCTAGCTCCATCTTGCGAAATATAAATAAACTAAGCAATGTATGTATGCCTTATTTTGTGTGAAGAAACGGTTTTTGTAAGTTTAAAACAAATTAAAAACTCGTTTTTCGGTTTTGGTATCGTGCAAGTATCGATTTACAACTTAAAAAATCATTTATTTCGAAATAACAGACATACACTTCAATTATATTTATGTGTATTTGAATTATTATAAATTTGTAAAATATAAGTACTCCAGTGCCACGCTTTGGCTCCACCTTGCAAAATATAAAAAAAACTAAGAAATGTTTGTACCTATGCCTCAATTTGTGTAAATAAAAGGTTTTTGTATGTTTAATTATGGCTTTGTTATGGAACACTAAAAAATTGCCTATAATTTAAGTTGAAGACTCGATATTGTAG
Organism: Thymelicus lineola; assembly: GCA_963932265.1. Taxonomy (NCBI): domain Eukaryota; kingdom Metazoa; phylum Arthropoda; class Insecta; order Lepidoptera; family Hesperiidae; genus Thymelicus; species Thymelicus lineola. The sequence goes on from OZ010680.1 coordinate 16,687,232, forward strand.
TAAAGTCCTGTTGAAATCCGTTCAGTAGCTTCAGAGATTAATGAAGACAAACAAACAGACAAACAAAAATTAAAAACTGATTTTTCGGTTTTGATATCGTGCTAGTAACGATTTATAACATGAAAAATGCTGTTATTTCGAAATCACAGACAGACATACTAATTATATTATATATTAAAGGTGTATGTATTAAAGGCGTTGGCGTGAATCAACACATACAGAGCCATCTAGTTGCCAAGATAGTAATCGATTATTTATTGGATATCGGTTACTCATACAGACTTAATTTGCGTTTTTCTACCACTTCCCAGATGAAATTTATAAAATGCTGAAATTATATTGGAGTTCATAGATACGCAAACAATATGCTCTTAAAAACAAAATACAAAAATAGATATCCACTCAGTAATAGGGATTTTAATTAATGAAAAAAATAACCTTTAAATGCATTTTATGGCCTTTCCATGCAATATAAGTAAAATCTAAGAAATGCATGTATAACTCTTTTTGTACGGAGAATACGTTTTTAAAAGTTTAAAACAAATCGGCTGAAATTTTTTTATTTTTCCATACAAACTATCCCTAAGGAACCCTTTAGTATGGAACCCTAAACAATTGCTTAGTTGTTAAGTTGAACACTTTGCAATATCCTAGTAAAAGTGTTGTTACAATTCGTTCAGTGGTTTCGGAGATTAGCGGAGACAAACAAACAGACAGACAGACAAAAATTTTAAAAACTCATTTTTCGGTGTTGGTATCGTGCAAGTAACGATTTGCAGCTTGAAAAAATCATTTATCTCGAAATCACAGACAAACTCTTCAATTTTATTAATATGTATAGATTATATATATATATATTATATTATGTATATATATATATATATATATATATATATATATATATATATATATATATATACATATTTTCCAAAGCGAAGCGTGGGCGATTTCCTAATATATTATTATAATTTAGTAAATCCCCTTACTAACCTTTGCTATGTTGCAGTTTTGTTACTCATTCATTCATTATTACGCAGCGCATGTTATTTTGTAATTAATTATGCTTTGAAAGGAAACAAGTCTGAACAAATATTGTAAAATAAAACATGTGGAAAACATTATCATTCGCACGCCTAATTTATACATTATAATCATTGCACGTCATTAAAAGTACTAAAAATATTAGCATAAAATTTAAGTGCTCTTAAAAAATTTCTATGTAAAATATTGTAACTAATTTCGACAATTAGGTACAATAAATTGCATAAACTCATTAGCTAATAATAGTTAAATTAAAGTGCAATAATTATTGTTAAACACAGTAGGTAAGTACGCGACAGAAAATAACAATTAAGTATATGAATGTAGTTGCAAGTCGCATTTCTGTTCGCTTGTGCATAATGTAATGATAAGAAAAAATAATACGGACCCCTGATTTAACTTCCATTGCGTGTAATGTATAGAGAATACAGTGAGTCACTTTTCTTCAGTTTTCTGGCTTAGTTTGGCGCGCTTGTGCATAATTTCGAAAAGCGGCGCTCGCGCAGACCAGAGAGCGCGAACTGTCGGCGCGCGCTGCTAACTGACTGATCACTGAACCGACAGCCGATAATTGACAACACGACACTAATCTCACTCGGTGTAGTTGTGTTATGACGCTGTCAATCGCAGGAGTACTCCGTGCTAGTAACTCTGGTACATAATTGAATATCCTGATTGGGGTCACTGTTGGACAGTGTTGAATACGAATATGAACTCTCGTGATGATTTGTGAATGACTTTCGCGATAACTTATTCCGGTATCGTTGCTCGAGACCTACATGAATTACTCCTTCAAGCCTCACAGCATCATGTATCTGGCCCAACTGCTGGCTTAGAATCTCGTATTAGAATGAGAATAGTAAAAGCAATACCTCTGTATTACTTTGATGAAGTATGTAGCCTACATATTATGTCTGCGTTTGAAGAAGTTCACACAAGTAGGTATAGAACATTCAGGAAAAAAATTGTGCTAATTACTTAAAAAATCCCATTAATAGAAGTAGCAGCACACCTCTCCTATGGTCTCACCATTACCAGGGAAAAAAATATAATGATGATAGTGGACAGTTCTATATTAATAAACCATATAATAATAATAACCAGACATATTAATAAACCCGAATTAAGTTCAATTGCAAATTGCTAAGTAGTCTGTAGTCCACAACTACGTACATCTCGTCTCCACTATTCCAATGGATGTAAATGAACATTTTCGCCAAAAAATGCACCCTTTGTTTTTACCTACCGTGTCCCGTGATTTCATACTTCGAATTTTCTTAATTATAATGTCAAAAAGATATGATCTTAATTTTTTTTTTGTTTCTTTGTTTAATAAATTTTAAGGGAACACCAATACAATTTGCAATTATTGCCTAATATCATTTTTATTAATAATGTAATAAAATAAGACCATCATTTTTACGATATCCCCTGCAGAGTTCGACTACAAAACATACGATAAAACATGTTTTGTTTGTTCGGAAGCATTCGGGGCTAAAAAAATTAATTTTTAATCAGTTTTGAACTGAAAATTATCAGAAATAGAGTTTAAAATAAATTTCAAAAAGTATTCAGGTGGAATTCCATTATCCGTAACCGCGGTTTTGTATTTTTTATAATTATATTCTACCATGAGAACTGATAAATATTTTAACATGGTCAGAAGCGAGGGGTCATCAACAGAGCGGCAATGATGAATCATCTCCATCAACTTTATCATATAGACCACGACTGAAGATAGTCAAACTCTTAGTAAGATCTTCGAAAAGATAATACTGAATCAAATGTTAACCCATTTCAATAATAATAAATTATTACATCCTGAGCAATACGGTTTCACGAAAGGCCGGAGTACAACCGATGCCGGGGCTAGGCTTTTAAAGCATATATTTGAAGCATGGGAAGCATCACAAAATGCCATAGGTGTATTTTGTGACTTATCTAAGGCATTTGATTGTGTTGAGCACGAAACATTGCTGCTTAAACTTGGCCACTATGGTATAAAAAACAAGGCCCTTAGCTTGATCGCGTCTTATTTGAGTGATAGAATACAAAAAGTAAGCATAAACGATATTAAGTCATCGGGGTCACCGGCTGTGATGGGTGTACCGCAGGGCTTTATATTGGGTCCGTTTCTTTTTCTGGTATATATTAATGATTTACCACATTATGTAAAGAACCAAGCGGATATTGTACTATTTGCTGATGATACATCATTAATATTTAAGTGTGAAAGGAATAAAGTAAATTTCGACGACGTAAATAGTGCTCTTTCGCATGTGTCGCGTTGGTTCACTATCAATAACTTACTTTTAAATGCAAAAAAAACTAAATGTATAGAGTTTGTGCTACCTAATGTTAAAAAAGTCAGCAAATCTCTTAAACTAAATAATGAAACATTGCATATGGAGGAATCAACGGTCTTTTTAGGGGTGACCTTAGATAGTAAACATCAATGGGGCCCACATATAACAAATCTCGCGACAAAACTTGGTAGGGCTGCTTATGCTGTTAGGAGAATAAGGCAGTATACTGACGTCGAAACTGCTAGGATAGTTTATTTTGCTTATTTCCACAGTGTTATGTCATATGCCATCTTGCTGTGGGGCAAAGCAGCCAATATAGAACAAAGGAGAACCCCAGTTTCCATAGAAACTCAGGCCTAAGTAGACAAGACTGGAAATTGGCTGTTAATTAGATTATTGCAAAAAGTTCAATTTCTCCAATTTTCACGGCTGCCAGCAATGGCCAACTAAGGAAATCCTAGAACGAATCACCTTAATTATAGGTTATGATTATGTCATACTCGTGTCACAGTGCTATTTAATATGTATGTTACACTTACGTTGCGGGTGTCTATTATAATATCTACTACTTCAATGGTTTTCACCCAAAACGAATGTCATAAAAAGGTTGTATAATAAAAGCTATTGCATATTTCAAGAGATTTTATTAGTTATCATTATAATATATTAATATTTCGTGTAGTTGTGCAGGAGGCGTTATATTTCGTTAGTACCTTGCCCAATCAAGATACCATAATATACTCATTGTAAGTATGGCCACAGCAACTTCCTGATCTTCTAAAGATGTATAGGGTACGTTATCCAGTGTTCAGGACTTATTCTGAACCTTTGTCAGTCACAAAACAGGCGATTAAGGAGTCCATATTCATATAGTATTGGTTTGCAAGAAATTGTAGCGAAACTGCGAAACACATTCACCAAAACACAAGTACGAAAGCGAATACAATAGAAAATTAAAATCACTGTGTACGTGTCGATGAGTTTCAATAGTAAATAGGACTCCAAATACGCTGAAAATATTTGATAGTAAAAATATACAAGAACACGCGTAGAAAGATGAAAGATCGATGACAAATATGACAATACAGTGGTGTTATTTATAAATACTATGGTTACCAAAATGACATTATTAGGGATTACATCATCATTGTTGTCAATCGATTAATCGATGTCAAAATATTCGAAATGTAATTTAATAAAATTAGCGTAACGATTGAATGGTAATTATAATATATTACATAGTTTTGATTTATATGGAATACGAAAATATGTAAAAAATAAATTAATATTATAATTATAATCCCTAAATAATACATAAAATATATTATTATGTTCCATCAATCGATCATTATCAATCGATTCAATCGATTATAAAATCGTATGTAATGAGGTAAATACTGTGAAAACTTTTTTGCATTATTTTGTTCATTTGGCAAGAGCAGCTGAAGCTAAGATTTAAATATGTTTATCTTATAAATAAGACGAATTTTTTGGTATATAGTTTACTCTTGTCTAGTCCGATGTTCTAGCACAGATTACATATGGTTCGAGGCCGAAAATTGGGGATCGCCTTTTCATTCTCCAAAAAAGGGCTGTTAGGGCTATCCTCAGATTAAACAAATAAAAGGCAGATATATTCATCCACCTAAAATGTAAAGCTAGCAAAGCAAATACAAACTAAAAAAGCAAATACAAACCCGATTCAGTACTAAAGAAAGCGTCAAATAGCTTTCATGTCACAATTGTCAAAATTTATTACATAATTTTCTCAGATAAAATGCCGTCTTGCAATTTTAAACACTGCTAAAGTTGTTCCCAAAATCAAGCAAAAGAAGATTAGATATCTTTTCACAGGTAACTGTTCATTATTTTATTATTTATTTATAATAATATTTTTGAAGTACGCTCGGAACACAAAACCTCGACAGTTATTCAATTTTATACCAGCTTTATATGAAAATCGATTACCCTAAATTAGGGGAAATGTGCATGGGTTATTTGAACACTGATCGATTATAAAATTATAACAAAAAAAAGAAAATGTGTGCAATTCACGCGTGGTAGAAGTGAAACTTTCCAAAATTTTGGTTTCAAGATAATGAGATGAAAAAGCAATAAATCGAATCTTAAAGCAATAAATCGAAGCGCCATCTATGAATACAATTAGCACTTTTTAAAAATCTATCTAGCAATAAAACGAATGTTCTATCTTATTCCTCGCGCCATCTATGAATACAACTTAGCATTTTTACAGCACTTAGCTTACTTAGCATTTTGACAGAATGAAAGAATGAAATTCTTATTTTTTGTTGATAAATTCTTTGAAAATATTTAAAAGAGCATTTGAAAGTATTTGAAAACAGTATAAAAATAAAACTAAAAAAAAAATACTGAGAGACGCGAACCTGCGCATCAGGTATTGTGTATCTACGTCCTGACCATTGAGCTACGGACAAGTTAAATTGGAAGTCGAAATTAGCGGTTATATTATCTTACCCGTCGTTGCATCCGGTTTCAAATCACTAACGATTCTAAAGAAGTTTCACTTCAAAAATATATTTTAAAAGTAAATAGTTGTATTTATTTAAATCTAAAAATGAGGAAATGCAGCCAATGCATAAATACCAGTCGCTGGGTTATTACAAACATAAGATAGATTATACAAGGGATTAGAGGGATAAAATAAGGATTTTAACATAGGTAAACCTGGTTGATTGAAAATAACACGTTTGCCTACGATAAAATGCACGATTGAAAGAAAATATTGTATTCTATTTTAGTTCCTGTTTAGCCTACTCAATAAATTATTTTATTTTGCAGATTGCCGACAAATGCTATTATACGAGATAAATGGGATTTTATTATTCCTCAAAGTAGGCAAGATTGGCCATCCAAATTTTGCTTTGTTTATTTATTGCAATTTAATGAAGATGACGTATAATATATATATTTCATGTATTTTAATTATAATAAATGTATTAAAATTTTGATATTTTTCAATGAAAAATAACTACCCAAAAGAGAAAAAACCATAAATTAAAACAATTTAACATATTAAGTACTGTATATTAATAGAACATTTGACATATTTAATATTTATACTTTTTGATAACTAGTGATATAATAATAAATAATTTGCCAATTTAATTGTGCATAATATTTGAAGTCGAAAATATGGCAAAAAAATTACTAAATTGCGGGAGATTGCGACTTTTTGTTTTCAATGTGGCAACTTACACACACAAAGAAGTATGTGTCTCTACGATGCCACTGCTAGCTGTCAATATGGTTGTCATGCACACATAGTGAAAAAGCGGCTTCACGTCATTCGTTGCATTTCTTTGCGAAAGTTATATCTGCCTTTTATTTGTTTAATCTGAGGGGCTATCTATAAACTTAAGTCTCGGGAATCTTTGCGTGAAAAGTTCAAGGTAATAGGTATACTTACAGTAGCTTCCCAGTATATCTTCAATAATGTAGTTTTTATAAGGAAGAATATAAACGCGTATAAACAAAATTTTGATATTAATAATCGCCAAACAAAAAGAATGTATCAATTAATTACGCCTTCGTTCCGCCTAAGTAAAGTGCAACGATCTTTCATAGGGCTTGGTGTACATTTCTATAATAAAATCCCAAAAATAATACGTGACTTGCCAATAGAATCTTTCAAAAAACGTGTAAAAACACAATTGTTAGGCAAGGGATATTATAGTGTAAACGAGTATTTAAATGACAAAGACGCATGGAAATGATTAGCTCTGCAACCAGTTCCACTCAGAATAGTAAACATTTGTATGATGATATCTTTTTTGTAATATTTTTTTAAAAGATGTGCTGAGGAGTTTCTTTAGGCTTTTCTTCTCCTCCATGACAAAGCACCTTCCGAAAAGCCAAAAAATGACGTGCATAAGTGTATCAATGATACCTATATGAATAAAATATTTTTACTTTGACTTTGACTTTGACAAAACGGAACCCCTATAGTTTCATCATCTCCAGCCGTCACAGGTGTACCTTAATACTAGAAGTAGAAAGCTGTAGTTTAGCTTAAATTTTATCTTGGTGTAAGTAGGTACCTCCTCTACATGTAAAGATATCTTAGATGGAAAGTCAAATTATAATTATTGTAACATCTAGCAAGTACTAGAGTATTGACAACAAAAATGTTCCTTTCAAGGGGTGTACTTCTACTGTTTATCCCTTTCAAGTTACCTTCTCCCATCTAAATGGAATTAGACATGTGAAAAATGTCACCGTGAAATGATCAAAATTGATCAAAATTGATGGAGTGATTTTCCATCATTTCTCTGCGACATTTACGTCAAATTTAAAAGGTAAACTAAGCCTTGGTACGAGTATGCCAATTTACCTACTTATTCGTAAAACTGAAGCTACCGAAGCACAAAAACGTTCATCATTAAATTCTAAGATAGATAAAAAACAAGAACCACCTTGAATGATAATGTCACGAGTTTTTACAACCGTTATTTGAAGGATTTTAAGTATAAAACATATCCGTTGATCAGTGTATATTAACTGCGTTTTTCTTGCGTGACGGACCGACATGACGGTAATAAGTGTTCCGTTTTGACTACGGAACCCTAAAATGTAATTATGCTATTATTTGAACACAAATTAATAGACTCTTATTCAGAATATTAAAATAAAGCATGTTTAGTGACAAACAACTACGTTTATTTTGTTTTTAAAAAGCATTTCCTATCTTTGAACCAGTGACAGCCTAGCGGTTAGAGCGTTGGTCTCCCGAACGCGGGGACCCGAGTTCAAATCCTAGCACGCACCTCTAATTTTCAAGTATTATGTGCGTATTACAAGTAAATTATCACTTGCTTCGGTGAAGGAAAACATCGTGAGGAAACCTGCACACCGGAGAATTCTCCAAAATGTTCTCAAAGGTGTGTGAAGTCTACCAATCCGCACTTGACCAGCGTGGTAGACTATGGCCTGTTCCCCTCACATTGTGAGAGGAGACCCCGAGCCCGGTAGTGGGACAATTATGGGTTGTTGCTTTGCTTTTTTGCTTTTCCTAGCTTCCGTTACTTAACACTTTCGCCATAGACAGTAGACGATTTATTCCATTTCACTCCTGCCGCAAGCCACGTTATGGAATTTCATTCCAATAAAAGACCATGTGCGCGCAGTCTCGTAAAAACAAGGAATAAAGTAAACTGAGAATATTTTCAGTATTTTCACGTATTATTAGCATTTAGCATTATATTATTATTTTAACGCATTTACAAACCTTTATTTGTCGTTCTGCACGTGTATAAATAACTGTATTCCATTGTACTCGTATTAATTGCAATTTATAAGTATGGTTCATGTGATTCATTGCCTGAAGCAATAGTGCAGGCGCTTCAAGCTACGAGTACTGGTCGTAGCACACATATCAACTCGTAAACGGAACGTAAACGTATCAACTCTTGCATGTCAGTATTCTTTGTATGAAACTCCCTACTGTAAAGCACACTTATCGGATTCGTAACGTAATCGCCTCGCCTCGAGACAAGCTCACGAACCGCGGTACGGTGCGTGGACGACTTGCCGTACCCGCGCTTACGTCTCACCGTACGCTATCCTTCAACTTTCCGTTTCCTCGTGCACGCCCCGCGCCGCGTACCGCTGCGTCGGCGAACTGCTGTCATTCATTCCGTCAACCAGCGGCCGGCGAGCCGTAAGCGCGGCGTCGCGGCGTCGCCTAGCCGTAGCCGAGTTGATTTGGAGCTGTTGGTCGGTTATAACGCGCTTACGTTAGGTTGACGGCCATGACTGTGGCGCGGCGGAGGACACGGCACAGCACACCCTCGAGGTGTGCCCGTCGTGGGCCGAGCGGCGCCGCAGTCTTGTTACGGCGATCGGGCCGGACCTCTCGCTTCCCACCGTGGTAAATGCCATGTTGGGAAGCGAGGAGGCGTGGGTGGCGGTCGCCTCCTTCTGTGAAGACGTAATGTCACAGAAGGAGGAGGCGGAGCGTGCGCGGGAGAACGATCCTCTCGCGCCGCTTCTCCGTCGGAGGAGAGGCAGGAGAAGACGGGTGGTCGACCACCCTCTCTCCTCCCGGTGATGAGCAGCGGGCGACAGGCGCGGGGGCGCCCTCGTCCGCATTGCACCGCTTATCACCCAGACGAACGAGGATGACTGAGCACTCACAGTCATCCTCGAGCCCCTTCCCGTGTGTAGGAGGGGCGTGAAGGGCCCGCCGCTGTAAGGCGGGCAAACGCCGGCGGGGAACTGGAAGCAAAGGCTATGCCGATTCCCAGAACCCCGCCACCAAAGGCGATGCGGGAGTGCCGCTGGGTTGTTTAGTGGGTATACCGGGAGTTATCCCCGGGAGTCTCACATACCCCTCCCGTCCCCCGACGGGTGGGGATGCGTAATGCATTTTTCCCAGCGAAAAAAAAAAAAAAAAAAGGTTGACGGCGAGGCGATCCGGTGCCGATCCCTTTCCGAGTTGATATGTGCGCTACGACCATACAGTGTAACAGTTCGTAAAAATGGTCAAACTCGGCTTTAATAACCTAAAATTTTAACAAAAAAAACCGACTTCAAATTAACTTACATCCTTTCTAATAAAAAAAGAATAATCGAAATCGGTTGCACTATATTGAGTTTATTCGTCCATTTGTCACGCACATACTTAATGCAAATTTAAGAAATGGTTTTCTCATGGATGCCATTGTCAGATCTCGCTCTTTAAGTGGGACCCCATGACACGCCATGAAAAAATCATCAAAATCGGTTCACCCAGTCAAAAGTTCTGAGGTAACAAACATCTCATCAAAAACATAAATGTGAAATGAGAGCCAAGTTCAAAAAAAATTGAGATCTAAATGGGTGCCAAGTTCTGTGTAGAAAAGCCTAAAATTTTAGTCACAAGAAGTAATTCAAGCTCTACTTTTGACTTGGTTATGAAGTCAGTCAGATATTTAAATTTTACTGTTAATTATACTATTTTATTTTTTGTTGGTACCTTTTTGCGATTATCCAGGAGAGCGCTGTCATGTAAGTCTTCATCGTGGTCCATTGCTGCTAGGTCAATAACACTTACAAACACGGGCGGCTGTACTTTAAGTGCACTCGTGCGCTGAACTGCCAGATTTTAATACATGTTTACAAAAATAAAACATTTTTTTAATAGTATCTATTCAATGTTAACGAAATTACAGTAAATATCTAGTATAGTAGTTAATTGCGAAATTATGATTAATCTATTTAAGCTCTGATAAAATATTCCTTGATAAGTATTGATTAAAGTATGTATAGACTCACTAACGTGAAAATCGCTGTAAAAATATTCACCATGCGCTAGGCCGAAGCGCACGCCAAATGCTCATATCTCATAAAAAAACATAAATGTGAAATGAGAGCCAAGTTCAAAAAAAAAAAGAACTGAAATCTAAATGGGTGCCAAGTTCTTTGTAGAAAAGCCTACAATTTTAGTCACAAGAACATGTAATTCAAGCTCTACGTTTGACTTGGTTAGACTAGCCAAGTCAAATATAAAGCTTGAATCAGATGTTCTTGTGACTATTTAGACTTTTCTACACAGAATTCAGCGCCCATTTAGATTTCAATTTATTAAAAGTAATAATAAAACTTTTCAACAAAAATTAGACTTAAATCGGCAGGACCGCCATTTCGTAATTTGTTTTTATTTTTCAAACACTCATCTAAGGACACAAGACGTGAGGTTTTAAGACGAATACTTATATAACGATACATTAACTGTCGAAATCCATCCAGAAAAATACGAGGAAAATACGTTTGGAAAATACGAGGTAACTACGCGCGAAAAATATAACCCTTCTTTGGCAGTAGTTAAAAACAAAAACAATTACGCACTTCTAGTATCCACCAGCCGCCACTGCTAACAAACACACAATCAACTTTAGATACGTTATAGTTTAATAAAATGTAACAAAATACAAAAATTTTGTCTAATAATATGTAATCTACAATTACAACTGAATACAGGAACTAATCTCGAAATTCTCACGTATTACATCTACGTGGAGGTAATCAAACTGCATAGCTACTAGTTAGACTTCAGTACATAAACACATACAGACTACGTCATCAGAAGTAGGTAGTACATGCTTGATATTACGTGTAACAACGCAAATAGACAAGTACCTAGCTTAGGTAGTATGTATTCATTATAAATTAAACATACATTGCACATCGATAACAATAGACTGTTCACTTCACTGTGCAAGTAGGGAGGAAAAAAACGAAGATATTAATAGAAAAATTTTAATTAAGCCGTCTGATACCTACCTAGTAGGTCAGATAATTTTATTCGTATGTGGAAATAAAAAATAAGTAGGTCTTTACGTAAGTATGAAATTGGACATTTGTATGAAAATTTTAAAACTAAAAAGGTAGCTTTTTAGTTTTAAAGGCTTTTGGTATTTTTTTATTTTAGCTAATCAAAGTACCTACTGGCCCAAATTATCTATAAAATTTTGCCATTTTGATGGCAGTTTGTATATCCCTTTATTATAGAAGACTACCGGACGGGAGGCGATGGAGTCAGCGAAAGCATTTTCTACTGCCTCTCGGATCCTGAACTTCTTCCTACTTAAAAATTGTCAAAATTTTGAAAAAGTAGAATTCTTTTGGGACAAGGTCCGGTGACTATGGTGGATGACGGAGAACTTCCAGCTGTAACTCTTGTAGCTTTGCGATGGTCTGTCGTGAAGTGTGAGCTCGCGTGTAGTCATGGAGAAGCAATGGGGACGAGCGATTGACCAGTCTTGGTTATTGAATTACGAGCTTCTCCATTATTATTTGATTGGCCATGCTAATCTTTATACTGTTACCTATGCCAATCGTACTTTTGAAAGGTGCCATTTATTTTCCGTCCAAGCCCGGTGCGGGGTAGGTACCTATACTAAAAGAAAATAAATATCCCGTCATGTAATGAAGCTTGGTAGTTTTCTGAGTGCGTACTTACCTAAATAAGTAAATTATTATTGGTATTTTTATATTTAACTCAAAGAGCTACACAAATTGTTACATTAGTTAATAAACTATTTAAAATGCGTTACATATACAATAACAACGTAACTTATACGTATTTAGTCTGCTTAAAATATTAACCCCAACCCCATGCCGCTATACTCTGGCGTCGTTTAAAAGACGAACAAACTATAACTTTACTTTCAATTCTTATTTTTTTTACTCAAAAAATATTACTTAAGTACTAATCTGCTTTTTATTATAAACAAACCTTTGCATTGACTAGAATTCGATATACACTATTGTACATTACTAACATTATTAATTTGTATTTGGCCGGAGCAATAAACGCAAACTACAATGAATAGCATGCCAATCGTTATACCTTGGGTATGCCAATCTTTATACAACAAGGGCCAATCATTGTACCTACTTTTGACCCCTTTTTATGTTTATTGCCTTAAAGTTGTTAATGAAATGAAATATGATTATAATTATATGTATAATTCATTTAAATTGCTAGCTTCCCAAGGATCAACTTAACATAAAATGCTTCATAAATTAGGAACCGTATTTTCTAAAAAAGTCAAAATTGTCAAAGTCGATGATCACCATATAGGGCCAATCATTGTACTGTTTACCCTACATGAAACGCTTACACACATTAGATCCATAATTATGTCATTCATGTCAATAACATGTCGTGATCGACCAGAATTAATTAACTAGTTCGGTTTCGGTCGGTATTCGGAACAGCTCGAAGTGTTAATTATAATTATCCACTCAGCGTCCTTTGCAAAACACATCGAGCCGTCCACTAAGCGTGGATTCACCCTTGTAGGCATGCGCACAACCGCAATTCAGGTCGATATTCTAATGTCAGGGATATCAACCCTTATAAAATTTTAAAAATCTAGATGTATCTTGATGTGTGTGTAATCTAGATGTGCTTTCATTGTTCTCTGCACATTTCTAAGGTTGACGGTCTAAATTATATTATAGGTTACTACTAGTAGGTACCTACTAGTCACAGCTCCTAGCAGTGTTTTCAGGTCCAAAAACTGGATTACCATAGATTCTTCCGTGAAATACCGTAGATTTTTTTAAATCTACCGTATTTTAAAAGAATCTTGAATTTTAAAAGAATTGTATGAGATTTGTGATTTTTTCCTACTGAAATCAGATTTTTGTGTGGGTCAAAATAGGGTAAAATGTGCTAAAAACACTAAAAACCGTTACGGTAGATCGAAGCTAAATATGGTAAATCTACCGTAATTATGTGTTACATGGCAACACTGGTTCCTAGTGGTCTGCCCGCGGTCTGCTGCGTTTTTCGAAATAATAAGTACTTACCCTTTATTTTATTTCAGGTTATGGTCCACTATGTACTAAATTTCATGAAAGTCCGTTCAATGGTTTTTTTTTGCATGAAAGAGTGAAAAACATACAAAAAAACTTTTGCATTTATAATATTATAATAATAGGATTATTACCTAAATATTTTGGTTAATTAGACCTTTGATTTTACAGATTTGATTTGATTTTTTTCAGATATACAGTAGGTACTTTATTAATTAAGCAGGTACAACAATATATCCATTATAATAAAAAATACAAATCCAAGAACCTTATGTCGACTTCAGAAAACATTTTAGAGATCATCTTAAAGATAAAAATGACAACATTTACCTAATCTTTTACATCTTGCTTTGTAATCTGAACATGAATGACCTTAGTGATAAATCAATAAAAAGTCAAATGGTTTCAGCAAACAAGTGGTTAATCCCCAAGTAACAGAATATAAATAAAAAGCTTTTATATAAGATTGTACTGCAATAGAGAAGTTAACGTTAATTAAAACGTTTTGTTTTTCAAGAATAATATAATTTGTGTTGTCGCATAACCTGCAGGTACCTACCATGCAGAACGTGATACTTAGAACATTTTGACTTAGCGTTTGATTTTAATAAAATAAATCCATCACGGCCATCGCATCACATACTACGAGAGAATACGTTAACTTTAATCCTACTAATATAATGAAAGTTTGTATGGTTGTTTATTACTCTTTCACACAAAAAATACTGAATCTGATCATTATGTGATCATCTGGATCACAGGAGATTTGCTCTGAGAATGACAAACCCTCGTTCTCCAGATTTTTTTCTCTATTCATCGTCACATACATAACGTTACTGAATTTACAACTATTTCAGTAAGACAGAGGTCAACACCAAAATAAAACAATAAGATTCATAAATATATTTTTATATTTTTTTCAATCTGCAACATACAATAATTATAGTTCTTGATAAACAGCATTAGCGGAGAAGCAAGGTTCTTGGACAATGTCATGTTCCTCTCTACAGTTTTCTATATTCGTCAAGTCCACACTCAAATACTGTGATAAATACCGATAAGATTGGAAACAGAACAAGTAAATATTTGAAGACATTCTATGACAAGACATTATTCTCACCGTTGCGCCTAGGACATTTCCAAAAGCGTGAGCCCAAATGATTCCAAGGAAATGTATGAGAGGCCTTTTTTTGATTTTGAACAGTTTTTCTATTTTGTTTGACGTCTGCATTATGGACTAATAATGTTCAAATATTAGGTATTACTACGTACGTAGAAAGTAATTGGTTTAAGAGCAATAGAAACAGCAGGCTTTCCTTGGAGCTGCAGGGATAAGTTTAGTTGGGTACGTCTGGGTAAATACAGTTTTCTTTGTAAAAGGATTCATGCGTTCTTTGATGGCCTGGTGTTTCACCTCCATATTAATTCTTGCAAACTTATCTCCTTTCTCTTCCTCCTTACGGATCAAGATAAAATAAGGCCGGAAATCGTTTGAATACATTGTTACTCTGAGATTTTCACTTATATAATTTGATTTTTATTTATCTAAATAATAGTCTCCCTTATGATTCGGGCATTTCAATATTAATGACATTACATTGGCAATAATTGACTTAGCTAAGTTTTTAAACATTTTGAAGTAATTGAAAACTTCATGCTCATTTACCTCATATAAAAAACTTTCTTCGACGAATTATTCAGTATCGAAAAAACTCTAATGTTGTGTATAAACCACGTACAATGCCAAATAGTATTATGTAAATTACAAAAAAATATTTAATGATAAATTGGACAAAGCAAGGTTGATGATTTATGTAGAATTAGAATTTTTGTTACATTTGGCGCATGTTGGAGCATTAGTAGTCGTTGTTTGGAAGATATCTTTCAATTGTTTCATGAGCTCCCTAAATCGGTCTTTACTCTTCAAAAATTTACTGTCCTTTAGTTGTGTCAATATATCTTGTATTTGTGGTGCTAAGGTCGTGGTTATTATGCGAATAATCCGACGTTCATTCCGTGGTAATACTTTCTGTTTTTGAGACAACTTGAGACAGGCCTGTAGATATTTATAAAAAAAATCATTCAGTAATGTCATAGCCTACTTCTTTTCAAAGCAACTCTTAAATGAGTTTTTTTAATGGATGAATGTCTTATTTTTTCACAGTAAATAACAAGATTGACATTGTGTAAGGCATTGATATAATAAATAAGGACATTGTAAAGGACCAATTAGTATGGGGATGTAGTATTAATCAGACGAAATATGTATTTTCTTTTTGGTACAGGAATTTTCACGTATTTTTCTGATATAACTTCACGTGGCTGTGCTTCACACGTTTTACACTGAAATAATTTGAAATGAATTGAAAAGCTGGAATTTATTGAATAGTAAATAAGTTTACTTCTTTAATAGGGATACATAGTACCTATCTACTTCGTAAAACTTTGCTTAAATATGTTTACAGTATTTTTAAATATTGTATTGTATTGTTTTAATTTATTCACAATATAATTAGTAGTTTCATTATTTATCCATTTCCGATAGAATGATCCGTGGGAAGAGTCCTATGAAAGGAAATTTTAATTTAAAGTAAAAATAGGAACTTAGATCATAGCAATTGTTTTGTAGAGTACGTCTGCTTAAACTAAACATCATACAGTAAATAAATCGGCTAATCAAAACAATACCTCAAAAATATCTAAGTACAAACTTTTTTTTATTTAGTTAAGTTGTCAAACGTTTACTTCGGGTTGCTAGGATTCTAATTAATAATAAGAATTTCTAAGAATTATTTTAATTATTACAATAATGCTAAGGTGTCCAAGAATAAACTAATAGCATATAACTAAGAATGACGGTACATTAAAATCATTAATCTTCGTACATATAGGATGTCCCAAGAAAATATTCATATTATTTGACCTGGAAACAGTTAGTAACTCTATACAAATATTTTATGCCTAAAATATACTCACAGCGTTTGCAATACACGCTAATAGGATAACTGCAGCAAACGTATACAACCCCAATATTTTCATAGCTGCTAATATATTCAACAGTTTGTTGTAACAAGCAGTTTTCCCTTAAATTCAATTCAACGTTACAAATTCAATTCCAATAATACTGCAGTAAAATAAATATAAAATACCTATAGGCAATATGTTCAGAAAATCACATTGGTAATAAAATTGTGCTTACTTTGAACATATAACAATTAAGTAAGTAAATATAAATGAACTTGCATGTGTTCCCCTCTTGTCTCTGTATTCCGTGGTTCCACTACGCTAAAAAAATTGTATGGGAAAAGCTCAGGGGAAAAGTAAAAAATCTGAAATATGCCTAATGCATTGTTTAGTGGTACGGATGTCCTGACTCTGAAGACTACGGACTCTGAAACCATCCAACC
Organism: Thymelicus lineola; assembly: GCA_963932265.1. Taxonomy (NCBI): domain Eukaryota; kingdom Metazoa; phylum Arthropoda; class Insecta; order Lepidoptera; family Hesperiidae; genus Thymelicus; species Thymelicus lineola. The sequence continues at coordinate 16,704,330 of OZ010680.1, forward strand.
GATATGCCTCAAAATGGTTTCATAATCCAAGGGTGGTTTCAGACTACTAAACAATATGCCTTCAGTACATTGATAAAGTCGATTTTCCACTTTTCCCATACACCAATTTGACGTTAATAATTATGTAAAGATGGCGCGTAATACAGTCTGTCAACACTGATCTGTCATTGTCATCAGAAAAAATTTAGCGTAGTGGAACACGCTGGGTATCCACTATATACGAGTAGTATGTAGATGTAGGTATATATAAATAGAAGATAGATAATGTGAAAGTTTGTGAGGATTTCTGTTACTCTTTCACTACTGAATGGATTTTCATGAAATTTTGCACACTGATAGACCATTATCTGGAGCAGGACATAGGGTACTTATTATCCCGAAAAACGCAAGGAAAGCTGCGGGAAGAGCGCTACTATTTTAGTATACTCTTCTGTGCTTCACAAAACACGCTAAACCAGCGCTGCAATGGTCCCCGTAGTTATAAAAAGTCTGACATTTGATTCCCTTCTTGATTATCGTTGAAACCCTCCTGCGCGGACCAGTGCCGAGAGACGATGGTCATTCTACATGAATATGCCCTTATTTATGGAAATAGCCGGCAAACGAGCTGACGATCCACCTGATGGTAAATGGCTATGGTCGCCCATGGACATCAGCAACACCAAAGGCATCATTGATGCGTTGCCGGCCAAGAAAGAGAGATGAAAAGGAAAGAAAGACCTGGCTCTCAAGCTCCCAGCCGGAACACGAACAGTCGTTTGGCGGCTGACTCATGCTCTAGGGTGGTAGCTATCCAGGCGAACCCATGGAGAAATAATAATAGTAATAATGGTATTAATTAACAATTAAAATCAATATAACCAATATAATCTCTCGAGGGGGCCCTACCTTAGACGTACCTAACACTAATTAGGGCACTAATCTAATAATACTCATACAAGGTAATTTACTCCGTAACGACAAATTACCTGCTATGTTGTCATTACGTTGCCATAGTAGGTAAGTAAATATTCTTTAGCCTGTAATTTTTATACGACTCTGAACTGCATTATTCATAAAATGAAACGTGAATACCGTTAAGCACTATTTACTCACAAATTAAAGGCACTGGTCTTATATAGTCTAATCACTAATCCACTGAGCCAAATTGACATTTACAGTGTAATCAGTTTCTGACTAAAAATTTATAGTGTCGTGAAATAGTATATTTCATTACGAGTGCGGAAAGCCTGTCATTGCAAAGACGGTTGCAAGTTGCAATGACGGTTCCGCACATGTACTGAACAGCTATTTTTGAATACAGTTGCGAAAAAATGAAGCAATTTAATAGAATAATAAAAAGAAAATTTTTGGAAAATGGCTCCAACCGTAATAGTATATTTCGTTACAAGTGCGGAAAGCCTGTCATTGCAAAGAGTTCTGACAAATGTCTACCCGAGCCGAGGCGCAGCCGAAGGCGAGTGTTGACAGTCGGAACAAGTTGCAATGACGGTTCCGCACGTGTACTGAACAACTATTTTTAATACAGTTGCGAAAAAATGATGCAATTTAATAGAATAATAAAAACACAATCTTTTTGGAAAATGGCGCCAACCGTAAAAGAATATAAGCAGATATTTTTTTTTGTTTTCTTCACCCATCATTTTCTTTACCCAGGGAACTATGCCCATACAGCCAAGTCTTCAGTAGATTTTTTTTATTGTTATGAAATGAAAATGAAATTTAATAAGATGAAATAAAATGAAACCTTACCTAACTCATTGAATCAAATCAATAAATCTGATATTGAAACAAATTAGTAGCTTATTTTTAGAAATATTTGCATGAATCATAAAAACTTCTATGATTTTTTTTTGTAAAAACTTCGTGGTTAGTTTTTCTTTTTAATACACATTATTTTGACAGTTGGGAAAGAAAACGCACGAGTGTGTAATAGCCCACTTCCCGAACGCTATACGTCCCTGCAATACGCCACTTTTTGAGCAACTGTATTAAAAAAGAATATATGCAGAGATTTTTTTGTTTTCTTCACCCATTCTGGGTAGGCAAAGGGAACTATGCCCAAACAGCCAAGTCTTCAGTAGTTTTTTTTATTGATATGAAATGAAAATGAAATTTAATGAGATGAAATGAAATGAAACCTAGCCTAACTCATTGAATCAAATCATTAAATCTGATATTGAAACAAATTAGTAGCTTCTTTTTAGAAATATTTGCATGAATCATAAAAACTTCGTGGTTGGTTTTTTCTTTTTAATAGACATTATTTTGACAGTTGGGAAAGAGAACGCACGAGTTCGGAAAAGGTAAAGAAAAAGCTCTAGTATGTAATAGCCCACATCCCGAACGCTAAACGTCCCTGCAATACGGCACTTTTTGAGCAACTGTAATAAAAAACAATTCTGATTTGAATCGTTGATATGCTCTGATTTGAAACATGTAATTTTTAGGGACCAAGGAGTCACTATTACCTATAGGTACTATTATGTTACGGCAATATTAATTCACAAAGTGACATTATTTTCTTTCAATTTGTTCCAGTGGATTAGTGATTCGACTATATTAACATTACGAGGGCTCCGATCTAAGAATCTGAGTTCATTCTAGTTTATATTTGTAATAGATCCTTAGAAAATAATTGCGTGTCTAGATGTTTTAATACGTAAATAAATATTAAATTTTAAATTTGAGCGAGATTTGACAATGGCATCCATGAGAAAAGCGCATGTGCACGACAAATGGACGAATAACTCAATATCACGCCAACCAATTTCGATGATTCTTTTTTATTGTTGTTGGAAAGGATGTACTTCATTTTGAAGTCGGTTTTTTTTGTTAAAATTTTAGATTATTCATCCACTACATGTAGAAACTGTAGATACAAACATGCTAGGAAAGTTTGTATGAATATTAATGTCGATAAACTTGCAAATTAATTTCCCAAAACATTTACCATTTGCTAGACATAATATCTAATATATACCACCTAAATAACAACGTCTATTGCCTTATTTATTTATTTAGGTTTGCCAACGAAATTACATTGTTTGATACATTGTATGAACAGGCCTTTATTACTGAACATTGTTGTACCTATACGATGTCACTTACCTAGTCAGTTTCACTGTAATTTTTCATAAAATTATTGCCATGATGATGCGCATATTAAAGAAAATTACAAAATTAATAGGCCCATATAAGTATCAAGCTCATTTATAATGACTGATAGATATCTACACGATACACGATATCTACCAGTGGCATTTGCCATTACACTATAAAAGAACAAAATATTGTTTTAATGTACACCAGCCGTGGCTAGAAGTGGGTTTAATAGTTCGACATAAAGTGAAATTAAAATGTTTTTCTTTACGGACGGAAAGGACTTAAAGTAAGTTACTATCGACTTCATAATAAGAGAATAGCACATCCAGGAGATACACAGTAAAGCGTCTGATGTCAACGCAACGCTTATTTGCGATAAAAATCGCGAAAGCCTACCGCACCGTATCTTTTAACTCGGCTGCGATTATAGCGCAACTATTTAGCCAATCGATCTGCGGACCGCGAGCCCGTGGCCGAACTCTACGCTGTAAAACGTAAAAAGCCTCTTCTAGAGGCTGGAGTGCATGTGGTTGAGAGAAGAACAGCATTCTTTCAACTGCCGCATCCTGCCCTCCGGATGAAGGTACGGTACACGGTTAGATCACGGTTAGATCACGTCGATTGTGACGAGTCCGGGGAGCGACCATCAGCCCCAGTCAGTATACATATTATAGTATACTGACGGCAGCAAAATAGATGGCGAAATTGGAAGCACTATAAAACCTCCATTCTATGCACCGCCTGATAATATGACATTAAGATGGAATTGTCGCGGGCTGCTGAGCAGGGCAACAAGCTCAAGTTTTTGCGTGCTCACGTCGGTACCATTCGAAATGAGCGCGCAGATTAGCTAGCTAAACAGGTTGCCCTACATAGGAGGACGTCTGCTGATTATATTAGGTTCCCAGTGTCATATACCAGGCGTATGATACGCCAACGCACTCTTGACGCCTGGCAACCTGAGTACTCAGAGACCCACGAAGTTAGAATCACAAAGATGTTCTTCCCGGAAATTCGCCAGGCGTATTGAATTATGGAGAGACTTGGCGTACTGGAAATTCCAGATGTGGACAGGACATGGCGGGATAGACATACCTATGCCGACGCATACATATGTCATCCACATCGGGCTCTCATATGATTTTATACAAATGCGATGCGTACGGCGCGGACGATGCCGATAAATGTGAAACTCCAAAAACTAAAGGACCCCGCACTAATTGTTTGAAAATTGTGTTTCAGCGGATTGGTCTGAATTTTTGATATGTTGTAGTCCTAACCGTACTGATCAAAAGTCCCAATGGGCATGACCCCCCCAAAAGCGTATTTTGTCCTCCAGGGGGCACTTTCCTCCAAAATCTATTTATTCGATTTCTGCGGAATCATTCAGAATTTTTAGTATGTTGTAGGCCTAATCATGCCAAACAAGAATCCCAATGGGCACAACCCCCTTCAAATGCGTATTTTGTCCTCCAGGGTGCACTTTCCCCCCAAAGTCTATTTATTCGATTTCTACGGAGTCATTCTGAATTTTTAGTATTTTGTGCCAAACAAGAGTCCCAATAGGCACGACCCCCCATATTCTATTTATTTGATTTTAGCGGAATAATTCTGAATATTTGGTATGTTGTAGTTCTAACCGTGCCAATCAAGAGTCCCTATGGGAACGAACCGTATTCCGTAGGCGTATTTCCACCATCTGGAGAAAGAAAAACCCCCCAAAGCTAATTACTAATATACTAAAAATTCAGAATGATTCCGCAGAAATCGAATAAGTAGACTTTGGGGGGAAAGTGCCCCCTGGAGGACAAAATACGCATTTGGGGGGGTTGTGCCCATTGGGACTCTTATTTGGCATGATTAGGACTACAACATACTAAAAATTCAGAATGATTCCGCAGAAATCGAATAAATAGACTTTGGGGGAAAGTGCCCCCTGGAGGACAAAATACGTATTTGGGGGGTCGTGCCCATTAAGACTTTTGATCAGTACGGTTAGGGCTACAACATACCAAAAATTCAGACCAATCCGCTGAAACACAATTTCCAAATAATTAGTGCGGGGTCCTTTAACGAAGTTCCTTATCGCGCGTTGTGAAAGGGGGCTAGACGGAAAATTACGACACTTTTTGATTCTTACGAATGACGACACTTTTTTTGAAGTGATTCAGAGAGTTTTACAGAGATGGCGCTGTACAACAAAACAATACTTAAATAGAAAGGAACTTCGTTCCATCCGGGTGTCCCTTGACACCTCTCATGTTTTTTTTGTTACTTTGTTAAGGATAGGTAAACTCAAAAACTATTGTACCGAATCAAAAATTCTTTCACCAAATAGACACCTAACTACATTATTTCTGAGTGACATAGGCTATATTTGATTGTGATTCTTGTGATGAACAAGTAAATATGTTTACCAGTATTAAACCAGTAGTTTACCAGCATTTTTTTTCATTTACATATTGTGCTTTGGTTTTAGGGGAATAAAAAAAACTAAAGACATAAAGTATATGAAGGTTTTGCGCTATTCACTACGAGTGTTGACAGCATGGCCGGAAAAGGAAATAGAATCAACGGAGTCAAAGTATCACGTTTACAAAAAAATTTATACATTTTTTATAGAGCTCATATGTCTTTTACCCGGTATTTTGTTTCTGAAGAATAATTTTCATAAAGTCACCTTCTTTGAATTAGGAAATACTTACATAACTGTTTTTATGAACATACTTGCAGTTGTAAGTATCTATACATACTATATTATACATGTAAAAACAAAAAAAAAATATACACTATAATATATTATAGTAGTACACCACATCGAATTTTGGTTAACTATTATACCTTAGGTAATAATAGTTAAAACAACTAAACTATGCGATTTGGTTAAGCAGTTTGTCTCAAGCACAGAACATCTAATAATTAGTTAGAAGGGGCATAGCACGTAATTTGTATGGGAACCGCTGTCGCCGTTTCAATAAACACTACTAACGAAAATGAACAAATACGCACGAGGATTGTTATGTGTGCATGAAGTAGGCGTGACTCTGTAGCTAGGGATTGATTGTCGATAAATTTTTATCAGTATTTATTTTCGCAAGGTATACTTATTCATTATATACTTTTATACTTTTTGATTTAAATTACTTACTCCGTCGACAGACTCATATTTCATCATGGCCTCCGAAACAAAGTCTTTTCCAATTACCGCACATGAAGGCATTTTTACGTAATTAAGTCGCAGTATTTTGCAGTACTTTTCTCTGTTGGAGTTTGCGAGTCACTAAACAGCGCAATCGCGTGTTTTTGTGCGATGTGCGCATTTGATCACAGTATTGGCGCGCCTACCTTGCCCACAATTCCTTTCTAACTAATTATTAGATGTTCTGTGGTCTCAAGGTTCATACGTGGCATACGTGACCTTTCACCGAATGTTAAGTGGCTATATCGTCGCCCATGAACATCAGGAACACTAAAGGAACACTCAGGAACACTACACACTTATATATATATATATATTTTAATTCGTTCATAAACGTTTTATACCTTTTATTCCTTTCCTTGATATGACTTATCATTAATTTTTACTCTTCTCTTTCTTTGTTGTCACCGCCTTCTTTGTTCTCCCACTGCCCTAAGGTTGACTGGCAGAGAATGCTTTTAGCATTAAGTCCGCCTTTTGTTCCTTTACTTGTGTAAGGTTCAATAAAGAATAAATAAATAAATAAATAAAGGTATCACTGATGCGTTGCCGGCCAAGAATGAGAGAAGAAAAAGAAAAAAAGAAGTAAAAATCGTCTACTTTAAAATGAACGTGCATTGTTGTTACAACCTGTAGGTAAGTGGAAATATCTACGTATTTCTATTTATTAAATACAAAATTGAAGTAGAATTTCCATTTATTTAATATAAAGTTTCCTAAAGCATAGCTTTAGAAACCCGACTACATTTCAGGGCAGACTGGTGATGATATTTCAACAAAAATATTCAGACACATTCGAAAATTTTGTAAAAGTTATTCATTTATTCAATTACAAAGACAGGTCTGCTTACGCTATGGAGGTGAGTTGCTAATATTTTAATATTATAACTAACTAATTACTTATGTATTTAAAAATGAGTCTTTATATCTGAGTAATCAGTAAAAATAAATATTATAATAAAAATATTTGAAACAATTAAACCGTAAATCGTAGCAGCATGGTGTTTTTCTCCTGTTCACAGATGCATTTACTCGTCCACAAATTGTCGCACTTCTGGACAGTATTCTCTAATATTCAAATGGTTATAGCGATTGTGATGTATAACTGCACACCAATATGCAACAACATATCGTCGGGAGCATACAGCAATTATCGTGCACAAAACGTAACCTTCGAACATGCAATCTACTACGCTCTTCCCTTCGACTTTCAGCATGACTTCAATGGTTATCTTGTACTCTTCTTCTTCAATTGGTACATTTCCTACATTTGCTCGTCTTGTGTGTGTATATTCGATCTCTTAATGTCATTAATGGTGTTCCACGTATGGGGTCATTTAAAGATCCTTATCTATAATTTGGAGCACTTTCCGAGACCTCACCTTGAAAAGGGCTCTGATAAATATTTTGTTTTATATTCGGACGAAGAAATGAAAAAATGTCATCAAATACTACTAGAAAGTATTAATCATTACTGTTTAATACATAAGTAAGTAGGTATATATACTTTATGCACCCATTCTTTGTTCTATAATTTAAGCTATTCTTTAAAACAATGGATCCAGTTTAATTTCCAAGAATATTTTTTTTTAATTAGATACATTTCGATTAATATTAATTTTGAAATGACTAATATAAATTAATTAGACGGTAACTATTACATAAGTAGGTAAAATACTTATTAAAATAATGAGATAAATAAATAACAGAACTATATTTTCCTATTCTACTAACTACCCTACCTAAAGATATTCTGGAAATCAAGCTTGTAATATTTGATCATGAGCAATACGGCTTGCCATTGCATAAAACCAACTAAGAAAATACTAATCCGTGTGGTTGATTTTTGCAGCTTTGTTAAAAAAATGTCGGACACATTTGGACCAGTATTGTTCGCTTACTTTCTTTTTCAACAAGTTTGTGGGTGTTTGATATTACTGGAGTGCTCACAAATGGTAGGTAGGCACAGACTTAAAAAAAGAACCAGACGTCACCTTGTCTTATCGAGAATGACGCCGCCCGCTTACCATGTGTGCGTAATTTTTAGTGCGGTCCGACCAATCAGACGCGGTGATGGCGGCCGATTAATAACAGCATGGTGTCAATGTCTGATACTTTTACGAATAGAGGAGTTGGTATTACTATGCTGCCCTCGTTATGATAAACAACGTATCTGACATTTTTGGCGAAAACGAGTTATTAGCATATTCGTAATCAGCGAAATTAGATCTATCTAGATCTATTATCTATTTTTTCGTATGTATTATAGAAATAAAAATAAAGGTAAGCATAAACAACGTGTGTGCAAAATTTTCATTCTCTTCCTTATGAAGAACAACGTATTGTCCATTACGTTTAGAGTTATATTAGTTTTTATATATTATTAACTTTGAAATTAAATAGGTAAGTTATACCAAAAATCTCGTCTATTTGACGCAATGAACTAATATACTTACGTACATTTCATTAATTTGATTAATTAATGGCACAAGGAGCCAATGCGATTATTATTTATAGGATTTCGTTAAACTATATGAAAGAAATACAAGGCATAAACACATAAGAGCACTTTCCTAGTGATAATTAACGTAACTGAATAATTTTCCTAGGTATAAGCAATGCAACTGCTTAAAAATTAACACTTTTTGGGTTCTATTAACTCAGAAAACATTTAGAAAACAGAAAAATGTAATGAGTCATAAAATACACACATATAGTAACAATTAATTTTAACAATTTTGAAAATATCTCAATTAGTGTAGTCGTGACAACAAAAATAAGAAAAAAAACTTTAGGCGCGTTTATCTCGGAACTTGCTGAAATGCAGATACGTTGTTTATCATAAGGAGGGCAGTATGGGTGCCTCACTTTTGTTGCTGACAATCCGTCTGGTTCTTTTTTAAGTCTGTTTAGGTAGGTAATAGAGTGCCAATAGAGCGAAAAGGAGTGGTAGTTCTAGGCCCCAGTAACAAGTGGCGCCCAACAATAATGGCCTTAGATCGGTGCATCAACATTAGCGAGTTTACAATGTACCTACGTGAAGCAAACGCGTTGACTTATGGTCGCTAAAAGACATTATCGTTCTACCGTGCCATGATCTAGGGCTAAGGGCGGCGTTGATCATCAGTATTGTATAATAATATGATCCTTATGTAAATTTATAGGCCGTTAATGGGTTGAAATACTTGTAAGTATAATATAAATACTTGTGTGTAATGATATTATTATAGTACTAGTAGTACGCACAGCGCATAACGTCAACAGAGTTCAACAGACGTAGATATCTAAACGATGCCTCTCTTTCTAATTATAACTCTTATCCTTTCTGATAACGTTAGAGCTGTCTTCTTTTTTGTGATGACATGAATGATATATTACGAATGTATGAAACAGCCTGCGCGTCGCGGCGCGGCGGCGCGTGACAGCCCTTCTGAATTGGCCCGACACGTCGAACGAAGCACGTTCTTGTAACATCATCTATACTAATATTATAAAGAAGAAAGATTTGACTGTTTGCATTGAATAGGCTCCGAAACTACGGAACCGATTTGAAAAATTATTTCACTGTTGGGAAGTTACACTATCCCCGGGTGACATAGGCTATATTATATATTTTTTTACTATTTTTCCCGAAGAGAAGCGAGGGCGATTTCCTAGTATTAATATATAACTATTGATCGGTTTTTGAAAGTAAACTAACTACCTAGTTTGATCCTCGTATTTGAAACAAAATTGATTTCAGGACACACCGTCGCTAGTACGCTATGGCCCTATGGCCTTAATATTTTTCCAGCAAGTTATTCAAATATCAGTAGTTTTTGAACTCTTGACATCATTGGTAAGATATTATTATATCAAAGAAATTATTTTAATTAAACTAACGTTAGATTACAACGTAACCAGTACCTATGCCCGTTTCAGGGTGACACTCTATCAAGCGCAGTGTACAATGTTCCTTGGGAATGTATGGACAACTCGAACAGAAGAATAATTTGTGTGTTTCTCCAGCAATCTCAGAAGTCTATCAGCCTGAAAGCCATGGATATGGTTCCTGTTGGTGTGGAAACTATGACAATGGTCATTACCTTAAAACTTATTTTATCCAAGGTTTTCCTGGGGTTTCGGAAAGATTACCTATAACTAATCAATATATTATTAAAACACGCACTATAATATGCACAAAGACATTTTATGTATGGAGACGTTTAAATAATCGTAGAAAAGCAGTATTTTATTTTATTTATGTAATTTAGGTATATTTAGCCCATGGCCCATCCATACCATACCTACATCCTAAGCCTACATAACTGTAGGCACCTTCTTTCCTAATGCATAAGCTAGAAATGTCGTGCGATAGTTTTTGAAATGCTTTCGGACAGATTTTTTTTTCATAAAATAGATATTATTCATAGTTGGTCCATCAGGAAACCACGTTATTTTAGCATACACTTTTACAAACAACATTAACAAAACAAATAGGGTAAGTACAACCGAGGTCACTGCGTATTGAAAAGTATCATTGCGTGTTCAAAATGATAATTTAATCAAACACACATCAAGACCGCGGTTTTCTCGTGGACCAGCTACGTATGCTCAACCAGTTGTGTCAATATTTTTGTGTGAATATTTTTTTAAATCCTTCCCATTGGCACAACTAATATTTAATTTGGTGATTTTTTGTTTAATAAGCAATGTATCCTTTCGATTTAATATAGTTAGATTTTCTATTCCACTATCTATACCTAGTTGTATAGCAAGGAATGGATTATAGAAAATTGTTAGCTTATATACTCCAGTCACGGATAGAAGATACGTGAGGTAAACAAACCGATACCTATTAGGGTCATCAAAACTCTTGCACTGGTACCTAAAGATTACAAATTTTCGTGTTTTCAGCTAACATTTGTACGAACTACTTCAATTTTAAATAAGTAGTACAAGTACCGATTATTTTCATAGCAGATTACATTCGAACCATTACCATAACTTAAATATTATTGTGTTTATACAAAATATCCTTGGGTATCAGGAACAGTTACAGACCTACAAACATGCTAAATTCAGGTATTTAAAACATTTTAGTCTGACTTCACCAAATCTCTACAATCTACAATACATACACTACTCTACAATACATTTTATAACAGTCACAATATTTTTACTATGTTATTTCGAGGAAAACGATGAACAATCATAAAATCATTAGATATGTATATAGCCTGAATATGTACTCTTAGTACCCACATTTGTCACTTCAGTAAAAGTGTGTATTTGATTTTTCAGGTTATCAAAACATCATTGTCATATTTCGTCATGCTTCGCACATTTGCAGGTTCAGAAAATAAGATATAAACAAAATAATATACTTATAGAGACTCTATGGTGATGGATTCGCATGATGGGTTTTTCGGACTTGTGAAAAAGACTTAGCAACAGTGAATATTAGTTCATTGCTTAGCAATGAAAAGCACTGGTGTCACTAATACAATGGCACGTAGTGGAGGAGAAACGGTGTAAGAAACTCCTCGTTTAGTATTTAGCAAAAGGTTACCGATATTAATGTAATATCCGAATATAATAATTTACTAACATATTCGGGCATATTATTCCGTCGATTCTGTCATCATTATACACTATCGCACTACATCACTATCGTTAAATCCCGGTGACGTTAAGCCATTAAAACTCCGAGGCTTGAGTTGGTTTGGTCGGTTTATAATAAACCGTGCCCCTCTGTTTTGAATAGAGACCCTGGCCTTTGTAGTGGACCAAATAGGGTTGGAGCCAGGAACTTATTAGAGGTTCATTTGCCTTTGATGTCAGAAGAAAAGCTGACGTCGTCTAGAGGTTGTGTCATACTTATAAGGGAACATACCAAAACCACGTGCCTCATTTAGGGGGGGGGGGGGGGAGGGGGGGGTCTTCAAAACACCACGATTGGTCACAGAGGGGAGGGGGGGAGGGTTTAGGTTTTTGTCACGTAGTCAAGATTTTAGCAACCATTGCGCCACAAAGTCGTCAAATATAAGCAAAATTATTATTTTTTTAACTCTGTTTTTGCAAAAAAGTATTGAAAACCGTATTTATCAATTAAGTTTAATTACCACGTGAAAACTAGGGGGGAGGGGGGGGTCTTCTCATAGTAGGTATATTATACTACGGATGGTCACGAAGGGCGAGGGAGGGGGGTAAAAAGTAGGAAAAAATGGGTTACGTGGTTTTGGTATGTTCCCTAAGCCTTAACACAAAATAAGAAAATAATAAAACACAAAATGTGTAGGTAGGTACACAATTACACAAAACACTTTGATGGATAAACTATTAACTTAAAATTAATTCAATTATAATATTATTGTCAATATACCTACCTAATATTATATTATGTACTCAATATGAATCTCATTGTCTTTGTATTAACACAAACTTATTGCAAATCTGGTATAAACACTGGCATACACGTGGTGTACTGTTGTACGGATCGAAACAGCGTATTGTTGGGGGGTGAAATGCAAGTGCGCATGCATTCGACATTGCTCTGAAAGTTGTTTTGATTACCACCGCATCCGGAATACATGTAACGTTTACAAGTCCTGCAATAAAAATATTATTTGCAAAAAAACTGTTACTTACTATGCCACCCCTAATCTACGTTTAATCGCCCTTATTTTAAGCTTGTTTTTCATTACTATCTAGTTTTTTCTTTCTTTCTATTGTATCAGCTTATATTACTTTATACCATCCAACTGATTTTAAGTAAAGTAATCACCAACGCTCATGGACATCAATAACAATTAACACCAGAGGTATCACTGACGTAAAGGGTTGCAGGCCCAAAAAATCATGCAAAAAGACAGAGGGTACCTACAGTCATGGTACAGGCAGTATTATATCTAACTAGTCGGAAATAGCCATTTCTGCGCTGCAATAATTGCCAAATTGCAATAGCTCGAAGGGAGCTTCGTTGGTTAATTAGGTATTACATACATCCTTGACAGTCGGGCAAAAATGTCTATGATTTATGAAACTTACTTCATAAGCTTATCCCAGCCCCATCGGTGAAAATATCCGAAGCAATCTCCATATTCAAATGCCAAGGAACAAAAGTGCGGAACCTCAGCTGAAAATTGGTATCATTTTGGACCGATTTCTATGGAAGAAACGTAAAAGAGATGATGGTATGAGTATGAGGATTGGGGTTCAGTGGGCATACTAGGCCAAACTTATTGTATTAAATTTTGTTTAAAAATCATAATATACAGAGCAGGTTAAAGTTATGTTGTTATTTAAAATATTTGGGGAGCCCTACATCCGGTCCGGCAGTGGACCCACAAAGGATACCTAATGATAGATGATTCGATGTCGCAAACGATATAATAATTATAGAGTACTGTTTAAAAACCATTCTGGTTGGTTAGGTTACCGAATACCGGTACGATGACATGGCATGCCATCCATGGGCATTTTCTTTAATCTGAGATTATATAATACCTAAGTACATCTACATTAAATAATCATTATTGATAATACTAGTTATGTCAGGCTACATTGCCTGCCCAAACATAAATGTATAATATGAAATGAATGGACCTTGTGGTTCATGACTGCTTCGTCAACTTAACTTCCGTAATTTATTTAAACTACTTCCATTTTAGAGAAGTTGCTGATGTAGTTCTGATACTTCATTGCATATCATTTGATTATTAGGATACTTACTCCTCACAGAACTAGCATTTAGAAAACAATAATCTCTGCATTCTTGCTTTGTTTCGAATCTGTTACCATTTCCTTGACAGCCACCCCAGTAGAACCGATAGCATCGGCGTTGTCGAGGATCGAAATACCACTGAATAATATCTGCTCGACAAGGGCCTGTATCCGGACGAAGAAAGCAGCTCTGATGTCGGGCTGGAATTACGTTATCAACTCAACATTACATGGACCAATTAATATTTTACTAGTAGGTACCTTAGGTATGTGGTAGTCAAAATCAGCAACTGAGCCCCAAGGTAGGGACTATATTCTAATCCTCTAAGCACTTCCCTCCTCTACTTGAAGTAGACTACTTCTTTTCAATCCCTCTGCCTGGCTTCAACTCATTAACGGCCAAATACTGAGCAAATCTCTCCTCTTGGGGAGGCCTAAAGCATACCCCACCACGCTGGTCCAGGGTGAATTGGGTTAGTGGCACTGTCCAACCCATCGGAAGTTTTCATGGCACCCGAAGGGCTCCAACATGGTTTTTAACGACTCATCCTATTATTATAACCGGGACCGACGGCTTTAGGCCCTCGGAAGCACAGAAACGTTCAAGAAATTTTGGCCCATTCAACTACCGACCGCGCCCGGTGTTGATGAACCATGGACGATCCATGGCGCCCAGGCACATTTACCTATAATAAAAAAATCGGCCAAGTGCGTGTCCGGCCTCTCGCAGTGTAGGATTCCGTAGTTACAAGTGGTTGACACACTATTATTTTTGGCCTACTTTGTGATAGTAGTGTGACCTGCGTGTGTTTTCCTTCCACTCCACTGTCATCCACTTCGTTTTAGGTAGGTCTACTTATTATAAGTACTATTATTTCTTCTTTCTGTGGTAGGACTACAATATACCTACTACTGGCGTAAATGTTTTTTACCCCTTCAAAGCCATCCATAGATAGCCATTCAATTAACATTAGTCTTCTCTTTCCATATTAAGGCATCTTTGACACCATGGCCATTTAATATAAGTTGATGATTTCATAATAATCTGGTAGAGAATGCTGTTTAGCATTAAGTCCGCCTTTTGTACCACTTATTTGTTAAGGGTCAATACAGCATAAATAAATAAATAAATAAAATAAATAATCATAGCAAAATACCTTTCATCATATTGTCAACATGTGTACAAATTTTGTGTGTTATAGGGTTCCCAGTTGTGCTTTGCCGGTACGGTCCATATATTCTTTTTGTTACTGGCATATTGAAAATGCTATTTGTTACATTCATAGATGTAATCCATAAACATAATATAAATAAATAAATAAACTGAATTGTTGGAGTGTAAAATAAAAGTTTAGTACACATTCTACACTACTTCTATACTGATTTACTATCAAAGCAATTATGGAGTTGCAATAAAACAAAATTGTTTTTCAAATACAATTCTATAAATCTGCAATATCATTGTTTAAAGTTAAGTGTTTTGAATCAAAATATATATTTATAGCCAATCAGGGGGCAAGAAGTCTTTGTAGACTATGTCTACTAAGAGTTCTGAAATTGGAATCCAATCCTTCTGTATACTTTTTAGATTTTGACTACACCAACTTAGCAGGAGTGGGAATACATGGGACCAGCAGTAAAAAAAATCAGCCTATTTACTGCATTTGGTTTAACCACAAGGAGATAATCAGATAATAATACACAAATGCAACTAATAACAAATGAGATGAGTGTTATTAATTTTTTAGACAAATTATGTTAGATTTAATAAACATTGACTTATCATGTTATTTTTAATTTTTAATTTGTTGTCAATATTTATCTATATTTTTATAAATCCAGCCTTGATGCAGTGTGTACACAGGTAAACACGAATCACCCGTGCACCCACCGGTGGGTGAAGCCAGTGGGTGCATGGGTAACGGCCCAAATTAAAAGTGAATATCTCAATAGGCTCTTGCCAAGTCAATGAACTAAAACACTTTGATCTATAACTGCAAGTAAGACAATGTGTAACAGGTGGCATTATAGACAATATTGACAGACATTGTCCTGTCTAAATTTTAAATAATTTACTTAAATTCCCAATCATGCACATCACATTGAATAACTTATCGAATGTCAGAATTTCAGTAGGTTCTTGATTTGGTTTTGATCTTCATATCTTAACGACCCTGTAGCCTAGTTGGTAGCGACCCTGCCTGCAAAGATTTGATTCAATGTGAAGGGATGCGAAGGGTTTGATTCCCAGTCAGGGCAGATATTTACGTGACAGACAAATATTTGTATTCGAGTCATAGGTGTTACAGTGGTGTGTTATTTGTGTGGCCCATACCACCTGTGACACAGGGTAAGCATTTTAATTGTTATGCCATAGTTCCAATACCACTATCAGTTAAGCTAGAGTATTCCCCATCAGGTACTTACCCCAGACCATCAGTTATAACATAATACACCTTTAGTAAATGCTTATTGTATAGAATAACTTTTGTTAAGACAATATTTCAATATTCTTTAATAATTTGGCTGATCCATTATTGTTCCACGTTATTCCAGAATTTTTCTTCCCGTAACAACCATCTCTGGACCATCACAAAATACAAATAGTACAAAACAAAAAATAGCCACATCGGTACAGCTGTTAGAAACAAATACTAACATTCAATTATTTCAATTGCATTAAATTACATAATATTAGTAATAATAATACTTAATGCGTGAAATAGAAAACTGAAATAAAATTAAAAAATTTTAGGAACTTCGTAACGGCCATGACCAGCACCCTGCACCACCAGTGTTTTTAATTTGTTTGACATTTTTTAACTGTCGTCTGTCTATTTGACAATGACAGTAATGACAAGGGACAAGATTGACATATTTGAATGACATAACATTTGCTGCGTTCCACTTGACGTTCACAACGATCACGCTCTCGACCGCGATTTATCCCGTTCCACTTGCTTGTAAGCGTTACAATACATAAGACCTCTTTCACCGCCGTTCCGAGTAGGCTAATTACCGATTAAAGTGACGAGTAACTAAGCATACGCATTTCACAATCGTCGAGTAGCGCTACCCCACAAGTAAAGTAGCCAGTAACTTACTTCTAACCATATCTGCCGATTACTTCTGTTTGTCTAATTAAAGAGTAAGTCGAGTACGTAAGTATATTTATTTGGCAATAAATTGCTGAAAAAATGTTGTGATTGATCGATCATCAAATAGACGAATTCGAAAAATTAGCACGAAAAACACTAAGAATTCGTCTACTTAATATCCGTGTTGATTATTTAGCCGATCTTGATGAAAGTGATTTTTCTGCCAGATTCCGCTTGTTTATTACGTATTATTTTTATTTAAAAAAAATATATTAAAATAAATCTTTCTTGCAAAGTAAAGTTAGCAATTATTTACTCTTAATTTTATTATATCTATGTTTTACTAATTTAATATAGGTCTAAACAAAAACATCACAAACTACCTGCGAATTTTTATAACACGACACAAAAACTTAAACATAACCTTTGAAATAATAATGACAGACGGAACGCGGCACTTGACCGATTTGACAATTTGACACTTGTTTGACATGTGGCAAACACAAACTGACTGAATTTTGGAAAACATTATGAGAATAAATCAACAACCGCAACTCGGAAGTAGGTACATTTTTAACCGACTTCAAAAAAAGGAGGAGGTTCTCAATTCGACTGTATTTTTTTTTATGTTTGTTATCTCAGAACTTTGGACTGGGTGAACCGATTTGGATGGTATTTGTTTTAATTGAAAGCTGGTGCTTGTCGTGTGGTCCCACATAAATTTGAACAAGATCCGACAATGACATCCATGTCAAAAGTACAATTTACTTCATTTAAAGTCGGTTAATTTTTTGTTAAAATGTTAGATTATATATTGTGAAACTGATAAAAGTTAATTGTGACTTTTACTTGCCGATTAATGTTATTTAGCAAGTAACTAATTATGACTTTACTTGACGATTGTAAAGAAGCCCTTACAATCATAAACCCAAGTGGAATGGACTATGGAGCGTTTTAGCCGTTGATATGAATATTAAAAATGGCGAACTTGAAAATAAGTCAGAAACTTAAAGAGGTTATATTATTATTTGTAAGAATTAATACCATGCCTTAATCACTAACTTTAATAATTACCTATCAATTTTATTTATATAAAAAATATTATATTTTGTTTTACTGTTTCAACGTAATCCAATATCTCTTGTTTGCAATTAGTGTCCGACCGAAGGTGCAATTCTGGCCGAAGCCGAAGCCGAAGCCGATTAATCGGTATTCACCAAAACCTTCGGCCGAAGCCGAAGCCGAAGCCGAAGGTGTCATTGACCTTGAGAAATACGATAGTTACTTTGATCTCAGAATATACTAGATACATATTGTGAGAGCTTTAGAGATTTAACCCAATAACGAGCCGAGTGACCAACATATACAAGTAGGTAATAAAATATTGTCAAAAATAAAAGGCGCGGCGAAACTCTGCTGCTCTGCACACTCTCCGTCTCGCTCTAGCATCGTTCAGTAAATTTCAATATTTGACAACTAGCAAACCTTCGGCTTCGGCCAAACCTTCGGCAAATTTTTGGCCGAAGCCGAAGATTTGGCCGAAGGTGCTTTTTTGGCCGAAGGTGGCCGAAGCCGAAGCCGAAGCCGAAGCTTCGGTCGGACACTATTTGCAATTAATAACGTTATTAGTGACGTTTTCGCCGCAGTCCGTACCGACCGTAACGACCGTGGTCGTCATGTGGAATGGAACGGTTGAAGGATTATTTTGATCGTTGTGAGCGTCAAGTGGAACCCATCATAATTTGAACAGCGCGGAGCGCCATCTTAAATTGCCTTCCAATTATAACGTATCAGTGTGGCAACACCACTGCTGTCAGGACATAGGCATTGTTGTTCTTATCGGTAATACCATGATGAATGTATTACTCTACTAGAAGCTAACTGGATAGATAAGTATTATCTCTCTGATCTAGGTATACGTACTTATGATTTCTTTGTATGTACATAGATTTGCACATGATATAACATAGTGGCTTCAACCCATTAATGGCCCACTACTGAGCACGTGTCTCTCCTCTTGAGGAGGCCTAGAGCATACTCCACCACGATGCTTCAGTGCGGATTGGTGGAGGGGTTAGTGGCCAATCCAAGTGACGGAAGTTTATATGCGGCCAGAGGGCCTCCGACATGGCTTAACGACTGTTAACTTACGAAAACAACCGAGACCGACGACTTAACGTGCCCTCTGAAGCACGGACACGCTCAAGAATTTATTGCCACTAGCGGTCACCCATCCAATTACCGACTGCACCCGTTGTTGCTTAATTTTGTTGATCGTTTAGGGTCGACACAAGCCGCCGGGCTATGAGCGCTTTGATCATTTTTTAACTGCCCTAAAAGGAAAATAATTAGTTCCATCCGATTATTTTTGTAGTCTTGACGAGGTTTAAGATTTTGACAAAGGGACTACTGGCACTAAAAATAATAAAAATATGAGTCTCACTAGCGGCTAGCCCCACGGGACATGATGAGACTCAGCTAATGTGCTAAACATTGCTAGCTGTCCCGTCACGGAACAACTCAACAGGACTAATGAGATAGACCCGCAAGAACAGAGTGAAGTGTGAACGGACCTCGGAGAAACTCCAACATTTTCATACACACATTACCAGTTACGTATTGAGTATTGTATAGAATGCCTAGACATAGTACCTATGAAATGAATAATATTTCATACTTTACCTGAACGTTTTAGGTATTGTATAAAATACCGGATTATACAGATTTCCATTACACATACAATACAGGTAACGATAAGAACGACGATAATAATCAAAGTAGCTTCCGTTTATGACGGTGAAAAATAAAGTACCTGTTTAGGTAAAGTCAACGTTTATGTAGAACAATCGATATAGCAGCATTCTCTACCATTTAAAAAGGCTATAATTAAAGCCAGAGACTCACAGATTAATACAATTTTGGTATAATATATTTATGTTTGTTTGTATCGTACCATCGCTTTTTCGTAGTAAGTTGCGCGCGCGCCGACTGCGCTGAGCTAGCCTGCCTGCTGTATTGTATTCATTTCATTCAGTTTCCGACTCTCCTTACTGGCGAACGTGTTATTAGCGGTTTATTAATTTTCTAAAGCAACTATTAAAGCTCGTTGTTAGTACCGGAATCACGTCAGTATGGTATCCATTAAAAAAAACAGGGAAAGTTTTTTTAATGAATATTTCGTTTTATTGTGTGAATGAGTGTACCAAATAAAATATACCTAATAGCAATTGATAGCCTTAGGATTTAATTTTGTTAGGCGGGCATTATGTATAGCATTGATTTGGTGGTTTGTTTTTTCTGTCTAAATTTATTTTATTATGTATTTGGGGCTGGAAGCGACATTAAGGTAATATATATTTTATTTTATTCGTTTAATTAGATTTTTAATTTTATTCATAACTAGCTGACCCGGCGAACTTCGTTTCACCTGACAGTCAAGGAATGTACTTTGTTTTTACTTTTAACTTTTATAGTTTTTGTATGATTTACAAATCAGATACCATTACATTCTTTGCAATAAAATATACCCTTTAGCCATTTTCTAAGTGTACTGCTAAATGAACTACAGTGGGGTATCTATCATCAGTTTTTTTTTCTTTTTTATTTTTTTTTAATATAAAAACCTTCCGTGGACCTTAAGGAATATACACAAAAAAAATTATCCGAATTGGTCGAGCCATTCTCGAGTTATGCGCTTAGCAACATTCATTTTTTATATATATATAGATTACTGGAAGTAAAACGTCATATTCTTAAATATCTAAATAAACTCATCAAATTATGTTATTATGTTACCTACTAGTTATTTTTACATCTTTAAAAAGTGTACTTTATGTTGTATCGTTGACTACCTATAATAATATTATACATATCGTACCTATAAGCTTATGCTGCTCGTATCGATAAATGTATGTAGCTCTGGAATTGAGTTATTTATTAATGACTGACATTAAGTATTTATGGTTTTGTTTCTTATCGATATTTTATACAAGCGCTGCCTTATGTTTATGTTTGGCGAACACAAATTTTATATAGTTTATTAGTATGAACAATTAGTAGGCTAATGATTCTATTTTTTTACTGTTTAAAAACAACATTACCGAGCTGTGCTTCAAATTCAAATAGCTAGGCAGCTAGGTAGGTATGTTTTTATAATTATTATTTTTTAAATTTCTCCTAAAACTGCAATTATAAATTGGTCATATCCCATAGAATATAGATATACACCTAATACCGGACCTATGTTTGGGTTTTATGGGTAGAAAAAATTACCACCGTACCGTAAACCATTTTATCTTAATTAATTATTCCTTCCCCTTTTTTATAATCAGTGAGCATTGAAAATATAGAAATAGCTTGATAAGCCAAATAATTTAGAACGTAAATTTTTCGGAGTTTCCTTCACTTGTTAAATAGGTACCTACATAAAATTTCCCCGACGATAAGCTAATTTATTTTAACAAGAATTTAACATTCTCTACTTCAAATTACCCTCGATAAAGATTGATTTTTAGTCTTCTTACTATCTCATCAATTTGTAAATATTAATAAAATATAGGTAAATAAGTAATGTGCTATATAGTTAATTAGATTTAAATAATCCTCGCGATCTTTATTGTAGAAATAGCTGTTGCCCGCAGCTTTGCATACGGAAATTATGTTTTAACTTATTCAAACTTTTATCCTGTTTCCCGGGAAACATTTTAATTTTCCGGGATGAATAGTTGTCTAAAATATGACCCAGTGTATTAGTAACAACTGTACCAATTTTCATCGAAATCCGTTCAAGGGTGATGTGATGCCCGGACAGACAAACAGATACTTTGAGTTTTATTATAGTGTAGATAGATTATTTAAGCGTAATAAGGCTTAAAGCTCAAAGTTGTACTTTGTCTCTTACCGTTAACGCAGTTCACTGGACTATTTCCCGTCGCCTTACGTTGCAAAATAGGCCATCATGAAAAGCTCTCTCATTGAAGCTTATGTCCACCCTGTAGGGTATATTCTATTAGAGCTATTACATAACATAATGTAATAGGAAGGACTTACTTTTCTTTCTTACCATAAGTTCAGTGCGGTGTTTATTTGATGACCACGAAACAGTCAAGCGTTCTTGCCCATTGCAAAATGTAGAGTTTGTAGAGTTAAAGTCAAAGGACATAATAATGATAGTTTTAGTCCCGGTAATTAGTCCGTAAGAGAGTGAAAAGGGGCGTGCAATCATCTAAAAGATATAAAACATAATAAATAATAATACTTTTGACCAATCAGGTTATTTCGGGGATGATACGAGAAAGAAACGAAGAATACGAGAAGCGAAGGGCTTGCTAGTTCATAAGTAATATCCGATTATAACTTTAGCATGAAGTTATATGTTCTTTAAAAGTACTAATAGCCGATGTAAATAATATTTTGATAATTACTTAAGGTATGATTTATATTGTATATAAAAAATAAACACATAAAAGTAAAATTAAAATAAACAGGGACCTTAAAATGCTGGCAGCATTCCCTCGCATATTATGTAAATAATAATTTAAAATTAAATTAATATTTTTTAAGTTAGCTTAGAGAATATATTTATCTAATAGACCGATGGTAATTTTCTATTATTGTAATTATTGAAAACGATCTCATGAAAGTGATTGTAAAATTACATCAACGCTTATAAATACTGTTTTTGTGTAGTTATGAATATTTTGTATTGATATTGCGCGGCGCCGCCGGCGTTTCGAGTTGCATGGATCGTATCGTGGTCAAGATGATACTTGACACTAACGATGGATTAGTCTATCTACCTACTCTACCTTTAGTCTACTTTGTTTTCGAGCTTTACACAATCATCTCTTGTCTAGACTCTAGACATAGACCATTTAATTTAAACTTTTAGCATTTCTATTTCACTTGGTAGGTATATTAAACGTATTTTCTGGCGTAAAATTAATTCAGAAATGATTAAATGCATTCACCTTTAAAGCTAGGTTTAACAAAGGGCGAACTTAATGGCTATTGGTCCTTTTATTGGCATTCTCTACCAGTCAACTCAGTGTGACGCGGACGAAGAGAAGTGCGAGTTACGCGTACACACCAATTATAATAAGATAAATAATAAAAAACAGAAAAAAATTAAGACTAAATAACATTTAATCAACCTTATTTATTTATTTATTTATTTATTAAATAGGACACCCAACACAGATAACACTATTACAATCTTATGAATACGTGCTAAAGAGTCTATTACATTGAGTGTACCCATAATTAAAGGGTGCCACATCGTGCACAATTTTGCAGCTAGACAACAAATAGTTATAGTAACTAAATAAAAATTTAAGAATATACAAATTAAAAATGTAATACCTAACTAATTTCTTATACTAAAACAGAATTATTAGACTAAAAATAACGATTAATGCTTAATATTATTGCTTAATAAAGTAATCAAATCTTTTTTGAATTTGTTAAGTGGATTCGTAATATCCAAGTCACTGGTTTTTGAAAGATTGTTGTAATGCTTGCAGAGCCTGGGCAAAACAGAATGCTGACCAAGATTTGATTTGCAGTAGGGTGATAGAAAAAGGTTGTAAGTTTTTTTAGAAATGATACAAATGATTAAATGTGATATACAAACAGTTCAAATAACAAAACAATAGCCGACACAGAGTAGATGAACCACCTGATAAAAAAAGAAGAGAGAAAGCACAGACAAAGTACTGACTCTAGCCCCCAGCCGGAACACGACCAGACATACAGACACATTGTAGACAAATTGAAAGTGATCTTATAATGGTTGTAGGGCTCTAAACTATCGGTTCAGCTACCACTCTTCTGGAACCGTTGAATCTTATACGCTTCCTTTATCATTGGTAACTCATCGGTGAAACTTTTGATGTTTTAAATTTCTAATGGCAACCATTGATAAACCTAAGCATTTTAATACTGATATTGACAAGCTAACATACTTAAACGATTCGTCGATGTCAGTTTTCAAAAATGTTATGCTTTAAGCCTTAAACCACCTGTGACCATCTCTGACTGGCTATTTAATTCTGTTTGACATTGATGATTCAGATGGTTGGCCACCAATAAATTCACAACAGATGTATATTGCGTTTCACGTAGGAGTTTCTCTTGCAACCATACTACTAGTACGACATCAAAGGAAAATTGTATATAAGACGTACAGGCTTATTATGAACTCTTAATTCCAGTCAAGTTTCAGTGTAAACGTCAAATTCGTGTTACGAAAGCGGTCACGTGACACTTTTTTAGCCAATTATACGTCGTTAAAAGCCCGAGAAATGAATTGGCTGGAACATGAATGGTTTTATAAAAGTTCTAGGCCCGCAGGTCCCATTTTTACGTTTGCTGCTTGTTACAATACAGACTAACGAATGGTTGACGAGGCTATAATAATGAGCAATGGAAAATAATTCCATCAATATCATGGACTTATAGCTTTACAGGAATCATGGAAAGTTATCCGTAACAGTTAACTTATTATTGTAGTGAAGCATCGGAAAAATCTTCAGTTATCGTAGGTCTAATTTGAACTCCAATTTGAAAAGACTGCATCAGTCCACAATATGACGTAGGTACATAAATACATACATGTACATAGGTACATAGGACATACTCGTGTGAGTAGGTTTAAACTTTAGAGCACAGGTTCACACAAAATTAAATTCTCATAAATTATAAAAAAAAGTCATGAAAACTGACGTCCAGATAAAAATTGAAATAAAATAACTTAAAAAATACGACATGAACGGGGCTGTCTCTGTTCATTGCATTGACTAAGAAGCTTGATTTTTACAAGGTATAACAGACCTTAGTAAGTTTTAGATATTAATTTCAACCCTTTTGTATCTATAACCTGAGTTTCAACTTGATTAATTTCACGTGATCCTGAGAAAGGTGGAGTTGACAGACCGGCACAACAGATGGACCATGAAGTGAAGTGATCCTATAAGGGTTTCGTCTTTGCCTTATGAGATACGGAACCCTAAAAAATCTAATATTCAAATCGTAAACAATGAATAAGGTCGAAATTTGACCACTAGACAAACTAAATGATAAAATGATAAATGTATAATCATTATCATGTCATTGAGTGCGTGCTATGCAACGAACAAACAATGAGCAAACAATACCGTACCTATTAGGTATCTACGCATCGCACTTCCCTACTTACGTGAAATCCGACATAATCGGTGGTTAATCGCAAGGTTATTAAACAGAAGGATACGGTTAAATAGGCTTAATGCCTGACGTTAACTGAAGTAACCAAATAAAAATAGCCCACATCCGTTGACAAACTCAATAAAAATGTTGAAACTTGAGATGGGCATGAACAAGGAAAGGAACCACTAATTATAGGTTTCCTTTTTCAATCAAAGCCCCTTAACGTAGGTAATTAAAGTGAAGCTTATTGAAAGAAACTAACTCCGATTAAGGATTTCGTCATCATGATCAATCAATACTCTCAAAACGGAATGTTTGCAAATAGCGAATTATCCTTTTAAGGAAGGTCATTACTGTATAGTAAGTCGTTTTTACCCGACTACTAGGAAGAGTTATGATTTCGCGCGTATCTTGTATGCATGCGTGTAATATTCTTTATTACCTCTTATCTTCCAAAGTCCAAACTGCTAAACAGATTCATATAAGTAATTAAGATGTCAATAGATACGTCCTGATAATCCAAGTGTTCTTAGATAAGTGAAATGAAAAGAAATTTATATGTATAGTGGCTGTGAGAAATTGTGAGATGTCATTGTTTAAAGAGGTTTAAAGTGTCAAAAAATAAAAATAAATTGAATAATGTATTAATATGGGTATCAAATTAAAGAACTCATCATAAGGATTTCAAAAAGGTATATCATATGAAACGTATAGGTTTTTTAATAGGGGCGGGTGTTTTGAAGTGAAAACTTCCTTAGGCGCGTTGAGCATTTTTGAGGTGGGATAAAACCAATCAGTTCGCGACACTGTCATCATTTTAATCGATTCCTGTCGATGTGGCGATGTAACCTGTGGCGCCATCTATAAGATGACATAACATAACTATGGTTAGTAAATTTAAAGTTCTTATTAATATCAAGATTGTATCAGTGGCGGATTTATGTTTGATGTCGCCCTAGGCCCCATATGATATGCCGCCCTTTTTGCTCTACGAGGAGATGACTATCAAAAATAAACATGCAATTTTTTTTAATTTAAATTATTATGTACTAACTTAAATACAACGTTTTATTAGTTTATATAATAATCGTTTATAGTTTTAAATTAAAATTATTTATTTCAATATACCTACTGTACTAGGTTTTCGTGGGGCGCGAACTGCAGAATAAATATATAAATAGTTCTTTCAAAAATATCATTGGTCTGTGAAATTTATTTTTCGATTCAGGGGTCTGTTTGCGATATATTCGGCTTCAAGGTACTTGTTTATTTTTTTTTGTAGGGCAAAACTGAAATATTTTTCATTGATATGTATATTTTAATAACCGTTATAACTAACAAACGCCTCCTACATTGTAATGCCATTTAATGGGAACAGTTTGAAATATTCGACACAAAATACATATTTAAACTAAAAATATGAAGATAAAATATGAAAATTAATATTTTTATATGGAAACACTGAAACATTTTTCCTCCAATGTGTATAATCAGTTAGTACCAACAAACGCCGCTTAAATTGAACTGACGTCAAAAGGAGAATACACGGCCTGAAAAACAACATGCAAAAATACATTTGTATGAAAAATATTATTTTTCGTATGGAAACATCAAAATATTTTTTCACCATCATTTAAAAAACTATCAGTTCCTACAAACACCTCATACATTATGAAGACACCAAATGGACACAAGTCACAACAGCCTCAAAATTCGAAAAACGAATACATTTGTATGAAAATTATTATTTTTGTATGGCAAATAAGGCAACACAAAATTTTTTTTCAACAAAATTTACAAATTATCAGTACCTACAAAACGTCCTATACATTATAATGAGGAAATATTTGATCCAAAAATAATATTTATGAAAAATGTTATTGTTTTGTATAGCAACGGCAACGGTGAAATTTTATAGTTTTTTGAAAATGACTATTTTAATGCATAATATCTTTCATACATTTTCGTATCCCTGATTTTGCTCAACTTCTCAAAAAGTTAAATAATTTCTGGCTCCCAGTGTTGCCAGGTGATTTAGATGAAAAATTTCAAATGCCATTTTGAAAACCACGAAAAATTTTATCAAATTTTATTAAAAATTAATTTTCCTTCTACTTTTTATATTACTGAATAGAAAGTCCAAAAAATTGTATGAACAAAGAAAAAAACCAAAGTTTTGAATTTTTGGAAGTTCATATTTTTCCCATAACCATTATGTACAGTCAAACAACTTTCTTATGCACCATTAATGCCCCCAGCAATAGTTTTGGCAGACTCCACGCACTATTTTTTTTAATCAAAAATGTTTCTCCTACATTTTATATTTTTGAATAGAAAGTTAAAAAAAATTTATGAATAAAAACAAAATCAACGTAACCTGCCAACACTTCAGACCAAGCACCACAACCGCCCCAAACAAAGTAATCCGTTCAAATGTTGCCAACGTTAAAAAAAATCCTTCAAAAAATGCAATTTTTCGAACATTTTATAAAATCCCCAAACGCGCCCCAAACGTCAAAACTGGGGATTGAACCGAGGAAATAAAGAAAAAAAATCGAAAAAAAGTTAAAACCCCAATGCAATCCGACCCCTCAAAGTCATCTCTTAAATTGAAAAATTTTAAATTAAAATATCTCGGCGGCCATCTTATTTTTTTAATTTTTTACAATTTTATCGTAACACTTATCCCAATATTATCCGAAAATAAAAAAGCGGATAGTTAGACTTTTGAAATGTAAGTCTAACTGTCCACTACCAATCCGCATTGGAGCAGCGTGGTGGTGTAAACTCTAGGCCTTCTCATGGGAGACCCGAGCCCAGTAGGGGGCCATTAATGGGTTAAATCCACTATAAAAATTAATAATTTGCATCCACTATAAAAATTAATATTATTGTTTTCAAAGTCATAAAAGAAACATTTAAAAGAATTCATATTGCACCGATAAATTAAAAGGTGAACTCAACATAAAAAATAATTAATAAATTTTTATTAATTTGAATTGACAATAATCCACAAAAATATTTTTAATACAAATAATTCTGATATTTTACCGCTCGTAAGTTTTTGGGATTCAGAAAATTTTGCCGCCCCCAAAATCATGGCGCCCCTAGGCCCGGGCCTCACGGGCCTAGGCCTAAATCCAGCACTGGATTGTATTATAGTTTACGAGGCCTTACGAGGCGTTGGCAGCCATTCACTAAAAATGTGATGTATAAAAAAATCATTTAAAAGTATTTCCTGCACAATAAAATAATTCCTGACGATTCAAAAAATAGACACGTAATATTACTTATTAACAATATTATATTGTCTGAAGGCATAATTAAGTTAAACGCTCCTTTTTGATCGGCAACCCAATGCTTTCGGGTTTGTTGACAGTCGATGTCTATAGGCGACGAATTATGATCCTTTGTGTGCTAGCTACTTAAAAAATTAAATACATATTAAAATATTCGCAAGACTAATAATTTGTTGGCTACAACATCTTCAACGTCTTTGATTAACCGTCAACGACTTTAGGTGAACCGAAATGACTGTAATAAAAATTAGTAAAGCGGATTTGATTTTATTACCTCCATAGGTACTAAAATAAATGTCGTTTTAGTACTAACATACAGAAATGCAAGATGGTAAAAGAAAACACTTTAATGATCCATTAATACGTGAGATGACATCACTAAAATTAAAATATATAGCTCAAGCAGATTCCATGCATTTTATCGGCTTTAAAGTGGCGTGACTCTATAGTTAGCATATTGGTATAAATTTAATAATAAATTGTACAAATGATTAGCAATTATCGTAATCTTTTCAGAATAGAGATTTATGTCGATATCATGATATGTATGGGCGTTGACAGTTCAATGGTTGATTACGATTTAATCATTGGACATAAATTACATACAACATGCGTTATAACAATTCTACAGTGATTTAATATGTGGCTTTAATAGACTTGTCTCGTCTAAACATATACTACATGTCAAGTAAAACCTATCATCCTTCTAAAATGTGCTAACTGCTAACTCCTTATGTTGATATTTCGCGAAACATCTGAATAGGAGGTAGCGTAAATAAAGGCAGCATTTAAAACATGGTTCAACACATAAGCTACGATGGGATTAATTCGGGTTTGGCTATTTATTACCTAATACTTAGGTAGAACTGTAGATTTAGCATCTGGTAACGGGAAGGTCGAGAGAAAACAGAAACTGGACCTGAAGACGCGATTTGTTTACGTTAAACATTTCGTTTATGTAAACTGTGAACCTAGCACGTATCAAGGCAATATATTTAGTGTCGGCCAAGTTTAGTTGTAGAAGTATTTTGCCATCGTAATTCACTTGTCTTGTCATGTCTGCAGTTCTGCAGAAACTGGTTTGCGCAGACCGCACACACGTCGGCATCTCTTGCACGTATGGATGACTCCAGGAGAGAAAAATAAATAGAAACCTTTTCTCCGTAATAACCCGTAATCCAACACTGTCTGCAAAAAAAGTTTTGTCTAACTAACCTACTTGGTTTTACATCCAAATG
The DNA here is from genome assembly GCA_963932265.1 of Thymelicus lineola. Taxonomy (NCBI): domain Eukaryota; kingdom Metazoa; phylum Arthropoda; class Insecta; order Lepidoptera; family Hesperiidae; genus Thymelicus; species Thymelicus lineola. The sequence goes on from OZ010680.1 coordinate 16,734,157, forward strand.
GTTGGAAGCAAAGCAAAGCAAAGCAACCGATAAAATGGTGAGGATCTTGGGAGTTGAAAACTGTATAAAATAATACAAACAATGTTAGAACGTAATTGAAAATGCGTGTAGTATTGGCAGCCAAGATGTAGGAATGCTTACAAAAGGTAGACATAATAAATAGCTTCTTGTTGCAACCATCATGATATTCACGATGGGCACGGCAAGGAAATATTAGTTACGTACCGATCGCACTTAACAGACGCGCCATGCGCAGTTCAAGTTAGGTACATTAAAATGATAATGAGGAGGGACTTGCCCTCCTGGACTTAATACAGTTACAAATAAAGTGTTAAAGCATAAATTTAACTTTCAACACTTTGAAGGAACATGCTGCCTAGGCTCTAGGATCAGGCTAGATCAGAAGAACCTTAACACTAATATCAAACTGGATATTCACTATCGGCAATAATTATCTCCCTCAATAATTCCGGTTCGTTTGCATTCGCACAATTAACAAATCACACTCTGACAGAGTTCAACCAGGTATTTTGCGAAGTTAAATAAATTGGCATCAAACGACACATTCGCGCGTTTGCTGTCGCTACGAACTGAATTTAAATCGTATTTTAATATAGTAGTGTTCCTTTATAAGGAAAAATAGTTATAAACACTTAACAGTCCCTTCATGTTCGCATCTATTGTTCTTAGTCTCGCAAGAAAGCTTTCTACGTACTTATATGCAATATTGGTAATTTTATTAAGCAATAAAATTCTGGTCTGACTCACGAGAAACTGTAGAACTTTTAACACTTTTGACGTAAATAAATGAAGTAAGGCTACAGTAACCTCAACTTCAAAACCGAATTAACAATTTATGAAAATATTTCCCTCAAAATTGCCTTTGCGAAATGTTTACCTTCTAATATGTTAAGAAAATTATTGTAAATTAACGAATTGTATCCTTTTTAGGGAATTACGCAAAGTAGTGAATCTTGCCTAAACCGCGTCACAGCCTGTGAAGCTAACGTGGGCAACGCTCAAAGAGTGGTTTGCGGCTCGGATGGTAGGAACTACTCCTCGAAATGTCATCTCATGAAGGCCCAGTGTTCCGGAGAACCAGTTGCTATCGCCCGTAGAGGGCCGTGTGTCGGTAAGTCCATTTTTTATCACGCATCAAGCATATTGGTGGGATACATCTGCTGAACGAGAACTTAGACATTCTTTTAACCATATAAGAATGCTGAATAATGGACTTTGACCGCCGTATTGCGTTTGAGTACTTGCTTTGTTATTATTATTATGACACTTTTAATATTTTGGTAAGCAAGTATGAGATGAGATTATACTAATTTGTAATTTACAATTAATTTCTGATTTAACTTTATTTTTTAAATAATTGGACATAAGACTTGTAGTGTTTTGTAATCGTTTGGAAGCTTACAAAGTTAATTGAATCCATAAGAATTCTCTACGTACGCTATCTCATTGGAATGATGACTGCGTGCAAAAAATGGAATGCGTTTTATAATGTTTTACTTAGCGGGTCAAAAACGTGACTTGTGTTATCCTAAAGGACTAAGTTTCTATGATCCATTAGCATAACTTACGCCAAACTTTAGGACTCTTCTGAACCACGCCCTATAGGCTTCGGTTACAAATGTTTCTACTCCCTACTCTCAAAATACAGCATCAAGCTGCGACTGTCTTTAACCACGTCTCTACTATTGAATGTCTGGTGGTATGTGGTGTGGCAGAGTGGTGAGCACCAGGACACGCGGTAGATCCCCCTTGCAATGGACCGATGAAATTAAATGCTATGGGTGGTCCCATTGCATGAGTTCACCAAACAGAAGATTAACAGAGCGAAATGGCGAGAGAATGTGAAACGAATTACATCTGTGACCTTACACAAATATGACTACCAGACGACCATGATCCCATTGTCAAAAGAGATACGATTGAGCAGAAACATCACGCTTTGCTTTAAATTCGCGAACGCATCTTTAAGAAACACACAAGAAATCGCCATCCTTTCCTGAATGAATCGAAACTTCTTGCATTAAAAAATTATGCATATCAAAAAGATAACCTTTCTGAAGTCGACTGATAAGAAGATACACGACACGATAAGCTCCGATAATGTGCACAGTGCACAAACACTAACTCATTATTTTACTGATAATTATACTATAGTTCATTTTAGACTTTTGTAAAATTTCCTCGTATAAGAACGAAGCGAAAACATCAAAAGACTGCAACATAATATCTTACCAGGGATACAACTTACCATCGTTTAAAACTATGCGAATATCATTAGGTACCTATATGTTTTGTATGTAAAAATATAAAAACAAATTTGAAGTTGATACTGTTTCTGACTTCTAACGCAAAAACGAGAGGTTACAAGTAATGACATTACATGTCATGTTTAGCGGAATTAAAATCAGTTGTCACCACTTGTACACAAACTATCGAAGTACTGCTACTATCTCCATCCATCCATTCATTAGCCTTTCGACTGCGGCTCTCTCCGACGGCGACTTTCCTCTGCTGGATGTAGGCCTCTCCTAATTTACGCCACTCTGCCCGGTTGTGAACCTTCTGACTCCAGCGGATGCCCTGACTTCCTCAGTTCGTCAATCCATCTGGTCAACGGGCGTCCTAAGATCATTATTTACTACTACCTCACCTAGAATTACTTTCAACAGAGGGCCAATCATCCTGCCTGTCGGTACTGCGGTACGCGTTAAACGCCCAAGGCGGTAGACGCGCGACGTTCGTACCGCGGTGTCGAGCGGACGGGACGTATGCTGCGGTGCAGTGCGCGGCCGGCGGCGCCGCGGCTGGCTGCTGGTGCGTCACCAGCGACGGGAAGCCCTTGCCCGACACCGCTGTCAGGAACGGCAGGCCTGACTGTACCAGGACTGGTGAGTTACTTTTGAGAACCACTTTATGTTTCTTTTTTGGCGGAAATTTGAATGATGAATTTGAATCTGCTCTCGGTTTGGGTGTGTTCTTGTCTCTGTGTGTTGTCTTTGGCACATCAACGATTGAATCTATTCTTAATTCAAATGAATCGGAATGTATGTGAAATTTTATAAAAGAACTGAACCAATCAAGTCTGAATACGGTACAAAATGTCCCCGTTTGAATTTAACTATTTTTTGTCCACACCGATAATTATGTAACGCATAACAATCAAACAACAGTGTAATGATGTTTAAATCATGTGTGAAGTACCTACATTTGAATAAAATTGACACACCCTAACCTGGAACTTTTTGAAATCTGTTAAAAATTGGATGTGTGAAACTGACAGACAGGCGCGTGATTGGTCCCACAAGACTCTTCCATTTCGACCATTTCATTCATTTTACAGAATTCTAAAACTACAAAAAATACTCGATCACCATGCACCGTTAGTTTCATCAATTTGTTTATCTGACTGCACTATTTTTCTAAATATGTACAGGACCTACCAGGTACCTACCTATTGGATGTTATATCTTGTAATAATGGAAAAAATATTATTTTTAAAATATTGTTTGTACAAAAGTTCTGCACAAATTATACTTTTTACACTGAAGGTGTTACTCAAAAGTAAAAAAAATATCTACACCCGGATTCAAAACATCTGTTCTGCTTAGCACCAAATTGATGCTTTCAACATCTTTTATAATAAACATTAGTCCAGATGAAAGCCAAAATGTTTAGATTACCCGAGAAGCTGCCTTTGACTGTAACCTGTTAGTACGTCGATATTCAGAATTAATAATTTTTTAGGGTTCCGAAGTAAAATCGGAACCCTTATATGTATAGTTTCGTCATGTCCGTCCGTCTGTCCAAAACAAAGCGCCGATTCCCTTAACGCCAGAAAGCTGTAATTTGGCATGTATATACATATTTATTAAAACTCCAGAATCGTAGAATAAATATTGAAATACATTTTTTCAGGGTACCTCTCTTCTGTAGGAGACCTGTGTATTAACGTGAGGATGATTTTTTTATCCGTCGCGTAACCTATAGTATAGGGTATCGTTGAAAAGGTCTTTCAAAAATATTATGGGTCTTCGAAGACCATGTTTGGAATTAGGGGTCCGTTTGCGAAATATTAGGCTTTAAAGTGCTAATTTTGGTTAGAATTAAGTGTCCCCTCTCCTGCTGGCTAAATGGTTGGAGTTGGACAAATGACATTTTTCTTTCAAAAATTGGTAGGTAATATGATGAATTTATAAGGAAAACTATCACGGCTATGTTAGTACAAGCAGTTAATGAATAATAGTCGATAAACTTACTGCTTCAGAACCCTACATTGCGCGTGGCCCGACTCGCACTTGCCCGGTTTTTTTAATGTTTTACAAAACGCTTTTTTCTTTCTTTGTTGTGAATGAATGTTTTTCATACAATAAATCTTCTATATCGGTCTGCGATATAGTTAACAGAGGCGCCAAGATTCTGCGCAGTATCGACCAGATGAAAAATGTTGACAATTGTTTATTTTAAGATAATAGTAATGGGCAATGTTTGCAGAACTATTTAACCACTATTCATGAAATGGAGCTATAAATTATGGACATTACATACAAGTTATATAAAGATCTTACTTAAGTTATTAAATTCAAAATTCAAAATAATTTTATTCATATAGGTATCAGACCACTGATACACATTATATATGTATACGCACGTCATTTTTTGGCTTTTCCGAAAGGTGCTTTGTTTTGGAGGAGAAGAAACGCCTAAAGAAACTCCTCAGCACATCTTTTAAAAATAAAAATACATAGTATTATATTATTACAAAAAAAATATCACTAACTTGAAGGGAACTGGTGGCAGAGCTGGTCATTTCCATGCGTCGTTGTCATTTAAGTACGCATCTGCAGTATAGTTATACCTTTGCCTAAGAGTATTAATATTGTATTTCAACGAACTGTTAATACTAAAAATGCCATAAAATGTTTTTGGAAATCATTTACTATAAATCTTTTAAGGTCAGTTGGAGCGCGACTGCGCGAAGTAACAAAGAGACCAGTAACGGATAGTCTTTTATAGCAGATACGTATACAAGTATGCAGTGTTAAATAAACGACGTTACTTATACAGCGCAGGTCACATACACATGTGGTGCACTGAATCCTGTTCTTGTAATAAGATCATGGATTAAAAGTATTTTACTATATAACAAATACAGTTTTTGTATGTTATATTATCTAAATATTTTATTAAATTTACTTCCTACTTCATGTTTAAAAGCAAATACATACATAATTTAACAGAAATATGAACCACCGAATATTACAATTTTTTGCAGTTGTTGTATGGAAATTGCGCTCTTTTGTCAGCTTGAGTCAATCGTAAACGATGGACACGGAATCTAATCTCGCCCACATGCCCCGCGCGTCGGGACTCGGGAGGAAGATGAGTGACCGTTTTGGGTAAATTTTCATTGGCGTTCTGAGTGTTCCGACTCTGTGGTTCCGAACTTTGTAAGTTTTTATGTTTTAGATTTCAAATTAGAATTATATTTCTGTAACCATCAGCATTGTCGGAAGACATCGATTTATTATCCACTTAGGGTATCTCCACGACACTTAATTTGCGTCAGGATACTTCTGTGACGATTCTCTGACCTCATCTTGATTCTCGAGGTAGTAGCTCATTTTTTATCGAATTCATAAAGGTATGTTAAAAGTATCAATCTATGGTTACGATCATTTTATCCTCATTCATTTACCACCTGTGTTGTACCCTGTTGATTTGAAGAAAATCTCAGTGTATTCCTCCAAGGAGGCGTCAGTTTCCAACCGGGTCAGTAGCTCGTGCAGGAAGGCATCAATTTCCACCTGTTTACTTGATGGCACCCATCATCGAATTAAACGACGACACGAATACCCATTGTTACGTGTCACACGGCCATCTCATAATGTTTGCCTAAGGCCAGAAAAATATGGGATGATATGATCATCCAGAAATCATAATCTTCAAACTATTGTTAATGTTTTTTTTTTCATTTTGCAGATACTGAAAACTTTAAATTAAGCGAGATAAATTATGCGTTTCAAATTCGATCTTCTAATGATTTCAATATTATATATCAAAATCTGTTGTGTAGCTAATTTTTATCCGACTGCGCGTTATGGAGGGTTATGTTTTTCGAGTGTATATTATGTATATTTCTTTGGCACGCTCTGTAGCATAAATGGCTTGATCGATTTAAGCTTGAAAGCTGCCATTAGATTCGACTTAATTGTGAGAGTGACACTGGGTATATCAAAATAGAAAAAAAAATTGCCGATTTTTGGCGCAGTATTGTCTTCCAAAATTTTTTTTTCTCAATACGTATCGAATGTGGTATAGTTAAATAGGTATTCAAAAATGATTTTTAGGTTCCTTTTATTATTTTTCCTTTTTAGTAACAGTTTAGGATAAATAACGATTTAAAGTTGTTTAAACAACCATTCTCGCTAATTTATTACAATAATGAAACGACAACATTACGAATTTTTTCGTCTATTAGAAGTCAACGAATCCTAAGTAAAAATTGTAAAACAAAAAAAGAAATATTAAAAAAAAAAACAAAAAACCTGACTGCTTAAAAAAAGTGAAAAGAAAAAATAAGCCCATTAGTTTAGAATGTTTAAAAGTAATACTGAACAACTAAACCGCAGAAGGATATAACGCCCAGAAACGCATTCATATTACCATTGATTGTAATAAAACTTATACACATTTCATTATTAGCTAGAGGTATCAAAATGTTGCCATAGGAAAACTGGATGCAAAGAATATTTTCTGTAGTCAATTACAAGAAGTTAATGTCTGTAGAATCGAGTGTGGCATCCTACGGTATCCATCAGACTTCAAATCCTAGCATGCACTTGAGAAAAAATATATCTAAAGAAATGTTTGCTAACATCGGATATAGAGAAGTTGTTAATAATGAAGAAATAACCAGTCAATGAACTTACAACTACGGAAGTGAAGAAAAATAATATAATGCTACTATCATTCGTAATCTACGGCACCCAATCTACGGCATTCAATTGAATAAGTTGCAGATAGAAAGGGAGGAGGGAAATGTGAAGTTTTTATTGCTACCAATTCCAACAAAGAGGCGGCCTTCCTACGCAGTGCGTCGCCCTGGGTTTCTCTGGGTCGATCCTAATCACTTGCTTCCTATGTAACCGCACCTTGCTACTACTTCTGTTATAACTACATTTTACATACAGACACTTAATGAAATCACCACAACATCTTTATATTAGGTTTTATTATTATCCGCTTCTTACATTCCTCTGAGATTGCATTATGTGAGCGATGCAAAATACAGACTAGAAATAGACGACATTTTTGCTACCTACGACCACAACCGTTAGGTTCATTATCATTTTTATACGCCAAATATTCAGATTTTATTATAATTCCATGTTTAACTTTAAGAATATTATAAATGGTAGTTTTTATACTGAACTTTATAATTCCTAATCGAGCGTAAAAAGTAAAAGTAGGTATAACTACTTATTTAAAACGAACCATGTCTGACTACCATAGAAGTTATAGAGTGAAGATCAGATTTTATATATCAAAGAACCGGGAGATAGCGTATATTGGTTCCGAGAATAAACTCAGGTAAAAATTGGCACGAGTCAATAAGTTCAGCCCAGCCGTAACTTGATTTTGCACTTTATTCTATCAAAGCAATCTGATTTAAGGCGGTTCGTTTAATAAACGATATACCTAATTAACCTACAAACAGGATCGCTGCTAAATTGTATTGGGTGTCTGACGCACCCAACCTTCGGGTCTCTGATAACCGGAGTTTGGATCGTGCAGCGTGCTATTAAAAGTTGCAAAAATGCCCGGTATTGTGATGCGGTGAATTACAATACGTTATTATTGGCATGCCAGTATTTATATGCGATATGTACAGTAAAGACATGCGACATTCCATCAGTACGTCGACAGGGGAAGTCACGCTTCAAGTAGCATCATTTACGAGATATCAGCATAACAGAACATGTATCTTAACTTTGTACATGCTACTATTTAAATAATGTGACAAGGGTAAAGTCGTTTTTAGTGTTAGCTGAACTGATAACATGGAAAGTATCGCCTAAACATCAGAGTTTGAAAGATTATTTTTACTTCTGTGGTTTAGAGGTAGAAGAAATGTAAAAAGCTAGATATGTTATAAATACATACATTTAATTAGGAAAATATATAAATAAAATTTAAAATAGTGTCAATTCCAAGTAAATATTTCACCACTTTTCAAATTTTAAGCGCTGTGCGGTCCCTAGCATCGATAAAACCGCTTATTCAGAGCAACAAATTGTAGATGGCGACAGCTCTTTATGTCATCATGGTATTCTCGTTAAAGTCGCCTCTATCTTACTCAGTCACGGCTATTTTCCAATTACCAACGCACAGTCCCTTCCATTAGAGCTCTGCGCGTACTCACACCAGCAATTAAACATTTATTACCACTTAAATTGGCCCCGTTGATTTTGTATCAATTACTACTTTGAAATTGTCACTAGATGTGTCTGTACTTTAAGATATTTGTTAATGAAAAGGATACATTCAGTTCAATTTACAAAGTAAGTAGATAAGAATAGAAAAAAATTGTGTGTGAACGCAATAGATTATAGTTCCTAAATCTTAATATAAACGTAAATAAAATATAGAGGAGGTATAATATAAATAAGTTAAGGAATACCGATAGGAATAGGATGGTTCATTCCCACTAGTTCTACTCGTTAGTTCTATCGTAGAAACGGGATGTTCAAATTGTGATTTCTTTGACATTAGCTTACTCGATGGAAACATTAGTTAGTTCAAAATTTTCAAGAAAAATATTAAAATTAGCGGTATCCATGAAAAAAGTTTAAATTAGATACAGGTTCACGTGATAATATATTATATGATTCATGGTGACTTTGATACTACGAGTATAATGCAAGGGATCCAATTCTATAATTACATATTGATACGGAGACGCGTTTGCCCGACAGAAGCGGATACGCAGTTAATTGGCTACTACCCGTATGGGTTCAATTCACTAATTGAATGTAGTACGCAATCTCTGTTATTTTTGACTATGGCGTTTGTCTATATTACTAGCCTGTGTATGCCGACGCCCGCATTTTCGTTAGCATGTATAGAATCGAATATCTATGTTCTTATATTTGTCATGCTATCTACTGGTGATTAAATTCATCTTTGTGTAAATGAAGTACCTACCTATTCCAATACGATATGAAATAATCTAAAATTTTAACAAAAAAAAAACCGACTTTAAATGAAGTTAGGTACATCCTTTCCAATAAGAATAAAAAAAGAATCATCGAAATCCGTTGGCGTGATATTGAGTTATTCGTCCATTTGTCGCGCACATACCTTATGCAAAAATACTTATATGATTTTCTCATGGATGCCATTATCAGATCTCGCTCAAATTTATGTGGGACTACATGACAAGCATCAGCTTTCGACTAAAAAAAGAATCTTCAAAATCGGTTCACCCAGTCGAAAGTTCTGAGGTAACAAATATAAAAAAAAATACAGTCGGAACCTCCTCCTTTTTTTGAAGTCGGTAAAAAAGGCGAAATATTGGTATTATAAAATACAAATTGTGAGTACCCATTGCATTGCATTTAAAATGTTCAGTGTCAGCTATGATATAGGTACCTAAGTTTAATGTAATATGGTAGGTACCAACTCGTATGAGATTGGTTAAAAAGAACTTTTAAAACTGTTAAAATTACGCATATATACATCATAATTCATAATCCTAAGATTCAATGTAAAGGATCTTAATTAATTCAGCATTTAAATGTTGATTAGAATCAACAAATGCTTAAACCTGATATTTTTTCTGTTCGACCTTGCAGTATTAAAAGTAAAACTCACTCGGAGACTCAGTTAGAAGTTAGAACCCGGAATTCAATCGACAAAGAAAATAAAAATTCAATGTTTTTGACCTGCAGACTCCGTGGAGTTGAAACAAAGCGTCAACTTGACACCAGTGGTAAAAACTGATATCTAAACTGGAGATATAAGACTTGGGAATATGGAACCTGCAACTAATGAGTAAGGCTAAACTTAAACAGTCGATTTAACAACTATAAGATTGAGTATGAGAACATTGAGTGCGTTAATAGTACGAAATTTAATGATGAATGAAACTTTCAGTTAATGAGGAGGAATCATAAGATTCAAGTGATTGCTGTTAAATGAATCAGTTACCTATTTTTATTTTGAATAAGCAAGCAATTGAGACAACAATCTCTCCAGTTTTTCCGATTGAATGCCAATAGAAAAGCCGTTTATCTGCAAATTTAAATCTAAATTATCTATCCGTAACAAATTTACCGTAAAGCTTTTTATCATTCATGCCAATGAACTAATATAATTATGTATTATCTTATCATATCCCCATAAACATTATAAACAATAAACTTATCAATTAATTTGTAGTTATTATTAACTATGGCTCAGCCACTCTGAGTATAATTCTAGTATTTTCACACAGAAAGAAATTCAAACAGCTATAATATTCGTATGTAATCATCCCTTAGAACACGCACGATAATGGTGTTGCATTGACGGGAGCGAGCGAAGTGCCCTGTGGCGAGCCGAGACGAACCTTCGTTACATGCGCAAGCGCAGGTTTCTAAGAAACAGCGGCCCGCTCAGACAGCTCGACGCCAGATTACAATGGCGTCCAGTTTTTTGTGCCCGTAAGCCAACCATCAGGCGATAGAAAAAAAATGCTCCATACATAATAGCTTTGTTGGGATAGTTCGCCGCACCTTTGATGTTTTATACTTAGTTTAGTTTAGGTACCTGCGTCCTATAAACATAATAAAATGGGCGAAAGAGTTACAGGTCGCAAGAGAAGACACGGATTATTTATGTCATAATTTGTAGATTTCTTCTTATGCAGGGTTATGCGGTAAATATGCAAAAGTCGATAGCCGTAAGTTGTTAATGTGTTAGTATTAATAACTAATAAAAAATCTCGTTTTTTTCATTACATCTATGGTATTAACCTAACAATCGTCATACCATACTGTATATTTTTCATCCTGATTGGGTACGTACATAGGTATATCTTTAACTGAATTCAGGTATGTCACTGATTTTTATGTCATAGGTTTTGTTGTATAGTCGGTCTATATAGTTAGGTATAATATCACCTACTTGCTTCGGTGAAGAAAAATGCCGTGTACAAATCAGTATTTGCTAGTTCTTATAATATTCTTAAAAGTATAGGAAGTAGTGCTACATCTCACGTGCATAGGACAGTCGATAACATTGTTCTTTTAAACATTTTATAAAAAAAATACATATGGAATGGAACTTGCTTTTGCTATTTGTAAAAGATTTATAAGATTCCTGTTTTTTAATTGAGAGCACCGCTGTTGCTAAAATATGTATTATAAAAAATCAGATGACACACATCCTACAATATAATAGCTTCTTATTGTAATCCGTTTTACTAAATTACCAAGTTTAAAATAGGTTGATATCTTTGCCGTGTCCTTTGAAATTTCTTGTTTTTCATCACTCTTTGAAACGGACGGTCTGTTCACATTTAGTTTAAAAAGACATTTGCTTTTAAGTCAAACAAATGAAGCCATTTCGATACACAATTAAAAATTTATAGCGGCTTAAGCTGCAAGCTCGTTCGTTACCGGTTTTTATATTGACTAACTCCGTACATCTCAGCCGTTTGGACCGGTTGGTAGAGACAGACACCCCGCCTCTCCTTTACAGGACATCGCACACACACTTGCATCAAAATTATATGACGATACAATTCTCAGCACACTTCCACTCGCACAGTTTAGTCGCAAGTACTCTCGTTTCTCGTATAGACTGCTAACACCGGATTTACCCATTTGTCGTACATAACATGACACATCTTATTTTATTTAAGTCACGTATCAACCGGGTTACCGATTTTTTTAAACTTTAGAAAAAATGTTGGTATACGATATTATTGCGGGCTTTTGATATGAGAAAATATCCACTAGTAGATGGACACTCAAGATCAGAGTCTCCTACTTAGAAAGATTTAGTTGAAGCTGATCGCAGATTTTGCTACTACTCTTACTAGATAGAATAGAACATCACTGCTAAAAATTTAAAAAATCACACTTCAAAAAATACGTAAGAGATAATCTGCTATTAGGTAAGTTTCTATTAAAATCAAAGGTGTAAGTACCTATATGTAATAGCTTTCCAGATATACCTTACTCGTTACCTACAGGAAACTTTATTCTTCCCATAGTCTTAGTCACCAGTCCTAAATAAAATACAGCAACAAATCTGCATTCAATCTTAAACCGGAACTTTATCACATATTTTTGAGCTCACTCATGTCATATTTTATAACAATCGAATTTCTAGGACTTAGGTCTCACGATAGTTATACAGTGATTAATACCTACGTGTTCTCCGGAAAAAGGCGAATGATACCAATCTTCAATAAAAGTTCAAAATATAATACAAACCTACTTAGTTTTACCTTCGGTTGTATCTACTGAACTCTTAAGTACATTTTAAGATATACATAAGGTCTTGGTTAGCGGGAGTCTTCCAACGTTGGATATCCATGAGAATGACGGTGTTCTATAGATTTAATATCATTTATGTAACACAATCTATTACCTACTCTCCCTCACAATATTGGGGTTTTAAGTTTTTAACAGACTAATGATTTGACATTTTGTTATTTAAGTACTTACATGTATTTACCTCATAAACGCTACTAGTAGCAATCGGGCCAATTTAGAATATTAATAGCATATCAAATTGACTTATCTATCCAGGTTGGCGTTAACATTATCATTTAATTAGTACGTTATTTGTCTCGTGAATATTCAACGGGACAACCGTGCAACTAGTAAGTAATCATGCATTGTACCTAATGATAAATTAACACGAAATATTGCGGTACTTAATATGTCATACGATGATCGACATTATTATGTAATATTGTTTACTCGAGGAATAGATTATTTATTACTATAGTACCTTCTCACAGAGTGACTTGTTGTTTCTATGATATACCTACCTAATTATTTAATTATCTAGTTATGTTGAGTGCTCACCTCGGCAATCTTATTTTTTATGTGAATAGCCGACAGTGGCAGACGAACCATCTTATAAGTAAGGAATCCTTCACCGAAGACTGAATGTTTTACCGAAAGTTGGGTAAACGGGGGTAAACCTTGTTAGGTAACCCGGTATTACCTACTCACGATAAACGCTATGGACTTTTTGAAGTTACGCTCCATTTTAAACTCGCGGATGTAAAGATACATGTGAGGATAAGCGAGGGGAAATAGAAAAATCGCTGCAAGTTCGCCTTCTTCAGCGATATTCAATGTCCAAAAATTGCGTGAGTATTGCACGCACTTCATGTCAGAGTTGGTTTCATCTTTAGCGCGACTCTACTCTTACTCTAGGTCCTAGTCTCTAGGCTCCTACGGGGGGGTCCCGGCTCCATTGGTGTTTAGAAGGAGTAGTTTTTCATTTTTCACATTATATGGATGTGTTTAATAATTTAAAAAATAGATTGAATTCAAATTGAAAAAAGAACATAGGCACCTACGCATTTCTAATTCAACCTGACTTATATTCGTAATGTAGTGATTGTAGTGTACCTAAAGAATTTCCATTTGTGCAACCATTTGACATCAACATTAATTCTTTAGATAGGTAAAAGATAAAGATTTAAAACATGTTTAATAGACTAGATTATAAAATGACTATTTACTTAAAACTAGTTTTTGGACAGGATTTAGTAAACGCTAAATGCTGATTTGGTCTGAAAACTTATGAATGGGTATAATACTTTTATAATAGTTCGTTAAAAAATGAATCTGTACTGATACCATCTTAAGTGGCTGATTTAAAATAGTTCTATGCTACAGGCGGTCTATTATGAACTCTTTAATTCCAGGCAAGTTCCAGTGTAAACGTCAAATTCGTGTTACGAAAGCGGTCACGTGAAACTTTTTAGCCAATCATATGTCGTTTAAAGCCTGAGAAATGAATTGGCTGGAACGTGAATGGTTTTATAAAAGTTCATAATGGGCCCGCTGGTCTGAGATGCATTAGCATATTTTTGTACACGCGAATCCTTATTGTGACTGCAGACGCGATGACTTTTAAGATAAAATTGTTTTTTGCAGGTAAATCACACACAAGGCGTCGTTCTTCGGTGCGGGGTCAACGGAACAAAAGAAGTGAGCTCCCAAAATCTACCTAGTTTCCTGTCACGTGTATTGTGCTATGCAGTTATATAACTGGTCTTTTGTGATCTGTTTCAATAGATATTAACAAACGATGAGAGATACAGTTGTTAAAACCAAAACTCGTGTAACCCACTTAACCGTTTATAGTTTTGCGTTTGGATTGCACCACGGTGTATTTATAGTTTATAAAGTGGTTTCACTATGTTAAATGTATATAAAGCTGCTGATGATCGAGAAAAGTAATCATTGGCATTATGTTTGAGATTGACTCTATGCATCAATAAATGGTTATTTTATTAGGCGATACACTAGGATTCCTTGTGTAGCGTTAGATATACATGTCAATTGTCACTCTAAAGGACCGAACACGATCATTGAACAAAAAAAACAGTTCACAAGTCCCAATGCTTTGTGGCATCGGTCACAAATCTACAACGCAAAATTCGTTTTGTGGCTTTTGTGAAAAAGAACACTCAATGAGCGTTTTCATCTCAGTCGAACATCGGGAAACCCGGGAAACTAGGGTCCAGGTTGTTTAAAAATAAAATAAGACATGTACCTATTATCCTTCTTCACAGGTTGTACGAGGGTAGATCGTGCCCAGTTCAACGGAAATCTTATAAAGATATTCAGTGGAGAATACGATCGGGCGCGGGTGGACCCCGGTGGGACCCCTGTGGAACCGAGAGCGGTAGCCGACTGGAAGTTCAGGGAACTAGATCGGGACAGAAGTGGCTCCCTACAGAAATCTGAGTATCGAGGATTGAGACGGCTTATTAAAAAGGTATTTCTAATTATTTTCTAATATTTTGACCGGATATTCCCTATAAGTCCTATTAGGATGCCATAAACATACAAACTTAGACTTAGCTCATTATAATGTTAGCTAAGTTATGATATTTATTAGAATGATTGTAATAAAAAATGTTGTTTTACACCTTACATTACAGATGAGTATCTACAGACTTTATACTGTTACGTTTATTTTTAACATTATCAAAGCAATGGTTTATTATTGGTTATAAATATTGATATAGAATGTCAATAATCCGGTCTGACCAGCGATATTGATAGGTTCTACACATAATTATCATGAATACATTTTCAAAATGATTGAAAAATGTAAATAAATAACAAAACACGGATATACGCTAAGAATATCAAATTACATTGAATACCTACTTTAGATATTAAAATTAATAAATATATGTCTGACTATCGGGTTTGTTTATCACATAAAGATCTTATTGTCCCTACCTATTATATATACCTACGACATATATAGGTACATATACCTATTAGGTTACTAGTCACTACAATAGGTCACTAATGAAATTGTAATATCACGGCTTTGACAATATACCTGCGACATGACCAAGGGTGGTGGTTACATATTATATGGCTATTGATATCTAACTAATTTCACCCGTGGATTCGATAGATATGCCAATTTTGGTTCAATATAAATTCTATAATAATGTCATAAAATTTTACACTTTCGTCCCTATTTTAATCTCTAGGTACAGGCAAGTGTCTGACATAATATCTTCTGAAATTCACAGTTTTTTGGTTAAGTATAAAATTTAATTAAATAAAATTTTGTTTATTTATTTATTTAAGTATTTAAAACTTTATTATACCTTTAAAAATGGTAAACATCGAAGTATATACATGTAGGTATAGAATATATTATCTACAGAATAGAAAAACTGCTACTTGTTTACTGCACATGTTGATATATATCATTATTTCGCGTTGGCATTTAGATTTACTTTTGATAAACCGTCAAGCAAAATGAAGCCTAGCTTCTGCCTAGGATGTTTTATAGCTAATCGCGCACAAGTGTATTGGTACCTACCTAGGTACGAGCTTCTGGCAAATCAGGGCAAATCAGATTTTTCAGAAGTTAACGCATAATTAAATTACTTAATAAGAACTTTTATAGACATTATAGGGTTCATACTGGTACGTAATCTATTCTTGGCTCACAGTAATGTAGTGTCTAAGACTAGGGGTTGGGACTTAATAATAAAGATGTTTCCACCTTAGTTCAGCGATCGTTTTCAGTCCAAAATACTATCTTCAACTATTTTAAAAAATATATTAGCGTAGGTGCACGTCTTACTAGTCTTTTCGCTCTCAAGTCTGAACCGTCGGAAGACCAGAACAGAGAAGAATCAAAGCTCCAAGTTCAATTCCTTCCTTCCCTATCACTTCGGTTACCTCTCACACTGTAATCCACGTTCCCTTCTATGCACTCTACATCCTCAAAAGCAAAGCAAAAGCAAAAGCAACAACCCATAATTGTCCCACTGCTGGGCTCGGGGTCTCCTCTCACAATGTGAGGGGTACAGGCCATAGTCTACCACGCTGGCCAAGTGCGGATTGGTAGACTTCACACACCTTTGAGAACATTATGGAGAACTCTCCGGTGTGCAGGTTTCCTCACGATGTTTTCCTTCACCGAAGCAAGTGATAATTAACTTGTAATACGCACATAATATTTGAAAATTAGAGGTGCGTGCCAGGATTTGAACCCGGGCCCCCGCGTTCGGGAGACCAACGTTCTAACCACTAGGCTATCACTGCCTCAATCCTGGCACTAATCAGCAAGCGCGGGGCCTTACATGCTCGTCTACTATAGGTTCTTAAGTATAAAGTGGTAAAAAAACCTAAAATAAAATTCCATACTCAATACTTTTATTTGCTATCTATAGGTTACATCTACGATCAGGCAAAAATGAGTGGGTTTAAATATGCAGCCCGCGGGGCACCCTTTCGCACGGAGCCCACTATCGCGCAGGGCCCCTTTCGCGCGGGGCCCCCTTTCGCGCGGGGCCCGTAGCAATTGCTACTCTTGCTACGTGGTTAATCCAGCACTGGCACTAATAAAAGATGGTGTTACTATCGATAACAGGTGGTAAAGCCCAAACGATGTGCGCGCGCGTGGGCGCGTGGCTGCGACGGCGACGGTGACGGAGAGATAGCGCGCGCCGAATGGGCCGGCTGCTTGCTCGCCACGCCTGAACCGCCGGCACCGGACTGTGAGTACCTTGATAAGCATTAACATAACGCCAGTATTTTTAGCCTGTCCAAAGTGTGTATAAAGGCACAAACATATTATTATATTCGGCTCCCCACATTCGACTCGGTAGTTTTGTTGAACAACATCTCCGTCCCGAACCAATCAATACATACAGTCTGTTCTATCGGGACTCTTTTTGGCGTACCATCGCGTCGCCGAATCGACATTGTTAGGCCTGTTCAGCAGTTTGTAACAGTGGTCATCTAAAGACAATATCAACGCAAAATTATCTTGGACTTTTTGGAGAAAATGAAAAGCATCGTCTTTGCGTAGACTCCTTTTTTAATTCCGCAAAGCAAAGTGACATTTACAGTATTGCTAGTTTTTTACAAGTTTACTTTCAGACGTGGCAAGAGCATTGATGAAGGTTGTGTAAAATTAACACTATCTGAAAATGAGTCAAAAGTCAAAACTAATTAAAGAAAAAGTTGTCATGACTCAAAATCAAATGGCAAAGGTCTGAAACAAAACTAATTGGCAACTGATAACTGCAATTAGGCAACATAATAATTTTCTATTATTTTAAAGAACATTTTGGCGCCTAAAACCGACTTCAAACAAAGAAATCTTGCTTGAAGGTGGACGAAAGTCTACGCTCATATTTGTTTGCTTTATTGATTATTGATCGTAGCTATGCAATTTCTTATTCTGCAGTGTATTTTGTAACCAACTTCGAATGAATGAGTGTGATGTGACGGTGTGCACAAATCATTTCTTCACTGCCACCTTCTCACGGAAGTGTACTAACAACTAACTCAATGTCGTCCAGTTCGTTGTACAACAAAATGCACAACATCGGTTTGTACAGTCAACTTACCATTAATTCACTCACCTGCACTGTGTCCAATTCATGATCCTTTGCATTATTTTCACAAACTGAGGAATGAACATTGAACATTTTTTAACTATTACTTACATGCGCTACATGAGAAGAAGCTTACTCATAATAAGGATAAGATCGCGCTCGAGTTTTATCGTAACGTTGACCTATCAGGTTCCCAGTCATATTATAGTGTTATTATGAAAATCAATTTCCCTATCACGTTTTAGATTTTTAAACAAAATCTTTCGATAGCATTTTATTTCCATACGATACTATTTGAAACGATATTTTTTCTATTCAACACATTGAATGTGTGCATAAATAAATGAAATAAAAATACGTAATACGTATATATTATGATGTAGCTTAATTTGAGTCGAATAGAAAACATCGATTCGAGAACGTTTGCGGGTACTTGGTTGGTATAAGTAGGTATTTTTAATATAGTTTTAAAGTTTAATTTATAGTAACTTATTTAACATAAAACGGCGAACGACATCTACTCTGCAAACATTACAGAAAAACTGCCTAGAACCAAGACAAACATTAAGAAAAATAGGATGAAGTCGAACTGCAAATCAATTAAAAAACGTAAACGTATGTGCAAACATAATAATAATATATAGTCTCTCTCCGCTTCTTCATGTCGTTGAACGCAGACGACGACAGTGGTCCGGAACCCGAGCCCGACTACAACGAGGAGGAACCCCCGCCGGACCCCAGCGCAGGTGACACACCCTGTGTGCATGCTTGCCTGCCTACAAACTTCTTGTTACTAAGCGCATTTTCATTGATCGTTAGGGCTCGCATGCGTTTGCGGAAATCTTTTTCGCATACTCGTACGAGTTACCTATTCATTAGTCGATGAGGCCCGCACCAAATTGCTCCTTCTGCGAGAGAATTTTGTTGCGTATGACCAACGACAGATGAATTTTATCAGTCGTTACGGCATGCGGTGTAAAATTAAGTTAACGACCACTGAAAATCTGCTATAATACTCTGATTCCACCAGAGATGTGCAAGGTATCTAATGTAGAAAAATATAGTTGATACTCGCCCATGTCCGGTGTAATTTCAGCGTAAATGAGTTATTATTCTGTCACGTCTGCTAGTTCGATCGATATGGCAACAAAATCCCTCGGTAACATGCTTAGACGAAGCCTAGGATTTGGTATTTTTAGGTTAGGTTAGGTTATATTGTCAATCGAACTGGCAGTTTTACGGACGAAACAAGAAGATTGTAATTTTTGCATCTGGTCGAGAACTGCATGTTTTTTCTTCAGTGTAGTTAGGTAAATGTAAAAAGATTAGATGAGCGGATAGTAAATCGGTGTGCATGCAATGTTATCGAAGATAATTAAGCTAAGTTTAATTAATGTTATTTATCTTATTAACTTCTGATTAAATTAAAACTTAAGGCTTAATTGATTTGTATTGTATAGTAAAGCACGTACCTAAAGTAGCATGCAAGTTGATTGTAAGGGGCTATACTCACGACGTTTTTTATGGAACTGCACGGGTTGCACGCATTTTTGTACTAGTATTACCTAATTCGCTAACCGTCAGTTTAACGCGCATCATCAGGTCATTTATAATACGCCGTGTGTATAGTCCTTAAAGTACATATAATTATTTTGTATGAACTACAAACAGCTTCATTTAACGGTACCTACTAGCCTATAGCCTAATATTATGATCTATATTATTTATATTGATATCTTGTATTCCTGTATACATACGTATGTATATAAAATTTCCAGAAAAGCATGCAGTGTAATAGCATGCTTTATTAGCTGATAAGTAAGTAGACTAAACTAACAATTCTTTGCCATGACAGTGTTCTATTTCTTACTGAACTTTCCAAATTGTAGATAATAGACATTAGACATTAAGATTATACGAAATGAATAGCGTTAGTCTTTGAATAAGGATATTAAATACAAAAAATTATAACGTAATAGGACTCAATAGGATAAAAATACACGTCATTACAGCAATAAATAGAGCGTCGATATCGTAGTACAGATTCTCATGTGGTGATGGTTCACGTTTTACGATATTCAAGCACTTAGCCATCTTATTTATGAAATAAAACACGCATGCTATGCTTGACTCATGCGACAGTTATAACATCTTATTAATTGGTAAACTGGTACTAGATATAAATTATGCTGGCTTTGTCTATTGTATTGTTCCATGGTATGGCCCATTATTCACTTTAGCGGCGCGACGCACAATACAATATAGCAGCGATTACATGTTATAAATCTAACAATTACATCTAACACTTACTTATATGATAGCGTTTGTTCCTGATGGTCTTTACCGCATGCGACGCAACGGCGCCGGATTGCAAAGTGATTGACGACTAACAGATAACGCACCTCGGGTTTGAATTGTGTTCATTGTAGACTGACCTTTTTGTATACAGTAGCAGTTTATAAGTACATAGGTAACTTACAGTGATCATGATTATGTTTTACTTCACAATGTATTAATACTGTGTGTTCTTCTACAGTTATTGACAGTTAAATTTCCGCTGCTTATGCTACTCATAAAGCTTTGACTGAATTATTGTAAACCTGCTTGCGGCGAGAACTGAAACTGACATTGAAATTTAAATTGATAGATCTACCATTAAGTTACGCGTTGCGAAACAATAGATACCTATTAGTTAAAGAGAATAATGGAGATATGTTTATTGGTAGTGCTGCCAGGAATCATGCGGAACTCCTTCGCTCCAGACGGATCTGTGACCAGAGAAGATGAGGCCAACGACTGTCTGACTGACCGCCAAGCAGTATTGGATGAGCAGGTATACAAGATGTTATCTCTTATCAAATATTAAGTATTATTACTTATGAACACCTAACACAGTATGTGAATGATGATAAAAGTCGTCTATTTCTCTTACCAAAGGTAATTAAATTTGATTATTAATGTTACTAGCCGACATGCAATTAGATGTCCTTTTTGGTAAATATAATTATGTAAAGGTCACCGCCAATTATGCATAGATGCTATAACAATGGTAACAACACACCAAAGCTATGCCGGCTAAGAATTTTGTGATCAATTACTTCTACATGAGAGTGCTAAAGCTGCAAGCTTCCATTTCGAAGATTTTGTCTGGATAGAACCAATTGGTGAAATCTGTAATTTGCTTAGCGAGTATTGAATACTTTAAATACGATAACTGCTCACGATCAAACAAATGAATGAACATATTTGTAATGTGCAAAGCATTTTATTTTAATATCCAATATCAAAGGTACAACGGCTTGGCCTAAGTGCGTGCGTTTTAAACTTAGCGAAGCTCAGCGAACTATTTTTTTAATCTATGTACCTAATACTTATTTATGCAAGTATAAAATGGTATATTTGTGTTACTTCTGCTTGATCAATTACCTGAATTTAAGGCTTGGTTTGTCATTCTCGCGCCGCTTTGTTATAATTAAGGAATCAAATCTCTTACTTCAATTAAAGAAAAAACACGATAAAGTTGCATATTTAAATCCGAGCCTAGCAGCAGTTCAAATGTTATCCCGATTTTATATTGTTTGGGTACTTAAACTTAAATCAGTAGATACGTAAATAAAATTACAGTACTTAAGAAATTAAAAGCAAGTAGGCAATTAAATATAAGTACAATCAACAAATCTACTAAGATGCAAAGTTTTGTCCGGGGTAGCCTACTATAGGAAGAAGTAAATAATTGTGATATTTATTATCAGTCATGAGTAATACAGTGACCTGATAGAGGCAAGACGGGAGAACACATTCGATTACGCAATTTTATTACTCTATAGATATTTAATGCTACCCAACAACATCGGCTACAGGAGCGGTGTGTAATTGATTATAATCAATGTTGCAAACCATGTTGGACGGATTTTATTGACATAAAAATAGGTACCTAACCTACTTATAATACAACTAGCATTTCCTTAAAGATACATCTACCTACATCCTTAAAGATAACTAGAGTCTGTCTAATGAAAGCTGTGTTAAAGAGCGGGAAATTAAAAATGTAGAGCTGTTAACACTGAGCTTAGTTGGAAAAAACGATCTTGATACTATTTCTTTTACATAATATTATTATGTTCTATATTTTTTACATATTATTGAATTTAGTAGAAACAAAGTCTAACTGGATACATAACTTCGTAGAGGTACCTGAAGACGGATGACGTCACAACGGTATGACCATTTTTATGGTGTCTAAGTTATCTATAGTCCAAGGATCTATCATTCGATTGTGTTGAATATTTTTGTAAGTATTGTGCTCTTAAAATAAAAAAATGTACCGTAATAAATAATATTGTTTCATTTCATTATCACCTTATACAAAAATCATCATATAAAAGGAAGAAATGATAATAAAATGTGTTAATTCAATATTATATTATAATTTTTTACCCACCAAAAATTATAATAGAAAACATTTTGAATAACCATATCAAAACAGGACATCATTTTTCTAAGGCACTGTTGTAGTTTTCTGAGTATAGTGTGTAGGGTAGTTTTCTAAGGTACCCTACAATTATGAAGGACAACCTCAATCCGGTCTGTGATTGGTCGAATAGTCATTCCGTTGACGTCATCCGTCTTCAAGTACCTCTATGAAGTTATATATTCAGTTAGAGTATAATAATATAGTACCAATGGTCATACTGTATCAATTTACTATTTTTAATGTTGCCAGCTTTCCAAAGTGCCACTATCCACTTTCACAGGGTAACGGAGGTCCATGTCTGCTATTATTAAAATAAAGATACATTTATTATTCACATAATTTTATGACAATTATATTTTGGGTATATAATTTAAATAAAAATAATGAACACTGAGTTATCTCCGAGTGTAAAGATTATTAAATTAAAAAAAAATAGAAATGACTGTACCTAGGTTACGGATATGATTTGTCCATACCACCTGTATAGAATCCTATAATTGTGTACGTTTAGTTATATCAGTTCAATAATTGCTCACCCATAACTGTTCCACTGCTGGGTTCGGTTCTCGTCTCATAGTTCACGCTCACCAAGTACGGTTGGCAGGATGTGCGATTTATTAAACGGTTTTATTTAGCTTGCCGCTTGTTTGGGCCAAATCTTGCAATCCTAATTAGACTTCCACTAATCCTAAGGAGTTAAATTTTTATATATTTCTTTCGTTTTGATGACAATGCATTTTTACACTACTTCATCAATGTTTTGTCATGACGTTGTCACGTTAAACTACCGTCCGTAAACCGACTTTACAGACAACCATTTTTTTCTTTAATATCTATAAAAAACCGTATAATTCAAACTATTAACTTGTTTATTTATGTATCTGTATTATAATAACAACTAACTTCTTGGTCCAATAGAAAGCGGGTAGTGCGGTGTTATACGTGCCGGAGTGTATGAGCGACGGACGGTACGCGCGTGCTCAGTGCTACCGATCGACAGGGTACTGTTGGTGCGTGCATCAGGACACTGGCAAACCCATCCCTGGCTCCTCCGTGAAGGACAGACGGCCTGACTGTGACGCGGCCCCGCAACATGCTAGTCCCATGAGAGGTAAGCGTGAGATGAGATGTGGATTATGCGTTCTGATCCTTGTATTGTATGTGGACTTGCACTGGATCCCAAGCGGTTTAGATACGTAAAGTAAGGATCATATTGCTGCCGCACGAAAATTTTTCTGTATAATAATAAGACGATGACGAGCGAAAAGATGAAAAAGCTTGAAATGAAATAAATAGTTTCACCTACGAAAGAAAATATTGGATAGGTACATGTCGCAGTAATAATAGTTCAATGCATGTCGCGGTTATTCATAATATTTCACGTCGATATTGCACGTTTGAATAAACACTATCCTAATTTATTATTTATTTATTTATTTAACACTTTATTGTTTGTACACCATACAATAATATACATAAGAGCACAAGAAAAAAAGAATACAAAACAATGGGCGACCTTATCGCTTTGTAGCGATTTCTTCCAGGCAACCCAGCAGTAGCAAGAAAACAGCAAGAATATAAATTGGGTATAGGCGTACCTACATAAGGTATTACAGTGTGAAAAGGTGAAATAGAGAGAAGAAAGAGATAAAAAAAGTATATATATCAAAATGACAAACAAAGCATACTAATAATAATAATAAAAAAAAACAGTGAATGAAGGTTAATGAAAGCCAAGAAAAGGAAAAAAGAAAGGATGATGACAGGTTAGGAAAGAAGGTAATATTCTTTAAGTAGCTTTTTAAATGAAAACACAGTTTCAGCTTTTCTTATCGGTAGGGGTAGTGAATTCCAGAGACGTTTAAATGTGAGAGTGAAAGATTTATGATAGAATGAAGAGGTGTGTGAAGGGACTTGTAAAGTAAGATTGTCTAATCATATCCTAATTTAATTTTTAATTTATTTTTTTGCATCTATCACGTTTTCGTAGGTGCTTGTAATGGAGAAGAAATGGCGAAAGATCCGAAGATCCTTCAATATTACTAGTTGTGCAAAAGCCACACATATTGTTAGTTTAAAAATAAATAATCAGTATTCTCACCACGCAAGATCTTTAGCATCTGTTTTACGTCAATCGTTGTAAATGCTAATCTAAATTAAAACGAAACTAATGCATGATCTTGTCAATGGAAATAGATTTGTATGTACTAAAGAAAAGTTTTTTATTCTACTGCAGGTTGTCCTGAGCCCATGAAAACACATTTCCTGCGAGATTTGATGTCCTTCTTCGTGTCTAAAATGACTTCGTCAACCAACGGAACAGGCCCAGGGTAATATAAATTAAAACTAAAAAAATAAAGTTATAACTTATAATACAATTATTGTATTAAGTATATGCATTTAGTTTTACTAATGTAGTAGTATTGTATCTAGTACACCGCAGTTTATCACAAATATTTATTTCCAAAAAAAAAAGTAAAATATAAAATGAAACAAATTATGAGACATAACTGTATTTATTTATGTACTTTCTTCATACATTGTTTTAAAATACAGTTATTTGGCTAGCCGTAACAAAATATATCCATTTCAACTACTGACCTCCAACATCAACTACTTAAAAAGACACTATGGTTTCAGTTGCTTTATAATAATAACATTTGAATAATATATATTTTTGTAGAGAGATGGTAAAATGGGGTGCTTCGAAGGAGGAGCAGGCGGCTACCTGGACCTACGTGATGTTAGACAACGACAAGAACAAAGCTTTAGAACGACGGGAATGGAAGTCATTCCATCAGCTCATATCTAGTGTGGAATCGTTAAGGAGATGTGGCAGAAAGTTGCCACGATACTGCGACGTTAACCACGATGCCAAAATCAGTATTACTGAATGGATGGCTTGCCTCGATGTGACGCAGGCGTCACTAGCACAGACAAGTAAGGATTCAATACTTAATAATGCATTTATATAACATTTTCGCCGTCCTATACTCGTTTTACAATTTACCAAATAATTCACTAGAACTCACTTATTCGCTCTCATATGCAATGGATCGACATCTAAAACAGTATTAAGAAAACATGCCTTAACAAGAACAGAGATCTATATCTAAATTAATTTGTCTAGATACGTCAACAGACATTCTTCTACAATTGTTTCCAAGAAAAGCTTACATTGTCTAGTATGATAGATATTTATTATCTATAAAGTAAATCCTGGAAACGCCCATAACGTTAACATTGTTCCAGATATAAAAATTAGCTTGCGTAAACTAGTTGACACTAAATTTTCAGACAATGGCATTAAAATTTATTTTAATACAGGATGTTATTATAATTAGCAGCATTCCTAAATATTTTTATTATAAACATTGTTATACAATGAATTTTAAGCTACAGTGCTATGTTTAAGACTTTAAAAGTGGCCTTAATGCCTTATTATAAAAATCATGAGTCTTTATTATGACACGACAAATATTAATTAAAATTTAACATTAATATATAACATATAACATACATATAACATATATTATAATATTTTGCTAAAGAACAACATCTAACACGTCTAATTGATTATCATAATAATAATATAATATAACATTATTTTCAGCTGAAACAATCAGAGTGCCTGCAAATCCTCGGAGAAAGGGGCCAAATCCACTGGAATCCATTCTCAAGGCGGATGATTAATGTTGTATAAAATATATGAATGTACTTCTCGTATCTGCTATGTCAGTCAAAGCTGCTACTTCTTTCCACTACTTAGCAAAAAGGACTATCAAAGAACTATGTGTGTTGGACTCAGTGGCTATAAGAGTATAAGTGATATGTGAATTAACTAGCTCGGTCATTTCAAGAGCATATACACACATTGTGAGGACATAATTGTAGCTTTCCAGAAGCGCAATTTAATATCCGTGATTATTTTTTAACACTATCGCCCCAACCCAGAGTCACTAACGGTTACTTAAATCGCTACTTAGTAAAGAATCAGATACAAATTCTGTACTAAGTAGCAATTTCAGTAACCGTTAGTGACTTTGTTGGGGCGTCAGACTGTAGGCCATCTTTGATTATATTGTATAATAAATTATTGACTATAGGAAAATATAGGTTCACATAGGGGCGACCATGAGAATTGTACCATGTAACTAAAGCTTTCAATGTCTGCAGCTTATTTTATTTTATAATTATGTAGATGGCATTAATGTAACATTAATTTATCCAATAACAATAGTTTATATTAAAATGAACTTAAATTGTAGTAATTAAGTACATTGAACAACAATGAAAGCGTATTATAGGCCGTAATAAGTCTGGAGTTAACAAACGAATCTAGCATAGGCCCTATGCTAATTCGCAGAAATATGCTGGTTGTAACATCACAACTTACTATATAATAAATATACTTTATGCAAATCTCTTGATTTGCTGAACACAAGAGTAGTATTAAAAGTATTTCATTTTTATATAATTATTATACAGAAACGAATGTCAGAATTATGTGATATTTTAAATAAAAAAGTTAATATTTATGCTCTTCTCATTACCATGTGTTGTGTACATATTATATAAACAATATATCCAAAAATGTATACATAAACTGTATAATTATACAGGAAGCGAAAATAAGTTTAACATTGAGAACCTTTATAGACACCAATTTTTAGGTTCTTGACGTCGCTTAAAATGTCAATAGACAAAGACGTATTAATATAACCACAAAGTATACCTACGCCATCTCGATAATAACAACGACTAGTTTAACCGATCATTGTTAATCGGTTAAGTATTAAATTCTAACGCAGCACAGAGTAACCTAAAATTTTCTAGAGAATACCGACTTACATAGAGTTACGCGTTCGTTTTGTCATCGGTATCATTATCTGAGACGCAAAGAACGACTTTTTTGTATTCGTCGACGGTTTCGGTGAGGATTCGTTGGAAGATGCTTTCGAACAGTTGGTTTTTGACGACCGCTTCGTCCGAGTGAAGTGTCGTCCATTCTGGCTCGCATCGCCGCCATTCCGCGAACAGTATGTCATCTATGTGATCAGAGCGCCTGGCTCCAACACCTAGAATACAATTAAATTAATGAAATAAATTAATCATATACACGTTAAAGTATTTTGAATAATACTTATAACCATTATTAATTTATTAATAAAAATTATATACACGTCGAAGAGTTTTGGAGAATACTGATAACTATAATTGATTTGAATTTAAATTTTTCGTATCGTATAAAAATCTTGTGAAAGCTGTTTCAACATCTACTGAACCGATTTTAAGAAACTTTGCATATTAATTGAATTCTCGTGTCAATACATGCCCTCATCTGGACTGGTCCACTTTGAATGATATCCGCCACAGTGACTGGAAGGCTGTATTATTAAGACCAAAACAGCAACAGCAAGCTAAATCAAAGTAACCTATGCCTAAACGAGTGAAGTTTAAACCAACCTGATACAACTGTTGGCGGCACTCCCTGGAGAACTTCAGCAATATGTGAGGTGGTTCGAGCAACAATCTTCTCATTATCATCGGGCGGTTTTTGCGGTACCAAGTTACAAGAGTGCCAAGGTTTGTCACTTCTCTCTGATTGCTCGTTCGTCAAAGTTTCTTCACAGAAGTCTTTGACGAAAATTTCGAATTGATTGCTGGTATCAAACGTGTTTTTACACGATACCGAGATAAATGTGCGTATTTTCTGTTCCGTCGCATCGTCTAGTAGGAACATGCGAGGAAGTTTCGGTGGTCTAGATTCGTTTGGCGGCGTGTAAGGAGGCGGAGGCTTATCTGGTATCTCACGAACGACTAACAATTGGCATTGTTGCTGTTCTAATGCTTTTATCTGGAAGAAATCAAATTTTATTATAAGTAATCGTAATAATATACATGTATAAAAATGCTTGAAAAATTCAGTTCCAATAAAAATTTTCAGTTGAAGAATACAATTCAAAGAATACCTCTCTTTCAATGGCTAATTGTTGTCTACGCAGTTCCTCCGCTTCATAGAGCACTGGAGAAGCTATCGACGACATCGTTAGGCAACTAGAACTGCTCAGATCTGTAAAAACAATGAACAAATTATTTTCCAAGTAAGTAATGCCACTGAAATTGCGTATTGAGTGAAAATAATAAGATAAATTTAATTCTTTAAATTGCAGTTTGACATAAACACATAATTAAATAGTTAACTTATTGAGATTAAGAATAATGAATAGTCTATTACTAAGTTAATGCGCTCACTATTTTGGACTTAATCTCCATTTACCATCGGTGGGGAATGTTGTCAAAAATGTAATTACGTTAAGTCCAAAAAATTATTACTATTTTAGATTCAGGATTTGAAACATATATGTACAATAGATCTCTGCTAAAAGCAAGCCTTTTTTTAGATTTCAATTTTGTTGTCAATCCTTTGCATGTTCAAATGTATTTATTTCTTTAGGCGACAATATGAGCCGACTTTACATAATATTATGTACAATATCCACGTATCGTATAAAAATTAAAAAAGGACTCGCTTTAAGAATAAAAAATGCATAACCGCCTTAATAACAAAATAATAATATATTTTTTCCATGCAATGTATTTAAATATGACATACCTCCCATGAGAACATCTAACACCTTTGACCCCATATTTCTCTGCTCACGTCAATAAATTATAAAAATAAAACAAAAATATAATGGATTTGCCAGGATTTGAATTTATAATTCGTAGTTCCTGTCGCCTTCCTAAACTCCGCGGATATCAACTACTTCTACCTTCTTGATAATTTATATTTGTACTGGTGATCACAGTTAAAATGAAGTTAATAACATTACCCTCATTTATTTACTACATTTTACGTGCTAAGGTAAAAAGTAAATTTTTAACTTATCGTAATAATAGCATCTATAATCCATAGGTCTACCCTACTACGTAGCGCCAGTTAAAATCAGTTATTCGTCGCATCCTCAGATTTCAAGGTTTATCGAATTGTTTTTCATAGGTAGTATCAGTTTAGTCATAGCCTTATCAAATTTTTTTTCATTAGTTAATTAATTAATTAATTAATTCATTATTTATTTATTTGCTATAAATATGGTAAGTACATTTTGAGTTGGCAGTTTTGTTTATTATCTATACTAATATTACAAAGAGGAAAGATTTGATTGTTTGTTTGCATTCAATAGGCTCCGAAACTACCGAACCGATTTGAACAATTCTTTTACTGATGGGAAGCTACACTACCCCCGGGTGACAGGCTATATTATATTTTTTTTTACTATTTTCCCGAAGCGAAGCGATGGCGATTTCCTAGTATCTTATAAGTTGATAGTATAGTTAATAGTTATTAGACTAAAGTCGCATCAACGAGAACCTCCAAATTTATTTTTCAAACCACTGCTCATACCTACCAATGCTCATTGTAATTTAAACCTTGGGAAATAAACCAGAAACCTACCAAGTGAGTATCTAACCATACATACTAAAGTTTTTGACAACATACAATTAATATGGAGAACTTAAGTAACAAGTAATAAATGAGGTTTAGTCTTGGATATTTGACTCTGAACTCTGATAAAATACTGAATATATACGTAATAGGGAACTGCGAACGCAGACCCAACAGAAGCCTCATGACAAATTTCTATTCTATGTAATAAATTAAAATTATCTTACCCGAGCTGGTCGATGTAGATAATGCCGTATGTGAGAGCAAGGCTAGCGTATCGGGTGCGTTGTCTCCCGTAGCCGCCGCGCCAGCCGGCACCGGCAACGGTCCCGCCACACTGGTAGTCACCATCTCACTAGAAACTACCATCACCGGAGTCGAGGGTTCACAAACATATTCTTCAGGCGACACCACTGTATTATCCGACATCCTATCGCTATTCAAGTTTTCACCTTTCTGTGACTCCTGTAACCCCTGATCACCGCGCGACTTCTTGTCATTGTTAACCGACTCTACCAAGTGAATCACTGTATCTCTGACTTCACATACATTAGAATTTGTCGGTCCAGAATCGATGGACTTACTTACAGACTTTTCTTCGTCGACTAAGCCCATGTAGTAATGATCGAACTCCTCGACGAGACTGCGAGCTGTGGACGGCGAGGTCGACCGATCAGCTTCGTAATTCTTAATCTGATCCATGAATCTTTGAATATCGCCACCTTCGTTTATATTGTTCCTATTGTTGTTAGCTGTAAGCACTATGTTCTTCAGCGCTTCTTCATTCACTTCGTACTGCTTACCGCTACTAAATATTTGGGGTAATGATAAATTATGGAAAAGAATGTTCAGGTATCCACCATCGACTATCAAAAAGTTCTCGTCAGCCGTATTCGTTGATTGCTCTACAGTCGAAGTCACTAACGCGCTATCCCCGGTCTGAATGGATTTCTCAGCACAAGATATAGTGTCCACGATAGCTGGGACATCCGGAGACGTAACAGGAGTTTCAGATCTAGGTCTGGATGTTGTACTATCGTCACATCCACTACTTGACAAATCAAAACATTTGATTGGCGCCAAACTTCGATCAGGGACTGCAGTTCTTTTAATCTTTTTCTTGCCAGAAAGGATTTTTTCTACGTCAATGTTATTCTTCAGTTTTAATTCTATATTCTTTTTAGTTTTAATAAGAGCGACTTTTCTCTTCTCTGATAACGTCAGTAGCGCTTTACGCATTCGTTGCATTTCCCCACATTCATGTTGAAGTTTTAACAACGCACCTCGTTGCTTTTTCTTTAAAGTCGATACATCTGTATTAACGTGCTTCTTTTTGTTTTCTAGCCAAAGTATTTGAGATTTTGTAAAATCCTTTAAAGCATCTTCCCGCATTTTAAGCACAAATAAGAGGTTCTTTGCTCGCCGTTGCTCATCGCGAATGAGTAAATTAAGCTGCAAGTTAAAAAATAAGTGATAACATTCAATATATAAATTATCAATTAAATTAACATCAATATACAACAATTAAATATTAAAATAACAATAAAAACATAAATGATGTTTGCCAACTAAAAACTGTTGTTAAGACGTAGAAAATATTGTAAGTGCCACTGGCAAAATGACTACAACCCGTACAAAAGTTTACAAACATAAAATACAATACTTACTAGACAAAGACTCTTTGAAGCCATTGTTTCTGTATCGTCAACATGTATCTCATTGTCGAATGTTGATAAAAGAGATCCATACTCTAACTTCTTTAAATCAAAGCCACTTTTATTAATCCAACTTTCAACCTTAGTATCTGATAGACATTTTTCAGCTAAAGAGCAATGCTCTAAATATTGTAGGGATTCAAAAAAGGAATCAATAAAATTAAGTTCTCTTTGGAACTCTTCGCTAATGTATTCACTTTGCAATAACCCATTATGAGCTTCTATTGTGCTTATTATATCTGATGGTTTGACTAACTTACTATTATCGAAAGTATATGGATTATTGAATTGGTTCATATTATTTGAGTTGGTATATTTTTTGGCTTGGTCACCATTTTGATCAACTTTAACCTCTGAATTCTCATAAAGATCTTTATTGTTCAATTCCTTTTTGAACAGCGATACTACACTCATTGGATACGTTAATGGACTAGTTGACAGATCATTTGGTATACTATCATTTTTACCCACTACATGAAAGTTAATTTTTTGCTTTGTAGTATATGTCAAAGTTGCTCGACTAATAATATAAGAAGTACTCTTACTGTAACGGGAGTCATCAGTCTCATTGTTTATTTTATTTTCCTCAAATGTGGAAATTTGTAAGTTAGGCAAGGATTTTCCACAGAAACTCATGTTGTTTTCTTTGGGTAAATTGCTAGTTTTTTCTTTAATTAATTTTACATTTGGTATATCTAGACTATCAAATGTTTCCTTCAACTCGGTATGTATATTTGTTTTCTCTACACATTTACAAATTGTTTCATATTCTGTATCTATTTCAGTAACTTGGTCTACAGTAGTTGGTAGAGGCTCAGTTCCAACACTCATATCCTTAAATAATAACATGTTTTCGACTTCTGTACTACAATCTACTTTTTTCACATTATCAAAAGCAGCATCCAATATGCTCTCTGATGTTTCAGCTGCCCTTTCACTTTTTTTGAATTTATCATCAAGTGGAACATGTATAACTGTTACTGGCTTATTTATATCTTTAATATCTTTTGTATAAGAAATTTTGCTTTTGTTTTCTTTCTTGAAAACTTTATTTATTCTTTGTTTTTCTATCATTTTCTTGGATGTAAAATTATTACTCCAATCTTTACTAACTTTGTTTTTAATAAAATGTATATCTTTTTCAGTTTCACTTGGTGTACCTAAGTTTTTGCTTACATTAACTTTTGATGTCGTATATACACTTTTAGTACTTCTTGTAACTCCTAGAAGAAAAAAAAAGGAAAAAAATAAACGCAAATCAATAAAACTAGTACATGAACCAAAGGAGATGACAAAACTCGCAATAACTTTTCTAAACGATTTTAGACTTTAGAGCGGGGAAGGGGGTACGAGCGGTGTGAGTGCCAAAAACTTACTATTGAAGTTGTTAATCTAAGTCAACAATAACAATATCTTAATTATATAAATCCGTTCAGCGGTTTGGAAGATATCAGGTAATAAAGAATATTACACACATACATACATACAAGATACGCGCGAAAAACATAATCCTTCTTGGCAGTCGGGTAAAAACAGTGTGATCTATTGATTAATAATAGGCTTAAATAAATGACAATTACGTTATATTTCCAACAGTTAGTTGTGGTGTAACCAAGGCATCTAACTGTACTGCGCATAGAAACACCACGCGGTCGAAAATGCGATGATTAAACTCCCAAATAAAACACTGTCAATCTTGGATGAGATAAATTATCATCCACCTTGTATTCGTCTGCAAGCCTGATCGAGAATATGCATATGCAAACCAACCTGCTTTAAGATTTACTTTACGGAACAAGGGAAACGATCCATTTCTTATCACCGCAACATTTACAACCCGTTATTAAAACAAAAACTTCAAAGTTTATGAGAATGGGAAAAGGAAACAACCCATTTGGCTTGTTTGTGATGCGTCGATGATGGTGATGCATGATGGTGTAATATATAAATATACAAAACGCAAAAGTGATTGACTGATATTTTAACGCACAGGCCAAACCCTTAGGGCTAGAAACTTAAAATTTCGCACTCGTATTCCACTTATGACGTAGGCATTAACTAAGGAAGGATTTTTCAAAATTCAATCCCCAAGGGGGTGAAATAGGGGATAAATATGCTAAGCATAATTTTGAAGCTGCGGGCAACAGCTAGTAATACCATAATATTGTGTGTAAATTATGATTAAAAAACGTGTGTTTAACATAAGATATTTGACCTTGACTGTCTTTAAATAGAACTTGCAATCCTTTTTTGTTTTATTTAAAATATTGTAGTACATTACTACAATATTTTATGCAACATATGACTTTATGTAGACTTTAATACTTTATGTAGACATAGAATGCTTATTGGACATTCAGTCACAAGTATAAATAAGAAATAGGGTTCATCCTAAGGATGAATAAAAATTATTTAAAAGAAGCTATACCAGTTAATTGCATATATTTTCCTAAAACGCGTCGATAAACAGAAGTGCACAGACCAACGGGCAACTGTAGCTATAATTGTTTGATTAAATTGTATGAATAAAAAGAAATACACTGACTTTATAATTTAATTTAATAATATGTCTAGTTTCCGAAACATCCCTTTTTTGATTGCCTTAACTTAAGATATAAGAACGATTTTATCTTACAAAATCGTCACATAGCGGCATATTGCGAGCAGAGCACAGCCAGAGGCATGCAAAAAGGAAACTTAATATGTAATCAGTGATCAAATGTTTAAATATATATTTTGTAAAAATGATGGTATTGGATGATATAAATGATAACATTTTAAAGAGGACACTGAGCCTTGGCATCTCCTTAAATAAAATGTACTAGCAATACAACACATTTAATCATTAAAGGTTCTTTTGTTAAAACAGTATCTAAAAATGTTAGTTGCTTGGTTAGTGAAGAAAGCTTGTTAAAGCCACTTAGTTTGTTAGTATGTTAAGTTTACAGCCAGCTCTGTTATGCAATCAAGCTTTGGAAAACACCTTCATTACCATATTCTGGTCTTTTTGGTGGCATGTGTCGTTGATTATAACTATAGCCTTTCTTATTTTTTGCCGATTTACCAAATACCATTCGAGTTAAGTCTATTTTGCATAACAGTCATAAAAAGGCATTTATTAGTCAATTATGATACATTCTTCAACTCTTTCATTCATTTCAATAATGCCTAATTCATAATAATCCCAGTAAGTACTACAGCTGGTTGCAATCCATAACTGCATTTGTTTTTCGGAATTTTTCAATTATTCCTGTGCCATTTCATATCATGGAATGTATTTATATACAGTTCATTAGATTTCGTCTGTTTTTGTTCATACTGTCTTATTTTATGATTGTTTAGGCTTCTTTTCTAACACAATTTCATCAAGATTTTTTATCCACTTCTTCTTGGGATTTTTTACTAAATTTTATACCCAAAATTTTGTAAATACATGAAGTTCTTAGTACTTCATGATAATGCATATAATAACTTCGATAGCGTCTAATTATTTTAGTATATACTTGTGTATATATTAAAAGTATTTGCCAATGTCATTTACACAACAATCATAAAGTATTTCTCACAACTAAATAAATGGGGTTATCACAACATTATAGACATGAAAAGCAACATAGCTAAAAATAACTGGCAATAATATAAAATAACAAATCATAATTAAAAATATGTCAGCCATTGTTGACTTACCTTCTTTTTCTTTATTCTTTTGACTTTTTAAATAATTAGGAGCAGGTTTTTTTTCTGTGATAGAATGTCGACTGCTATAATTCACTTTTGCAGCATCATTTTCATTTTTGTTCTGGAGGAGATTGCTTTTGGCACTCAATTTAGTGTCTTTTGAAGCTGAAATGTTGAAAAATTTTGTTGTTTACTAAATTTAAATGGTAATTCTATGTAAGCCAAGATGAAAGATGTTGATTGTCAATGAGTATGCATGAAAAAATAGCATCCAAAATTTTACTTTTTAATGTCTTTAGCCTTGTTCTTCTACTCAGTACGACACATTTCAAACCAAAACTTATATGAAATATCAATTGAATGGCATCCAGGCCAATCTTTGTACTTAGTGACTTAAAGCAGCAACTAGATGATTGGCCATGCTAATCATTATACTTTTACCTATGCCAATTATTTGTACCAAGATGTCTCAAAACATTTATACCGACATTCAGTGATACAATACATTACTTAAGTCTCATAATCAGATCTAATAATATTTACAGGTATTTTATTCTAATTTGTTACAATGATAATTTTTGAAATAAAATTTACATAGTCGTGGATAAAACAATATGAAATATTTTTGAAAGGTGCCATTTGTTTTCCATCCAAACTAAACCGTCATGTAAAGAAAGCTGATAGTTTCCTGAGTACATAAATAATAAATATTATTGTTATTTTTATCTTTATCTTATTCAATTATTTTCAATTGTTTTAATTTGATATACACTATCTATTGCACTTCACTATCGTTAAATTTTATTAATTTGTATAAAGATTGGCACATACAGAGTAAATCTTAGCCAGGCCAATAAATGCAAAGTACAATGATTAGCATGTCAATCAATATACTTTGGGTGTGGCAATCCTTATACAACAAGAGGCAGTGATTATACTTTTGACCCCTTTTTTATATCATATTTGTTGCAAAGTTGTTAATGAATTGAAATATAATTATAGTTATAATCAAATTAAATCACCAGCTTCCCAAAGAACAATCATCATAATCATCATTCATAATTAGGAATTTTATTTTGTAACAAGAAATTGTCAAAGTCGATGATCACCTTAAAGGGCCAATCATTGTATTGCATACCCAATATCAGTGAAAAATAATAAAGGTAAATTTTTTTTTTACATTACATTGCAGATTAAAATTATGTTTTAAAACAAAGAATTTATCATTCAAAATTTCATTCTCTCTAAAGAAGAGTAAATACTAGCAGAAAATACCAACTTTTTGAATATGGAGACAGCCTTGATATTTTTCTTTGTGACACAAGTTTATCCTCCTTGGTCTCAGTTCCAACAGCTCTACATGTTGACTTAGTTATTGGCTTCCTTCCTTCACGAGCTGAAAATTGGGGATATACAATTACTTTTACAATTATCCATCGAAATCATACAATATCAAATAATATCAAAGGAAATAAAGATAATATTAATGTAGTATAAATAAAGTGCGCACAGAATTTAGGATGTAGATCATTTTCATCATCTTCTTCTATGGTCACTATTTTCCTTTGAGTAACACTGGGAACCCTTGTCTTCGATGCAATTTCGGGCTTCAAAGACCTAGTTGAGGATAACTTTGGCTCATTTATAGTGACGAAGCGCCTCAAACGAGGTTGTAGTGAATATGTGTCTTCATGCCATGTCACTGTCAAGTAATTTACGCTTAATTTTACATCTTGAAATACTAACGATATTTTATTTAAAACTATTTAGAACCTTACACCAGGTCATTTAGTACCTACATGTACGTACCTTTAGAATCATAATCAATGTCGGGCAATTTTGTATATTTAATAACAGAATGTCTTTGTTTAATAGAAGCTGGAAAGGCCGAATTCTCAATCTTTAGAAAAAAATCATACACTTTATCAAATTCGGCATCATTTTTTGGAGATGCCGCAGCATCCATTGTAAAGATATCAAACCAAAATATTACACGGCTACCATATTTATTGTTACATGAAAGTAAACATCAATGAAATTTTTGTTGTTTGTATTATTACACAAATTTACGGTGGTGGCCTATTTACATTTTTATTATTACTACTACTGTGGATTTTATTTTAGCTTTGGAATTTGGATGCATTTGTTAAAAATTGACTGAACGACTGACTGAAGAAAAAATGAACTGACTGATGATTGATGCCACAGAGTATACCTAGTTTAATATGTTACTGATCACAGAGTACGTAAATACTGTAATTTAAAAATTTTGTCTATGAATAAATGTGATATATCCAAAGATATTATAGTATAACTGGATTACAGTCTTCGTAGAGGTACCTGAAGATGGATGACGTAACATTGAATGACCATTTTTCTATGGTATATTATTGTATTAAGATTTTTAGTATTTTAAGTACATTTTACCGTATTTTGACCCACACAAAAAGGGATTTTAGTAGAAAAAAACCTCAAATCTCATACAATCTATAGTCTGCCGTTTTTCATGAAGGAATCTACCTTAATCCCATTTTTACACCTGGCAACACTGGTCCCAGGTTACTTTATGTCGTCGGTTCAATTTGTGTTCACTTCATCTTTTATAAAGTTCTTGGTCATGACGAACAAAATATATACATTTAGATTCTTTTAACCTGGCAACATTGAATCCATCTATGGTTTTATTCTGAGGAACGAAACTCGAAAGTAACCTATACTAAGTATGTATTGTATGACACAATAAGTACCTATTGGCTATTGAACACTTTGTTTCAACCTAAGAATTTAAACTAACATTATTTCACTTAAATAAAAATACGCGTAAAATCATATTTTTTCAGTAATTATTTCACAATCCGTGCAGTGTTTTAAAGTAAAGGCTTCGAATTCAAGGCCTCAAAACTCCGAACCGTATTCGTTTAAACATAGTTTTGTTGGTACTTGAGGGACATGCGTAGATAAATCTACAAACAAGGGTTTATTATATTGGTGATGTCGCCTGAATTGTTGTTCGTGGAAACTTTCGTGTGCAATACATAATGTATTCTTATGTAAACAGGAATAATTTTTAAAATTTTTCACTGTGTTTCGTGATAACTAATCAGTGACAGTGCATTGTATGAGTGATGCAATATAAAACGATGAAAACTTCTCTAAGGAACGTGCGTAGCTGAATGATTATCTACTTCAATTAAAATCGTAAGTAATTTTCCAGAATCAATTTTATTTTAAAACGTGTGACATAAAATTGCGACTAGGGAAGCCATTTTATATTCTGCATTTTATCGAGCTATAGGATGCCTGCCTGCTCTAGATATTGATAGTAGTGGAAAGGTGGAAATGCGCATGATAGGTACGTACCTACGGGGGATAGGGGAAAGGGATGCAATTCAGACTTACCTGCTCATAATGGCAGTCAGATAAATGACTTTCTGTGCTGAAGAGTCATAAATCAGTGATAAAATCATAATTTCGACTAATTTTGCTTAAAATTTTCATCTCATAGTTTGTACTTCCTGAATATTTTGTAAACAAAGTGTTGAAAGATGCCAAAGAAAAGCAAAAGGAAGTGAGTATTTTTATATATATTTCTGAAAATTGGTTCATATTTATTGATTTTCACCTAAAAGTATAAATGAATATAAAATTTTACTTATAATTTATGATGTTTCTGGTTAATATAAGAAATAAGATTTCATTGACCAATTATATTTTATATTGAAATATCCTTCCATATGCTGATACATCAAATGATTATTGATAAAATTTTAGTTAGAAATATATTAATTACTTGCATATTTTAGTGCTTTTAAAACATATCTAAGGAATATACTTAAAAATAGTTTATTCATTTTATAATGTCATGTTTTAAATAAATAAGACATCCTTAATCAATATACCCAGCTTAATTAAAAAAAGGAATTATTATTCTGTTTGGTCTAAGAAGTTATTTTTGTATCCATATCAACGTGGAGGGTAAAGCTACAGGTAAACTTTGATACCAATGTTTTTATGGGTTTATTAATGATAGAATTAATGGTTAAAATTTTGAATCTGGTGGCTGGAGGAAGGGGAGGAGGGAAATGATAGGAAGTTTGATGCTGATTTCAACAGTACCACTCGCAATGCTTGGGGATGCAATATTTTCGAGAAAATTGAAATAAATAATTTTTTGAAATGAATATTATCTAGGATTCATTAGTAAGTAAGATTTTAAATATCTTTTTTAAAATTCCTTTAATCTAAATTTCGTAAGCGTAGAATTAGTATATTAAGTTTGACACAACCAGGCCTAGCGCACTCTTTAGCTATGAAGTTACAAGTACATGCCGCATTCGACATGTCGGGCCAAATCAAATTTAGTGTCAAGGCTGTCGATCATAATAGTACATTAACATATTTTTTGTATTAGCCTAACTATCTACTGAAAATAATAAAAAGGGGACTAAATGAGACACAAATACATATGACATCATCATCAACCAAAAGCTGAATTAAATCAAAAGCACAAGCTTTTGTTTCAAATTTTCTGCACCAGAAATGGTTGAAATTAATCGATACAGATATAAATACTTATTATTTTTTTCATAGACAAGATAAGTACACACTTACATTAAAGAACCTATGCAGACATTTCAAATAAAATAGTTGTGATCTACAAACAGGTTTATTTGAAACAACTTTTGTTCACAAAAGGAGCATGCACTATAACTGGTAATTAAACTTTGAGATTAATTATTCTTTAAAAAAATACATCCCTAATATTGCCAGAGAGGATAAGAGATAGTGGTAGAAAGAGGGGCAACTTATTACTGTTTGTGTGCAACCTGAATTACACTTCATTGTGTTGGAGCAAGAGTCGCTATTTATTCGCAAAAGGCACTATTATGTCTTCTGTGACACAACTTTAATTTGAAATCTCCTTGTCTCAGCAGACAATTATAAATTTGATATTTTTATGGGGGTTGCACTTCACCAGTTAAAAAAGCATCCTAACTTGACTTTACTATGTGAATATAGTCATTTTGCTTCAATAAAAAATCACCTGGTAGGGTTGATTTGCCAGTATACAACCTCTTAGCAGAGTTGCACACTTTGGGTGAATGAAAATAAAAAATACACTTTAATAATAATAATCAGTCAATAATGAAAGTAATAACACCAGTAACTTTTGTAAATAACTAATACTAACAATAAGTAATAAAACTTCCCTTTGAACGCCGCTATGCTTCTTATTTTTTAGCTTGTTTATTCCATGTGTGCACTACATGAGCAAAGACAAGAGGTAAACTGAGTGGATTTTTTTAGCTACCTGGTTAAGTGAATATTTGTAAATATTACAAATTCTTATTACTACATTATCTGAAATAGGTTTAAAATTTACAGTTTACTATTATTTAATGTAGAAATCTTATTATCACTAATTTAAGCAACATAGTCCTTCAGGTGGCTGGATACCGGCACATGGACGGCTACCGGCACATTGACCCTATGTTTATAGATTTATTTTTTAATTGTGCTGTGTTAATCAATTAAAACCTTTTAAATATAATTCTTTTACTATTCTCTTAATAAAATTAACCGTTATACAAAATCAAATTGGTGAGAAATTGGGCTATGTAACACTAATTGATGATGTTGCCTGTCACTGTAAGTTTAAGTAAAACATAACACAGTTGTATGACACAAACAGTTGTAGTTTGTTTTAGTATTTAGAGGTTAAAACATTTTTTTTATTATGCCGAAAACTTTATGGTGCACACAATTTAAGAGTGATATTGTTGTAATCAGTATCTAATCATTAACAAACTCCTTTAGTACAGTCAATAAAGTAGTTGTAGAGTGCGTGAGCGGGAACCTAAGCGATTTCTTCAGAAACTTATTCAGGGTGCTTAGGGGGATAACATACTAAAAGTCCCCGCGTCTAGGAGGTGAGCCGGAGGGAGGGGGGGGTTACAAAGGTCTCAATTTTAAGTTTTTCGCCAATATCTCAAAAACGGTGCGTTGTAGCGAAAAATGTTCTAGGATGAAATGAAAGCTTATAAAATTCTCTATAACTTTTATTCTGTACACTTTTTCTATATCTCCAACCGTTTTTGAACTACACGCTCCAGAAATGTCGAAATTAAAGTACTTCAGCGTGATAACCATTACCTGACATTGAAGTACTATTACTTCGTATAGAACAGACACCCCGAACATTGAGTCGGGTGCATTCATTGTGGCCAGGGTGGCTCACTTCATTCACTCACTTGCTTGTCACTCACCTGCATTCATTGCGGCCGCATGCCAAAATTGTTTAGTAACAAACTGAAAAAATGCCGTCTTGCGTGATATGAACCTGTCACAATTGCACGTAAAAAAAATACAAAAAAGAAAATGGTATTACTTTTCATCAGTAAGAAAACAAAATATTAACTTAAATCAACTAAAACGAATTTATTTCAATTATTGTGGAATGTCCCCGCCATTTTTGAATGAAATGCAAATAAATTGACTTGAATCAATTCAAGTCAGTTCAGTCAGTTCAGGTCAGTCAATTGATTTGAATTGAAAAAATCATGAGTCGGGCTTACACACTTGGCAAGTAAGCGTGTTAATGGACAAATAAATAAGCCCGATAAGAATGACTATAGTACCTACTCTTTGGTAAATAATAAATTATGTGTATTATATTACTCAGTGAATTCAATTAAACATTAAATCAAACATTTGGAAGAGCTAAATATTTAGAGTCGTTGACTGTTTGTCGTGGTTCGGCAAGTGTCTTATACAAAGTTACTCTATGTAAATCACCTTCTAGAGTTTGAAAAAAGAACGCGTCATCGCGGTTTCGGGACACACATTTTGTTCGAGATGTCTGTTCTATGTCATTATACTTCAATGTTACCTGATGCGAAAATTATCTTAAAATTTATAGTAACCTAAGCTGGGAGTACCTCCACGTAGTAAAGGCAGTAACAGTAAGAAATCGCGTTTTTTATAACAGTGGATAACTGAGCAGAGGCGGGAAAACAATCATGATATTGATGAAGATTTCTTTTCGCTCAATATCTTTAATGCTCGCTGTAGGAAACGCGACTTTCTTGGCTAAAACTCCTATTGATATTGTATACTTGCCTTCGGGCTTATTTTATTATAGGTTTTCGCAATTTTATTTTGTCTGGTACGGTAGCCTAGCCGGTAACGTAGGGGGGCAGCCACAAAATATTCTTTTCAGATATACATACACTGTTATTAGTAACACAATTGGGTTATCCAACATGAGTACTAATAAGAGTCCTGTATGCATTTTGTGTGACGAGAATGTCGTTGAAGGAAGTAACGATGTCTCTGAGGGAAAGGAAAGGGAATGCCGGGTCGTATTAAAGCTAGTAAGGAAAGGAAAGACGGCAAATATCGAAGTTTCCTTGACTTGACATCCCTTTTGATTTACATCAGCTGTCGTAAAAATGACACCCGAATTGATACCATTAAAAAAGACATTAGGCAGGCATCTTTATCTAATGAAGAGGCAGGGCAGTCGCAGCTTAGACCTTCTGCTCCACCATTTGCCTTCAAGAATAATTGTTTTTTATGTGCATGTTGCCTTAATGAAGATATAAAAAAGCCTTTTAACAAAAACAAACAAAAAAAACGAGTATCTCATCTTGGAAAAGTAATCCATGTAAGCAAATATTTCTTCCATAACCTCTACGACATGGGTATCTCTAGAGATCTCAGTTTTGTAGAGTTTTGGGTAACTGACAGGCTTCACAAGTGAGTAATAGTGTCTTCGTGATATTTTGCTCCTTCAGCAACAATATCGGTAATGCAGGAAAAAATATCAAGAACTTCGTTACCCCAGGCATCATTTCTCGAAGAACATACCTGCTTGATACAATATTTAGCAGCTAGAGTCTCAACTGAATGTACAACCCGCCTTTTTTTCAAAGGCTTTTTTATATCTTCATTGAGGCAAT
The DNA here is from genome assembly GCA_963932265.1 of Thymelicus lineola. Taxonomy (NCBI): domain Eukaryota; kingdom Metazoa; phylum Arthropoda; class Insecta; order Lepidoptera; family Hesperiidae; genus Thymelicus; species Thymelicus lineola. The sequence goes on from OZ010680.1 coordinate 16,777,577, forward strand.
ATGTACATAAAAACAATGATTCTTGAAGTCAATTGGTGCAGCAGAAAATCTGAGCTGCAACGGAACTGCCTCTTCGTTATATAAAGATGCCTGCCTAACATCTTTTTAATGGTATCAGTTCAGGTGTCATTTTTACGACAGCTGATGTGAATCACGCTGTTATCACGCTGAATAACTTAAATTGCTACATTTCTGGAGCGTATAGTTCAAAAACGGTCGGAGATACGGAAAAAGTGTATAGAAATAAAGTTATAGAGAATTTTATAAGCTTTCATTTCATCCTAGAACATTTTTCGCTATAACGCACCGTTTTTGAGATATTGTCGAAAAACCTAAAATTGAGACCTTTGTAACCCCCCCCTCCCTCCGGCTCACCTCCTAGACGCGGGGACTTTTAGTATTTTATCACCCTAAGCACCCTGAACAAGTTTCTGAAGAAATCGCTTAGGTTCCCGCTCACGCACTCTATACCCTCTTTTGAGTCATTCCTTGACTGGACTACTTGCCATTTCCCAAGTTGTGATTTAGATGGTTCAGTGTTATCAAAGTTAGGATTAAAAAAATTGATAAAGAAGCTAAGTGTATCCGCTGCTGGAAACAAATGGGGGAAGGATCACCAGAATATCTTCTACTCCTTCCTCGCCACCCAGCTGCTCGTAGTCATCTCATGTCATGTATGTCATGTAGTCATGTCCCCAAGCATAGTTAGTTCGTGCCTCATTTGCAACGAAATCGATGAGAAAACACGCGCCTTTATATTACATTTTTAAAGCGTGAAATTTAAAACGTATCGTTGAATCGGCCATAAATATGTCCTCGAAGCATTGCCGATATATTGGTATCGGATGCATCCCTCCTTTTTAACAAAAAATTAAACTAACGAAAAAAACTGAAAAGCGTAAAATAAAATAAACCATTTATAATAGTATTAAAAATTGAAATCCTAAATTAACAGTAAGTAAATAATTTTGAGGCGGTTCTTCCAATTACCTATATTCCTATATTCTCAGTGGCACTTCAATGAAATTGTTGAAGAAAGTAAACCGTGTAAAGTAATTTCAGTACAAAATACAATATGTAGTTAAAATCCTTTTGAGTACTTAAATATCCCTTTTTTTATATTGACTTTTTTGATATATTATCACTTCATGGTAGTACACCAAGTTTTAACAATTTTTATTGTAGGTACTACTCGTATACTGTCTTTGACATTACTTTGATAGTTGAAGAACTATCTCGCTTCGCTATTGGCATCTAACACACCAAAGTTCAATAACAATTTCTATTGTACTACACTGTCTTATTTTGTAATTAAATTGATAGAACTTGAAGAACTATCTTAGTTTGCGTTTGGCATCTAATAGTTTAACTTCTCACCAAGTTATTAAACAACACATGGCAGCTGTGGTTATATTATTATGGTATGCAGCAATATAATAAGCTAATTATTAATTTATGTTGTCATTTTATTTGCCATCCAGCAACAGGAAACATATAAATGTATATAAAGAGCAAACACTCAACATCATTCAGGATTGGGTCCAGAAATGAAAAGGTTGTGATTAAAGAATTAAAGCACTAATTTCTAATCTTAGATTAACATAAAATTTTAGTACCTATACTTACCTAGATTTTTTAACTTATTTTTTTCGATTCAGGGGTCCGTTTAGGAAAAATTCGGCTTTAAAGTGCTAATTTTGGTTAGAGTCAAATGTCCAACTGCCAACAGTTGGACATGTGAATAAATCACAAAATAATAGGTTATATGATGAATTAGCTGATCTGGCGAACTTCGTATCGCGTAACAATCAATGAATGTACTTTGTAGTTACTTTTAACTTTTATAGTTTTGATAGGTTTAACAAATCAGAGACCATAAAACTCCTTCTCCTTCTCCCTCCTCTTCCCCTTCCCTCCCCCTATCTCAGTGGAAATGGACTACTATATTAGTAAAAGTTCTAATAATGATGATTATTAAGACTCAATAGTTATCTCAATTATTGCGTTGTTTGATTTTATACGATAAAGGCGACGAATATTCCTGACCTAAATGCGCTGCAAGGGCGTAATAAATCAATACAGCTATCTAGGAATTGCGGCGTTGCCTGTTGGGTTCCAATTTCCGAGATTACCGATATAGGTCGAGCACTGATGGTTTTTGTTGAGATACCTTAATGAAAACTTTATTAGACGGGGTTTTTTATTACTTACTATGTAGTTTCTGTCCGTGGCCTCACACGTGGAAGAGTGGTTACACAAAATAAAAACATAAACATTTAAAACGTCTCAATCATCTCAGGTGAACATACAATAGGGATAAAATCTACCCTATTTTCTTTTCCTGACGCTCTGTGCGCCGAGTTTAATGCGCCGTACAACAGTTAGCGCATGATGAGAAGACAAATATCCAAACATCTTCGGAAACTTTCATATTTATAATATTAGTAGGACAGGATGATCGTTACACTTACATTCAATATTTATATAATTATTTGATTAACTGATTACAACTACTTGTAGATTGATGCAGTTTCAACTACTCATAACCTTTTGAACTACAGTGTAAACTCTATATAACGACACCCAAGGGACTGGCATATTTTGACGTTTTAGAGAGTTGCCGTTTAACGGAGAAAAAAATCTGTATTAGAAAAAGAAAAAGTTTATTTCAGATTAGTGTTAGTAATTACGGCGATTTTTAGATTTTATATTTATTTTAAGACGGTAAAGTTGAAAATGAACGATGTATGTCAGTTTGGCATTGTTCTTTGAATTTTTGAATTTGAATTCTTAAAACACCACGGATTTTTCGATTTGCCTGTTACCATCAGCTTTTTTTTCTGTGCCATCCATATTAGCAGCCACAAACACTGTAATACGCTCTTTGGAGAGCTTTCCCTCCCACACACTTTTCCCCTTTAAATTTCAGAAATTTATCTAGGAACAACTCATAGAAAATTCCTGCTTCATCAGCATTAAAAATGTCACTTGGGGCGTATTTTTCTGTCAATTTTGACCACACTATTAATTCAGTCGTGAGTAACATTCGTATCAATACTTCGTGCTTCTCCACTAATTTTACCATAGTTGCTATGATGACGTTGATTTGGCAATGTAAGAGGCATATCTGTACGAAGACGATTTGTTGGGTGTTATAAAGAACTTATTGACCTAGGAAGTCTTCCAAAGAATTCAAGATTCAAAGATTTTATTGATCATAAACAAAATTACTCGAATTGTTCGTAAATGGCTGCAAAAGTTATCAAACTGTGGCGCAATCATTTACGCCCTTACCTTACCTTACCATTTACCTCTGGACAAGGGAGAAGTATGTTCTATTAAGACTTTACAGACTCCTGGCCAGAGATATTGATTTCTTGTATGCCATTACTTCCCAGAATTCGATCCTTGTTAGCGACACTATCAAATGGAGTAATAAAACAGGGTGAGTTTTTTTTCAAAATCAACAGGTTCGATTCCTGCGAAATGTAAAGATGCAGATTTATTTTTCATCAAAATCGACACCGAGACTTTTTCAACATTTTTCGCTATTCCTCATAGTTTCGGATTTGGCCATCCACGCACACTTGAAAAATTCACCCTGTATATACTTAGAACTAACAATTTGAACTTACTTAAAAGTTAAAGTTACTAGTTGAATAAGTACTTGATTTTTCATCTCTTCAAGTTACTACGCAGCAGACGGTATAATGTGTATTTTACGCCTTATGGGTGTTTTTTGTGTCAATCGTAAACACCAGGCCTAAATTAGAATGAACCACTTTAAATATTAAAATATTCTTAAATCCGGCGAGGTAAATACGAGCAACGTCCAGAGCACGAGTTATGAAATGGAAATTGCTGTCGCCGTCGTTTCAAGATTATATTATTATACCTTTTGCGATTTACGCGATTTTATTTACGCTTGAGTTCAGATTCGCCTTCCCTGCTTATGATGTATTTTGCTGAACTGTGCGCAATATTAGGAAATCACATCAAATTTATGAAAACTTGAAATTAATGTCAACTCATCAATTAAAGAACCTGCATATCTCCTCCCTCTCCCTTTTCTCTTCCTCTCCCCTTCCTCTCCCCTCCCTTCCTTCTCCCTCTCCCTCTCCCTATTCCTCTCCCTCTCCTCCCTCTCCCATTCCTGTTCCCCTCCCCGTGTTACAATTATAACAATTAATTTTTGTTTCTAACTATAAGCTTAAATATTAATTTTCACATTTCTGAGTTCAAAAATAACGAAGTATTACCCATTAGATTAGAGGATGAATTTCGAGAAAACCGTGATACAGTTATTTTTTGTGTTTAACTATAAGCTTATATTCAAATTTTCTCCCTTTTTACTTCAAAACTGACGAAGTTTCCATACTAACTTGCACCCCCTTTATTAACCCTTTGGGCGATGATTTTCCATAAGTACGCATTACTGATAAATTTTGTTTCTAATCTTGAGTTAATAGATAATTTTTTATGTTTTTCACTTCAAAAATGACGAAATTGTATGCTAAGTTAACGAAATTGCAGGTGTGAATACGCTCTATGAGTTTGATACTAAACTTTTTTCGATATCTCTCACGAGAAAACAGAAAAAAACAAAAGAAAAAAATTCACTCCCTAAATTGATTTTTCGATCGATATCTCAGTAGCGATGAAAAAAAATAATAGGTGAAAAATGTAAAGGGCCTTAATTGTAGATCATAAAAAAGCAACAAAAAAGATTGCATCAAAATTTTCGTATCTCAATGGAGAGAATCAAGTTATTGTAAAAAAACCTGAATTTATCCCTGAAGATGGCGGAAAATGCACATAGGAATTTAATATATAATAACTGAACTATTAAGGTACTGTATAAATGTCAAGAACTCGCGTGTCGAGAACTCGAGATTGATCGAACCTATTAAATATTGAAGCTTAAGGCTAAGGCTTGTTGCTATAAATTTTTAAGTAGATGACGTAGATAGCTAGATTCAATTAAAGTTCAGTTCGAGCTTCAGTGCATTAAAAGCGTTCAGTTGCAGTCGTATAGATACTGAACAAAATGATTTTTCGAAGATCATGTTTTTCCATGTGCAATTTAAATTATATTATCTCGATGATAGAAAGTAATATAGGAAATATAGGAACGTAAGTATTGTAGGATTAGGATGATGAGAACGTTTGAAAATTTAAAACAAACGTTGCAACATACTAAGGTCGGCGTTTTTTGCAGGCAACGCAAGATGGCTGTAAAAAAGCACGAGCTTGTCCATGACAATCGGCTCCAGCCAGACCTGGCTGCCCTGGAGCAGTATCTGCAGCTGATGAACGAGCAGCATGCTTATCTACCGCCACCCATCGAGCTGGTGAAGACTTGCCAAGACATCGTGAAATGTTTATGTAAGTATCTACGCCTAATGTAAAAAAAATTGTGTGCGTGTAATCTTTACGCGCGATTGAAGTAAAACTTCGTTGAGGTTGGTGACACGTATTACCGAAAAAACTTTGATACCCCACTATTGTATGTTTGCTTTATTCAGTAAATTCATCCCCTTCCATATAACTACCCTCCCCCATCGTCAAAAAGGCAATTTTGAAATACACAAATCAAACCCTCTCATTTAATAATACCCCACTTGAGTATGTTCGCTGAATTCAATAAATTCATATCCTTCCCCATAACTACCCCCTCCCCCCCACTTCAACCAGAATAATTAAAAGTTTTCCCTGGAAACAAGATGAAAATTGGTATTGGTATTTATTTTAATCAACGATTTGCTTTAAAGCAACAAAAGTTCCTACTTTAATTGATGTAATATATTTATTCGAATTATTCAAAAAATTTCATGAAAAGCAAAAAAAATTTAATGTGAATGCATTGAAGTATAATGTCATAGAACAGACATCTCGAACAAAATGTGTGTCCCGCCCGGGAGATTCGATTTTTCCAGTATGGTTTCAGTATATAAATTCCTAAATATAAGTACTTTAATATGAATTAACCTGTTTTTAAATTTTCTTCAGTAAGGGGTAGGTACAAATATGATAAGCATAATTTCCGCGTGCGAAGCAGCTTCGCAGGGCAATAGCTAGTCTGGAATAAAACAAAAAGTCACTTGGAACCATGTCTAGATTGTGGTCAATTTCGAAGAAGGCTGTGTCACTAACGGCCGATTTGGCAATATAACCGCGTGAACCGCGCGCTGTAATTGGTAATTTGTCAAGCCTCTTCTGAACTACTGCTTTACGTGCCTAAGCTTATGTGCTTGCCCCATTGTTGTAGTTCCCTAACCAAGGTAAATCAGTTAATAAAATGCCTTCGAGAAACGACTTGAACGACTTCGACATCAATTTCTTCGACAGTTTATTTTGTTGTTTAATCCATAACTGAGTCTTAGATTCGGATCATAATAACGTATCCATCTTTGATTTATGGTAACTTACGGTTACAAATTTCGTCTAAATTGTCTTGGCTAAACTCTTAAGAGCGACACATACCGCCAGGCTATAAGCGCTTCAGCTATTTTAAATAGCAGTACTAGGTGCTCATTTATGTTATATTGTACTATGTGACTTATCGGAAGTCACACATCGCAGACGCTTTTGTGATGATAAAATACGCAAATATGAATATATAACAGTTGGCTCTCATAATAGCTACTTTTGAAATTAAATGTATCTACTGATAACGTTAAAATATCTACAGCGCGTGCGACTGGCAACGAGGAGGATCTGTGGCTGTTGCTTCAAGCTGTGGAGGAATTTCTGATCCGCATTATGAACACAGTGAGCTGCGAGCTGCGCCAAGAGGTCGTCACGGCCATACTTGATAAATTCTATTCACTCATTTCTGATCCGCGTAAGTATTAGAAAATCATTAGTATTATATTATAGTTTGGCTAGCTTCAACCCGACTACTGAGAACGGGTCCCTCTTGAGGAGGCTTTAAGCATTCTTCACCACGCTCTAATATAACATGAGAGGTGTCAAGGGACACCCGGATAGAACGAAGTTCCTTTCGATTTAAGTATTGTTGAATCACGCTAGTAGCGCCATCTCTGTAAAACTCTCTGAATCACTTCAAAAAAAGTGTCGTCATTCGTAAGAATCAAAAAGTGTCGTATTTTTCCGTCTAGCCCCCTTTCACAACGCGCGATAAGGAACTTCGTTCCAAAAATTATTGTATAAATGTTATGAAATTAAATCTGTAGTTATCTCATTTGTTCTGAATCTTTTCTATTATTTACAGTAAATAAACATTACATCGTATTAAACTATCTTTATATCTACTTTACTGATATAAATCTAATTCATGTGTAGAATCGGATGCGTGCCCGGCTACATCTACAGTCCTGGTGGTCATAGATGGCACGGACAATGACGCGTCGATCTCGGCTGCCCGGTGGCTGGTGCAGGAGCGAGAACACGGCCCAGGCGGAGCGGGACTACGGTCCTCTCTCTCTTGCCTGTACCGCTGGATGTATGAATGGCATGGCACCCCGTCTCTCGGTGAATGGATCATGTCTTACATCAAGGCTCTTGAGGTGAGCTGTTCATGTAGTTGTCGTTTTAATAATAAACCATTCTCTTATAGATCTTATGAAGTAAAGCTTGAATTATAACATTTATTTTATACCTTATATTATGACGAAGGTGCAGCTTAATGCTAAAATGGCGTTTTGGTTTTTAGATTCGTTCCTTTACTGATATAATCTTCAGGTGTTGAAATTATTCAGGATATGAATAAGTTGTTTAGATATCAATGTTTTTTTCTAACGGATAGGCACTGAACGTTTCGACCATAGGAGTGGTGTTTATATTGTATAAATACTTAAGGCTTATTCAAGCGATATCTGATAGATCTCGTAACTTTTCACATAATAATGTATTCTCGTCATTAACAGGAGAACGAGCGGTTCGATATCCTGATCGAAGTATCAGTGGACAACTTGGGTAGTATGTTCTCGGCTCTGGACGCGCCGGCGTTGCGTCACTCGCACGCAGATGTCATATTCCACGTGCTCGCCTCACTGCGCGAGTCCACCGATGCACTTGATAGAGTAAGTGGTAATGAACCACACGGAAGAAGTAGAGCGCCAATTACTCAATAAAGTAAACCCATGTTATTGACGTAGTGTTCACTGATTTATCAATCTGTTGTATACACACACGCTTCCCTTGTAGACGCTTCGGTGTTTGAATATCGTGATTAAAATTTTTGGCGAAGTATTCAAAGACTGTCTGTCTATTGTAAACTGTGGTTATACACAATGAAGCAGAAGAAAAGCGTGGGTTTAATTTTCATATCGACTTTGAATCAACTTACATAACTTACTGAGTTAGCTATCGACAACGCAAGTTGTCGCAACTGAATAATAAAATTTACTCATCGTTCTTATTGTAATTTTTAATAGTTGACATGATCTATTGCAGATCTTGGCGCATGTTGGCCGCGTTCTGACCCAACTTGCCGCTGAGAGTGGGCAATGGAGTAGAACTCTGCTTCAGAACATTGTGGACATCCTGACTGCCATGATCGATTGTCTCATGGCCCCGCTGAAGGGCGAAGCGAAGGAGGCTTTCAGAGAGAAATACGCTGACGTGGTAAGTAAAAGGATGTTTAGTTATGAATTCATATTGTAGTGTAGTATTGTAGTATAGTAAACAATTTTGACTTATCAATTCTGAAAATTGAAAATGTAGAAAAATATAACCTGTCTAAGCTGTCATACTGATAGGACCAAAGAAAAATTTGTTCTTGAGTCTTGGTTGTAAGGAATGTCTCATGTCCGTCTGTGTTTTTTTTTTTTTTATATGTTTTGAGCAGGCAAACGAGCAGACGGGTCACCTGATGGTAAGTGATCACCGCCGCCCATGGACATTAGCAACACCAGGGGCGTCACCAACGCGTTGCCGGCCAAGAAGATGACGATAGACCCGCTTCTTGAAGGACCCCATGTCATAGCTTAGAGGAAACACCGATGCAGGTAGTTTGTTCCACAGTTTACACGTGCGAGGTAGAAAATAACGTGAGAACCGGACTGTGGACGAACGCCAGGTATCCAGATAGTGTTGATGGAACCTGGTACGTGGTGTGCGGTGACGAAAATTAACTGCAGGTAGTAAGCCAAACAGTTCTTCAGAACATTCCCCATTATACAGACGGTAGAATACGCAGAGAGAACCTACATCTCTCCTCGACTCAAGCGATTCTAATCCGTCTGTAAGCTTGGGATCGTCGACAAGACGAATGGCTCGCCGCTGAATTCGATTGAACGGATCCACTTGGCCAGCTGGGGCTCCGGCCCAAAGGTGGGAGCAGTATTAGTGTGTCCGCATTTATCATGGAATCCTAAAGCACTGACATCATAAACGAGGCCCAATGCTTCCCAGATGCGAGTTTTTAATTTGTCCTTTCTTTCCAACGACATGGTCTCAAAAAGATGAGCTGGAAATAATGGTATTAACGCCCCAACTCAGAGTCACTAACGGTTACTTAAATCGCTCCTTAGTACCGAATTTGTATGGTGATTCTTTAAGGAGCGATTTAAGTAACCGTTAGTGACTCTGAGTTGGGGCGTGAGTGTATTAAAGTTAATAAATCTGTTACAACCATGTCCATAGATCGGTTGCCTGGAGCGTCACATGGCGTCCCGTGGTTGCCGGTTCTTGCAGCTGCCGCCGTGGCGCCCCAGCAACGCGTGCGTGCGCGCCCCCCGCATCCCGCGCGTGCCCACCCGCAAGGTCGGCCTCATCAACCTCGGGAACACCTGCTACATGAACAGCGTGATGCAGGCGCTGCTTGTTACCAGGCAGTGAGTATATGTTGCTATTAAATAGTATAGAATAAATGAACAGCGTGATGCAGGCGCTGCTTGTTACCAGGCAGTGAGTATATGTTGCTATTAAATAGTATAGAATAAAATTCTGTGGCCATACACGATCATGTGTACTTGATCAAGCGTCAAGCGGACTTGACTTGACTTGACTATCTGGCCATATAGTTATCTCATGCATACTGGATGGTGCGTCAAGTCAAACTACAAATTTGACAAGTCAAACTGCAGACTTAAAAAATATTCTTATTTTTCTGTGTTTATAATACTCTCAAACGTAATTCACAGTTTTTTAAAATGATTAGCTAGTAAAACTAATAAACTAAGCAATTTGTATTGGTATATACTAGTTTTTTTTTCACTTTTAGTGTGTGATTTCTATTCTTATGTGTTAAATAAACATTGTATTTTGATTAATATATTATAATTGGCGGGAAAACATTCAACATAACGTAAAAATTGGGGAGCCAATTTTAATATCCACAGCTTATATCAAAGATCAATTGAATGGCATTCAGGCCAATGTTTCTACTTAGTGACTTGAAGCAGCAACTAGATGATTGGCCATGCTTCGTTACACTTTTACCTATGCCAGTTATTTGTACCAAGATATCTCAAAACATTTAGTGATGTATGAATACTGACATTTAGTGATACAACTCATTACTTAATTCTCATAATAATATTTATTGGTATTTTATTCTAATTTGTTACGATGATAATTTTTGAAATAAAATTTCCATAGCGTCGTGGATAAAACAATATGAAATATTTTTGAAAGGTGCCATTTGTTTTCCGTTCAAACTCGCTCCTATACAAAAAGAAGAAGAATAAATTATTATTGGTATTTTTTATCTTTATCTTATTCCATTATTTTTATTTGTTTAATAACAACTTAACTCAAATAGCTGGTTGATTTGATACACAAATCGTTACATTAGTTAATAAACTAATATGTGTTGGCTTCAACCCATTAATGGCCCACTACTGGGCACAGGTCTCTCCTCTTGAGGAGGCCTAGAGCATACTCCACCACGCTGCTCCAGTTCGGATTGGTGGAGGGGCCAGTGGCCAACCCGAATGTCGGAAGTTTTCAAACCGCCCGAGGGCCTCCGACATGGCTTAACGACTGTTATCATATGATAACAACCGGGACCGACGGCTTTACGTGCCCTCCGAAGCAAGAATTTTTTGCCACTAGCGGTCACCCATCCAACTACCGACCGCGCCCGCTGTTGCTTAGCTTTATCGATCACTTAGGATCGACGCAAGCCGCAGGGCTATGAGCGCTTCAATAATATATTCTAATATGTGTTACTTATACAATAATAAGTAATTTGCCGTATTGAGGCTGTTTAAAATATTAACCCCAAGCCCATGCTGGCCATATTCTGGTGTCGTAAAAGGCGAATAAACTATAATTTTATATCATAAAATTTTATAAGTTTGTATAAAGACTGGCACCTACAGAGTATAAACATTGGCTGAGCTAATAAACGCAAAGTAGAATGATTAGCATGCCAATCGTTATACTTTGGGTATGCCAATCGCTATACAACAAGGGCCAATAATTGTACTTTTGATCCCTTTTTATTTTTTATTACATTAAAGTTGTTAATGAAATGAAGTATGATTATAGATATAACCAATTTAAATTGCCAGCTTCCAAAAAAACTACTTGACATAGAATGTTTCATAATTAAGAACCTTATTTTGTAACAAGAAATTATTAAAGTCGATGATCACCTTAAAGAGCCAATTATTTGTACTGCTTACCCTATAATGGTAAATAATTTCTGAATGCATTTGAAAATCGTTAAATACGTAAAATAAAATTATATTGGGCTTCAAAATCGTGTCATTGATAGAGTTTAGAATTCGACCATAGTCATTATTGATTTATGAGTTTAAATTTGCAACGCCTTTGCCTTTATAAATATACAATATATGTATAAAGGCAAAGGCGTTGCACAACACAGGGAATCCTAGTGTGGGAGCTAGTGGCACTGAAATTATGTAATAATGGTTGCTGAATAAATCATTTTTCATTTTTTTTCCTTTTTTTTATATATTATAGGATTATTTGGTTATGTTGCTGGCTAAATGTTTACCTAATCACCTTAAAAATTGCAAACGAATGATACCCTTATGGGATGTAGATTTGTAGATTATTTCATATGACAAAACCAGTAAAGTGTAAATGAATTAGACTAACTTAATGTTGATAATGTCAAGTATTTTTTGTTGCATTTTGCAGTTGTTTTATTTTATTGTTTGTTTTTCTGTTTTTTTTTTGCACTGCTGCTTTTTGTTTTTTCTGTGTATTTATTGAAATTTTAATTTGATTCTTTTTAATTTACACCTGTATGTTAAGTTGATATTCCGAGGTGAGAGTAAGTTATAATATATTAGCGTTGTTGTGAAGTTTACAATGAGATGATAGCATAAAGCGAAGTATTTATGAAGAGTCATAATTGTTGCTGGCCATATTATATTTAAATCAATTTCTATGTTCACAATTATAGAATCGTGCAGATATTTTTAGGCGACAGGAATATACACCATTGCATAAAAATGATGCTGGCGTACGATGATGCCTCAATTGGGATACAGTCTCCCTGAGATTGGCTTATGCCTCAACTCATAGTCACCAGTAGTTATTTAAATCGCTCGTTAGTACAGAATTTGTATGGTGTTTCTTTACTAAGGAGCGGTCAAAGTAACCGTTAGTGACTCTGAGGTGAGGCGTTAGTACTTAAGAAAGTGATTGAATGTATAAAGGACATAATGGAGAAACCTGGTGGTAACTGTTCTTGCTCAAGGACGTCAGTGACAACATTGGGGGCCGGCACTGTTACTGTCTCTCAGATATTGCAAACCGAACCACATATAAAACATTTCACTAAAACGGCGGTGAATTAGCCTACCTCCGTGCATGATTAGATGGTACCTGCGTTCGATGTTCCGCAGGGAAGGGAACTTGGATTCAAGGATAAATAGAATCCTTTATATCTCAAACTTGGAAGTGTTTTTTCCACATCTAGTTAAAAAGAAAAGTAAGAGCTGTGCCGCATAATTATGTATAATCAGTTGCGATGATGGTACGCACAATACGTTGAACAGAGAATGGCAACATCTCTTCAATAATTAAACTGCAAATTGCCTGCGCAAGTTATGCTTTTTAAGCAAAATATTAATACGTAATTCGACCACACTTTTTCATTTTATTCATATAAAATATTGTATGCTATTAGATTTGCAATTTTGGATTGCGCGAATGTCCGATATTGCTTTAGTACAGCGTAAAAAAGCGATTTTGTCTATGTTTCTTTTGTAAACATCACGAGATTACGTAACTCAATTGAAGCTTTATTCGTAGAAAATAATCTTTATATCACGTGTTATCAAGTGGCTTGGTGCCACTCCTAATAATGCAAGTGCAATTTGCTCTTCCTAGAACACTTGCATCCTGCTCCGACAATTTTGCTATAGAGGCACCCATGTCTCCATTAGAACCTACTAGATGTTTGTGTTATATAATGCGGATTGATCCCACGACAATTCACACAACGGTAATTTAATCAAATGGAGCTCATAGAGACATAACTATAGAGGTATTTGTAATGTTTTTTCTCAATTGTTTTATTACTCATTCCTTTACTTACTGGCTTGGTAGGCAAATTAAAATTTAAACTATTTCAGTTGATTACTATTGAACTTGTTAATGAAGAAATTATGTTTTATAAATAATAATTAAAAATTGTTGTATGTACATATTATAAGGATTTACACTCAAGTCATTCATGTTACAAAAGAGAGATTCTTTCATTCTCCACACAGGTTCAGCACCCACGTTGTCCTCAAGATGAATGGTGTTCCGTATTGGTCGAAAGTTGGGATTCTGTTCACGAAGATGTTGCACTCCATTTCTACGAAGCTGAATACCGAAGACTTCTTCGGTGTGGTCAAACCACCATTCTTCACCACAGACACCCAACACGATAGCTCTGAGTTTCTAGGGTAAGTTTTTATGGAATTATATTGTTGGTCTTCAGTTGTCTCTTTTACCTATTGTAAATTGATGTTTGACTTCATTCTTTATCGTTTTTCATGAGAGTGAAAGAAACAAAACACTGTACATGCCTTCTATAAAGGTCGATGCATACGTAACGTGGACAGGACGAAGGGACATAAACGGGGCATAAATACCTAGTCTGGCCAAGCTTTTTAATTATTTTGAATTTGGAACACGTATATTATTTTAAAAACTTCTTTCGATTTCGCGCCATTTCACATACTTTTTCGTGTTCATTATCAAATTACAATATGGAATGGGGTGTTATAGAAAATAGGATTGCAGTGATCGCCTTGCACAAAGGGGGTATGGAGCCGTCGGTCATATTCCAGACACTTCAAAAGCTTGGTATCAGCCGTATGTTCGTATATAGTACAATCAACAGATACAACAACACTTCGTCTGTCGAAGACCAGACAAGATCGGGGCGGCCGCGTGCTGTTAGAACTACAAAGGCTGTTAATGCTGTTAAAGCCAGAATTCGTCGAAACCCCATTAGGAAGCAAAAAATCTTATCGCGAGAAATGAAGATTCCCGCTAGGACTCTGTCGCGTATTATAAAACAAGACCTGAAGCTCGGTGCTTATCGTCGATATACAGGACATGCCCTAAATCAATCTTTACAATTAAAGAGAGTGGATCGATCAAAACGCCTTCTGTCGCGATACGCAGGTGAAAGGCACAGAAATATCCTCTTTACCGATGAAAAAATTTTCACGATTGAAGAACACTACAATAAGCAAAATGATAAAGTGTACGCTCACAGTTCTAAAGAAGCTGCTCAAGTGGTCGGGAAGGTACAACGTGGTCATCATCCTGCGTCAGTGATGGTTTGGTGGGGCGTGTCTTATCAAGGAGTCACAAAACTGCATTTTTGTGAAAAAGGAGTGAAAACTTCAGCCAAAGTGTATCAAGATACAGTCTTGGATCATGTTGTGAAACCTCTCAGCAATACTCTTTTTAAAAATATACCGTGGACTTTCCAACAGGACTCTGCACCTGGTCACAAGGCACGAACTACCCAAGCCTGGCTTGAAACCAATGTTCGGGACTTTATAAGAGCTGAAGACTGGCCCTCATCTAGCCCAGACCTCAACCCGTTAGACTTCAAATTATGGTCAGTTTTAGAGGACATGGCCTGCTCTAAACGACACGGCGACATTGAGTCTCTTAAAAAATCTTTGGAGCAAGCAGTGGCGAAATTTCCCTTGGAAATAGTGCGTAAATCCATAGATTCGTGGCCAAACAGATTAATGGCCAGTATAAAAGCCAAAGGTGGCCATTTCGAATAGAATATTTTTTTTATTTTTTGCTGAGACTTTAATAAATATGTAGGTATAAATTTTATTAATATTACATTACTTCATTTAAAAAAAAGCATTTTCATTTGTAACAGAACTTATGGCTGGACTAGTTATAGCGTGTGTAAAATAGTGCGTGCCCCGTTTCCGTCCCGTCCGTGCCTCCATGGCGTATGTGCATCTATGACGCGATGTTTAAAAAATTTCACGTCCCGTCCCGTACGGGGTAAAAACACGTTACGTATGCATCGACCTTTACTTTGCTTGTTTATATAAGAGGTGTAATACTGGAAACGTAATTTGTTTCCTCCAATGATATTAAACTACAGATACGTTATGCCCTTACAAATCAACCAAAAAATCTGTTCCGACCGAGCTACAACACACACATGATTACCTTTTGTTTCACTACATCAATCACTATTACATTGGTAAATTATGTAAAAGGGATGGCATAATAGTGAAAAAGACAGCTAGACGGCCTCACTCAGAGGCAGCTATCACCTGTCTGAATTAAAATCGCTACACTTGTCTAAATTCGACTGATATAATTTCAGCGCCATCTTGGCATATCTTGTATATAATATCATTGGTTTTCTCCAGGTATCTGTTCGAATTGCTTTCCTCGTACGAGCATAGCTCCGACCTCAATCACGATTACTCGCGACCGGCTGTCCTGAACACCGCTAACCGATGGAAGACAAACCAGCTGCTGCTACACAGTGGGTTAGTATGCTATTTATATGTATATCGCACTTCATCCATGCATCCATCCATCAGCCCTTAGAGGTCCATTGCTGGATATACGAATAGTACTTGATATCATCGTTGTCATTCATGGTATCATACAATAGGGATGTTGACACTAACTGTAAATTAATATTTTATGTTTAAAGTATTTATGGAAAGTTTAAATACCTAAAATATTATTCTTTTATCGAAATCAATCACGATAACTAGAACGAATTTAAAATGTCAAAAATAGGTAGTACTCACTGCCACGTGACCTCAACGCCATTTTGAAGTTATGACGTCATTGTTCGTATTTTAAAGGCAAGTTCAACAAATTTCAATAGACCGCTAGTTTTGAATATCGGTTAGTGAAGTCACGTGACGTTTTTGAGAAAGTTGTTGAGAAAGATAATGAATAATTTATCAATTTTTGTATTTAAATTAAACATTATTATTTGTGAATATTAAGATTATATCTATAAAATAAAATTGAATTCTAAAATTAGTCAACATCTCTATTCCATCAATATCGACAACAACGTAAGAGATTACTATCTACTACGATTTCCAAAAAAATTGCCAATGTTCTGTTTCTCGGTCGCTAGAATTTTATTATTAATATAGTTTTAGAGAGAGATGAGAGTAATGGTTGCTTTCTGATACAGTGAAAACAATCACCCCGGGACGAGCCAAAACCGACGATCAGTTTCGCCACGGCCCGGGAGTAGCGCTGCAGGTATCTTATTTTCATGATTAGTTTTTTTATGTAATACAGAGACGTTAAAAAAGATATGTAGAGAATAAGAAATCTTCTATGAATCCTTCAAATCTGGAGACGACCACTTACCACTAAGTGGGCCGTTTTACCCAAAAAATTAGTATGTTGAACGATCTAAAACCCTAATCATCATTGCAGGCTCCAGCTCATCAATGAAACGCATTTCCCCTGAACACGAGATCGCCGTTCCGCCCAAGAAACGTTTGCGTAACCTTTGCGTCCCCGAGGCAATAATACCGCGACGCGATTCATTCATCGACAATCTGTTCGGTGGAGTGCTCCTCACTCGAGTCGAATGCACTCATTGCCATTCGTCGTCTCTTTCTCGCGATGTCTTCCGCGATCTTCAACTGGCGTTCCCAGAAAAGCCCGATGGATGGCAGTACAATGTTCAGAGCCTTCTGGATTACTACTGCTCGAAGGAAAGTCTTACGGGCGATAACAAATACCAGTGCGCTGATTGCGGCGTGCTTCGAGATGCCGAGCGAAGCGTTTTGATCGAGACCACTCCGAAGTACCTCATACTGGTGCTGAAGCATTTCAAGTAAGCTACGTTTTATTTGCAATGTGATGCTATAAACTAAAATCATTGATAGGGTGCCTTTCCACCAGAGATGTGCTATGCAGCTATGCTGCGAAGATGTGAAATCCAATAAATATGATTGGTTCAATAAATTGATTGATTTCCACCAATGAATATGATTGGTGGATATCAAACGCATCCATAGCAACGTAACATAGCACATCTCTGGTGGAAAAGCACCCTTAGGTTTTGAATAGTTTTATGTTTAAATTTTCACTATAATGCCCCTTGTGGTGCAGATGCCAATGATTGCGATGACCTCTAATTACAGCTACTCATCAAAGTAAACTCGTAAAGTAAACCCTATATCTAAAGAGAGGCTCCTAGGTCAATTTAAGTTTAGATGAATTTAAGTTTCTGGTTAATTAATAAGATGAATTAGTGTGAACTAAAAAAAAGTTTTCCAACTGAATTTCTCTTCCAGGTTCGATTCAAAGATGCAAGTGCAAACTAAGCTTATCCACCCGATGTACCACGACGGCAATGTTAATCTGCCGACTGTGCGGTCTCAGGCCGACCACGCCGCGTATACTCTGTACGCGGCCATAATCCACGCCGGCACCACACTCGATTCCGGCCATTACTACACCTTGGCCAAGGACAACGAGCAATGGTACTTGTACAATGACGACGCAGTCACCGTCTCCGATGAATCCGAACTCAGCGAGGACGGCGACGGGGCCACTCCATACATCCTGTTCTACAGACGGAACGACATCGAGGAGCCTTCAGCACCCGCTCTAGAGGACATCCCACAAACACTTCAGGAGATGGTCCTCGCTCATAACAAACACTACGTTGAAACAGTCCGGCAAATGCACATCACGCGCCCTTGACGGTTAAGGTCCGACAAGCACATTGACTTTTCCGTTCTGGACTTAGTCGATGGTAATGAGGAATGAGTAGTCGGATTGGTATGGTAATGTTTGGTTTGAAAGAATAACGTTACGGTCTGTGACCTATAGTGATTGTGACTGTGAAGTGGGACACTTGATTGTATTTAATATCAATCATTTCATTCACTTGTGAGACAACGCTGTTGGTAATTTTAGGAATGAAAATGCGCGTTGTGTATTATACATATAATTATGTGATTTGTGTGACACATCATTTAGAATTAGTTTATGGTTGTTTATATTGTTACGGTGCAACAAAAAATGTATTATGCCTTTTATGAAACACGACATTTGAGGAAAATTCAACTCTGTGTGCATACAGCCAGTTCAAATGTGTTATGGGCTATGGCCTATGACAGAGTACAGAAAACATTATTAGCCTCTGTAGAGAGTATAATAGTGGACCTACAATTGACCAACTGTTGTTAAAGCTATAACAACTAAAACAACTTATAAAATGGGTTGGCCTTTACCACAAACCCCATGGCCTTAAGTTATAATATTATAGAATTAGTGACTACTAATGGGTTATAGATAAAGCCAATCCCAGAATATATTTGAGCATGTTAATGATATTATCATTAACACCCATACATATTGTATGGGTTTGCAGTGATCAATTATTTACAGGCCGACTGCACAACAGATGTTTTCTCTAGGTCTACCAGACATAAACATGAATAATCAAATATCAGGATTGTGTTTATTCTTAAAGCACAAATATCTACTAGATAGTAGAAAAAACTCTCTGGTTTACTTTTTTTTCTGTTTAGTTGCCTTTGTATATTGTTATATTTTGTTAAAGATTGTTTGGATTTTTCAATGCTTTGTTATCGTTTATACGTATAAAATATTAAGAGAAAAATATCTATCTGGCCCTAATCAATGTATTCAGTTGATATTTTGTGTGTGAAGTTTAATTTTATTTTTGACAATATTGGGTTTGATTTTATTTTTGACAGTGAGTTTTTGGGTTTCGATGTGAGCATTGTGGGCTGGCTCAGATGTTTTTATTTATTTTATTTATTTCTATATGTACCATACAAAAAGTATAGAAACAAAGGCGGACTTAATGCTAAAAGCATTCTCTGCCAGTCAACCTTCGGGCAGTAATAAAACAACGATGTTCAGACTTTATTGTATGTAAAGGAAACAACTGATCAATTTGTTACTGGAGCGTATCCAGCCAAGTTCAAAAAAAGGGAATTGGTAACGCAGGGCCATATGTAATTGTACACAAAACATTTCAAGCTTCTTTTGACCTCTTCACAACTCGAGATCTATTTAACGTAAATATATATGTGAAATTTGACACATTTATTAAAGCTCCTTAGCTTATTTAGAATTCAAAATTTCATAAATATAGCTCAAACAGTTATTGATGTAATAAAGTTTAAAAACCTGCATTTTGGTAACCTACTTCCAGATGACCTAGAAACTTGATATTTGGCATCAGGGTAGACTATTAGGCTTATACAAAGGAAAAAATGTAAATACTGAAAATTATTGATATTTAATTATTATTAATTAGGATTAATTATTAATTATCAATAAATACTAATAAGTTCTAAACAAAAAGTAATGATGTCTCATCAAAAACATAAATGTGAAATGAGAGCAAATTAAAAAAATAATTGAGATTTAAAAGGGTTCAAAGTTCTGAGTGGGAAATCCTAAAATTTTAGACACAAGATCATGAAATTTAAGTTCTACATTTTAATTGGATAGTTTTCATTAGTTAGTAGTTAGTAGCTACCAGTGAACTAAATTTTAGAAAAGTAACAACTTATCAAAAATAAATCGATTATAAAAAAATAGCTTGTGAAAACTAGCCAAGTCAAATGTAGAGCTTGACTTTCATGATCTTGTGACTAAAATTGTAGAATTTTCCACTCAGAACTTGGCACCCTTTTGGATCTCAATTCTTTTTTTTTAACTTGGCTCTCATTTCAAATTGATGTTTTTGATGAGATTAAACACTTACCTGCATGAACTAATTTAATACTAAAAAATTTCTAATCATAAGCAAGGCCTGACGTATGATACCGTACTTCCCAAAACCGAGCATAAAATCAACAACCCACAATTGTCCCTTTGCTGGGCTCGAGGTCTTCTCGCACAGTGTTAGGGGCACAGGCCATAGTCTACCTCGCTGGCCAAGTGCGGATTGGTAGACTTCACACACCTTTGAGAACTTTATGGAGAACTCTGCGGTGTGCAGGTTTCCTTACGATGTTTTCCTTCACCGAAGCAAGTGATAATTAACTTGTAATACGCACATAATATTTGAAAATTAGAGATGCGTGCCAGGATTTGAACTTGGGCCTCTGTGTTCGGGAGACCCACGTTCAAACCGCTAGGCTATCACTGCTTATAAAACTGAGCATAGAAAAATCTGAATTGTTTTATATGTTGCTATTGGGTTATAATTTATGTTTTATATATGACGAGGAATAATTTTATTTAGATTACTACTGAAAAATATGAACATAGTATTTTTATAATTAAGTTATTAATCGATACACTTTATTTTATTGTATCACGATGATTATCTTTATTCATTTTATGTAAAATAAAGTAAATATTTTAAATATTTCAAAATAATTAGATTAGATTTATGCACAAGAAGCCATGCTATGTCGATAAATATTGGTATTTCCATCTCATTTGTGGGAGTATATTGATTAAGAAAATTTTACATAGTGTGTATATATAAAAATAACAAGCGGGTATTGTATAATATGGAAATATGTCTTAATATTCGGGTTGCAGGCTGGTTTAATAAAACTAGAGATGATAATTTCGGGTTATAAATATGCTAAGGTGGACTTGTATTTAAAGACAATTGATGTTTTGCGAAAGCTCGTTTAAATAACATATATTATTGTACCGTCTACAAGTAATTATTGTTATTAGAATCTATTGAAAAAAAAGTAGTCTATAGAGATTTAAAATTTCGTAAAAATTATTGTACAGAAATTCCATTAAAATTAGTATAACAGCTTTTGTATATTGATGTCTTTACCGAAGCACCGTTCTATGTAACGTGTATATCTATAAATAAACGGTACGCACTCACAGCAGAATTTTCTACAATTAGTTCAAACTGTGTATCATATATGTTTCACATGAACTACTGGCATTTGCCAACCTCTAGTATTTTGTTTTGTAATAGTAAGATTAGATTACTAATTACTATTAATATGATCACCGATAACTAGGGCTTTTACTGGAGAATTTTGACTTTCTGTAAGAAACGTTATATCTAAATGTATTTTGAAAATCTCGATGTACACATTTAAATTATATAAGCAATATGTATACAAACGTCTAATGATATAGGAGGTAGAATAAATGTTATTATAAAATACATAATATTAATATTTAGAGTAAAACATGCAACTTGCTTTTCCTCTAAACTTATTTATTTGTACAAATGAAGAACATAAAGAGAACACCGAGTATTATTATGATATAAATGGAATTAAACTTGGGTGTGCATTAATGAGTGGATCCATTGCTGTGGGAGTTTTCTTTTACATTTTCGTTTCTTGATGAAATATCTACTATATATCATGTCTATTGTGATGATCTCTGTGTCGTGGATTACTGTGTGTATTACCTTTATGACAGTAAATAATGAATTTATTATTATTTAAATATAGATACATATTGGAAGGTAATTTCCAGGTATTCATGGCATGATTAGATATAGTTTTTTAAGATCTACTTTGAGGTTAAGGCCTAAACGGCCGAGTAAAGTATGTGTAATTATTTCATTTTATTGTATTAGATTACGAATTGTGAAATCAATTTTAAATAAAGAGCATACAACCAAATAAACTTTTTATTGCATACTTGACTAGTGATGTGCAACACAGGAACTCAATCGGACTAATTCTGTTTGTGTTACAGTGTTATGTCACACTGCTTAGGCTATTGTGTTACGGGGATAAACATGCGAGTGTACCTTTACGAAAATAATGTATAGGCCTCGAAAGATTTCTAATTCTCTACCTACTAAACGTAGTAATTACAGTTAAATATATACAATCATTTATTTTGTACTTTGTCTTAATGACTATGAAACATTTAACTAAAATTATTTTATAAGCCAACAAGTTTCCCACCCAAATTGTTCAGTTTCTCTGTAGCTGCTCTTGCAATCTTTCTGATTATTGCACCGGGTACCTGTAAGATAACATTTATTTATTTAACAATTTTTGTACACAAATATAGTATGTGAGACTTAATATTAGATATTTTGTACAAAGGTACCGCTTATTTCTATCAGAAATCTCTTCCAGCAGACTTAGGAATGGAGGGGTGGTTTATTTTGAATTTAATGGTCCTATTTACAATTCGCCTTGAGTTACCTTTTAATAAATGTGTACCTACGTTACCCGAAAATTATAATTTGATGTAAAATATGTGAGAGAATAGATAGAATAAAATCATACCTCCAAAATTGAATTAACGAAGTTTGAAACTCCTGAAGCACTGTTGACAATGACTCTGCCAGCGCTATAAAACTTATCACCGTCGTTTCCATATTTTTCTTCTTCCTTTATGGTGTCTACAATTGGTTGAGGCTGCAAAAAGATTTAATAAAGAAATAAATTAACGCTCAAAGCCTCACACAAATTCCTTGCCGTATTGCGTAAAATTCCGTTATTATTATTTTCATTTAATTAATTTGGTTGAAGTACCTCAGTAATCCCTCTGAAGCTCTGAAGAATGATTTTAAGTATCTATGAGTTTGATTATGAAATTAGAAAAATATCTACTGCATAGGAAGTACGTTTTACGTATAACGGACAAACCCGTCATGTGTTGTGGCACAACTTGTACCACTGGCCGGTAAAAAACCCGCACTAAAATCATAGATCCGCAACTGTGTTGTGCCTCGTGCATCTATGTGGATGAGAGAACCCTATCGTTTTATAGTGTAGTGATGATGAATTGGTGACCCTAGTTGTTACTAATACTATTATTTACCTGAAAGATGCCAGCAACGACACCCTGGACATTTTCCTTGACTGACAGCTTCTTGCTGCCGAGGCCCTCTGTTTCCAGCAGAGCACCTTCAAGGCTTGTGACTGGTGACGGGAACAAACCCCCTCCGTAGTTAATTGAACCCACCTGCGCGAAAAAATCAAGCTAACCCATACATTATACATAGTACGATAACCCACTACTATTTTAAATAATAACTAGGTAGGTATATTTAAATTTAAATGGGTACTCATGATTCTTAAATCGTTATACTAAATGCACAGACTTAAAAAAAGTTGTTGACAATCGGTCTGGATTGTTGAAAAGTTGTTGAAATTCAGTGAAGCACCCATAGTAATACGAATAGAGGAGATTCGTACAAATATCACATGCACACATTGATAGGACTCTGTTATTAATCGGCTGCCATTACCGCGTCGGATTGGTCGGACCGCACTAAAAATTACGCACACACACATGGTAAGCGGGCGGCGTCACTCTCGATAAGACAAGGTGACGTCTGTTCTTTTTTCAAGTCTGTGACTAAATGATATACTTAAGTTTAAAATCATAAGTAGTATCGTAGGTATTTAGATAATTTTTATTAAGTACCTAGTTCAATTTCTAACGTAAAAGCTTATTTACCTCAGGAGTGCTTGTGTCTAAGTTATTTATCAAAATATTCTTATGTGCAAAAAGCCCGTTGACGATCGAATTGGCCTTTGCACTCGGCGAAGGATGGTTCTCGATCTCCAGAGGGTTTGCCAATGTCGCGTCTGATGCTCCTGAGGATTGGTCATACACCGGCAAGTCCACTCGCACAGGATTGTCTGCGGGCGCTGCTCTGCATGATGTTATGAACACAGCTAACCACAAAGTCCTCGATAACATTCTGGAATATAATGAAATATATTATTAAGCAGATATTACTAAAGAAAACTGGAAGCAATCAGCGATTATGTCGAAATTTCGTAACTTCGTTTTGTACGTAATATTTCCTTACTGGGTCTGTTGTGACAGTTAACATTTTTAAAATATTACAATATCTGTTGAAGATCTAAAAAAAATTACTGACGTAAAGTTATGTCAATATGCACTGAGTTCATAAACTTTTAATAATCAATTAATAAAATTAATAGTAGCTAGGTATATTATAAAACTACCGTGATGGATATGCCAGAAGTTACAAAATGTTTTGGCCTGTTTCCTCCAAAGTACGCAACGTATTTGATTTCAATATTTGGTATGGGAACAGGGGGCATGGGATTAGCAGGAATGGTTTTATACGGATTGGTGGAAAACAGTATTCTAAGCGCATTCATAAATCGTGATAGTATTGACGAACAGGTGAGAAAAGTGGTTCTTCTCACTATTGGATTGTCGTCGCTTCTTCTAACGGTGTCAAATGTTATTCTATTTCTGGGAGTTTCCACTACATCAAGGAATACAACAATGACGGGAGTATTGATTATTTTCATAATGTGCATGATTTTAATACTAGAAGCAATAGGTGCGCCGATGTCATGTTTCTTTATTGATAGTACTTGTGTGATAAAAAAACTTTCGTTATTTCTCACGATACTAGGAATATTGTTTATAACAGTATTCCTCTGTTTGTGGCTTTATTTTATGGTTGTAGCCTTCAATTACGCAAATGGAATCTAAAATAAATGTTATTGGTAATAAATGGAAATAATTTATTATTTTTTTACTTTTTATCTTAGTACATCCCCTAACTAAAGCAAGTTAGTAAAGCCGATAAAATATGCATCTCCATTGATATAAAAATTGTAGCTCCCTTTAGTAGTTTTGCATATACTTCCACGTTAATATTTTTGAAGACGTTACGACTAGGTAAAGTTTTTTGTCTCTTAAAATATTCTGGTACCTATTATGTTTCACTTGACAAACTTGTATGAATCACTGCAAGGAACATGAGAGGCATTTAACACTCTCAAACTCCTACTAGGTACTCCTTCGAATTAATTCACTAAAATATTTAGACATTTTAATTTTACCAATTAGGTATTAATCCAGTAGTAAATCGCTATATACCGCCAAATTAAATGAAGTTTCAGCACAGGTTTCAGCTTCCAACATTATTATTTAGGTATTTGTAACGACGCGGCGACGGTTGACATCTGACATCATTATAATCTGTCTGGTACCTATTATAGTTATAAATAAACTAGGTACCTACACACTTATGGTGGCCACCAAGTGTGTAGGTACACGATCAAGTGTACTTGTCAAGTTTGCAGTTTGACTTGATGCGTTTGAAGGTATACTTGATCGTTACCACCATTAAGTAATATTGTTCTATAATCTGAGCCTGCACATACCTAAAATCATAAGATAGGATGCTGCGGTACTATTTTTAGTTGGCTCACATGTTCATCATTTAAGTGATAATTATCACCACGTTTACCGTGGAAAAACACGCATATTAATTGATCTAACATTGAAATAAAAATTAAATTATCGATAAATAGTTGTTCTGATGGCATAATCAAACCATATACATTTGGATGAATCTGCCCATAATTTACTAACAAAGCACGATACAAATTCATATATGTATCTACCAATTATTAACAATCTGCTCCGGCTGGGAATCGAACTAGAGACCTTTGCCCACTCAGACAGACATTTAACCATAATTAATATCTATAGATCTAGCTTAGTCACCTACGTAACTAATTCTTTCTAGGAATTACTGATAATAACATTACATTTAATGACTATTACCTATATTACCTAATATGTATAAGTAAGATCGACGTTTACGGTGCCCGCAGTGGCCACAGCACGGAACACAGACAACAGGGCTCCAGTATATCGTACCCTCAGTGGAAAAAAGGTATAAGATAAAAATTAGAATTATACAGAAGAGTAAAAAAACTGTTATAATATCAGTAAGTACTCAAAAGAATTTACATTACGATTTCTTGCAAAAAAACCGTCAAGATTAATGATAAAAATTTGAAAAAAATTGAGCATATGCAGCATTTATTCCTCTTTCCAATCATTAAGAACTAAAACTCAAAGTAACACGACTTATTTTTTTCCACGGAGGGTGCGATATAAGGATATGATAAAAATACTTCGTAACCATATCACATAAGCACTGTAACTATTAATTTTAAACAGGGAGTTATCTATTGAAATTCCGTAAAAAAACTAAGGATTCTACTATAATTTCAGTGGATTTCTTATCAAACAGGGCGTTTAAAATAAG
The DNA here is from genome assembly GCA_963932265.1 of Thymelicus lineola. Classification (NCBI taxonomy): domain Eukaryota; kingdom Metazoa; phylum Arthropoda; class Insecta; order Lepidoptera; family Hesperiidae; genus Thymelicus; species Thymelicus lineola. The sequence continues at coordinate 16,803,996 of OZ010680.1, forward strand.
TAATCCACTGTAATAATTTTATTTTAAATATTAATATTTATTATTGAGTATTAATTATAAACAGGGCGTTATAAATAGTGAAATTCCATGAAAAACTAAGGACCAAAGGACTCTACAATAATTCCAGTGGATTACTTAGTAACAATGACAAGTCGATTGACGCATAACAAAAACAAAGTTACGTTACTTACTTGCGGGCTTGTTCCACCGTCGACTAAAGGTATACACGGTTACCACCTCCTTGACCACCGACTTTCACCAGTTACGTCATGGAGCCTTGACACTACTCGTTAGTGGCATGTGCTCAAAGATCCCTCTTGCTACGTTGACCAGCAGTAATGCTAGAAGACACCTCGTCACACTTGTTCATAGTCCGATCACATTGGCATTGTTACTAAGACCATATTTTTTATTTAACGTGATTTTCTGTTCTAGCCACAAATAACCAGAGTTGGGTTGGAATGGAAATTGGTATTATGCAGAAAGATTTTAATTGGGAATCAATGGTGATTTTGTATTGGTCCTAATATGTCGATAAAATAAAGCTGGTTACCATGATGTAGGTAGGTACATTGACTACTAAAATAGAAATGAAAAAAAAACATTCACTTTAGTGTCAATTATTACGACTGGTGTTTCATTATGCAATACTCATTATGTATTGATTCATCGAATAACAATTTATGCAATATAATTAATTAATAGCGGGCGCTTGCGACGTTTATCCGGTTATGGGGGCATTATATGACAAAAGGGGTTGTCCTGCTTTTTAATGTCACACTTAATATAATTACAAGCAAAATACAGACATTGAATCCAAAAGGAGATGAAATTGATTTTTACAAGATTTTCTTTAACTTCCTTTGTTCATTAGTTTCCTAGCTTATAATAATAATATGATGTATAGATGAAATCTTGCAAGCTGAATTAGAATTACGTACTTCCTTTCATCCTACGGAGTTGTTTCACATGTTGTTTGAAATCAATTCAAATAAGAAATACCTACACATTTATAAGTAAGGAAGGACTACCCACATCTATTATACATACGTAATCATTATATTTAAGTTATTTGGCTGGGGCTTGGTGGGGAATCATGGGACCTTGAAGATCTGATGCACGGAAGTTATTCGTGCACCTTTCTGGATAAAATTGTTAGTGTCAATAGCCATCAATGATCAGCAGGCCTATCATGAACTTTTAAGAAACCATTTTGATTAAAGAACCTGTTTCCCCATTCGACGAAATAAGGCAATGTTGTTAAACGGATAGAAAAATGATTGAAGCTAATCATTTTATTTAATTAAGTATTCTAAATGTAATATTTTATACAGCGATCTATAGTAAGAACATATAATTCACTGATTTTATATAAATACTTAATGTTTTCCGCGTAGGTATGTTGTAAACAATATGTTAGTACCCGGATGACCGAGCTTCGTTCGGCTGAAGTAGTTTTAGTATTGCTACTTGCCAATAGATGTCAGGAAGAGTATATTGTAGAAGTTTATCATTGCCTGAAAACACCGATAAAACGACATTTTCTAAAAATGAATCCTAGCTAGATCGATTTATCGCCCCCGAAACCCCCTATATACTAAATTTCATGAAAATCGTTGGAGTCGATTCCGAGATTCCAATTATATATATATATATACAAGAATTGCTCGTTGAAAAGTATTAGATTAGATAAGGTATGTACTCAGATTAAAGAATAAAAGTTCTATTGTGTTATTGTGTTCTTTGTGGTGCTATTTTAGTTATAGATGTCACTGCTGACGACATAATTACCAACTTGTATGAAAGATATCGATGTGACTATTGTCAGAACGTAGTGTTTATGTACTCTGTGACTCTGTGATTGTCATTAGGTACTTATTATAAATGATTTCAGCTGTCAAAATTATAAAAGCTGGCTGTAACCAATTCAAAAAATCAGTTTTAAAGTCTGGAATCGTTTAACTACCATACAAATGAATTCGATTATCACTAGCTGTGCCGCCGGTTATGGCCGTACGGTGTGGATCACACCATGTTGCAGGGATATATTAAAATCCTGCGCTGCAACGACAGGTTCCCCACCAATGAATTATAATGTTTGGAAGATGAAGACCATAAACTCTCTCAGCATAACATGCCCTAGAAGTTTAAATAAGAAATGGGGACCGTGGTGGACACAAGTGCGCTTCCAGAAAGAATACCCTAAGTTGCATCGCGATGTGGATTTTCCTAACTTTGACCCATACAGAAAAAAAGAATTCAAAGATATAACAAAGACGTCATATAGTTCAGGAGATGAAAAACATGGGTACACTTACATAATTGGATTTTTTGGATTAATTTGCGGAATGTATAGCACTAAATCTGAACTTACACATTTCTTAAGTTACATGGCTGCCGCGAAAGATGTTCTTGCGTTGGCCTCGATTGAAGTAGATCTTACAAAAGTGGCTCCAGGAGCGTGCCTGTCGTTTAAATGGAGAGGAAAACCCTTATTCGTGAAAAATAGAACACAGTCAGAAATCGATTTAGAAAACCAAACACCAGTATCCTCGTTAAGAGACCCTGAGGGTACTGAAAAGCGAACAATAAAACCAGAATGGCTTATTATTATTGGAATATGTACTCATTTAGGATGTGTGCCTATTCCCAATTCAGGTGATTATCCTGGAGGTTTTTACTGCCCCTGTCACGGCAGCACGTTTGACAATATGGGCCGAATTCGTAAAGGACCAGCCCCTATAAATTTAGTTGTCCCTCCTTATAAATTTCTGAATGAAACTACAGTCTTAGTTGGCTAATATTTTTTAAAATTATAATTGTATTTCAGAAAAAACTAATTTTATATTTAACTATGGATTCAATTCACCATTGTTGTGATGCATATTATTATGAAACACGTTTATTTTTGGTTTAATTACAGTTCTATGCACACGAATAGTTTGATTTTTGAGTAGTGTAGAATTGATGGCAGCAATAAATTTCGACTTGAATTTTATTATTTGTGGCATTTAAAAACGTACGTTTTTTAAATACCCTGTATCATTATGAGATCCTGACGAGATTATAATAGCCTCACGCCTCACCCTCACCCATATGACTTCATGAAAGAAAATATGCGCGCACGAAGGCAGTGCTGGTTTTAGCACTACCAGCGCCCTGGGCGAGATTTCTACTGCGCCCCTGCCATTGAAACCTATACAAAAATAGTAAATTACATCACTAAGGGTCTCGACGCGACGCTATGGACGGACGGACAGACATGAAGAAACTATAAGGGTTCCGTTATGACTACCTGCGGCGCCCCATCAAACCTGACGATCTGGGGCGGTCGCCCAACCGCGCCCTACCCTCTAACGCCGCTACCTACTGCACGAAGGGATACTGACCGTCATTGAAGTATTATTTATTACTAGCGTTGTGACCGTTTATTTTATTATCCTAGCGTCAATCTGCGTCGTTCGCCAACTAATAGATTTGAAATAGCCATTGTATTTAAACCTGTGAGAAAATATAATACCTAGTAACAAAAAACGTGTCAGGCCATGCGCAATTTAGGGTTCCGTAGTTCATCGACTATTTCTCATTAACTATTTAATTAAGCTAAGATAGCTTTCCTTTTAAATTCGTCTTATTAAAATACTGCCATGTTTTTTTTTCTACATCTCCAACCCCATAGATGTAGAAAAAAAATTTTTTTTTCATAATAATATAATTATGGCCAACTCGTACCTTTTTTGCGTTCAGACCCGTACCATGGGGTATTATAATGTTTATATAAGTCTCAGGTTTAAATACTCTTTGCCATGGGGGGGACACTTGACTACACAGACTAGTATGACTCTAATGCATCTTGACTCTAACCACCAATTAGCACTTTAAATCTGAATTTAATAATTTTAATACTAAAAAATATGTCTTCAGCAGCCCATGATAATACTGACCGGCCGTTGCTGTTGCCGTGCCGCGGTCGCCCTTAAACCATGTACATACATGTTGAAAATGTGAAAGAGCTAGCACGGTTGGTTACCGTGACCGAATGGATTCTGTTTTGACTATGGAACCCTAATAACATAGATTACAAGCTTGGAGTCACACAGTACTTTGCTTGTGGAGTCCAGTTATTTATAGAAAATACTTGCATCCAATCTTTAGACCATAGAGTAACTTCAACGTCTCGTTTGGAGGTGTCAGTCAGTCAATCAACCTCTTGTAGAAGATAGAAGGAGGGTCATCCCTGGTGTATGAAAAGTGTCCGTAAAAACGCGTCCAATTACGGGTAGCGCTGCGGTGCGGTCTACAACAGCTATGTTTATATCGCTATTTCTCAGACAGTAGCGCCATTCTGGAATGGTCATTAATGGAACCTTTATTTTGAGTAAACAGCTGGACACTTTAAACTTTCCCCTTATATGAGATGGCCTACTCTAACCTCTATGTTCTTTAACCAATGAACTAAACTAAACTATTCGTTCATCTTCATGGATGTATACTCTCTGGATAAGTAATTTTGTAGAGGACGGGTGACGTCATACCGTAAGGACCATTTTTCTATTGTGTCCATGTTATCTATAGTCCCAGGATATATCATTTTTTATAATGATATAAAAACATCTAAGATGAATATTATAAGTACCGTAATTGTGCGGTGGTTTGCAACACTACGCCAAAAAGTTAATGAAATTTTTCAATGTGGCAATTACGGTCATCGGGGATTTGTAAAGATTGTGGTCGTCGTTTTTGTTTGTGTTGCTTAAAATGTGGTGTTGTACTGTTATCAATTATCAGTGAGAAAATTACAATAAAAACAATTGTAATATTTTAAATTCAGCAATTTTGAAGAAATTTTAATAAAATGTTTTATTTCAAAATTATATTTTTTTACTATCACGAGAAAAATTACCAATAGAAAACATTTTAAAGAACCATATCAAAATAGGACAAAATTTTTCTAAGTAACTGTGGAAACCCTACAAATGAAGGACAACCTCAATCCGGACTGTGATTGGTCGAATAGTTCTTAAGATATGACGTCATCGAACTATTCTGTGCTTGAGGCACTGGATTGCTTATTGGATTGGATTTATGGATTGCTTATTATTGCTGGTAGAGGTATCTACAAGGTCAGCAATCCAGATAGTGTAATATATCCATCTGAAAAATAGTGATATGAACATAGCTGTTGTAGACCGCGCCGTAGTGCCACCCGTGATTGGACGCGTTTTTACGGACACTTTTCATACACAGAGATTTGGCCCTCCTACTTTTTATACTCTATGACCTTATGTCAATTCAATTCAATCAATTCAGTCAAACTCAAAACTCATTGTAGTTAAAGTCCTTTTCATGAAAGAAGTCCCCCAGACGCAGCGCTGTACTCGCGCGACATAATGTTGCCATTTACGAGTAAATACCTATTTTACATTTAGCTTATGTAATTTATCAAATAATACTATTTCCTGCATACTTCGATGAAACAATATAAGCTCTTAAATTGTATTAAGAAATAAATACATTTTAGATAGGCTGTAATTTCATTACTCAAGCCCATATTATAACAATAGTTCAGATAAGTGAAACATGTATATTTCTGATAAGTCAAAAGTATATTATTTGGGCATTTTTATCAAAATGTCTAATGTATGTCTATGTTAGTAGACATTTTGACAAAAATGCCCATTTACCTATACTATTTACTATATTCCTGTTATGTAAAAAGTATATTTTACTTATATACGCGGTGTTCTACTTATTTACAGGGAAAAGATGAGAAAATAGGGTAAAGAAAAGCATTACAATTTTTTATTCAGAGTTTTATTGCATAATTGTGATCAGCGGCCATAGGAACATCACTGTCTGAAGAGTGGATGGAAACAGAATCTGATTCTGTTTCAGTATCACTAGCCGTAGATATGATTATTCGGTCCATCTCTTCATCCATAAGGCCGTCATTTTTTAAATATTCCTCCTCTAAATGTTCGACATGCGTGCACTGAGCTGTCCAATCTTCCGCCGTAATAGACTCAAAGGCCTCTTCGGTTAATTTTAAAATTTCTTTTGGATCTTGTGCCACGTTCTTATCCGCCACCTTTCTTTTTACAAGGCTCCAGATTTTCTCAATCGGGTTGAGGTCGCAATGGTAAGGCGGTAACCTTAATACTTCGTGTCCGTGAGCTGTTAATAATTCATCAACTGCAAATGTCGGTGGACCTTTATTTTGTTTGATTAGCTCAAACAGCACAGCTTTTCTCCAGGTGTCTTCAAAATATATACCCTTTTGCCGGAGCCATTCCTGCATACTACTTTTTATATTTGACATTGAAGGGGCTTTGTTTAATTGAGTGCAATGGTAAGGAGCGTTGTCCATTACCACAAGGGACCTTTCAGGTAGATTAGGTATTAGTTTTTCCGTCACCCATTTTAAGAAATTTGCAGAATTCATGTCATCGTGGTAATCTGAGGACTTTGATTGGGATTTGAACATTAATAATGCACCATTTATGAATCCATCTTTTGTTCCCGCATGAGCGATTATCCAGCGACTCCCTGATGACTCTGAGACGAACATTCCTGGCTCCTCCTCACTCTGCCAACAACTTTTTGTATGATAAGTATTGTGTATATAGGTCTCATCTAAGTATACAACGGGTCGTTTTTCCACAGTGCGATTTATTCGGATTTTATCCAAATATTTTGCACGCCATGCGGTAATGTCGTGACGTTCCATAAGTAGTTTGCGTCTGGATTGACATCGCTTGTACTTGAAACCAATCCTATTTAATATCCTGTGCAATGTTGTGATGCTTCCCTGAAAATTGATGTCTTCTCTCAGAGCTGCCCGTAATTTAGCCAAAGTTGGTAATTCTTTATGCACAACGTAAAAACTGTGAATTTTTTGCCGGATAGCGCACAAATCGAACCCGTCTAAGTCGAACTTTTTCGGATGCGGGCGACTCTTCCCCGGGGTGACAATTTTTTTCGAAGTACTCGCCGCTGTTATACCTTCTTTTGTAATTCTTGTTACAGTTTTCTCTGACACACCTGCAATTAAATAATGAACAATTACAAATAATAGTAACTTTAAGTTTATAATGCTTATGTACTATGTAATATATGTTTTAATTTCAGTTACCTAGTTCCATCACATTATGTATTTGTTCAATTTTGTCGCAAAAATGAATTTATATCATAAAAGTCCCATCAATACAGCAAAAAATTATTATATGGCAACTCTAAAAAGTACCTGTTATGGCGGCAACTCTCTTCCGAACATTGTTTAGTGGTATTAAAACACCTTGGTTCTTTTGTTCCGCTTCACAGAACTCTTTCACCTTCAATATCATATCTCGAGCCGAACTTTTTACAACTTTTGGCATTGTAAACAATCTTTAAAATGCACTAAGCTAGTTAAAAACTCACAAAAATCTACCACATCAAACGCACTTGATAACATCGACGAACGACAACATGACCGACCTGTCAAATTTAGTTCCAAAAATCACCGCGGGACTTCTTTCATGAAAAGGACTATAAGTCATAGATATAGATATCTATGAGTTAAGTACTCTGTGAATTCAGTCATCAGTCAGTTCAGTCAGTCAGTCAGTCAGTGATTTTCTGATTGACGACTGTGTAGTGTGATTTAAATTTTGTTTTGTAATTGTATTTTGCATTGTAATTGCAGTGCAGTTTTCACCGCTGTTCGCTCAATTCGCTTGGATGTCTCATACAAAAGAGAACTCACAACTATAGGTCTATTATTAGGTGGCTAGGTGTTATTGAATTAAACATTAATACAATTCATTCTAACTATTCAAGATTTATTTGGTTGAATAACATGTTTTGCAACATTTTGACAGCAATTTACGGGTAGTCGAAATGCTACTACGTGTATTAGCCGAAATATTTCTCATCTTAGGTCGGCAAACGTATAACTTACCATAGAAACAAGGTGTACAGCGGGGAACAATGCGTAGAATAAATAATTCATTTTTTTGGGGCATATTGATCGCTTCCCTAACTTGGACAATTTCTTTGTATTTGTATTGGATGCTGAGTATGAATGGTAAGTTGTCGCAAAGTGTCTTCCAACTTTTGTCATAAATCTTATTTCTTAATAATTCTACCAGTGTAGTTTTCTTGGGGACCTTTGAGAAATTGCGTCAATTTTTCTTTAATTATTAACAACTGCATAAGAACAGTTAAAAAGTCTTGTAACTTATTAATCATAAATTTGAATAGAAGTGGGCACATTAGGACATTCATAGTTTTATGTAAACTAAAGTTTGCTGACACTATCATGGCACTAGAAGTTATTTTGAACATAGTACCAATTAGAAAATTCTGGTCAGTAAAAAAAGATTTTTGTAAAAAAATTGTAATATGTATTTTGGATGGAAGCTGTAATAAAATACTAAAGATACAACACTAAAGAACTAAAGAAAAATACTACAAAAAGCATTGTTTCTTAGGAATACTTAACAAATATTTAATAACCAACATGGATTTCCCATATTCCTATTACCTATGCATTTATGGTGAAATATGTTTATACCTATAATTGACTCAGGTTGAGTACCTCTATAAAAGGCTGGATTTAGAATCATAGTCTGAAGGAGTTGAATAGAAGAAAGTGTTGCTAAACTTAAAAGTATTGGATCCCTGCATCCTTATTATTACAAATATGATAGTAAAAAGTTTGACCTAATTCTTAAAGACATTTAAATCTTCCACAAATATGAAACACTAAATAGTATATTATTATGTCACAGTGAAAACCTGTTTTAAGCTAGAATATGTTTCTCATGATACTAGTTTATACTGGGTGCCTTTGTATGACTAAAATTTATTACCAATAAAAAAATTCAATAAAATATAAATTGATGTTTTCATCAATAACACAGTGTACCTTCATTAATATTTCCAAAAAATTTTGAAGTACAGATTGTTACAATTACAGTTATATCATTTCTAGAGATTTTCTCTGCAATACTACCTTTGCAATACAATCTTAGACTCTCCTATATAAGTGCGTTCTTAAAAAGGAGTACACAGGATTTCTCTACCCATATAAATATATGTAGGATAGCAAACAAGCCTTCACTGTGCCACCAAGCCCTGCTGCCCCATGGATTTCTATGACAAACCTGGATCTGTTTCAGGTTGTAGGAGGGACTTTAGTATTCAGTAGGTTCTGTTAGTATGAGGTGTTAATTGGAATATCAGTTATTATTCATTAGTAGGAGGACTGTGGAAGTTAGAACTTCTAGTATAAGTTAGCCCTAAAAGTAAAAATTTGTAATTGACCTGTTACTGATGTATTAGTCCCACTCGAAGTTGTATCTCTCCTGAGGACAGATAGTCGCCTCTTGTGTGAGTGTTAACTGGCAACCAATACTCCTCCAACCAGAACACAATTGCTTAAGACAATTGTTTGAACATAGTAGAAATAGTAGTGCCCCAGGCAAACCATATGGAGATTCTATGAATATCTGAGCTGCTGATTGATTTGATTTGATTGAACATTAACTTCAACGGAAACGGTTTTCACAGAATTATTTTGTGTAGATTCAGTAAATCAGTCAAGATTATATTACTAGTGAAAAAATACCCTATGTGCCTGTTAGGGAACATAATTTTTCGAAATTAATACTCATTTAACATTTTATAAGTTTTCTGTATTAATTAATGAGTATAAAAATATCAACTGATACCTTTTAATTTTATTTATTTAAGGTGATGTAACTACAAGTAGTACAGATAAAAAAGTGTATCATCTAGTCAATGCAGAGGAAAAAAATCGTATAAAGAACAATGATAAATCTATTGCATCTTTAAAAGGCAAGAATTTGCTTGATGACTTTCCAAGGCAGAACGATGATGTTGGGAAGGCATGGAAGAAGCAACACAAAAAGGACAAAAAGATTAAGAGCAGTAACCTACAGGATACACTAGAAAAGAATCATTTGGATAAGCTTGAAAATAACCTAGAAGATAACCCACAAAATGAAAAAGACGATAAAGAGAATCATGACCAACAAGAGACGGAGCCATTCGGTAAAGAAATAATATTCCTAATTAAACTTTATTAAAATATTGTATATATATTGTATTATATAGTGTATAAATTTTAAGTTATAATATAGTGTTCTATGACATATCACATCAGACACCATGCTAGATTTAAAACTTCAATATTTTTGAAGATTGATGTATATTTTCTTTACACTATGTATGCCAGAAAAAAGTTTAAAAACAGTGGCAGTCAATATAATTATATTTATTATATTTTCTCGGAACATATTATAGGAGTTTGTACATTAATTCAATGATGTTACTAAAAGTAAAATATATGTTATATTTTGTGAAATGCAATGTTAAAATAGTCTTCACATATCATGAACATTTGAAATGGTGTGCATTGCACATTGTGCATCCCTCCATAGGCTTGTTAAGGAGGTGAAGTAGTTAAATTCGGATAGTTCATGTAATTGAAATATTACTCCTAAGTATTAATTTTAATTCTAACTTTAAATGATTCTCTATATATAAACGTAATATAACAAAAATAAATGACAATATCAGGTCATCATCTATCTTAAATTTTATAGTTTCTATAGGGACTGTAATAAAACAAAATCACATACACAAATAAACTCTCAAATCATCTCAGGGAACATACAATCGAGATAAAATCTGTCCTATTTTCTAATCCTAGACATGGTTTGTCTATGTGTCAAGTTTCATCTTAATCAATATAATGGTAAACCCGTCATTGAAAGATAATAATCATCCAAACATCTTCACAAACTCACATGTAAATATTAGGTAGAATTCTGTACAGATAAATAAATCAATGCACTTTCTCATCAACATCATGTAGTAAAGCAATATATACTCATTATTTATTTTGAAGTTTAAGTGTGTGTGTTATATTGTTATGTAGTATTTATTTTATACAGTGAAGATGAAATTATCATTATGGTTCTGTGAAATTATTCCTCAACAGTAGAATCGGCTGTTGTTCCTCGAATCGAGAAAAAATTACAATTGGACCATATCAAACTGAGGAGACTTTGGAAGCAAATGAAAAAAAGAAATTATGAAAAGCTGAAAAAGAAAATCTTGTTGAGGAAAATAATTCATATTGACCATATCAATGACATTCCGATGGAGAGCTGGGGTAAAACAGTAGACATTACAGATTGCTGAGACCGTTTAGGTGTAGAAAGTGTTATAAATTATGCTACATTCAGCTTACTATAGTATCAGTCTTGACATCAATAGCTTAGTGTAGCTGTAGAGTAGTATAGTTAGGTATTTCATTTTAGGAATTATGACAGAAGCATTGCAACTGTATGACTGCAACATTTCTTCTACACCATTATTTACTATCTTCTATTAATATATATATATATATATATATACTATTAATTTAGTTTATTATGATTGTAGAACATTTTATAGTAGAGGACAAAATCTTCTCGTTGAATGCAACCCTCTATTCTATATTCAAAAAGTGTGCATTCATATAATAGGCCTTAATTTTAATAGGGCTTAATTTAATTCTAACGAAAACATTTGTATCTGCCTATAATACTAGAAATAAAGTAATAAATACTTTTGATCAGGATTTTTCTCAGCAATTTGTAATTTTATATCGAATCATCTAGCTGATCCTGTGTTAGGAGTCGTATTAATAACTTGCGTTACTTCTTAGATTAAACACGTATTTTTTATTGTGGACGTGGATATTTGTACGTCAGTTATTTGTTTTTATATCCTAAACATTACATCGTATATAAACGTTATCTCATGTAGTTGTAGGTAGGTACTGAAGTGCCTGTATGCTGTGGGTATATGCTATATGTGTATGCCTATAATTTTGTATATAACATCGTGTATGCTGCTGAAAAAGAAAATTTTTGTAAAATAAGTCAGTTTTTTCTCGATTTATGTTGATAATATAAAAGTGTTAGTTCGTCAGACAACATTTTTCGAAAAAAATATGACTAATTATGTTTCGCTTGCAGAATTAATTTTCATTTGGCGTCTTTATATTTTAGAAACACTATTTACTTATTTCTCTTATATTTTTCGAAACGTTACAATTTCGATCCAACCATGCAAATAGCGCCTGGTATAGAATTGACAAAAGTATTATGGTACATTGGGATAATCCAGTGATAGGGATGTTTCAATGAAAAATATACAGTGTGTCTAGCAACTAACTAGCGGTAATTTAAGGGCATAGAATATACCTAATTTTATCGAGAAAAATACATACAGGCTCATGTTCAAACTGCGATAACTCATGAGTGTTGCAACTTAGAGCAATGATTTTGATGTCGTTTTGAAGATAATACCCTCGTGAATTAATGCACGTTCTGAAAAAGATATGAAATTATGAAGTATGTTAGAAAAACAAAAAAATTGTGAAATTTTCAACTGCATTGAGCGTCAGAATTTTTTTAATGACTTTGTTAACTTGAAACTTTATCCAATCTTACACAAATTAAACAATAGTTTTTTCACATCTATGGGATTCTTTAAGTCCAGAGAAATCGAAATCTTTCGAAAGAGTCATTACGAGTATATGCCCTTAAATTATCGCTAGTTAGTTGCTGGACAAACTGTATGTTAATATAGAGACGATGAAGATTCGCGCGTCTAAATTCTAATTGTTTTACTTGAAAATACAACAATATTTTTATGCCTTTACACGAATTATCAATAATAGTACCTAATGTTTAATTATATCCCTGCTGTTAGACTTGACCCAATGTTCCAATTGTATCATATCTGTATTCTGTTGCAACTATGAAGTGTGATGGATTTTTTGACCGACTCGCGACTTCAAAAATGGAGGTTCTGTATTCGACCCCTATGTAATACGTGTATGTACATATGTATCTGTGCATGCAAGCATGTATGTTTATATGTTGCAATTTAAAAAAAGGGCTCTAGATATTTAAATGTATATCTTCAGGGAAGGTTTTAATATATCGTGGTCTTATTTTTAAAACTTGAGGATTATACTTTTTTTTGAGTGACTTCAACTATTGACGGTGGAAGTATAATTTTGTCCGACATCTTTAACAATTAACATCTTTAACGTCATAAAACCTTCCTCCATCTATTGGTGAAAACTCTATCTAAATCAGTTCAGTAGTTTCTGAGATTTTGCGTAACAGGAATGAAATTGATACGGCGAGGCGGTTAGTGTAGGTATGTGTTTTTACAAAAAGTGAGATTGGAGAGATTCAGTAAGATTACTTCGATCATGTTTAAACTCATATTATTATAATATGTATAGTACTAGAATCGCATTTAAACCTATTGTGTTTTTAGAGAGCTTAGTGCTGAAACAGAGTTAAATAGAGCTTTATTTTGTACTATTATTTGTAAAAGAAAAATATGAGTATGCATGAATCTGTAATCATCGATTGTGGTTTTTACACAGCTTGTGTAAAGCAGAAAATGTTAAAAGCTTAGGTGAATTTCATTATTAGTTTACTGTTTTTGTATATTTAACTGTTTTTCATTGCAGACTATCAATTCGGGCGCATTCATAACTTGGAAGATGTACGTATACGTGAATCTGGATATAATTCGCATGCATTCAACACTTTAATATCACAACGCATCGGTTTCTCTAGGGATATCCCTGATACAAGACACCCACTGTAAGTATGATGTCTGTATTTAGTACGAAATCAATTCCAGGAATTATTATGTTGTACTGCAAATAATAAATAAATAATTATTCTGTGTATTTACAGTTGTAGATCCCAGAAATTTGAAATGAATCTGCCAACAGTCTCTGTTATTATCTGCTTCTTTAACGAGCATTTCGAAACCCTGATGCGTTCCGTATATTCTATAATAGAGCGGTCAGACCCACTGATGGTGAAGGAAATAATTCTTGTAGATGACTTTAGCGACTTGGACAATATACACGAAAGAGTTTTAGCAGAGGTGAACGAACTGAATTCTAACCGGAAAAGGGAAGATGATAATATAGATACACACAATGACGCGGAGAACATGGTTGATTATATAGTTGATGATGTTATTAATGAAGCGGATAGTAAGAGATTTAACAAACCTGCCCTAAGGCTACCACCTCAAGGTATGGAAATAAGACTTCTAAAAACGCCCAAGAGAGAGGGACTTATCCGTGCGAGGCTGTTTGGTGCTGATAACGCTTTCGGTGAGGTGAGATATTCTCAGTTATTTCTCTATTTAGTGAAGAATTCATATTTCTTTTTATCTATATTTTATTACTGTGTGTTATTGTAAATACCCACATTCAAGCAAATAAATGATTTGAATTTGAATTTCGTCTCGAGTGAGTCTTAGCTCAGTGTATAAGCCTTGCCGTAAAGGCATGCCAAGCGATTGTTATTTATAAATAACAGTCGTCAAAAGCGTAGCAGTAAGTTTGTGGCGGAATAAGATTTAATTAAAGTCAGACTGCCTACCAAGTTCTCTGAAGTTTAGGAGAGAAGGGAATCTTTGCTAATATACGAAGGCCATTGGCTTCAACTGAATGCTCTTATTGTAGTTGAGGAGACCTATAAGAGTAGTCCACTATGCTACTCCAGTATGTGATGATGTGGCTAATTTAAGTGTCGAACTTTCTTATGAGTCTGAAGTCTTCTATTTACTGTTCTCCTAATAAAATAAGGTTTATTTCTCTAGGTTTTGGTGTTCTTAGACTCGCACATCGAGGTAAATGTTAACTGGTTGGAGCCTTTACTAAGTCGTCTCTCCAAAGGCGTGGACGGGGCTACAACGAAATACTCCCAACGGATCGTTGTCCCTATTATTGATGTGATCAACGCAGATACCTTCGAATATACCCCAAGTCCATTAGTTCGCGGCGGGTTTAACTGGGGCCTGCATTTCAAATGGGACAATCTGCCGAAGGGTACCTTACGATGTAAGTTATTATTGTGTTATTGTAGTTAGTTTCGCGTTGTGACCTGAGCCAATGTGTGCAATTATGTGTCGAACATACATTTTGCTTGTTGTTCTATTACTCATTATGATTCAGTGATATGATTCAGTGAAAAAAGAACATTATTAATGTTTTCAGTCATTTTTATAATTCTTTGGAATAGTTAAATCGTTTTTGCGTTTTACAAATATTTGTAAATGAATTTTTATTTTCATAAAAGACTTATGAAAATTAGTCTATAATAATCAAATTGTTGTGTTTTTCAGCGGATATTGACTTTACCAGACCCATAATGTCTCCTACAATGGCAGGTGGATTATTTGCTATTTACCGCGAGTATTTCAACTATATCGGAAAGTATGATCCAGGCATGAATATCTGGGGTGGTGAAAATCTGGAGATCTCTTTCAGGGTATGTTATTAAATAAATATGATAAATAAACGTTCATACACTTATACTTCCGCTCTAAGATATTAGTGGCTGTACAAACCATATATATGTATAACTATCATCATCTATCCATCAGCCCTTGTAGGTCCACTGCTGGATATAGGCCTCCCCTAACTGGCGCCACTCTGACCGGTCCTGAGCCTTCTGAATCCACCGGATACATAATAAAAAAATATTAGTGTAATGTAGAAACGTCTATCTGTGATTGATAATACATAATTATAATCTATGCCAATGAATGGCATTGATGTTCTATGTTTGATCTGTGGTTAAAAGTAATAAATGATAGTGTTCTGAATTAATCCGCATTTTTGAAAAAAATATAAAGTTATTATAATTACAAACATCCTCGACCTTAAATCAGATTTGTTAAATCAAACAAAACTTGTTTGATAGTTGGGTATAGAACTGATTTTAATAATTAAAATGTACCTAATTTTGTTATCTTGTTTATATATCCTTTACAACTGTCCGTATCGGTATAATATTATTATGATCATGATCTGGAACAAATATTTATCTGTAACATTGCCGTAGCTCCTAACAATCTAACCTATGAACTTTCCTTGGCACGCTTTACAACAAATAGCGTTATAATAAATGAATAATTATATAAAATCAAGGCATATTGAAATAATGATCAATTTACTAATTAACCGACTTCAAAAAAAGGAGGAGGTTCTCAATTCGACTGTATTTTTTTATGTTTGTTACCTCGGAACTTTGAACCGATTTTGATGATTATTTTTTTAATCGAAAGCTGGTGCTTGTCGTGTGGTCCCACATAAAGAACAATGCCCAAAAATTATTTTTCATTTTTGTTAGCGTCTTAAAACGTCAGTTATACCGAAGCAATTCAATTATTTTTTTACGTATTTTAAAATTAATACCTGTACCCGTATTACCGTGATGAATTGATGAATTGTCAACAATGTCCATTTTCATTCGGGCACTCACTTCGATACATAGCTTGTATCAAGCAAGATATAGGGAGACTTCTGGCCAATATTACTGAGAGAATTTCGTTATAAATGACAAATGTAATGATGCCAAATTTCCATTTCCGGTTGTTAATAAAAAAAAGTCAGAATAAAATAATGGTAAAAATTACAGGCAGCCGCAAGTCTCCCCTACTCTACCTCTCTTTTTTTATTTTAAGACGCTAAAGTTGAAAATGAAATAAAACGATGTATGGCAGTTTGGCATTGTTCTTTGAGCGAGATCTGATAATGGCATCCATGTCAAAAGCATACACATTGTACATTGGCCATTTTATGCCGGTTATAAATGTTCCCGTTAGATGATTTGGACGTTTATATATTTGTGAAACCACTATTCAATGTAATATTCCAATAAGAGACTAGTTGTTTACGTTAGTGGTTAATCAGTTACGCTGGTCTACTTGACCCAAAAACGTTTTTTTAAGTATTCAGTTTCATTACGTATTTTGCATAATCTAGTCTTGATGTAAGTTTACCTCAAAAACGTTCAAGACCGTCATGGCGTTTTGAATATAATTAAAATCAACGATGCTTCGTAGACAGAGCACTAAGCTCACAGGGAGTGACGTCCTTTTAGTCCGAATGGCTTTTATTGTCAAATGACTGCTTAGGGATGTTGACAATAACTGTAAATTAATATAAATTTATTTTTAAAGTATTAATGGTAATGTTTAAACACCTAAAATTTTATTCTTTAATCGAAATGAATCACAATAAATTAAATATCATTTTAATCATTAAACAAATACACAATAAATTAAATATCATTTTTAAAATTTAAAATATTAAAAATAGTACTCACTGTCACCTGACCTCAAACGCCATTTTGAGGTTATGACGTCATTGTCCGTATTTTATATGCTAATTCAATGAACTTCAATAGACCGCTAGTATTTAATATCGGTTAGTGACGTCACGTGATGTTTTTGGTGGGATTTTTTTATTGATTTTGTTTATCAATTTTTGATTTTAAATTGAACATATATTTTTGATTTTAAATTGAATATCTTTTCGGGAATATTAAGGTTATATCTGTACAATAAAATTGAATCCTAAAATTATACTCAAAATTATCTAAGAACGCATTAATGATAGCTGCCATTTATTAATATGAACCAACCTTGTACGTACGTCTTTGAGCAAAATGGAATAATTATTTAATTGACATGAATAGTTGGTTACTTACGAACAAAGGATTTTGCCAAAATTTGTTAAAAATCCCTATTCGTATTGTATTGTATTCGTATTGACGTTATTTATAAATCATATTAAACGTTATAATCTAGTAAAAATCCCATCACATCATAATTTATGCAAAATTGAATAAAAAAATAAGGCGTCGAATCAATGTTATATGAAGATGACAAAATCTACACTGACGTTAAGTGATGTGACGGCATGAAGCCACTTATAAAACCATAATAATCGATACATTACTATAATCGAAACTTAAAATAAAAATTAATTTATTTTATTTCTTTCTTTGTGTTTAACAATTAAACAATTTAATTTCTTCTCTTCTATAAGAACATGACCAAAAGTGTTTATTACGATAATCTCTAACCGCAGCCATTTGAACTGATTAAAATACGGTTAGAATATTCATTATTCAACCGAAACCCAAATTTCATACGCTGGATGCGGCGCGGACGAATTAACAGTGAGTTTTTTAGGAAAAAAATATTTTATTATAGTCGTAAATACATAATTATTAAGCGTATAGGTATGGTAAAGTAACTTAAGTAGCTCAATGGAGGCAGTTACTTGTGGATATCTAAATGTTTCGGTTTTTAGAATTTACAATTTAATTGATTCAATTAAATTTACAATTTAATTTACAATTTAATTGAATCGATTAGAAAGTCTTACAATTTTGAATCGATTTGTTGCTAAAATTGGTTCTTTCGTGAATCGATTTTTTTTGTACATCTCTAGTGTCACTGCGATGACAAACGACAAATATGCATTCTTAGTTCGTGGGGACCTCAGATTAAAGAAATAAAAGGCAGATATAACTTTCGCAAAGAAATGCAACAAATGACGTGAAGCTACTTTTTCACTATGTGTGCATGACAATCATATTGACAACTAGCAGTGGCATCGTAGATACACATACTTCTTTGTGTGTGTAAGTTGCCAAATTGAAAACAAAAAGTCGCAATCTCCCGCTATTTAGAAAATATTTTTTGCCATATTTTCGACTTGAAATATTATACAATTAAATTGACAAATTATTTATTATTGTATCACTAGTTATCAAAAAGTCTAGATATTAAATATGTCAAATGTTCTTTTATTATACAGTACTTAAAGATAAAGGATAGACTGTATAAAGATTTTTATTATTTTTATTATTATTATTATTATTAATATGTTGAATTGTTTTAATTTATGGTTTTTTCTCTTTTGTGTAGTTATTTTTCATTGAAAAATATAAAAATTTTATAAATATATATATATAAATTAGATATATATATTATATTAAATATATATAATATACGTCATCTTCATTAAAATGCAATGAATAAACAAAGCAAAATTTGGATGGCCAATCATTATCTTGCCTACTTTGAGGAATAATAAAATCCCATTTATCTCGTATAATAGTAAATATTTGTCGGCAATCTGCAAAATAAAATAATTTATTGAGTAGGCTAAACAGGAACTAACATGGGATACAATATTTTCTTTCAATCGTGCATTTTATCGTAGGCAAACGTGATATTTTCAATCAACCAGGTTTACCTATGTTAAAATCCTTATTTTATCCCTCTAATCCTTTGTACAATCTATCTTACGTTTGTAATAACCCAGCGACTGGTATTTATGCATTGGCTGCATTTCCTCATTTTTAGATATTAATAGATTTCCTTATTTTTAAATAAATACAATAATTTTTTTTAATATTTTTTTTGATATTTTATAATCGATCAGTGTTCAAATAACCCATGCATATTTCCCCTAATTTAGGGTAATCGATTTTCATATAAAGCTGGTATAAAATTGAATAATTGTCGAGGTTTTGTGTTCCGAGCGCACCTCAAAAATATTTTTATAAATAAATAATAAAATAATGAACAGTTACCTGTGAAAAGATATCTAATCTTCTTTTGCTTGATTTTGGGAACAACTTTAGCAGTGTTTAAAATTGCAAGACGGAATTTTATCTGAGAAAATTATTTAATAAATTTTGACAATTGTGACATGAAAGCTATTTGACGCTTTCTTTAGTACTGAATCGGGTTTGTATTTGCTTTTTTAGTTTGTATTTGCTTTGGTAGCTTCACATTTTAGTTGGATGAATATATCTGCCTTTTATTTCTTTAATCTGAGGTGGGGACTATAGTCAACATCCCTTTTTCGTTACCTTTATCATGCTTACTCATTATGAAGAAGTACTTGATTCATTCATAGTGTAAGGCTATTTTAGAAGTGTTTTTATTTGTCTTTCCAACAGGTATGGATGTGCGGTGGTACGTTGGAATTGATACCTTGCAGTAGAGTCGGCCACGTGTTCCGCAAGCGACGCCCCTACGCTTTCACCGAAAGGGAGGATTATATGTTACAAAACTCGATGCGTATGGCTCGTGTTTGGATGGATGAATACGTGGTACGTTGCCTTATCTTTTGTAGATCACTGACAAACGAGGAGGACTGTAAGAGCATTAGTAACGCTAAAACGCCAGCATTCTGCCCCACAGCCTGACTTTACTCCTTTAAATCCGGTTTATACGTATTAAGTAGAAAACTAAATTGGCTATACCTAAAAAACTTCTAAAAATACATTTTCCAGGAAAAGGTGATCGAAAAGGACCCTGTAGCCGGGCGGGTAGATGTCGGTGACGTGTCTGAACGCGTGGAGCTTCGCAAACGGCTCAACTGTAAGCCGTTCAGTTGGTACTTGAAAAACGTGTACCCTGAACTTGAGTATGGAGAAGATGTCGTAGCCAAGAAGAGAATCAAGGCTCTCAATGACCCAGAGAAGAACAAGTTTCAGCCGTGGCATTCTAGGTAAGTTTTCATACTTATTTACTGATTACGAGAATTAATAATTCTTCTAAAAAATAACCGACTTCAAAATTAGGATAATTCAAAAATTACTCGTCAGATCTCGCTCAGATTTTAATGGGACCACAAGCACCAACTTTTGAATATATAAAGAGTCATCAAAATCGGTACACTTAGCAAAAAGTTACGACAATATAAACATAAAAACCGGGTAAGTGCCACGCGCAATGTAGGGCTCCGAAGTAGTTTGACTATTACTCTTTATCTGCTTATTCTAACATAGCCGTGATAGTTTCCTTGTATAATATATTCATCGTATAATCTATTTTTGAGAATTTTTCACTTGTCCAATTCCAACCGCTTAGCCAGCAGGTGGGCGACGACGACACTTTAACCAAAATTAGCAATTTAAGGCCAAATATTTCGCATTAGGGGTCCCCGTAATTCCAAAAATGGTCTTAGAAGACCCATCATATTTTTGGAAGACCTTTTCAATGATAACCCTTAAATAAGGTACGTGACGAATAAAAAAAGAAAATGTGTGCAATTCACACGTGGTAGAAGTGAAACTTTCCAAAATTTTGGTTTCAAGATAATGAGATGAAAAAGCAATAAATCGAATCTTCTACCTTGTTCCTCGCGCCATCTATGAATACAACTTAGCACTTTTTAAAAATCTATCTAGCAATAAAACGAATCTTCTATCTTATTCCTCGCGCCATCTATGAATACAACTTAGCATTTTTACTGTCTGTATAATCGGTCGGTCGATCGACAGATATTAAACAACGAAAATGAAATTCTTATTTTTTGTTGATAAATTCTTTGAAAATATTTAAAAGAGCATTTGAAAGTATTTAAAAACAGTATAAAAATAAAACTAAAAAAAATAAAACTAAAAAAAAGAAATACTGACAGACGCGAACCTGCGCATCAGGTATTGTGTATCTACGTCCTGACCATTGAGCTACGGAGAAGTTAAATTCAAAGACGAAATTAGCGGTTATATTATCTTACCTGTCGTTTTTCCGTTGCATCCGGTTTGAAATCACTAACGATTCTAAAGAAGTTTCACTTCAAAAAAATGCATGCTCACATTACCTGTATGTATCCTGGTACCATGAATATTTTAATAGTTTTGTTGATATTAATTTGTTTTTTCGACTTTCATTTGTTCTTTCTTTTAAGTGGACCATAGCCTACATTTTTTGATTTGCATATTACTCATCATTTAAGTGAACCACCGGCAAAAAACAATCCCCGTGGTCCACCTAGGTGAACTAAGCAGGTGTACCACGACCGCCGCCTGTATTTATTCTACGATTCTGGAGTTTTAATAAATATGTACGAGTATATCCATGCCAAATTACACCTTTCTAGCACTAAGGGTCTCAACGAAGTGGCAATTTGCTTAGGACAGACGGACGGACAGACAGACAGACGAATATGACGAAATTATAAGGGTTCCGATTTTACTTTGTTACTTTGTAACCCTAAAAATACAGTCGAATTGAGAACCTCCTCCTTTTTTTGAAGTCGGTTAAAAATCATCTTCGCTTAAAACAAGTAAGAAAAAAGGTGTATTTAAAGGACAATCTGCAATATTAATATTATCTATTTCGTAGGATTGACTCGTTTTTATACTTAGTTTTCGTGATTATATTTTCTTAGTAATCTACTTATGATTTCTTTGTATGTACATAGATTTGCATATGATATAACATAGTGGCTTCAACCCATTTATGGCCCACTACTGGGCACGGGTCTCTCCTCTTGAGGAGGCCTAGAGCATACTCCACCACGCTGCTCCAGTTCGGATTGGTGGAGGGGTTAGTGGCCAACCCAAGTGTCAGAAATTTTCAAACCGCCCGAGGACCTCCGACATGGCTTAATGACTGTTATCTTATGATAACAACTGGGACCGACGGCTTTACGTGCCCTCCGAAGCACGGAAACGCTCAAGAATTTATTGCCACTAGCGGTCACCCATCCTCCTACCGACCTCGCCCGCTGTTGCTTAACTTTGTCGATTACTTAAGATCGACGCAAGCCGCAGTGCTATGAGCGTTTCATATGAGGCAGTTGGTTACCCATATAACATAGTAACTATTTGTTAATTTAAGTAAAATATATTACTGTATAAAACTTTCGTGATGTAAGGATTGATAATCCGAATAATATAAACCTAAGATGGTATTAAAATGTTTTTAAATATTTTGTGTACTATAATGTAATTTGTAAGTATTTTAATTCGAATATTATTAAAATTAATTTCTAATATATCATTAAGATTAATACATTGAACATTAAAAAAAACCTCAAACTAAATAACATAATACAGAAAATAGGTTAAACCAAATTACTACAAAAATAAGAATATTTATAAGAGAATTCATTTTTCGATCACTGATTGATTCTTTGATTACTCTCTAAGTTATATATATACCCATTTTTAATTGATTAACAATATATATTATACATAAACTTTTGAGTGAATTATTAAACCACAAGGAAAATAATATTAAGATTAACGATCAAGAAGTTTTATTCCCATTTCTTCATTGCTGGAAAGTGTGCTGTCTCCAATTTTAATTACCCCATTTTGCCATCAGATTCTGGTACACCTTTTCTTCTGGTATTCTGGTTTTTATTTTTATTTTATTATTATTTAATAATAAATGATTCATGATGATGAATCAATACATCAGTAATTTGACATCATTTAATAATAATAATTGTTAATTAATGTTAATTTTGCTAAATTGATATATAACACTGACATTTGTATTAATATGTTGACATTGCATTTTGGTTTTTATTTGTGATATAATTATTGTGATATAAAAATATAAAACATTAAAATTTAATGTTAAATTAATTTTTCAAAATATAATTTTAATAACTAATTAAAAATATTACTAATGAAATAGTAATTTTTTTTCTAATGAAATCAATTTTTTCATTGATTTGATTAGTAAAAAAATTGTAAATGAAAATTAAGAAATAAAAACAAAAATTTTATCTCACGGTGTAAATTCCCGTACCGGGAATCGAACCCGAGCCTCCTGGGTGAAAGCCAGGTATCCTAGCCACTAGACCATACGGGATTGTGTGTAACTTCTCAAAATTGGTGTACAGTTAGAAGCGAGTGTACATTAAATATTTTATAACTACTACTTACGCTTCAGACACTCTGGATATTTCGCCTGCTGTTCAGGCATTCGTAAATACCTGACGTGTCATGACGACGTGTCTGCTATTTACCATACGCCTAGTATTATAGAATCAATTGGTAGGTACGCAGTTTCCTTCAGATTAGGTTGAAATACTATTTTATTGACAATTTGACAAGTCACATTATATTATTCAAAATTTTTCATATATTTAATTTGACTATGTCACAGTTGTCTTCGCTTCGCGGAGTCCTTATTCTTTTAAAATAAAATCATTCAACCTAACCTAACCGATTCCATTTCAGTTTAGAGATTTTTTTCATGGGCTTTGCCATTTCTATTTTATAATATTATTATAGTTCTATTATTATGTTAACAAGATAACACGAAGTTCCTTATAAACGCGTTAGCTTGTTTATAAGTAACTTCGTGGAATTTATAAGATAAATAGCAGGCACAAAATATAATGTATACAAAATTCAAAATCATCTATATCAAAAGCATATACCAATACTATCTACTCAATACTAATCCTATTCGTGTATATTGTTAGTGTGCGTGAACGGTACCTATCTGTGCATTGCTCGAGTGCGCCATGGATGGAGTTATCCTTCTGTTGTTTCTATATTTTGTGCATAATGATCCAAGACTTTGAGTATATAGTAATCTTTCGTATTAACACTAAGGCTGCGGGCACGAGATCTGCGACGAGCGGCGCGATGGCGGTTGCGGCGCGGCGCGGCGCGGGGCGATTAGCAGCGGTGTCTTGCGGGGCACGAGAAAACAGTCGTTCAATCGCGCTAAAGTAGTGTTGTGAAGAATGATAATATTATAATCTGTTTATTTATACTTTTATTGTTGAAGCGATGGCGTAAAGTGACTTTCGGAAAAAAGTGACGCTTGGTTTTCATACAGATGAAGGTACATGTTTCATCTATTCAGTTGTGAAAAATATAAGTTTACGTTGAAGAGAATTATTGGAGCCTAGTATCCTGATGAGAGCTGAATTATTATTTCCAAGAAATGGTGTTCATCCAATAAATAAAGGAAGATGTAATTTAGGAGAATTTTCTACTCTGTATAACTAAGTTTTCATTCAAAAAATATTAAAACTATACGAGAATGAGTACATTTTGATTATATTTTGGAGAATATTTAGAGAATATTTATATGGTGCAAGTTTTCACTGTGCCATATAGCAGCTTTTCATGAAATACACGAAATAAGTTCTTCATTATAAATTTCCATTATTTTAAAATTATAATTCAATACAATTCTATGTACTATCAATCTAGTTTGTTCCCATCTCTTCCGCGCCGCCGCGCATCGCCCCGCACCGCCCGTGCATCGCGCATCGCCCCGCTCGAAATCGCGGGTCTCGTGCCCGGTCCCATAGTACGCCATACTGTTGATTCCATCGCTTCAAATCGCGCCGCCCCGCAACCGCCATCGCGCCGCCCGTCGCAAATCTCGTGCCCGCAGCCTAAAAGCGGCTTCGTCACACTTTGTCCGCTTACGCATAGACCAAATACCAAGAACCAATTCTATTATATGACCAACTTAAGGAAATAATGCTCGGTATGGTACCAGCATAACAGCGTCCATATTGTTCACTGAGGTTATATTTATTTATAGAGTTAGTAACTATTTATACTCTATTATTCGTTGGTACTAATTTTGAGAGAAGACCCGAAATGGCAATGGGGAAAGATATTTGAGTGTTTTATTTTTTCTTACTCCTTTGCAGGAAACGCAACTACACCGACTCATTCCAGATTCGTCTCTCTCGGACACCCCTTTGTATCCAGAGCGCCAAGGACATCAAGTCCAAGGGCAGCAAATTAATACTCGCCACATGTTTTAGGAATGTGAATCAGGTAACTATGTTTATGTAAAGTTTTAATCCCCGACGCTAAAAGAGGGGTGTTATAAGTTTGTCGTGTCTGTATCTGTGTCTGAGTATCTGTGTGTCTGCGTATGTATGTATCTGAGGCATCATAGCTTCTAAACGAATGGGCCGATTTTGATGCGTTTTTTTGTTTGGAAGCGGATGGGATAGAATTTATGAAGACCTGTATATATGTTTTAAGGCCATCATCTCTAAATGCTGGTTTTTTGTTAAAAAATACTGTTATGTTATAATAAGCGCATATAACTGGCTGTCCCAATTTCTTTACATCGTTTTATTTTAATTTTTTTTTATTACAGATGTGGTTCGAAACTGACCGCCACGAATTGGTATTGGGACGTACACTTTGCTTGGACTCGTCGACGAATACTATACCAATGTTGAGCAAATGCCACGAGTTGGGTGGAACTCAGGAGTGGAAGCATAAGGGATCGGTAAGTAACCTGTTTCTTGATTTGAATCAGTTATTTTTATTTGGGAAAATAGGTCACTATTTTTAGCATTCAACGGAAGCTACACGCAAAGTTGTAACATATAATTTGTTGTTTATCTACACTGAGGGCAGGTTACTTAAGTATTAGTAATCTATATATATAAAATTGAAAAGAGATACACTGATTAAACAAAAAATCTCAGAAACTACCGAACCGATTATGATGAAATTTGGCAGGGAGATAGTTTATGCTAAGGAGACGTCAGCTAAGAACGGATTTTTGGAAATTCATCCCCTAAGTGTAAAAATAGGGGTTAGAAGTCATTTTCATACAAGCCGACTTCGTCAGTTTTAGAGTTATAAATATGAAATTTTTCATGTAAGTTTATAGTAATAAATAAAAGTTAACTTTAACACATTTTTTTGAAAAATCATCCCTTAAAGGGTTAATTAAGGGTTTTATCATAGTATGCAACTTCGTCATTTTTGAAGTTAAAAACATGAAAATTTACATATTAGGTCTAAATTAGAAACTAAATTTAGAAGTATTACGTTTTTTTGGAAAATCATCCCTTAAAGGGTTAATTAAGGCGCCGCAAGTTAGTATGGGAACTTCGTCAGTTTTGAAGTAAGAAGGGTGAAAATTTGTATTTAAGCTTATAATTAGACATAAAAAAATATTATATCACGGTTTTCTCTAAATTCATCCCCTAAAAATAGGGGTTGGTAGTCAATTACATACATACAATTCAACTTTGCCAGTAAATTTTGCCCGTAATAACTCTAAAAGTTATAAATATGATTTTTTTATGTAAGTTTACAGTTACACACGTTTCTTTTTTTTTGGAAAATCATTCCTTAAGGTTAATTTAGGCGATGGAACTTAGTACACAACTTCGTCATTTTTGAAGTTAAGAACATTTAAGAAATTCTTAAGTGTGCAAGTTAGCGTGGCAAATTCGTCAATTTTGAAGTAAGAAGGGTGAAAATTTGTATATAAGCTTATAATTAGACACAAAAAATAACTGTTTCATGATTTTCTCGAAATTCATCCCCTATGGGGCAAAACTAAGGGGATGTAAATATTAAAGAAACATTGTCATTTTTGAACTCTGAAGTAATGTAAAACTTGATATGTAAGCTTATAATTAAGAACAAATAATAACTGTAACAGGTTTTTTTAGAATTTCATCCCCTAAGAGGTAAATAAAGGGGTTGCAAATTTTTCAGGAAATTCTTCATTATGAAAATTAATATGTAAGCTTATAGTGAGAAAGAAATTTTGTATAGGGGACTTTACGGATAGGAGGGGGAGGGGAGAGGGACAAAAAGCAGGAAAGAGACCGGGAGCGGGAGAGGGAGGGGGACAGGGAGCGGGAGAGGGATAGGGAGTGCGAGAGGGAGAGGAACAGGAAGTGGTAGAGGGACCGGGGGCGGGAGAGGGAAGGGACAGGGACAGGGAGCGGGAGTTGGACCGGGAATGGGAGAGGGCGGGAGAGGGAGCGAGAGAGGGAGAGGGACAGAGAACTGGAGAGGAAGAGGGGCAGGGAGCGGCAGAGGGAGAGGTACTTGAAGCTGGAGGGGGACTGAGAGTGGAAGAGGAAGAGAGAGAGAAAGAGGGAGAGGGACTAACATTGAAATTTATAATCAATAAATAACAAATCAGTAACGTGTTAGAGCACCAAAAATTTGTTTTTAAAATTATTGTCTTTCTGTCTGTCTGTTTGTCTGTCCGGGTATCACATCAAAACCCTTGAACTGAGGAATGATTTGTGATTGTATCGTAGGTTTTACTTTATAAATTCCTAAATTCAATATAAATTAACCTGTTATTAAATTTTCTTCTATGAGGGGTACAAAATAAATATGATAAGCATAATTTCCGCGTGCGAAGCTGCGGGCAACTGCTAGTATATTATAAAAATATGCTAAAAATATTATTTTCTTAAGTACGCCAAGGAAGTACCTATAATTACTTCTTACACACGACACGAAATTTTGGATCTGAATGCAAACCTAAAAGTCAACTTGTAAAATTGAACTGCATTTGAAACTAACCTATACGAGTATTACCTGAAACTAAGCACGTCAACAGTCCTTCATTACCCTATCATGCCTTACCAGGTTCATAATTGTATATTTTGGCATTAATAAATCATGATGCAATATAGAACATTAATATGAATTACTTTTCAGGCGGGTAGTCCTATATACAACACGGCAGCGGGAATGTGTCTCGGAGTAGACAGGCCTTATCGCGGGGAGACCCTACAAATGGTTATATGCGACAACCATCAAACCAACCAGTGGGAGTTTATTAGATCTTAAATTTTATCAACTTAGTACATGTTACCATCTGAAGAAATTATAATGAATAATTGTATATCGCTAACGTTAGCATATCATATTATTGAAATATAAGCGATCGGTAATTCGTCGCGAACAACTTGAAGAAGTCCGAAGTAATAATTGACAATATAATTTTAATAATCGTATAATATTATTGTAGGCGTTTTCGCTACGCATAATTTTGTTTAGTGAGATAAATCTCAAAAGTCACTGTTTCATAGAGATAGATCGTATTCGTTACAAATATAACAATTGAGGGCCGATTGAATACATACATGTTAGAATACTTTTTGACATGGTTGTATTTAATATACCATTGTATCAACTCTTGGTGTCTATATAAGAATTAGAATATTTTCTCTTAGAGATTTGTGAGTCTCATATAGAATCAAATGTCTTTATGCTTATTTCGATTAACAAGCTTTGACAACCCTGTGATAGTGGTTGTGACCCTGGCGAGTGAGGGTCCTGGGTTCGATTCGCGGCTCTAGTTCCCGGTTCTTGGGTGGCGATGTCTCATTTGTGCATGGTCAATGTTCATGCCACTGCTAGAATACCTTGTGCGGGGTAAGTGTAAGTATCTGATCGATTTACTTTTGTTACGTGGTAATTTATAAATCCTCTGAAATTTCATGAATTTTGGTGAATTGAACTATTTAAGTTTATATGTAATTCTAAGCCGGTCACTACAATTAGGTCTTACAAACCGAATTAGAGAAATGTTTATATAAGAATGTAACAATACCGTCCCTATTCAGTTCTGTAAATAATTTAATCCTAGTCAATTTATATCCTTTCTAATTGCTTTTTAACGTAGAATAAGCTTAAATATCATTACTATAAGCATTTTATAAAGCGATTACATTAATAATATTCTAAATAATATATACAGTGTGTCCCAAAAAATTGTGTTAGAAACATGTTCATACTTGTACATATAGGCTGATCGACGAGAATAGATAAAAAACAAAATAAAGACCGCCTCTTGCTCAGGTATTTTATTTTATATAGTTGCGTGTATTTTTTATCAATGATCTGCAAAACGCATTTGTATTGAATTGTATTGTATCATAGTATTTTACTGTGACCAAAGTTCTGTTGTCAATATGGATATGCGCTTAACATTACTTTTTTGGACATAACGTGTGTTTTTACAAAAAAATATAATTTAAAACAATATGATAAAGAAAGCAAGGACTGTCTGTTATCCATACTATAACTCCAAAAAAAATAAATTGCTCAATAAAACACCAACATAATCTTCCGCCATCAACATCACAAAACATTCAAACATAATTTGTTTACATCACTATCTTTCGAGAAAACTCAATCAATTAAACAGGATTGTAGATTATTGCTATTTTATAGATAAACTAGTGGATACCCGGCGCTACGCTAAAAAACTACGCTAAAAAATTTCTGATGACAATGACAGATCAGTGTTTTTGTGTTGACAGTATGTATGTTTTTGTGTTATGCGTCTGTATTATCTTCAAACTGTTGTATGGGAAAAGTGGAAAATCGACTTATCTATGGTTCGAATATGCCTAATGCATTGTTTTTGTGGTCTCAACTCACCTTCGGTTTATTGCTTTTCAAATTAAACCGTTTTGAGGCATATTGGTTGAATAGTTTCAGAGTATATGAAGGGCATCCGACTAACATCTTTTTATGTTATATGTGTATGTTATAAATTTTATGTATTATTTAATTATATGCATTTTATGTATACACGTTCGTACAATGATTGGATTTACTATAATTATCATGATGTAGCATTTCATTTCGTTTCATTGTCATTTAGAAACACTAGCAAAATCGGTCCATTCATTTAGGAGTTACGATACCACAAACAAGCACAGATACACATATATATGCCAAACTTTGTTATACGTTTTTGCGTCGGGGGTTTATAAATAATCAATTTTAACTATTTTAAATAAAAAACTCGAGTTATTAGTAACTTGTATGAAATAGAAGCATTTCACACAGACGTCGATGTTTTGTTTGGTTCTGTACATATTCTGTACATAACGAACTTATTAATGTTATTCACGTAGATAATTTAAATATTACATTTTTAAAATATTTTATGCAAATATTGTACCTGAAGTAAACATTCCAATTTATTTTTCTTAGCCACTTAAGGATATTTTCAATGAATTCACACGTAAATTTATGCAATAATGAATCAGTTTGTATTATTATAGATAGTAATAAAATGAGTTATAAATATATTATTACTGTTAATTTACTTTTATGTAAGTTTATGTTTAAGTGATACAACACTAATTCTTGAAGTAACAACTATGGTAATAAGTCGAAGACCACAACTCAAAAAACAATTATACAATTTTTATTCCCATCTGGGAGATAGTTGTGGATATTTACTCTGATTTTTTATGACTAGTCGCGTTGACATGGACTTGTTTAATGTGACAACAATATTGTTATATTTCGTTATTTTTGGCGTGTTTAATATATTTTTGTATTCATGACTTTCTAATTAGATATTGCCCTACTTATAATATTGACTGAAATACTCTCTTAGAACCTAGGGACTTGTAAGGAAACTGCAGTTGTTTTTCTGGTTGTACTTATATGTCAAGAAAGTGTATATTATTTTTATATGTTAAGCGATAAAATAGTAATTAACATCATTGATATTAGATCATATCTAAATACAACGTATACTATGTAGTATGTTTTTTGCATTGGTATTACGCACCATGAGTTTTGAGTACATTAGCAAACGAATAGTATTAGACGAATAATATGCGGGATAATGTCGGCGCGAACGACCGCTATATGCATGAATATGAGATTTTTACTTTGGACAGCACGTTTAGTGTCCGATTTGGTTGTTATCCTTTCATCTATGTCTATCCTTTAATATACTCCCAAGTATAAACTGCAGGTACATTCATACCTCTCTACATAATTCCACTACAGCTCATTGAAGTATTATTACTAGTTATACTTGAATGCTACAGATGTGATTTTTAACTCTAACGAGAAATTGACTCAACCTATAAACATAAAAATAATTTTATTGTATCCTGTATGTGATTTATTGTATTGTGACACTTTTAATTGTTTAAGATTTTGGCGATTACTTGAAATATTTCATTGAAGCAATTTTTGAATCGCATAATTGAAATTATTGAAAGTGATGATAAGATAAAGAATGATGGAAGTTTAAATCTAAGTCTTAAATAAATTGTAAATATTTTAAATGTAACGGGTACTCACGACTGGATCGACCCAGTTACATGAATCGTAGTCACGGTGAGACTGCGGTGGCGGGGAGAAACTCTTGACATGTGACAATTGACGTTAATGACAGATAAGCCTATCTACCTTACCCGTTGCCTTTAAAATGTTCAGTGTTCACGATGAAAAAGTTTAAAATCATAAATTAAAAACATAAATATTAAATATACTCAATCCTCCATGATCTAATGTAACATAATTTTTCTTTTACGTTTTTTATTGTATACAAACCTTCGCATTGACTATAGAATTCGATAAAGAATAGGTATAATACTGCACATCACTATCGTTAAGTTTTTTTTAATTCGTATAAAGATTGGCACCTACATAGTTATAAATATTAGCCAGGCCAATAAGCGCGAAGTACAACGAGTAGCATGCCAATCTTTATAGTTTGGGTATGCCAATCGCTATTACCATGGGCCAATCGTTGTACTTTTTACCCCTTCTTTAAGTTTATTGAATTAACGTTGTTAATGAAGTAAAATATGATCATCTGTTATAATCAATTTAAATTAGCAGCTTCCCAAGGAACAACTTAACATAAAATGTTTCATGATTAGGAACCTTATTTTGTAACAAGAAATTGTCAAAGTCGATGATCACCTTATAGGGCCAATCATTGTACTGTTTACCATATATTTTCTTTTCTGTTTTTGAATTTCTGTAGTAAGTACTGAATAAACCTGAAAATAAATAATTTGTATTTTGTGAATCGCGGGTTATGGTGTCATATTATTTTGGTTCAGATATTTTTACTGCATAATTAATAAATATTTATTTTTAAGACAATAACATTCTCTATACAAATGGATATTGCATGATTTTATGTAAGAATAATTAGTTTATTTCCAACGTTCTCGATCACAAATACTCTTTGTAGTAATACTATTACTTTTATTGAGGTTTTTATTTGTATTCATATTATAATAAAAGTTTTATGGACATTATTAATTTTGTGCAGGTAATTTTGACTTATTTTACCCAATAATTTATATTATGAGTAAAAATGTAATTTTTAAACTGTATACTAAAATAAAAAAATATATTTTTGGGAATTATTTAGGAATTACAAGCGACTTTAATACATAAATATAAGAGTACTTCTTAGACGAATATAAAATTCGTGAGATTAATGTGTCAAAGTTTGAAATTCTTTGTGTCAAATTAAATCTGAGATGTAATAAAATGGAAGCAGGGTAGAAAGCGTGTTTTTAATTTGCTTTTGATATAGTTGTTTGTATTTTAAGAAACTTATCCTTGTATGAATAGATTTAAATCGACCGAAAATAATTAACTTATTTAGATGCAGTACCTACTCTTAAATGTACAGTTATTATATTTATCTCTTCCTTTCCCCAATTCTCTTAACAAGAATAGGGATGTTGACGCCATTTTGAGCTTATGACGTCATTGCTCGTATTTTATATGGAAGTTCAACAAACTTCAGTAGACCAATATTATTGAATATAGTTTAGTGACGTCACGTGACGTTATAGTGGGTTTGATAATGATTTTTATTCATAAAGAACAATGCCAAACTGCCATACATAGTTTTATTTCATTTTCAACTTTAGCGTCTTATAATTAAAAAAAATCTAAAAATCGCGCTTTAATTTCTGAGCTTAGATATAATATAAGAATTTTCAGCTGACACACCCCAGAACCAAAGTATTTTGAGATTGAATTCTTATAACCATTGAGTCATAGAGTAGGGGAGATTTACGGTTGCTTGTAATTTTTACCATTATTCTGACTTTTTTTTTGATTGACAACCGGAAATGGAAATTTGACATCATTACATTTGTCATACCAACATTTATAACGAAATTCTTTCAGTAATATTGGCCAGAAGTCTCCCTATATATTGCTTGATACAAGCTATGTATCGAAGTGAGTGCCCGAATGAAAATGGACATTGTTGACATCATTGTTATTATAGTCAATTCATCACTTAATAAAATTATTTTACGCTGGGTAATACGGGAACAGCTATTAATTTTAAAATACGTAAAAAAATAATTGAATTGCTTCGGTATAACTGACGTTTTAAGACGCTAACAAAAATAAAAAAAAATTTTTGGGCATTGTGCTTTTTGTTTTTAAATTGAAGATTATTATTTTTATATTTTTTTTGTGAATATTTAGGTTCTGTCTATGAAATAAAATTGTATCCTAAAATAAGTCAACATCCTTGAGTAATTTCACTTTTGATAGTTTTTGCATATTACACACACTTCTCATTGGTATTTGAAGCTGGTTGTATTTGTTATTTATCAAAATATATAACAGTTCTTTTTTAATCCGAGAATTACAATTATAATCAGTTAACAAAATATGGATTTTAATTTTATCGTGGAAAAGGATCGTAATGGGCGGAGCCACCTAAGATCTAATGAAAGGTCATGCTCCTATATTATAGTTGCTTAACAATGCTCCGTAGTTATTTTTAAGTATTTTTCAAATTAAATCTACAAGATCTGCTACCATTTTGATTATTATAATTTAAAGTAGAAATGTTTTGCTGTGTATTATAATAATATAATTCTTATTTCATTTGCAAGGCAACATCTCTATTTCTTAGAGAAGTATATGTAATTATAGAAGTTACCTCATCGGAATCTGTAATTTTACAAGTAGCATCGTTTAGTGAAAATATCATGTGTAGGATTTTTTGCCAATATATACATACAACCTTTAAAGTAGTTAATGTATTTATCTATGTGGTTTTAAATGAAAATTTACATGTATGATGGAATAAAAATAAATGAATGTCGCAACAGCAATTTTGAGTATTTTTCTTGTAATGGAACATCTTTCCTTTTTACAGGTACCTACTAGGGTAGGGTTTTAAATAAAACAACATTAGTTTGATATGTTAATCAACATTTATTTAACATTCAAAATTACATAAAAAGGAGGCATTTTGCCTAAAAGTCTTTCACATTTATTAGTAATGTACCTACAGAATTGATTTCATTTATAAAGTGAATATACACAGTTAGTGCATGCAATGGTGATATAGCGTCCTATTTGAACGATAAGTCAATTTAACAGTATTCCGACATTACACTGTGCGATCCTCACTTTAATTATGAAGTTAATCATAAAATCCATTTTTTTATTCCTAGTCAATTATCTTATATCTATAAATAGATAATATATATCATGTCGAATACGCAGAATCACAAATATATAGAAATAGTGTCATAAATTGCACAATATTTGTAAACAAATAGCACGCCTTACAATTAAAACGGCGTAAGTGAAATAATACAATTCAACTAAGAACCGTAAATAAATACACTTGTCCAAATTGTAATCTTCTTCATAAAATACAATCAGTGGAATCTGAAATTTATACAATTTGATAGTAACTATTAATTTATAAACCTTAAGAATCACTTAATATTGTTAAAACTTTATTGTACGGAAACTAAAGGAACTAGGATATGTATTGAAGGAATGATATTCGTTGGGGCCATCTATAACTATCCTTAATATTTTTATTCAGTACCTTTTATAGTTCATTCGTGGTCAATTTTGCAATATTGGAAGTTTCTTCCTCTTAAATACCTACGTTACAGACGGCCCCATCTTATCTTAATGTAAACATAAAATAGAAAATATAATTATGTTCTTAAGTACTTAAACAAACATTCAATTTAAAAGTTAGCAATTTAATGATTTATTTATTCCGTTAATGACGGAATGAAAAATTTACATACATCGGAGCCACTATATTATTACAATTTGTTTTTTATACAATATTCAAAATTTTGCTCCATTTTTTAACGATTAAATCGTAGAATTTAAAGGTTGTCAAGACAATAATTTAATTTTTCCTAGGCGTTTATCAATAAGTCAAAAAAGTTTGACTTAAATCGCTCTAAGTACACGTCTTCACAACTGATATTGTCTACACGAATTCATCGATACAATTAGTCTACATTGACTGTTGCCCTTGCTTGTCGTAATAGCATCTATCGGTGTGCCCAAAAACTAAAGTTAGTTTTGGATAACGTTCATATTCTTCAACAGTCAATGTCCAGTGAACACGAGGTTTAACAATGTCCGTGTCTATCATTGGTCCCAACACTTTCAATGGAGTCGAAGGTGACATCTTAGCCGAAAACCGACAGTACAAGTTAGATGTGCTTCGACTGCAATTCGAAATGTTTACGCCTAATTTATATGACTCCATTTAGTCTACTAATTTTCCAACATATAAGATAACCAGTAAAGATAAAATTGTAATAAAGAGTAAATAACTATTAACTTAAGAATAATTAGATAAATTTATGGACACAAGTCACAATAACATTGTTTTGATGATATGATTTAATGATTGTAATATCCGAGTCGCTTGAGTATTTTTTCAAATTCTTCGAACAAGGTGTCTTACACGTTATAAGTGTTACATTCTATAAATAATTGTATGGAGTTGACAGTAAACATGGAGTGTTTAAGTCACTAGAGATGGCCCATTCGAGTAAACAAGACATTCATTGAAATAGGACATCATGACTTAATACAAATTACTTAGTTATAGACATATCACGAAAAACGCAAACGCAAACTTTGCCGACCGTGGAATGAATAATGACAAAATAGCGCATTCTAAACACGATAAATGACAAATAACTACACTAAATCAACATCCAATATTCACACTTACTTAATTACGTGATTATACGACATTCAAAAACTGGACTGCTGGGAAGTGGGAACTTTACCTACCTACTTTACTGGATAGAACGAGTACATGCGAGCCATATACAGATAATAAAGCTTACTAACATCTAATCCAGTTTCTAAACATCTATCAGACGAATGTTATATAACAATGAGAAGTTAAAAGTTACCAAAACTTTTTATAACATTCGTTGTACACAACCCACAAGTTACTTTTCACACACATTAAATTTAAAATACCATAATTCATAATAAGTTCCTACACAAGTAACTTAACTCTATGAAATGAAATGGATTCTCGCAGGGACTCTTACTCTAAGGGTACCTAAAGTAACCAGTTTTCTTTAATTCTATTGGCCATAAGTTAATAGATGTAACGGGAAACGAGTTTACGAGCTAGAAGATACAGAGGTGAATTTTTATTAGACCTGTGCACGTGAAATGAGTGCGTGCGCTCTGAGTAGAGGGTAATTAAAAAAATTCAAAAGTCTGTCGAAGAGGAATGTTTATAAATATTTTTATAACAAGTGACAAAAATAAGAAGATACCATAACGTACATAGGTCATACCATAGGTCATAACATAGGTATTTAGGGATGATAACGAATTAATCAAAATACATAGTGACAATGAGCACACACCCTCATCATAACAGACTCTATATCCAAAATACATACTTACATAACAATTAATTAGAATGACTTCGTGCCTGATGATAACGTGATTTATGATCATGACTGACATTAAACGATTAAATACTCCTAAGGTAGGTTCTAATATCCCGGTAGCGATAGTGCATTAAGCTACCGAGATGTTAAAGACCGCTAAAATGAATTTTGGAATAAGAGTCCTGCGGTCTAAAATGTGGTTTGGTCAACGATATTTTTTTATCTAAACCCGCAAATAACATTTGCACCTCTGTAAACTGCCAGCTCAGGGAAATACTAAGGGGACACATTTTTTTTAATCCTACTTAATATACCTTAACTTTAAATTGAAGGAACAGCAAGCACCCCGATTCATCGATTGTCAGGTAAAAATAGATATCTAAGTGTTTCGAAAATCTAATTTTGACCAGATATATATTTTGCAAACAGTTGTGTTTAGTAGGCCGTTTAATAAAATACCTTAATATTATTATGTATATCTTTTTGTGTTAATCCTGATCTACATGTGTTTGTGTCAAGCAGTGTTGTTACTAAGCAGTTATTTTAAATCTTTTCAGCATTTCTTCCATGTCTAAGGTGAAGTTACATGAGCAATTTTTTAAGCTGTTATTGCCTGGCAACAGTCGCCAAACGTAATGGAGCAAAGAGGAGTAAACTGAAGCAATCTATAAAAATTGCGGCAGTTATTTTGGCAACTATTTCTCTAATTGCTCCTTAAAATACGTGTTGCTGGTGACGCTGGCAATTGATAGCTGGTATTTCCAACCGTTTGGGAACTTTAAGGCAATTCTTGTATCTATCTGTTTTATGAAACTGCTGAATTATACACGCCCCTTTCTTTTCATTTCATTAGATTGGCGTATAAAAGTTCAAGTAAATGAATAAGCAAAAAGTTTTCCATTAAAGTATTTTTTACTTTTTCAAGTCACACTAGGTATTTTAATTTTGAAGGCGACTTTTTATTTAAATCTTTATTTTTCAATTTTTAGTTTTTTTCCGTAATTTAGACCCTGTGATTAAAATGAAGCAACAATGGAGCAACATAGGGCAATATATAAATTGCTTGATGTGGCCGTGACGTCAGGCTAGTGTTGCCGGCAATTCAGCAATTTCAATTGCACGTGTAACTGCATCTTAAAAGTCGTGTAAAGAGCAATTTTCGATGAATATCGGGGTTGAGTGGAAATAGAGGGACTTGGAATAGTAGGTACATGGGAACAATTACATTGAAAAGTCCAAGTAAACCTATGATATAGGTAATATCCAAGATATTAATAAATACGAATGACTCAAAATCATCGAGTTTAACACGAGTAATTCGGTTTTCAACGACCTTGTGTTGTTAGATCACACATTGCATCTAAAAGCATCGATGAAAGACTACAAGGAATTTGTGAAAACTTGGTGATGGTGCATAGAGATTTAACGTCTCATTCATCGAACTTTTAGTTGGCAGCATGTTCGTTATCTGACACGTGCTCAATAGAAGAAAACAAGTAGCACAGGGGGCGAATATCGCCCGGGAGGTGGTTACATCCTCCCGAAGTATACATCCTTAACATATAAAACAGGATAAAAAATAGGGATAGATTTGGATATATAAAAGATCGCGTCCCGATCATACATTGAATTAACATCTAAAAAGCTCATCGGTAACTTGCTCGAAATGGTTCACCGTAGTGGTCGACGATATAACTCCAGCATATGATCGGCTCACGAACTAGGGAGCTCTTTTGTGATATACCTTAGAATTCATTGACGACAAAAATATTACGTTATAGGGATATTAATGTACCCTACCCGATTCTATGGTATATAACAGTAGTGACCCTAGTTAGGGGATGCCATAGAGGCAGTGATACGAGTAGTGGAAGATCGTGGGAGCGCTAGGCGAAGGGCGCTGGGGAAAGGCGTGAAATATTACGCGATATCGATGCCCCTAGCAAAACAGCTAATCAAAACAACATTGCCAGTTACATCGATATCAGGGCCGCGAATGGATCTCTAAACCACAATTGGAACCTTTGTTATTCTACTTACCTTTGTTTCCAATCTGCGATTTCCACACTCACTGCGTTACAAATGCTATTCAGAGACCCACTGTTGGTCTTAAATATCGATATATTTTACTATATCGATATTTTATACTAACAACTAACATCAATTCTGGTAACATGGGAATGAAGTGATTAAATATGAGTTATAAGTAAATAGTCGGCAGACAATCAGACGACACGCCCGATGGTAAGTAGTTAGTTACCGTCGCCCATGTGGACTTAGCAACACTTATGGTATCATCGACTTATTGCCGGCCGAAAAAGGAGATGAGGATCCATAGGCTAACCTAAGTTAGGTAAGCAACAATATATCACTCACATAGTAATGTAATGGCACATCAGCAAAAAATGCGAAATTGAGTTAATATGGTATACGTGTTTAAAAGTGCCTAATCTACATAGTGGTAAATATGTATTAACGTCTATATTAGAAACCAAACCCATACAATCTGTAAAAAAACGTAAACAAAACCCATAAATTGTAAATAATTATATACAATTAATTTAAATTTTATTTCAATTCCATCAATTAACTTTAATAATTTAATTTTTAAAAATTAGTATTTTATTTTATTCTGGCAATAAAAAAAATAACAATTAATATAAACAATATCAATAAATAATATCAACAAATAATATACATACAAAAACTTATCCAGAATTAAGCAATCTTGATGACTAAAATAACTTCTGATTAGCTAACCACGACCGACCGTTCTATGGTGCAACCGGGCGAGTCATTTATCAGTTTTGATTCGGATCATAGTACAAATGTTAAACTACCCACTTTTTGTAAGTACGCTTAAGTTGTTATTTAAATGTAATTATTGTTTCTCAGTAAGTGATTTGTAATCTTTTGAGAAATAAATGATCTTAAACCTTAAATTAATTTTAAACATTTTTATAAAATTTTTGAAATTCGTTTCTGTAAAATATGACAAACGTAGATGTGCCGTTGTATTACTGGGTGAGCGATATATTTTATTACTTATATCGATATTTTATACTAATAACTAACATCAATTCTGGTAACATGGGAATAAAGTGATTAAATATGAGTTATAAGTAAATAGTCGGCAGACAATCAGACGACATGATCGATGGTAAGTACTTAGTTACCGTCGCCCATGTGGACTTAGCAACACTTATGGTATCATCGACTCATTGCCGGCCAAAAAAGGAGATGAGGATCCATAGGCTAACCTAAGTTAGGTGAGTAACAATATATCGCTCACATAGTAATGTAATGGCACATCTGCAAAAAATGCGAAATTGAGTTTATATGGTATACGTGGTTAAAAGTGCCTAATCTACATAGTGGTAAATATGTATTAACGTCTATATTAGAAACCAAACCCATACAATCTGTAAAAAAACGTAAACAGAACCCATAAATTAATTTTAAACATTTTTATAAAATTTTTGAAATTCGTTTCTGTAAAATATGACAAACGTAGATGTGCCGTTGTATTACTGGGTGAGCGATATATTTTACTACTTATATCGATATTTTATACTAACAACTAACATCAATTCTGGTAACATATGAATGAAGTGATTAAATATGGGTTATATGTAAATAGTCGGCAGACAATCAGACGACACGCCCGATGGTAAGTACTTAGTTACCGTCGTCCATGTGGACTTAGCGACACTTATGGTATCATCGACTCATTGCCGGCCGAAAAAGGAGATGAGGATCCATTATAGTATAGGTAGGTTAGGTTAGGTTAGGTGAGCAACACTATACCTATATTTTACTATACCTATATTTTACTATATCGATATTTTATACTAACAACTAACATCAATTCTGGTATCATGTGAATGAAGTGATTAAATATGGGTTATAAGTAAATAGTCGGCAGACAATCAGACGACACGCCCGATGGTAAGTACTTAGTTACCGTCGTCCATGTGGACTTAGCAACACTTATGGTATCATCGACTCATTGTCGGCCGAAAAAGGAGATGAGGATCCATTATAGTATAGGTAGGTTAGGTTAGGTGAGCAACACTATACCTATATTATATTATATCGATATTTTATACTAACAACTAACATCAATTCTGGTATCATGTCAATAAAGTGATTAAATATGGGTTATATGTAAATAGTCGGCAGACAATCAGACGACACGCCCGATGGTAAGTACTTAGTTACCCTTAGTCCTTACTTAGTCCATGTGGACTTAGCGACACTTATGGTATCATCGACTCATTGCCGGCCGAAAAAGGAGATGAGGATCCATTATAGTATAGGTAGGTTAGGTTAGGTTAGGTGAGCAACACTATAGCTATATTTTACTATATCGATATTTTATACTAACAACTAACATCAATTCTGGTATCATGTCAATGAAGTGATTAAATATGGGTTATATGTAAATAGTCGGCAGACAATCAGACGACACGCCCGATGGTAAGTTCTTAGTTACCGTCGCCCATGTGGATGTAGCAATTCGTATGGTATCATCGACTCATTGCCGGCCGAAAAAAGAGAAGAGGATTCATTATATTATAGGTAGGTTAGGTGATCAACACTATATATTTTACTATGTCGATAGTTTATACTAACAACTAACATCAATTCTGGTATCATGTGAATGAAGTGATTAAATATGGGTTATATGTAAATAGTCGGCAGACAATCAGACGACACGCCCGATGGTAAGTAGGTACTTAGTTACCATCGCCCATGTGGACTTAGCAACACTTATGGTATCATTGACTCATTGCCGGCCGAAAAAGGAGATGAGGATCCGTTACATTATAGGTAGGTTAGGTTAGCAACACTATATATTTTACTATGTCGATAGTTTATACTAACAACTAACATCAATTCTGGTATCATGTGAATAAAGTGATTAAATATGGGTTATAAGTAAATAGTCGGCAGACAATCAGACGACACGCCCGATGGTAAGCACTTAGTTACCATCGCTCATGTGGATGTAGCAATTCGTATGATATCATCGACTCATTGCCGGCCGAAAAAGGAGATGAGGATCCATTATATTATAGGTAGGTTAGGGTAGGTTAGCTGAGCAACACTATATATTATACTATATCGATATTTTATACTAACAACTAACATCAATTCTGGTATCATGTGAAAGAAGTGATTAAATGTGGGTTATAAGTAAATAGTCGGCAGACAATCAGACGACACGCCCGATGGTAAGTACTTAGTTACCATCGCCCATGTGGACTTAGTAACACTTATGGTATCATCGACTCATTGCCGGCCGAAAAAGGAGATGAGGATCCATTATAGTGTAGGTAGGTTAGGTTAGCAACACTATATATTTTACTATGTCGATATTTTATACTAACAACTAACATCAATTCTGGTATCATGTAAATGAAGTGTTTAAATATGGGTTAGGTATATGTAAATAGTCGGCAGACAATCAGACGATACGCCCGATGGTAAGTATTTAGTTACCGTCGCCCATGTGGACTTAACAACACTTATGGTATCATCGACACATTGCCGGCCGAAAAAGGAGATGAGGATCCATTATAATATAGGTAGGTTAATTAAAGTAAATGGTATACATACTAACTTTTTTTAGAACCTATATGACTAGATGATTAATGATTAAAATAGCAAAAAAATAGAAGAGGCATGTTGACTACAACGGGCCATCAACTACTCCAATGTACCTAGAGGTACTTGATGATGACATCTTTAATTATGCTTAAGAATACTGGCGCTAATACTGCCCATTACCATATCACCTTTATAACAGTCTGTCAGAAAATTCCTATCTTACAAATCCGAACCCTTGGGCATCTATCTAGATACATTCAAAGTGATTACGTATTTTTAAGACTAGTGACTTAAAGCTAAGACGAATAAAATTTAGTTAAACCTAAGTATGAGTGACATTGCCTTTTCTATAGCGGAATACCAGAACGGTTTTGTCACCAGGTTATTCATA
Organism: Thymelicus lineola; assembly: GCA_963932265.1. Taxonomy (NCBI): domain Eukaryota; kingdom Metazoa; phylum Arthropoda; class Insecta; order Lepidoptera; family Hesperiidae; genus Thymelicus; species Thymelicus lineola. The sequence continues at coordinate 16,846,922 of OZ010680.1, forward strand.
ATCTGCACCTACTACAACATTGAGAGAATAAGATTAACTGCCGATTAGTTATCTGAGAATATTTAAAACGGTGAAATTTCAATTATCTAATTATAATTATGAACCTATATCTAATAGATCGTGCCATGCCGTGGCTACGATATGGTTTTTTCAACCAACTAACTACTAACACTCCGTGTATCTACAGCTACACAGGTTATTAATTCAGAAATAGGGTGATACGTATGCACCAATAATAGACCTACGAGTATACGATATAATAATTACGATCAAAAATCGGTAACTTTTAACAACAATTATGTTGTAATCTACTATCACGTCCGGGTATTTGTTATAAATTCAAGACATTTTTAAAATGTTCACAATCATGCGAGTAACATGGACTGAAGTTTTTCAGCTATCTACGACGATTGATAACAATATCATGTACATAAAATGTTGAATCATTTACATTGTACGAGTGAAAGACAATGAGTTCGCTGAATATTACGTTAGACATATCATTATGTAAATAATATCACCACATTGCTCAAATCATATAATAAATTTATAAGTATTTATTATTTAATTTAAAGCTCTTTAAAACGAAACCGATAAAATTAAAGAGAGGAGCAGTTTGTTTCACTCCAGAATCAGCAGATGTGGTATTATATTACGAAAGGTAATTAACGGAATGAATGTTACGTAGCCAAATAAAAATACTTTTAATTACCCACTAATCACTTTCCGTTCTTTGCATCGCTGGAACTTCAGAGTCTCAAAAACTATAACTGCAATACGTTCAAAACACGCTAGAGCTTACATGGGTATTTTACTAGAGACCTGTTTCCCACAAGTTCTTAGTGTTCAAGCGTGTTCAACCGAATACGTTCCGTTGCAACGGACGGTTTTGGAAATTAAGTTCCTCGTTTACATTGATGTTTGTCACTTATTAGCAGGTATTGAAAGCTAAACAGAGCGTAGAACCTATGCTACTGGCTACGACAACAGAATCTAGGTCACATGAAAAAAAAAACTGCCCAAGATCGAAACAAAATATCGGTTGTAACTTCAGTTTACATCAACTAGGTCTAATCCGGTCATAGCCAAGTCGTCCAAGTCCAGTGGTAGTATTAGTGGTGCTGCGGCTTGTAGCCGTAGGTCATGCGCTCGAGGTAGCGGTGCAGGTCGAAGAAGCGGGGTCGTTGCATCGGCTCCCGGCGCCAGCACTCATGCATCAAGTCGTAGAGCTCCCGGCGGCAGCGGGGGGGAGGGGCGGCCGGCACGCGGGCGTTGCGGCCACCGCTGCGCCATTCGCTGGCGTTCGCTACCACCTTTGGGAACAGGGATGTTGACTAATTTTAGAATTCAATTTAATTTTATAGATACGACCTTAATATCCTATTTAAAAACAAATATTGATAAATAAAAATCATTATCAAATTTCCCACCAAAAACATCACGTCACAATCCGTTATTCAATACTATCTGTCTGCGGAAGTTAGTTCAATTTGCATATACTTAATATGATCATAATCTTAATATAATCATAATATGACGTCATTGAAAGTATTTAAAGCTTATTAAGCTCAAAATGGCGTTTGAGGTCACGTGACAGTGAGTACAATTTTTAACATTTTAAATTAATGATATTTAATTTATTGTGATTGATTTCGATAAAAGAATCATATTTTAGGCCTTTAAATGTTACTACTAGTATTTTAGACAAAAATTTATAGTAATTTATAATTAGTGCAAACATCCCTATTGTTACATGAAGACTAATGAAATCATCCGCAAAACTATACGTAGTTAAGGTATGTGATTTTAGAATAAGTATTGTAGCATTTTTGTAAACATTGACGTGGAAGTGCTGTTTATGACACATGTACCTGTAACTATGGAACATGAAGTGTATGGAACGAAAAGAAAATAGTACTTACGTGTATTATATTGTTTTAGTGCTCTACCCGCGTTTCCGGTATAAAAACTACCCTATATAGTATTCCTGATCACGATCTCCTCATGTGCTTTTTACCAAAATCCGTTTAGTAGCTTTTGTGTGTGTAAACATTCAACTATACTTAACATTTAACTATACGCACAAACTCCCCATTTATAATTACAGTAGAATTTTGCACAATCAGAACCACAACGAAACAGTAATTTTTTGAAAATAGAAAAAGGAAAAGAAAACACAATACTGAGGTTAAGAACCTTTTTCGGTATCTATCGAAAACTTAAAAAAGGTTTGTTACACAATTAACAAAACTGTCTAGTCTAAAGATTTTACATAAAAATGTTCAAAGTTGTGTACTTATTACGTAGTATTGACTGCAGGTGCAGAGATATTGCATAATAATATAGTTACGAATAGATGCTGAGTCTGTGGTGCATGTTGCGGTTACCGAGTGTTGCTTAACTGAATAGGCAAGTGTCTGTTGCGGCACTACTACGCAATAAAACAGGTTAATAGTTTTGAGGTAGTAATTTAAAATCACACTTTCTCAGCAGTGAAAATGAAGATTTCATCGTTGAAGATGACCACTTACCATGAAGTGGATCGCCTGCTGATTCATCTACATAAAAATGGTTGTTGAAGATGTTCTCACCGCTAAAGTTCTCAATAGCTGAACATAAACTTAACTACGCAGTGCTAATTTTTATAAATGAATCAAATGAAACGTCGCTCACTGCGTTGCTCATCTGAAAGTTTTTAATGCATATTAAAAAGTTTTACGGGACAACTGCTACGATCCCCGATAAAACAGCTGAGATCGCTTCGTCCTGGTTCAGATTATGCTATCGAATTGCGAAGGTCTAGTATAAAATTAGTGACCGAGTCCCATTTATTATTTAACTAGATGTGCCGCGCGGTTTCACCCGCGTTAATTTGTAGAAAAAACTAATTAAATATATGATGTTATATAGCCTTCCTCAATAAATGGACTATTAAACACAAAAATAATTTTGCAATTCGAACCAGTAGTTCCTGAGATTAGCGCGTTCAGCCAAACAAACACTTCAGCTTTATAATATTAGTATAGACTAGCTCTTCCCGCGACGTTCCCCGCGTTTTTCGGCATAATAAATACCCTATATCCTATTCAAGATAAAGGTCTACCTTTGGGCGTATGTTTCATGAAAATCCGTTCAGTAGATTTTGCGTGAAAAATAAATATACATAGTTACATTCTCACAAACTTTCACATTTATAATATTAATAGGATTAGTCCGATTTAAAACGGCAGTGTAACTGTTGATATTCTTAGTTTTTGTGTTGGAAATAAATGTCTGTAAACCGATTCAAACGCGAATACATGTATTTAAGATAAGCACTTTTCTAAAATAACTTACCTGATCGTCATTCATTTCTTCGAACGGTTTTGCAGTGCAGTACGTCAGAGCTTCCCACAGGGTTACGCCAAACGACCAAACATCACTAGCCGGTGAGAAAATCCCCTAAAAATAAAGTAAAATCTATAAATTTCTATTTCTGCAAAAGGGACTTAAAATAGTTTTTAATTTACATTTCTCGAATTGCCTGACAAATGCCTTGATAAAATTTTTGATGAATGAATAAAACGAGAATACGGATTCGGATCATGTGCGATTCGTAAAAATAAGGAATACACAAAACACAATACACGAGCAGAACAGAAACTAAGACATTTTCGTGTAATTTCAAATGTACGCACCATCAAAAGACTCTCCCAAGCCATCCAGCGCAGAGGAATGCGAGTGCCATCAACCATGATGTGGTAGTCATCAATGAACTCCTCGCAGAACATAGCGTAGTCCGATACTTTAACATTGAGTTCGTTGCTCACCATTACATTCCTGAAATTTATAAGCATTATTATTACAGTTTAGTTTTGTTTCGCTTCAAAACAGTGCGTCAATTTTAATCGTCACCACTCAGTACCTACCTACTATAGGTATTTTGTTTCTTAAACATCACGAGGATAGCCAAGAGACAAAGAAATACGAAGATTGCCATAACGAATACGAAGATTAATTTAACGTAACAAAAGTAAAAATATAAAAATACAGAAAATGTTTTACCGTGCTGCGAGATCTCTGTGAATTAATTCGAAAGACTCCAGGTATTTCATCCCGGCGGCGATTTGGCAGCAGATGTGGATTAAGCTCGAGTAGCTGCAAATAATTAATTAATTGAATTAAATCATTATTAATTTAATTAAAAATTCAATTAACTTGTAGACCGCACGACCACAAGATGTTTTTGTAGATAATTTAGTAAAAAATAAATTGTGGCCCTGAGGGTAGACAGACTAAAGTACTATTCCAACGATCTCTGAATAGGAAAGTCGATGACCTCTTATTCAAAACTAAACATACTTTTCTTCAAAACAGCACAACACAACAAGGTTTTTCTTCAAACCGTACTTTTTAGAAACAGGTTTGATATTAAGATATCATTGACTTTCATCAGAGTTTGATGGCTTTATTAAACGGTTTTATTTTATCTAAATGCAAACCAACGAATATACAAACTTCAGTTTCCGGTCGGCTCTCAATAGTGACGGTAGTGGTGCAGCATTGCCCCGATCTAGCGCCGCGCACGGCGGCTCCAGAAGGCTGATACCTAGAACCCTGGCTAGTTGAGGGTGCTTCAGTCCAGCTCCCCAGGTAGCTTCGCGGGCAAATGCTGCCCTGCAAAAACATGGACATTTCCCAACCTTTTGAAATTGCCTTCGCTTTTAATCAATTCCAGATTTGAATAATAAGGCCACGAATACATTCTCTCCGATATTCCAATACGAACATATTTAGCCACATTTGGTGCACTTTCAGGTCCTATCAGAATAAAAAGTGAAGTTGGGTTTTATTAAAACGGAGCGTTTTATAATTCCTGGTTGCAGTGAGTAAGATTCATGGCCGTTGTAGAATGAAAGCAATCCGGGCTTAGTGCATAACCATGCATATGGTTATTTTGCTGCTGTGGAAACTGGTGCTGTATATTGTCATCCATCTCCTAGCACGTCACGTCCTAAGTGGATACATAACAATGCACTATATGCACCTAGGTATAAGCTATCCCCATTAATATTAAACAGGTAGCGCGCATTTTAAATGAGGGTTTGATAAGTTTCGTTGAATAACCGATTAGGATTGATCGAACAGTTCTCTTGTAAAAAGCTATTGAGCTTTGAGATACCGTTAAATGCAATTTCAAAGCAAAAATTTAAATTATATTAATTGCTTTTTTAAATTTTAATATTGATATTCTGGATAATTTTCTTCAGGAATGTATGGGAAAACGAATGTAAAATTTATTTTGAAGCAGAGGAACTGTACGACAAAAACTAATCAATCATCCTCAATTGAAAATAAACTACGCCAGCACAAATACTGAAAACCAGTGAAACGAATACCCGAATAAAGTTTACGTTTTATCATTGTGAATATGATGCCTTCTACACATTTTAAGTCATTCATATTTTATAGTAATGGGTACGATGTCCTTTTTAAGAGCCAAAGCCACACACGTAGCTATATAATAAATTAATATAAATCATTGGAAGGCATATTAATGTAATTATTTTCTATACTTCGTGTGACTGCACACGCAACTAAAATTTATATTAAAGTAAGGTAATCGGTATATTACAGCTGCTGTGTGTAACTTTAGACTTTGGAAAAGTAACCTTACTGGATCAAAAGCAATATTTAACTTCCATTTCAAAGATCAACGGACAAGAACTAAGGTGAGGTAATATCTAATAAATTAATGTAAGCATTCCGAAGCAACCTAATAATATGGTTGGAGAGAATTCCCCAACAATCGCACGAAATCTAGCGGCCGGTTTGCAACTATCGTTCTTCTACAGCTTACTCATCAGTTTCAAAGTTTTCGCTAAATAGGGATGTTGACTTATTTTAGGGTTCAATTTTATTTTATAGAATAGAATCATAATGTTCACGAAAAAAATATTATAAAAATAATAATGTTCAATTTCAAAACAAAAAATAATAAATCAATATCCTACCAAAAACGTCATGTGACGTCACTAACCGATATTCAATACTAGCACTCTATTGAAGTTCGGTGAATTTTCTTGAAAAATAGATACGGACAATGAATGATGACGTCATGCTCAAAATGGCGTTTTAGGTCACGTGACAGTGAGTTCTATTTTTAACATTTTAAATTAATGATATTTAATTTATTGTCATTGATTTTGATAAAAGAATAATATTTTAGTTGTCTAAATGTTACCGTTAATACTTTGAAGATAAAATATAAATTTACGGTTAGTGTCAACATCCCTATTCCCTCTTCGTTTCGCACCGCTTCCCCTCGCTCGCTGTGAAATACACCTCGGCACAACAGACTCGGACGAAGTTTTAAACAATCTAGCCAATTAGAATATATTGTGCATTCCGAGTTGTTACGCTTAGGTTCCGAATAAATTATGCACGTAATGACTAATCTGTGCTACATTCGCTTGAGGCGTGATTGCATTTTGTTAACTGGTGAACAAGAGCGCAAGCTGCAGGTAGTAAAAATATTGAAATAGTTAAATATGGAGGATGAGCACACTGAGGAGGCAGGGAAGGGGGGGGGGGCAACTTTTATAACAGTTAGTCTGAGCAGATGGACCAAATGACCAATGGAGCAAACGGACGCCCATAAAGGTGAGGTTAAAGGTGATGATAAGACGTAATAATAAGTAAGATAATAATACCTAATAATAATAAAATAATAAGACGACTAACTTGATATCGCTATGGCAGCCGCGCCACAAGGTCTTGACGACGACCAGTCGGTGGCGAGTCCCAGTCGAGCATTCGTCGTCGCTCAATTCTTCGATGCCATCCGTTTCGCAGATCTGGAGCTATACAACAAAAGAAAATATAAATTTTATAAAATATTATGTACCCTACCTATCTGATGCCTTTGGTGATGCTAATGTCCGTGGAGCGATGATATAGCTGATGGGGATTTCAGGAATTTTTTTGTAAATCTCCATCAGTGAGGACATCTTGGTGGAGATATCAGGAATATATCCTTTACAGGTTTTCCTGATATTTGTATAACGTACGAGTATGTCGTACTACTTCCATGTACCATCAGTTTCTCTATGTTATGTTTTTAGCATTTTCCGTGTTTTGACTGTCGTCAATTTTTATAACTTGGAAGTTTGAGCAAATTGGTATAGAGTAAATATTCTAGAGAGTGAAGATAGCAAAAAACTAGGGCAAAAAAATTTTATGTTGTTTTTTAAACCATTGAATACACTTTTAACTTATAACTTTTTTAAACCAAAACCGAAGCACAAAAACCTTTCCGCACAAAAAGTTCCAGAACAAATAGTTAATGATTGTAAAAATTGGTACAATAATGGTAAATACATTGCGCAGTTAAAACAATTAAATGCAAATACAGCCAGAAATAACAACACAGCTTTTGTTGTTTACTGTTATACATATACAGCTAAGTAACTAGAGTGATATTTTAAAATAACTGATTAAAAGTTTAGCATTGTTTGTATAGCTATCACAAATAGTGAAGTCAGTAATTCAGCCGTAACGGACGTAAACGGAATGTTTTAAAGAACTGAATAGGGAAAAGGATTTCAAAATTTACATTTTTATTCTGCGGCACGTGGAAAGTTTTCAAGGAAATAGTTCTTAAGCACGTAAATAGTAAGGGGAGGGTGGAAATTTCTCGTAGGTTGGTATATTTCGCGAAAGCCTACTTTGGCCCAGTTTCTGGATTTACCGAGCGTGGAAAATGGCTTTGCGCCTAGCGGATTCACAGACCTTGAGAAAAATCCATTTTAAACGGAAGGTGGGTATGCAAGAGTGTGCTGAGATAACAACCGAGGTAACAATGTAGAGAATATAAGAGACAATGGACAGACGGCGGCGTTTTAAGTATCGCACTACGTATCTAATATGCTGTAGGTACAATAAAAGTAAAATTGTAAGGAAAGTAAGAAATTTTTAAAGTTCGTAAATTCAAAATATTTCAATGTAATAATAAAAATATTATGTTTTGACAATACAATTTTTTAAATTAAATTTAATTAAATACTATTATTTAATTAAATACTTATTATGCCGTCCATTTCGTACTACTCGTATAATATACTAATACTTGATCGAATAAGTGCTTACGTGTCTTACATACCTATATGACATTGTGATTAATACTTCGAGAACGTAGATAAAAGGGCCTAGTGGTTATGATTCGAGACACATACAAGTAGAATCGTGCGAGGTTTAACGAGCTTCCAAAGTTACGTAGAATTATACTACAGAACACAAAATCAAAGTAAAGGTATTTCTATTTCAAGTTTACATCGAAATTATGAGATATCTCCGTACTATTAGAGCCAATAAAATATCAATGTATGAAGTTACAATTAGTAAACTTTAATATATGCTTCTTGAGTGGGTTAGTATTTCCAAAGATTGAATAGTTAAAAATATAAAATTTAATTAATAACTTAAGGTAAATCGATCAATAGAGAATCGATCGAAAAAAAATGTAATTAAAACTTGTAAGATATAACCTAACTCTAAAAAGATCTCCCTGTCCATTGCTGGTAAATTAAACATTATTTGTTTCATGATATTCGCGAGTAACAAAAAAATATCTGGGTAATAACAGAACCCAATTATGTATGTTTTTTGTTTCACCAGGCCCTTTATTACTTGTACTTTAATCGAAACACGCAGCCTTGCATTATTATTCCCACATTAAGCTTTTAAACCTGCACGCACCGTCTGAATAATTTCGCATTAATCATATTAAGTATTCTATAGGTGTTACAGTGGAGAATTATTAGGAGGTATTATGTATTAGGAGCAGGGGCTTTTCGGTTTCGTTAGGTTTAAATTTACCAAAACTATCAAATATGAATAAATAAGCGAGTCAGTTCTGTCACTGATACAGTAATAAATACCCATACAAAGAAAAGTGGTTATTTTCTTTGGAAATTAAAAGATAGTAATGGATTTCACTTTTATCAGTATTCTCTATTTTAAGGGTTCCTATATTGTTTTCGATGTAGAAACATCTTAATCAAATACAAATCCTCGTTGCTGCATATTATTTAGGTAAAAAACTTTAAAAATAAAGGAACAGAACTGCATGGTTATGAGATAGTAATATCACCTTTGCGTCACCCGCAAAACCAACCAAAGATTTGAGTTCGTATGAGGGCGCAGTTTCACTCACAACTTTTAACGCCATTGTATGTTATGTTAAGGCACTTTAAAACTGAACAGGCACACATAAAAAAATAAGATTAATAAATAAGACTTACTGCTCTGTTTCAGATTACACCTGTCCAACAATTTAAATTTGGGACGAAATGAGATATACCTTTTCTCGGAGGGTAAACACGGCGACCGCGCAGGAGGTAATCAAGCAAGGTTCCACTAAATTTTGTGGAGAACCGTGTTTAGATTAAGTCAAGCGCAATTGTATCCTTAGAGCTTCGGAGGGGAACAGATGACGGTTTTTTCGTTCGTTTAATATTAAAAACTGGAATGTGATCAGAACTCATGATTTGGATAGTATCAAATATTTCTTAAATACTAATCTGTATAGGTATATACCTAAAAGGCAAGTGATTGACTGATGTATCAACGCTAAGGCCAAATCCTTAGAAACTAGAAACTTAAAATTTTGCACACGTATTCCACTTATGACGCAGACATCCACTAAGGAAGAATTTTTCAAAATTAAATCCCCTAGGGGGTGAAATAGGGGATAAATATGATAAGCATAAGCTGCGGGCAACAGCGAGTAATGTATATTATTTTATTATAGAAAGATTAAAGATCTTCATGCAATTTGGCTACAAAAGGACCATAATGAGGGTAATTATTGCCGCTGATGGACAGCGCCACAAAAGCAAGTATCACCCAAGATTCGCGCGTCATGAGGGATATCACACAGGTAAAAAAATACATACCTAGCTGATAAAATTTGTATCACCTATAACGATAGATTAAACTAGGCGGTAAAGGCGGTAAATCTTCAAGCGGATTCAGCGCTAGAGACTCGAAATTTGATAAACAGGGGCAGAGGTGTTTGTTTGGAATACTACAACAGGATGGGCTGCGTTCGGGAAACTGCGTCATATCTTGTCGTCCAAAACACTACCTCAGTGCCTGAAGTCGAAGGTGTTCGAGCAGTGTGGGTTGCCACTGTTGACATACGGCTCCGAGACGAGGTTACTATTGGTCTAATCTACAAACTCAAAGTCGCACAGCGGGCAATGGAAAGGGCTATGCTCGGTATTTCTCTACGTGATCGAGTCAGAAATGAGGAAATCCGTAGTCGAACAAGGGTAACCGACATAGTTCATCGAATAAGTCGGTTGAAGTGGCAATGGGCTGGCCACATAGTTCGAAGTATCGATAACCGTTGGGAAAAAAAGTCCTTGAATGGCGCGCACGTCTCGGAAAAAGAACATAGGCGCCCCCCGACTAGATGGACTGGACGACCTGAAGAAGACAGCGGGCATCCGTTGGATTCAGAAGGTTCAAGACCGGTCAGCGTGGCGCAAGTTAGGGGAGGCCTACATCCAGCAGTGGACCTCCAAGGGCTGATGAATGGATGGATTACAACAGGTACAATGTAATAACAAAATTAATTGAAAATCAATTACGATTTAAGTTGTAAATCTGCTGCATTATTTGGGATAAGGGGGTGCAATCCGAAGTTAAACAACAAAGTATCTGCTCGGTTCTCACGATAATGATTAATCGTTAGACTTTTAGGAAGAGAGATACCAGGATCGGTATACAGCATATCGGCATTCAATAGACCCAGTGTTTCTGTAACGCCAACTATAAAGATATATTCAGTTAATGTACACAGTACATTTGATAACAAATTCAGAAAAATATTAAATGTTGAATAAAATAAAGTTTTCATATTAAATAATTTCTAAAACTCTAATTTCATAATATTTATTTCTCAAAAACTAGTAAGATATAATGCAACGTTGTTACATAAATCACATCATAGAAATGATTCATGTAATAACCTTGCACCTTTTATAACGAATAAGCGCACCGCATCGGAGAACGGTGGAATCCGCAGTGAAGTAAGAAAACTGTGGAACCATAGAGTAGAGTTACTGATTTCTTAAATAATGATTTAAAATAATCCTTTCATAGTTACCACTCGTAACATCACTGCATTAGAAATACTAGCACTCAGCCCAAGGTTTTGCCCGCGTTTAATAAGTAGTAAGTACCTTAAATCTTTTTGCAAATCATGATCTAGCAAGGCTGTGTGCCAAATTTCACGAACATTCGTTCTGTACTTTTTGCGTGAAAGAATAAGTTAACAATCATCCATACATACAAACAAACTTTCAGATTTATAATTTTAGTAGAATGGGAACAAAGAAAGTTTTTCTTGCAAAGTTAAAGTGTAATAATGGTGAACGCACATTTATCGGCATCGTCCGCGCTGTCAGAAATCTTATGAGAGCCCGATGCGGATGACATATGCGTCGGCATGCAAATGCGATGCTGACAGCGCGGACGATGCCGATAAATGTGCATTCACCATAAACAAGAACACCTCTTGTAAAGATTAGTCTTGTAAAGAATAACTTGCATCCCAAAATAAAGTTATAAATATTTATATGTTTTTCAAGTACTACATAAAATTCTTCAAGAATCACGAATTTTCACTATCACTTTTTAAATTTTCATGAAATATAATATTATGGCACTTCTGTATTATTCCATCACTTGTTTAAGTTGCTTATAATATCAGAGAATAATATCATTGTTCTAGAAGATAACTTTTCATTCAAAACTTTATCAACGTTGCACAAAATTCGCTTTACAATACGTAGCGGAACGACTCATGGAAAGAGTATTTAAACTGCATTGTGAGGCACACAAATTTGAATTCGTCTAAAAGTTTGAATTTTAAAGTAATTTCCTGTACAAACAAGAAACTTGCAGTCAGTCACAAAGGCACCAATCTACGTATACATCTGTCGTATACTGTCGTGTACTAGGATTTCCTTTCGTTCAGAGATGCTATAATAATTTAGTTTTTGGAGATTAAGTTCCAATATGGTAAATTTTTCGGTGAGACTAGTTTGCTAATTTTCGGACCAGTTTGCACATTACCCTGCTCAGAGGGGTTGCCAAGCGGGCTGGTCTACAAAAATACTCATAAAAATTGATTACTGGCCCTAGCAAGAAAATGCAATCTGCGCTCCCCCAAACTCCTCGCCGCCCACACCTTTCTCCCCGCAATACCCGTCTTAATAGCTTGCGACGTTTATTCTACACTTTTATTAAATCACTAGCAGACCTGCCAGACCCCTTTGTTATACATATATTGAAATAATCATTTGGGTTTATGCATTATATATAATAGTATGTTATTCTTTGTACTTAAATTTCCTCCATCACTTCGTAGATAGTTATGAAAATCTGTTCCGACTACACAATTATATTGTGACTTATGAGAGTCAATTAGTTTTCAATCAGTCAAATCATTTGGAACTGTGATCGCACTTACAAAGCACAAAGATTTCTTTATTTTTTTTCTTTATCGATATTTCAAATTACGGACTCATTAACAAGTCTCCCTTAAAATTTTACTATTGTCTTTATTTTACGCTTGAAGCAACCCTCGTTGTAGGTACTTACGTTTGTAATTTGATTCTGGATTGTTACACGGATATATGCAGACAGCCGCGGGCCACGAGTTATACTAGCATTTACCTTTGAATTTGTTTGACATGGCATATCCAATTTCAAAACTTCAACTGAAAACGATGCCGATATTGAGGGATTTTTTTTAATGTGGCTTTTAATTACTAACCCTATCTTTTTTCCTTTTTAATAGCGTAAGATATTTACATGATTTTTATAATTTAACGCTAATTTAAGACTGGACAATCCCGCTAACTAACACATATATTTTGTAGTTATAAAATATCAGCCAAACATATCTACGTATTAAATACCTCTACAAAAGTTCACTATACTTACTTTGAGACAAAATTTTACATGATTTATTTTGGTACTAGTAATTTCCAGCAATGAAATTGAAACTTTACCGAATTATACAGTAGAAAATAGCAAGTAGCGCTCCCTCTTAGCCTGAGGTAAGAAGTTCTAATGGCGGCAATCTAAGAAAGGAAGTAAACTGAAATAGAAGAGCCTTCGGTTTCTTTTCGTTTTCTCACACTTTACCCGATCAGTGAGCATTATTGTCGGAACTACATTCAAACAGATGCTTAGCCAAGCGCCACTTAACTTTAAGAGCGTCTCAAGTTGTTTTATGTAGGGGAACTAACAATAACAGTGATTAAAATAAGTTTGAACTTCATTAATACGATTATTATCGATTTTAGGACTGAATGGGATAGGTATTGTCCATTTTTAGATGAAAGAACTTTATTTATAAAGACTCAAGTCAGGCCTCACATTAAGTAGGTAGTGTTCCCACATATAAAAATTTACTTGTCTAATTCAACGATACACAGTTTATGAGTGGACTGCGCAATGTGTAGTAAACACCCAAAGAAAAAAGCATTACAAAGAGCACGCAGGACTATTTTTCTTAATAATACTCTGATAACATATAATACATAAATTATCCATTCACATTTCTTCTTACAAAAATAGACCTTTCTTTAATGATATCATAAAATATAACCCGACCTCCTGCTTGCTTAAAAGATTACGTTTTGTTTGTTATCTGTGGAGAAAACATAGTACATTAAATAAATATACGCATAAAGATGAGTATCTTTCATCTTTTATTGTATGAAACGAATTTATATACCTGGAAAAACGTTCGTTAAATTAACTTCAGAATTACAAAGATTTTATGCTACCACAGTGACTGTTATCGTTATGAAACCGATGGCCTGACGTGCCTTCTGAAGTACGGAAACGCCTTTGATTTGAAAACGAAAATTGATTTTAAATGAGCAATTTATTTGTGAATCCTTTTAACCTTTAACGAGCTTATCTTCTTTACTTCTTCTTACTTCTTTGACTTGATTTAATTTTTTTTTCATTCGGTATGTGAATTTCCAAGCTTAGCTATCATAATAAAACTATAAGAAATAAGTTGAATCCAAAAAAAAATTTTTTTTTTAAACGCTTTTATTTCAATTTTTTTTTTTGATTTTCGTGTATTGTCATCGGAAATACACATGTCTGTCAAATTTCATCAATTTTCATTAAAGGGAAGTCATTCAAATTAACGTTACAAGATTTGATCCTTTGATCCTCCGAAGTGAAGCTAAATATAAAAGCGTTTAATAACCTTATTGCCGTGTAAATAGAGTAGCATTTTGATCATAATATTGAAGATTTGATGCTTTGATGCTCCGAAGTGAAGCTAAATAAAAGCGTTTAAAAAGACTAATATTACTGATTCCCTAGGTTACTGTAAAAATTAGAATGGCGCTGTGCTGGTCACGTTGGTCCCACATACTGACATCTCGGATCTGGTCAATCAGGCTTTAGGAAGAGAGCTAGGCCTGCTGCCCGGTGGGCAGACGATATACATATAAAAATACAAGTGACTGGCGAACAGTGGATGCACACCGTAAATAACAAGGCTATGTGGAAATCTCTAGAAGAGGCCTTCAAGTAGAAAATAAAAAAATTAACTTAGTTTAAATTAAGTTAAGTAGAAACATTAAGTTACAAAGTTAAAGCATTAGTAAAAATAATAATACAATAATGAAAATCAAAATTTGCCTTTAATTGTTTAATATAACAATGATTTTCGTTCTCATTAGTTGATTAAATTATTGTTTTGTTGCTCTCAGTGCATGCCGGCTCATTGCCTATGTTTTACTGAATAAACAATTCGGGTCACAGCGCAAATTCCTGATTTGTCGACATAAATTCGAACGCTGGTTATAAGAAGTAGGTACAGTCTTATTAGTAAGAGTTAGGTATATATTACAGGATTTTTGTGTTAGTATCAATGCTAACTACCTTTACGTAAGACATAATTAAAATTTAACTTTGATAAAAACATAAATATTCTGTAATATTTAATATTATGTTTTCATACCCCCTGCATACCTGCATACCTAACTTTTTTGCTGACTGTACATAATTAGCCGTGTACATTATACTAACCTTTACGACGTAGGTACACATGTGATTTTGGAAATATGAAACGTTTACAATTTTACAAACAAAGATATGCTATGCAGTTTGGGCGTGGTCTGTAGCAGTGTGATAGTGACAAATCTTACAGTGATTAGTATTGGATAAGCTGTAACACTTTTACGTAGACGTCTAAACTTTCGACATTTTGAATATCCACTTACTTCTCTTCTATGGCCTTGTCGTATTGTCAGTAATGAGTGAATAAACAATCTCCTCAATAGTCAAATTTATCGAAATCTACCCAAAGTAAAGTAAGTAAACTGACATAGAATTTCAAGTTACATTCTAAAATGTGCAATACTCATATTACCTTGAGAGAATATTGTCTCAGCAGTAAGAAATTTACTTATTACCTGTTTCGAGAGCGATTTAAAGTGGTTTGCAGATGTCGCACGTGCAATCTAATATGTTTCACTTTGAGACTTGAAGCGCGACACATCCGTCTCCGTTGCTATTTTATTTAATTCTCTAATTTCTGTCGCTTACTTACGAGATCTACCTATGTAAGAGAGTACTTAGTTATATTAAATTCTCGCTGCAATTCGTAGACATGTAAATAACGATAGGAATATATATGGTTTTTGTTAGGAAATGTGTTGAGTATTTTTATTGATAAGGTTTAGCGGGCATGGAGTTCGCCTGGTGCCCACAAAACAACCTCAAAAATGGAAGGATTATATTATATTTTTAACTTTGTTTATACATTATGATTGGGCTAACTGAGGTGGAATTAACGTGTTAAAAATGGCCCCAATACCCTTCTTATCGATACACATGATTGCTTATAGCATCTTGTTTCACGATAGACTGCGTGAGGTTATGTTATCTCTTACGCGAAAATCCTTTGAAGCCAGCTGGGCCGCTATGGTCTCCTGTGAAGTTGTCTTGCGGAAGTTTGCGAAGTAGCCTAGCAGAAATAAGATAAGATGGTCGAAACAGACCGGGCAAAGGAAAATGTGCTATTGTTGTCCTAGTTTTGATTTATATCTTATAAACTTGGAGTGTCACCGTAGGATGTGAAACTTATCCGTGACCCCCATGATGTCAAGGACAGAAGATCGTTGTATTTGATTCCTATTCCAGAAGATTCATAAATATTAAATATTATTTCGATCTACGAAGAGTCCATATCGCGGTTGGTATGAAATCTCATCAATAGTTTGACTATGACAACAAAATTTTTCGGTATTTAAACAACTGAATTACAGCCGTCGTATTAAAATGCGGTCAGTTTATATTGCATCACCACAGGGAAAAAAGGTTTACCAAAAATATCTAGTAATCAATTCGACTACAGAACATCTAGGTATGCTTCTAAGTTAGATGTAAGTTAGACACAACGCTAATATACTGCGGCTGCACCTGCTCACTGGGTATATTCTGAGTGTTTTCGCTCCATGCGCGCATCGCATCTACGTTTCAGCTTTAGAAGTTACGTAAAATACCGCGTGAAAATAGCCGTTGCTTGGAAACTTCTTGGTAAAGAAAAACATCAAGTGAGGTAAAGGTAGGTTACCTTTTTGTGAGCTCTCCTTAATGTTTTCTATGGTGAGTTGTCTACAGTCTTGCACTTGGCTAGTACCTACGCTGGATAGCCCTACTCAATCAACGAAGTAACGCAAGTTCAGCGGTAAGAACTTTATGCTTCAAATATGAAGTAAGTAATTCAAAGTCCAAAATGATGAGGTAAGTATTTATATTGTACTTATAACAACTGATTTTCCTCTTTTTTGCTCAAACCCGGGCCCGAGAAAAGTACGAAATACTTTGCCAAAGTAGATGACAATGTCATATTAATTATTATAAACTGCTACTTTCAGTTTATATTTTTTACGTCGATAATGAACGTTCAACGTAAAGCAATTTACGCTCATCTTATAGCAAATTAATTTACTTGTATGTACCTACTACGCGGCTTTGGGTTAGGTAATATTTTGTTTTAGACATAGCTTGATTTAGGGAAATTATATCCAGAAATATGAGAGAACAGTGGCGATGTTATTCTCGTGTTGTTTTATATCAAGGATTTCAGTTTTTTGTTGAACGTTCAGTACGTATACATACCATGTTGCATATTTTTTTTTTCTTTTTTTTTTTTAATTTATTTATTATTTAACAAGGTTACATAAAATAGTAGCATTAGATAGCATTATAAAAACCACAGAGGTATATGCGTTAATGCTATGTGTGTGCTATGTGTGTATATAAAAAACACATTTCAGGGATGTGATTAGAAATAGCTCGATTTTATTCACAAACGTTTTTCGAGATTTTCTCTTTCGGTGCATGTGTGCTTTTGGGGCGCATAAGAATTAATGTCAAATTGTTCTTAATACAACTAGTCACTAGTGCCGAATAGTAGTTTTTAAAGTAGTTTCTAGGACGCAGGTTGCTGGCTATTATACAAAAGTAATAACCATCGTAGATATTATAGTTACTTCTTTAAACTTATGTTTATAATGTGACGCTAGTTTAGCGTCATTACGGCATCTGATGATTCAAAGATGTTCAAAATTCTTGCTGATCTAATTTTAAAACAATAAGAGGAGCGCAAAGTAAATAACGAGCAATTTTTTCAGAGACCGGTCTGATAAAAGCTCAGATGCCCGCCGCTCGCTAATTCATGTTTATTCTTCCATAATGAAAATACAACAGAACCCACGGTTGTATGTTTGCCCGCGAGCGGTTCTCAAAAGGTACGAGTAAGCGTGTGTATACAGAAAGCCTTTGTTGATTATTGTACTTCTGTGGAAACGGACTATGAAATTTTATATTTTAATGAATTCGCAACACATTAGGAGTCTTACGTAATAAGTGCTATTAAATTAGAAAATGTACTAAGAATATGAATGAAGTTGTTTATAATATTTTTGTAAACTTCAACCATTGTTGGTTGCTACTATTATTATATTACTTCACAATGTTAAAAAGAATTATAATCGTATTTGCACACGGGCAAAGCTACACAAGGCGACGCGCCTTTTGATGTTTAAAAGATCTCGTTTTATTTCAAATATGAAAACCAAGAATTGTTGTAAGAAACGAAGTATTGTTCAAACATATTTTTAATCAAGTGATATCTATGATCTTATTTGTTTGAAAAATACCACTCAAACAGTGGCACGTGCACGTACCATAAAGTTTGAAATACCCTTATTTTTTCCCCGTGGGCAATTGGATATGAATAGAAAATCTATGGAAATCGAACTACATAGGACGCGTTGTTAATATTTGTATTGGAAAATACTTTCGATAATATAAAAACAGCCAGGTGCATATCGGGCTACTCGCAATGTAGGGTTCCGTAATTGTAATGAAAAGTCAACAAAATAAAAATATCGTTCATTTACCTTATATTTATTTTAAAAGAATAAACACAACGCTACAATAAACATGATAACGTAGCACAAAAATATCAGTTTGTATCTGTTAGCGTAAAACAATGATACTGAATTTCCTTTTGATGTGAACAGAAAGTGATGTTTAAGGCAATCCCCCCGGCTACAGAAACGGACGCTGACGTAAAATCCACTCATCATTTATGCAACAGCTCTTTGTACTTACTTTAGGTGGGGTCAGATATGAGTTGACCGTTAATTCGTAATACAAAGTGAATAATTAAGTCGATTTTGTAGACTTAATGAGAATCGCGAAAGTACATATATTTTGGAGAGATACCTATTGTGATTTTTATGTGTGATGATAAAACTCACTAGTCCTGATCTGTATGTAATCCATTGACCTGTAGTTATATAATACTAGCTGACCGGGCGAACTTCGTATCGCCTAACAATTGATCAGTTATCGAGCGGGATGAAAAATGATTAAATTACTAAAATGGCCATAAAAAAATAGGAGTTGGTGTTAAAAAGTAAAAATTTAGGGTTGTATGTATTTTTTAATGCCACATTATAAAAAAATACAAACAAAAAATTTAGTCAAAAAATTAAAAAAAATTTTTAAAGGTGAACAACCCTTATCACTTAGGGGTATGAAAAATAGATAGTAGCCGATTCTCGGACCTACTGAATACGCATATAAAATTTGGTAAAAATCGGTAAAGCCGTTTCGGAGGAGTACGGTAACTAACATTGTGACATGGAAATTTTATATATTAGATCTATATATATAAAAAACAAAAAAATTATGTACGGATGTCATATACAGACTCTGAAACCTTCCAACCGATATGCCTCAAAGTTGTTTAATTTAAAAGGCAATAACTAATCGGAAGGTGGTTTGAGATTACAAAAACAATGCATTAGGCTCATTAAAGTCAATTTTCCACTTTTCCCATACAACAATTTGAAGATAATAATATGTAAAAATGGCGCATCAACGTCAACGTCAACTAAAACGTAGTGATTAAGTACTCTGTGGTCAACACAAAACACTGTCATTTTCATCAGAAATTTTTTAGCGTAGTGGAACACAGAGTACTTAATCACTATGTAGTGGAACACGCCGGGTATCCACTAGTTGTTAATAAATAAGTGTTTTTAATAAACAGCTTCTGGCGATTTCAAAAAATACCTTTAATGAAAAATATAACAGTAAAACACTAATAAAAAAGTAAAAAAAGTAACGCTTCACACTCATAGCCCCACACTAAGATTCCCTGTGTCGTGGGTAGTGTTGTAAAAATGCTCGAGTCGGCGCTAAAACGCTCGAGTCGACGCTCGAGCAGTTTTAAAACGCTCGAGTCGCGACTCGAGTCAGTTCTGAAACGCTCGAGCGCTGGCTTGAGCGTTTAGATAAACAAGCTCAATTATAGCGCCGAACTCGACGCTCGACTCGGGCTCGAGCGTGAGCGTCTACAAAGTAGATGTATAAATTTTGAATACCTTTAGTTAATGTGTAACGAGATGGTAGGGTACAATTTCAATTTAAAGCACATATCAATTTCTGAAAATGTTCTTCAACGATGTGTAATAAATGATTTCCATGAATAACAAAATTTTTCAAAAGAGTGTCATAGTCTGAGTGTTTCATGCCAAATTTTCGTTTTCCTAACAAAGAGTTATTTCGGCGACGTGGAGAACAAGAAGTGCTTGCAATACTTGCATCTGGATCTGCGGAATCGGTAGTCGTATGCTGCGGTGCATGTCTTTTCAGTATAGATGTGGATGTCTTTAGTGAAAACTTCTGCTGCATATTTTACGTGTAACACGACCCGCGATGGTTTTAAAGTTTACCAATTTCCATCTGTTCCCCCTTTTTTCACACGTACGTAAATGTGTCAATTCACCACTAACTTCCATGTCATCTCGTCCATTCTCACTACCATTAATGATATCGCTGTCGTTTTCCCTTTCATGAGGAATACTCGACATTATGAACGCAAAACAATCAACAAAACAATAATAACTTATAGGAAGTAGGCAAACACGCCGATAAAAATGATTTCCGATTTGACTCGATGTGCATAGGCATGTCACACATCATAATTAATGCTGAATACCCTCTAATTAAATCATTATTTATTTTATATACCCCCATTAAAAATGTTAACGCTTCGACGCTTGAGCGCGCAACTCGAGCGTCGAAGCCCGAGTCTTTAACGCTCGCGAGCCTTAAAGGCTCGAGCGTTTAACGCTTGAGTCTTTAACGCTCAAAAGCGTCGACTCGGCGCTCTACGCTCGACTCAAAGCGCTCATTTTTACAACACTAGTCGTGGGTGCCATGGATAACACACAAGACAAGGACATTCACACCCAGACCGAGAACAGAAATTCAAACTCATCATTCAAATTTCCGCCTCACTGGGAATCGAACCCAGGACCCTTGGCGCGGCGATCAGGCATGGTAACCATTGGGCCACACGGGTCGTCAATAAGCATTGCCTATGTACAAAATTACTTTTATGACCTTTTGTAACAACTATTATACGTGATGTACACGTATAATAGTGGTTAACTATAAAATAAACAAACAAATAAATAAATAAAACGATCACAAAGTACATAAAAAGCTCAGATTAATAAACACTAATCTTTGATAACAAGATTGTCATTTTCTAATCTGTAATCTGTGTCTGTAATAAAATGGCATCTGAAATGAAATGAAAACGTTAAAAATATTGAATATCATGCAAAATTAAAAATTTAATGGACAAGATAAAATGGACGAGATTTTTCAGAACCTCAAGCAAAAAATTCCTATTGATAACATCGTCGAGTTTATGAAAGAGGGTGAGAGTTTTATTATATATTTTGTTTTATAAAGTACAGATCGTTGATTACAAAGTATTATTATTTGTTTCTCAGCTCAATTGATCTCTGATGACAAGCTCAAAGAAGAAGAAGTTCGTGAAACTTTACAGAAGATAGATTCAAGTAAAATTGGTAGCGTTGATGAATTGACTGCGAAACTCAGTAACATAGGAAGGAAGTCAAAGTCTACAATTGAGGAGGTGAAGAGTCGTTCAAAATCCGGCCTAACGTCCACCAAAACTAGTTCGAGTGTGCTGCAAAAACCAACAGATCAACGCGATCTTACTGAAGAAGAAGAAATGGCTAGACATGAAAATATCATTGCTTTCTACAACTGAATAAAACAATAAAAGGTTAATTTAAAGTATTTCACAATGACTTTTACGGTTTGGATTCAACCCATTAACTTCATTTCTTGATCAAGGTTATTCTAAAAATCATCAAATCATCAAGCAGTTCTAACGCCCATCGGTGGTAGGTATAAAACGGTGGCTTAATATTTATTATACTAATGATTCCGCCGAAGCACGAAAACGCTTAAGAATATTTGTATTTACCGAAGCAAATAATAATTACTTTCATATTTGAATGATTCCAACATGAATTTAGAAAATATAAAAGTATAGAGTACGTTCTGTCTAAGTATGGTCTCTTTACCAGAGACCGACTTTCAAACCACTAAATTTAATGCTATCAGTGCTGCTAAGATAATATTCAAAAATAGTATTATATAATAACTAACTTTTATCTTTAGTTTCACGACGAGTTAAGTTTTATGTAAAGTAACTTTAGAGATGCTTAACAACAATACATAGAACTAAAAGTACTACTTACATTCCCGTGAGGGCCCTCGCCAAGGAAAGTTACTGGTCGCATGCGCCCCCGCGGGAAATCCAGCAGGGGCGCCACGCCGTTTGGGGGCTCGGCTTCAGGTAGTTTGATGGAGGTGAACAGCCCTGGGGCGGGGCGTTCACGACGGTGCAGGCGTTCTTCTGGGTACGTCTGTAGACAAGGTCCAGTATTAGAAAGCTGAAAAGTTAAGCTCTAAGTTATTTGTCTGTAACGAATGCTGTTCACGCCTGTAATTGGCATGCACACATGCCAATAAGCTTACCTGTATAAAACCTATATTAAGAACTGTGTGTAATGCTGTTGGTGTGTAAATAAATAAAATAAATAAATAAATAAAAAAGGGGCAATATCAGTCGTGCTGTAGAGTAACGGGTAATTCACTTACATCTGGTCTGCATTGAGAATTAAGTCACCATTCATTTATATTGTTATTTTAATAAGATTTTTGCCTATACATTATGTCTGTCATAAGAAGTATCTGTTATTGTATTATATATTTATTCCAAGTAAAAAAAAGTATAAAAGTATAGAAAGTATAGAAGAAAAAAGTATAAAGTATAAAAGGTGGAAACCTAAACTTAAAAGTCCCAGATTACCTCATTAAAAGTAACTTTTACATAGAGTAGACCATGGCTATTATATCTAGCCTATTAGCAGTTAATTAACAATATTGACACAAATCAAACATGATTATAATAGATTGTAGTATTTGTGGTGGGCTGCAATTGAACCGCTAGTTACTTCGCGGTAGAACTAGTTTACTTCCCCTCAATATGTAATAACACCTGCCAATTAACAGTATTTATCCGTAAACTCATTAGTTTGTCTCATTAATGGAAACAAGAGGAAAAGCTATTCGTCACGATAAATCTTAATGTTCCCATTACAATTACCTTCTAAATAACAGAGATTAGATCATAGTAGTTTTTTTGTGATTTCACTATTACCTATTTATTATTACTGGAATGTAAAGTATGCTTTAACGTGTACACTTTGTACGCTACACATTATAAAGTGTAATAAGAATATAAAGAAGCTTTGACATAAATAGCGTAATAACGTGGCCACTAAAACATGGCATTAGGCACATTTGTGAAGTAGAATAATTTTATTCATGAATAGGTTTTCGACTTTTTTCATACAATGTTTTTAGCGTAGTAGCACATGCCGGGTATCCACTAGTATCATAATAAAAATTTAGAACAACTCCATTGAACCGTCTCTAATCAATAGCTTTAATATCATATTAAAATATTATCTTTTTTTCTATTCAAAATTAATAATAAGATTCCTTCTGGATTATAGACACCACCGGTTTGCAGCAGTGGTAATTGAGAGTAACATATTATAATTATAATTTAAGTACAACATTACATTCTTTTGAGACCAAAATAATTTCACAGTAGGTATATCAGTATTATACTCGTACATATTCAAAAGCATTTTCATTACTTACGTTTGGGTGTATGGGCAGGTGTTAAGCAATTCATAAACATTACCACCTTATTGCGTTCATTGCGCTTCCATTACTCAATTACTTAGGTGGATCGAGAACAGCGAAAGTTATGGAGGTGCTGTGTTCGTATTGATCAGTTTTTGTTGCGATATTAAACGTTAATAATGGCCTACGGTTTGTGTGCCTGTAAATTACCTGTGGTTCTTGCCTTAATTGCTATTCCCTTCCTAAGATTGTGTCGGTATAATTTATGCTGTACCTACTGCATGAAATATTTTATCAGTAAAAATATCTTTGTCTGTAATTTAGAGTTTAGTGCGGAAAATAAGGGTTTTATCCATGTTTTATCCAATATTCCCGCAGTGATATTTTTGACCATAATTTTTTTTATTACTGTAACGAATTTGGGGAATGTTTTCAAATATGGAGCGCATCGAACCGGCCAATTCCATGGTCACGATAGTTTCAGAGTGTGCGATCAACATACTATTTTGAGGGTTGTTAAACTCCTTCAGTATATTGATGACATTGGAAGATAATGATTTTCCATTGCTTCTTACATCACTATACAGAATCTTATATTTCGAAAAAGAATCGAGAAATGTGGGCTCAACCAACGAATTGATATGCAACCTATTGTCTCATTATAGAGAGATGTTTGTCCAAGCTTTCTTTCTGTGTTGTAGATTTTTATGTTATAAAATCCTTTTTTATTATGCACATGCTTATATCCGTGACATCTTTTGCGTGGAATATTGACTAAATAAACTTGACAAGTGCGAGTTATATTCGCTTGGAGAGGGCTCCGTACGTTGATTATGTATTTACAGTTATTTTTCTATTTTATTTTCCACTTTCTAATGAGACTATAGAGTTCATATAGGTTTTACTGTAATATTTAAATAAAGAACTATTGTCTGCATTTTTTGAAAATTCTAGCGTAAGTAGTTTCAGAGATGAGGGGAATGGTCAATTTTTGGCTTTAATTTCCGTTCTTTCTTGAATATTTTTTAAACTATCCTTTGTAGAACTCTAAAAAATATTTGAGATCCTTACATTATGCCATTTCATGTGATATACCACACGAAACAGTTTTTGTTTAATTTTGATTTTTTCACATTATCTGTCACATTATCTCAATTTGATCACATCGCTTGGTAGTAAAAACATGAATGCAGTTCTTGTCTCGGAATCGTGGCTTACGCCATGTCTTCCGTCTACATCATACTCACTACCAGGATTCCGTAAGATTCGCAATGACCGGGTCGTGCTCTCATTCCATTATCATGGGTGACTTCAATACGTGTCTTCCCAAAGACGATGTCCGCGCCAAGCGGTTGAAATCAATATCTGAAAATCAATAGCTGAAATCAAAGGAGCAAATTTAAATATTCTTCAACTTTTTGCTACGCATTTATTTCCTAACTGCACACCTTCTCTCTTAGACTAAATTAGTGTCTCATCCACGGACCATATTGCAAAGCACGGTCAAATTGCTTCTGCTTTTTCGTCCCATGACTTAATTTTTATGTCATATAAGTTCCATTGTTCCCCATTCTAGACTTAAGTCTAGAATTCTCTTTCAGCGCAATTTTAGTGCAGTTGATATCGACCAATTTCGCAAGGATGCGACTCAATTAGACTGGGATAGCATTTGGAATGCTGACATAGTAGACGATCATGTAGCTATATTCAACTCATTATTGATATAGCTGTACTACAAATACGCTACTGTTCGGCCTATACGTGTTCAACATCTTCCTGCTCCTTGGCTTACTGAGAAGATTAGGGGTCGCATAAATTCTATATGCACAGACCAGTTTCCTACTCTCTGGAAATACGCTCAACTTTTTCCTTTACCTAATAAGCGAAACCCTAAGTCCTTCTCCGACTTTCTCTCCTCCAGAACTCTCCAAAGTTCTTGAGCGTCTTGTCCATTTCCAAATTAGTTCCCATTTATCTAGTAAATACTTTGTAAATCCATTTCAATTTGGCTTTCGACTAGGCCACAGCACAATTTCTGCACTATTGAAAATCACCGACGACATTCAGTTGGGGATGAAAAACCGAGAGTTAACTATATTGACTCTCTTAAATTTTATTAAAGCTCTTACGTCTGTTTACTTTGATATCTTTCTGGGCACATTGCATTCCCTCAATATATCTCCGACTGCAATCGACTGGTTTCGTAGTTACTTATGTGGACGTCGGCTCCCTATGGCCTCAAAATAAATTCATCTAAAACATAGGTGATAATAATGGATAGCTAGAGGCTTTCATCAGTAAATCTTGACGGTGTTACAATTCCGTAAAGTGAAAATGTGAAAAATTTAGGCTTGGTTATGGATCAATATTTTGTCTTGAGGTCCACAGATTGATGCTGTGAGTAAAAAGCTGTTTGCGGCTATGGGATGACTCCGCTGGCTTAAGAATTTTCTTCCAACTGCTACTAAAGTTGCACTCGCACATTTCCTACTTCTATCTGTCTTTGAATATGCCGATGTATGCTATCTAGATGTGACTGAGGATCTAGATATAAACCTGAGCATCTCCAAAATATTTGCTTTAAGATTCATATTTGGCCTCCGCAAATATGAACATAATTATCTCCGACTATCGCAACAGTTTCAAGTGGCTCCTAGTTCAATTTTCGCCGAAACGTCCATATTATTTGTGCTTTATAATATGTGTTGTTCAATCCAAGTGCCCCTTTATACTCGTATCTCACAGAATGCTTTAAATTCATTTTTTGGACATGAGTCCAAAAAGTGTGATTATGAAATCACACTCTCCGTTCCTCTCAAAATCTTTTCTTCTTGATGCCAACTCACTCTTCTTATTTTTACGCTAAATCTTTCACTACTATCGCTGTACGACTCTGGAAATATCTTCCATATAAAATTCCTTGTGCTCAATCACTTGATAGTTTTAAAAAACAAGTTAAGTTAAACAAGTTATCTTGCTATTCAATAACCTTTTCTTTTACTCCTTACAGCTGTTATGATATTGTTATTATTTCGTTTTTCTTTTATACTTTATGTCCACCGCTACCCTTTTTCTTTCTTTGTATTGTGCTCTCCTCTTCCGTTAGGTTGCCTGAAAGAGATCGCTGCTTTAGCGATAAGGTCGTCTTTCGTGTAACGTACCTTGTTTTTACTGTGTATTTATTCTGATATACAAACAAATAATATTTGTATTTTTATTAGTATGGTTCTTATTGTATGCATATAATCGGGAGTAGTTTGAAGTGCTCATAGCCCTGCGGCTTGTGTCGATCCTAAGTGATCGACAAACTTAAGCAACAGCGGGCGCGGTCGGTAGTTGGATGGGTGACCGCTAGTGGCAAAAAAATTCTTGAGCGTTTCCGTGTTTCGGAAGGCACGTAAAGCCGTCGGTCCCGGTCGTTATCATAAGATAACAGTCGTCAAGCCATATCGGAGGCCCTCAGGCGGTTTGAAAACTTGCGACTCTCGGGTTGGCCACTAACCCCTCCACCAATCCGCACTGGATCAGCTTGGTGGAGGATGCTCTAGGCCTCCTTAAGAGGAGAGACCCGTGCCCAGTAGTGGGCCATTAATATGTTGAAGCCAATCGGGAGTAGATAAATCTTTAAAAATATTGTACTTGAAACAACTTTTACAGATGGCGTGGACCGGACGCTACCTCTGTTCCATTACGTCTGGCCAGTTGCTGCCTGTGTACATCGAACGTGGTTTCATATAAAATGTATAACGGGCGGATTTTCTAATGCGCGGCGGGTCGGTTCGACTTCCCGAAGGATTGAAGCAAAACATTTTGAAGTTATGTAATAATTGTCTCTAACATCACAACAATATTTATTTGCAGCTTATCCGCCATTAGTTTTTTGTTTATAGAGGCATTCTCTTCTAGTGTAATCGACTGTTTTAATTTCCCATTATGAGATTACAATAGTTGTCTTATTTAATGTCCGCTATTTTGTAATTAACTGTCATGATAAATGAGTGAATCACAGACATGAGTGAGTAGATACAATTGATTCATGTGGTTGACCCTTTAGTACTTTATGTTTGACTTCCTATTGATTTGATTCTAGTCATCAAAACAGTTGGCTTGATTAAGGATCTTCCTACATCTTGGATGTAGGATCATGTTACAAATAATTTTTTATACCTGTTGAATTTATTTATTATCGTACAACAAAAGTATGAGACAATATTGGTAATAATATTTTAATACATACTTACTTGTAAAAAGATTTTCGAAGGAAACAAATAATTTCTTCTTTACTTAGGTACTGTAACTTGTTATTATATCTTGACCGAACCATGCGGAACATTAAAGGCGGATTCTACGAGAAATACTGCTACGCAATTTTACGTTACTCTAAAAAGCTGTCGGCAAAGTCCAGGTATATATTATTGCTGTAATACAATTCTGAAACCGTGTAGCTCTTGGCAATACCACGAAAATCTTGTTATTTCGAAAACATTCCTACATTATTTACATTTTCTACAAGATTCTTTTCATTACAGTTATAGTCTCTTTTATTAATTTCGCTTTTGGGAATGAAGATAACGAGGCTATTGTAAATAGGTTAGAATAAAAGACATGACTTTAATTATACGAGTTCCAAAATTTGTTCAATGGAATAAAAGAGGGTTCAGTTCGATGTCAACAACAAACATCACAGAACCAGTGAGCAATAGATCGTTTTGACGATGAAAATAATTCACTTATTTTATGGTTAAAAAATATACATAGAACAGTTATTTAGATGTATAGTTTAAAGAAAAGACAAGACAAGAAAGTTGTAGTATTTTGGGGCATGTTTGTAATAATAACTTTATCAAAAATGATTTGCTACAGTTACATTTATATGTTTATATTCATATATTCATTGTAAGGACAAAACTAGATAAAAAAAACAGGCAAAATAGGCATTTAACAAGTAATAGTTTTATAATATAGTGTCAATGTATATACTGAGGAAAAAAATTGGGACAGTGCTGTTAATCATTAAGGAGAACTCCTTAATGCCTTAACAGCTCCGGGGAAACCCCCGGCTGGAGTCAAATCTGGGTAGTATCAGGTCAAGCTTGTCACAAAAATGCATTGTCATCAGAAGCGATGTGTAAAATGTCAACTTTGTAGGATAAGTGGAAGTATGTCTGATTAGGGTGCTTTTCCATCAAAGATGTGCTATGTTACGTTGCTATGGATGCGTTTGATATCCACCAATCATATCCATTGGTGAAAATCAATCAATTTATTGAATCAATCATATTTATTGGATTTTATATCTTCGCGCTCTGGCCGCGGCTTTGCTTGCATTTTCAGGAATAATAAGTATCCTATGTCCCACTCGAGATCATGGCCTAACTGTTATGTTAAATTTTATGAAAATCCGTTACAAACATCCTTATAAACTTTCACATTTATAATATTAGTAGTATAGATTAATTCAATAGGTAAGTATCTAAAAATGTTCCCGCCGTAGGGCTACACGACGGAGCAGTACATAGCCGTTGTTAAACTAACAAAACGCCACCGGGTTCACAAGTCGCTCTTCTCATAATACCCTCCTTTACTCATTTATCATTTCGCAAACAGCCACATAATACCCCTAATGAGTAAAATCCAAGCATACCTTAGGCAATACCATTAATATTACAACCCGGCCTTTTCCCTTTGCAGATACCTATGTAGCTACGCTGTATACTGGCAATAGTTTGAAGATTATTCGAATTGTTTAGCAGGTGGAAACAAATTAATAGCTGACATTTAAGATTATAGTTCTCGTAAAATTTATTTACAGTGTCTTATTTACATTTTAACTGTGCGTTTTATATCTATATGTACAAAAGGATTATATTCGTAAGGTCAAAAATGCAAAAATTCAAATACGCAAAGTATTCACGTAGCGTCTTAAATCTCAAAAAGTTCAGCTTTGCTTGCTGATAAGCAACAAGTGTATAAATTAAAGCAGCCTGTTCGTAGCCGAGCTTTAAAAGAATAGTTTAATAAATTGCACCTATCTCAGCTAACCGTCCCACACAAATAATTCACAGCGTGTATCGCCTAGTGTAGGTTTATACATGCCGGTTTTGGCCTTTGGGTACAGGTATAAGAATTATTGATTGTCAAAGGTGGAGGTGTATTGCTACAGCGTATAAGTTGGTTTATTTATGATCAAACGGAATAAGGTAGAAGGTATGCAAAACCGATCCATTATTTAATTCAGCTCCCGTGTCACACCCCTACTTGTGGAAGGGTGGCGGGTGTAACGTTACAAGTGACATATTCACGCGCCACTCGGGTGTACTTACAAGGTAGTGTTGCGGCTACGTGCTACCGTATGTTACACATAATGGAGTGCCCACAAAAGATTGTGGCATAAGCGTGCTATGCCACATAAAATAAACAGTGTTGATGAAATTTTCCTTGTACACTGAAGTTTATGGCCATAATAGTTTTCGTATCGGATGATCGAAACTAAAATACAAAATCTATTGTTTATTACATGTTTTCTAACGATCAAGGACATGCTCTGGAATTTTTATATAGGTACACTTTTCAGGGTATCTACACTATTAATTAGGTGAAATTATTTATCAATAAATTATAAAAGACTTCATCCGCGAATCTGTGTCATCTGTCTTCATAGTCCATTTATCGAGGAAGCATATATTTTAATAGTTAGATTTTTCTACAAATTAACGCGGGTGAAACCGCGGAACACAGCTAGTTTTATTATAATGGATACGCATAACATTAATAGCAGGCTGGCTAGAAGGGGCTTGATTAACCAAAATTTTGTGATATCACTGTCTGTGATAATAAAATCTAATGTGTGCCATTTGGTGAGTTGGAGGAAGGTTGGCAAGAAATAGTTTACAACAATAAACCCGGTTTCAGGCATGCTGAATATTTTACGAGCGTGAGTGAAAGAGACAGGTGACTCCTAACTTGTTTTACAGCGGATTCAACGCTTGATGAATCACCTTTACTTACAATGAGACGTAAAAGAAATGTTCTCCTGGAATGGAAAATGATAAACTGTAGAAACATGGCAGGGAATGTTGATTCGAGAGAACGCAATGTCGTCATAAACAAAAGGACATTCTGTTTTAATACATAGTAAAAGTACGGGCATGGATTTAACTACAAAAATAAATATCTTGAGAATGGAGATAAATGTAACATTCAAACTTTATAGAAGGACAGATTAGTAAAGGGATTCGGCGTGAATCTGTTAATAACAATAGAAGTTTCTCTAAAATCTACTAACTAACCAATATTATGTCTTAGGTTTGGACATACATAATTGTAATGCCTCTAAATAAAATTTTTACTCCAAAATATTCATGGCGTTATGTAGGCAAGAGCCGGCAAGTGAAAAAATTGTTCATTAACGTCGAAGAGACAGCGTGGCACCCGTGCAAATTGGTGCTCCAAAACCTTTTAAAATCGTTCTGTAACTGTATTGAAGATGGAAAATGATAACATTGATAAATATGTTGACGATCGTTAGCGGTGACCTAATTTTTGCGTGATGTAGGGTTTGTAGGCGAATCGCCACATTTGCGGCAAACCGCACAAAGGACTATGCGGTCGGAGTTTAATTGAATCGTGGCCATTACTACTGTATACGACACTGAAAACGAAAAACTTTTTACTTATTTCTGACAACCCCGTGGTCCGATAGCCTAGCCCTGATTGAGTAAGAACCTAGATTCGATTCTCTACCGGGGGTAACATTTATTGATTTTTTGCGTTAGTTATAGTTAAGTCATTAAAATTACTTACTTTTACTTACCAACTATAATGTAGCGACATGGATAGAAACAAATTGCAGAGAATAACATAGAAAATTTAATTTAAATTTAATGCGTATTGTTACTAACAACGCCAAATATGTAATAACTGTTGTAATAATTGTCAGACCCGTGGTTTAACGCCTATCGAAAA
Organism: Thymelicus lineola; assembly: GCA_963932265.1. Classification (NCBI taxonomy): domain Eukaryota; kingdom Metazoa; phylum Arthropoda; class Insecta; order Lepidoptera; family Hesperiidae; genus Thymelicus; species Thymelicus lineola. Next base: position 16,878,539 of record OZ010680.1, read on the forward strand.
TCGAAAGTGAAACAATTACTGAAACACAGCTGGTGAATAATAAAAAGACCGAAACGCATCCAGCAACGAAAACGGGTTCAGTATAATGTAATCAAGAAGTCTAATATACCTTCGTAATATGTCTCCCCCAGTCGCCTCAGGTTTTTAATGTGACTCTCGGGATCTCAACTAAGTTCAAGAGTTTTTGAATTAAACACATATTCTACTCTGAATATGAAGAGGGTAATTTAAAGGTGTTAAATAAGCCACGTATTGTAGGGGAGACAGTAATGCTTAGTTGCTTTTGTGTCATATTCGTATTTATACGTTGCCTTTTTTTAAAGATAGAGCAGAGTTTGCCCTTGGTGAAATTTTTAACATAAACATTATTGATGAGGAAAATACTATGTTTTTTTTCTTTATAACTTTAATGCTCAAAAATTAATGCTCAAAAATATAAAAAGGTATAGATAGCTACCAAGCAAAAGTAACTGTCAAAGAAGTTACTAGCGATCAAAATTCGAAAATAATCATTTAATTATTTATCCGGGTATCAAATCCAGAATCCTTCGGTCGCAGGCAGGTCTTATTACACTAAGATAAAATAAATATTTTGTTCTGGTAATATAATATTATATATTACATATTTTATATTACGTACTTTGGATGTTTTTCCATTAAAAATGTTATGATTGCAGATCAGATAGCAGTAAATATCTTATAATTTCTGTTAGTAAATTGCGGTCTTAATTATTTAACGCACTAGGATGTTTGTGATGAAGATTTGTGGGAACCATGAGATGAAACGTTGATGTTTTATTACTACTGCGGTGTTCGTTCCGCAGTGCAGTGATTCCAAGTCACCAACTATATACTTTTTGACAGAAGCTTGCGGCTTGGAACACTATTTTATATAACTACGTAATGTTCATACTATTAAATAATCATATAATACTATTGTGTAATTTCTAATATCATACCACATGGATAAACAAAAAACTTTAAATGAAGTTAAGGACGTTTTCAGACTCACATCAATATACATTTTTAATTTAGTTTATTTTTCGACTTAATGATTATTCAAGTGCTCCGCCATTTTTCAATTTAAACCAAGCGGATTAGAGGGTGAACCGAATCCGCATTTGCGAATTTTCGGTTAAAAGCTATCACTACTGTTCTGCTACTGGTTTCTTTAAATGTTTTTTAATAATATACTAGACCTCGAAAAGGCATACGAGTCATACCTGGTGTGGTATTGTGGTGGGCCCTTAAGTAGAAAGGGATACCAAGAAATATCTACAGTTGATTTCAGTGTTGTACAAGAAATGTGGGTCGGTGGCGGGCCCAGCCATAAGCCCACATCTCTTCGTCATATACATACGCCCTTACATTGGACATCAAAGAGAAGGCTCCTTGGTGCATGCTGTTTGCGAATGACATTGTGCTGCTGAGAATGCCCCCGAGATCCACAGCAGATTAGAGGAATAGGGACAACGGCTGGAGCCTACATTTCAAAATCCAAAACACAAAACCTAAACTACATGTTCTGTGACTATCCAGTCCTTTGCCTTATAACTCTCGATGGAATGTTCAAACCAGTCTGCTCTGATATTTCCGATACCTAGTAGGAAGTTAAAAGGCCAAAACTGAGAAGTTGTTCTCAAGATTAGTCATTTAGCTAATCTTGACGGCTGACGAACGCACTAGTTACACGCGCTAACGCACAGTATTGGCCAACACCGCGTTAGTAACGTCCCTACTGTTGCTTATTAGACGTAGTTTAAGTACTCTGTGCTTATTAGCTTTCACTATAAAAGTACAATACTTGGATTTTATGAAATAGGACAAAATATTAGGTCACCGGATACAGTAACACCTTTATCGATTTATAATACGCAAACGTTGCTATTATCTTTCGGTTTAGATACCTGAAACAGTATTATACTTAGACGGAACTCTAACCGTCCTTAGGTACATGTTCTACAAAGAAATGCGTTGCTTAAGATCTCCGGAAAAACCTTAGCCATGAGTGTGGAGTAAGAAACGGAGTAGCATTAATTGCATCCAGTTATGCTTATGTTACAGAATACCCGCTGTGAGCCATGAAATGTGGTTAGTGACGTCAATTAAGAGTTAATGACTGAACAATGTTTCTTCATTCCAGTATATCAAATACAAATAGACGAGTACATACATTTTGTTTTAGATCGTCGTTTGTTTTAGAAGATTTTATAATGACGTAGGCAGTTGCAACAGACACGTGTTCTCCCTAAAAAGAAGTCGATAAATCTTATCGGCTTCTTTCTAGGGAGAACCCAACCACCAATCCACACCATAGCAGAACGATACTACGAAGGAAGAGAGAAGAAAAACATGGAGTACCTACACTCCATGTTTTTCTTCCTGAGTCAAAACCATTACATGGCCGATGGCTTTTTTTTTCTAATTTAAAGAGATATTTACGATTAACTAATACAAATGGTTGACCATTTTACAAGTATTTCAAATGTACGTTTTAGTAATTGGAGATCACTGAATCGTTGATAATCACAATAATAGATCCATGATGGTCGCAGCGGGTTTTATAATGTGGATCTCCCTCTAATTATAACATAATATACAGCATACGCAGTGAAACAACTACAATGATTTTATATTATTTTCGCTTTAATGAGATCGTATTCCCCAGTTGAAACAAGATACAGTTAATAATGAGTAATTATCCTTACACACGAAAACTAAGACATGAACGTGTAATCATATTAACTTCATAGATATATTAATACGTGTTTCTTCGAGTAATAAGTATATTTTACAACAAGATTTATCTTCTCACAAGAGTACACAGGGCAGATTTTCTGTAGTATAAGTTTGTAATACAGGATTTTCATAGTGATAAAGAGTTCTGATGTCGAAGTAAAAGAGAACGACTTCAAAAACGAGATAGAATATAGGTTTTTTTTAAATGTTGCTTGATACTATAATACATAAGTATAAATACAATTAAAAGCTACAAATTATATTTAGGAGTAGGTACAACGACCCATGTGGTGCAATGGTCACCATGCCGGATCGCCCATGAAAAGGCTCATGCTAAGGGTCCTGGGTTCGATTCGTTTGAATTTCTGTACCTACTCGGTCTGGGAGCAAGTGTTTTTATCTTTGTGTGTTGTCCATGACGCACACCCTTGCATGGCACCCACAATACAGAAAATTCTTATGTGGAGTTATAAGTATAAAGCGTTATTTTTGAAGCTCAAACTGGCATTAATACCTGTTTAAAAATAATCACGATGTAAAATTAATCCCGGTAAAACGCGCATCCCTAAACATAATCCTTGAGTGGGCAGCGGGCATATGTCGTTTAAGCAAACTCCAGTGTCATTATAAAATACGAGCCACGATGTGGATTCACTTCACTTTGAGAAATGGAGGCCTGGCTCTCGACCACCTGGGCCCGGCGCGAGCCGAGCGGAGTCACTGAACTACAAATGTATCTGTTATATACTTTAAGGATTTGGTGTGGAATATTACTGTTTTAAATATTCTAAGCGCGACGGTTTGTACCGAACGATAAATTTTACACGGGGTTAGTAAACGGACCTATTGTATTACTTAGAATTATTTGTTGCGTAGAAAGTTTTAGCTAGACTCTGTTTGATTGTTTGTTTCTGGTCGAGAATACCAGCCGTTAGCGATTAGATGAATCGTAGAAATGCCTTGTATTATATTTTTATTAATTACTGATTATGACAAATTATGCTTAGTAACGGTATGAAGAGGAGACCGCTGATGCCAAATTACATGAACACTGCTGTGCAGGACACGATAAGCTTTTAGCCTCTCTTTCAGCTTCGTTCTTCCTTTACTTCTAATGTTAACCTGAACCCTATTTTTCAAACTATGTTCAGGTAGGGTACCTTAAACATCAACTAAGGATTGTTTATTGAATCTAACGCTAAAGGTGCTGCAACGAAACGGGACGGGGGTCGTATCGCAGAGACGTATGTGTGTGGACTCCTGTTCTCTCATTTGGACAGGTGTACCTTTCTGCCTTACATTCAATGGCCATTTTTGACCCACATTTGGTTTAAACTAATCTACGAAGCCACGTGCATACGCACAGTATAGCCTACCTCTAGTTTTTAGACATTTGACACTCGTGTGTCTGGGCGACTGCCCTTCACAGCCAATTTTCTCCGAAACTACTGGACCAAATGAGTTTAAATTTGGTACTCCTGTGCTTTTTGTGACCCAAAGACGATCGTTTAAAGAAAACAAATTTTTTTTTGACGAAATCAAAATAAAAAACTGTTTTTTAAATCGTGTCGTAAGCATGTCAAATAAAAAGCCTAAAAATAAGGATTTCGAATATCTTTTTGTTATGGTTCTACAATAATATAGGATAGGATAGTTTTAAAATTATTCAAAAAAGAACGAAAATTGAAGACATAAAAATTTACACTGACCCTTTATCTTTGTTACTACTGAGGCTAGAATATTGAGAAAAATATAGAAAATAATTCTTTACTTATATATTACAGGAAAACCTATAAGAAGTCTATGGTCTTAAAAAAGGGCAAACTAAAATAGAATAATAACGGTAAATACATAACGCACGGAACCCTCTCCAAGGGAGTTTATCTCGAACTTGTCAAAAAAATCCAATGATGCAGTTTTAGTTTTTACAAAAATTGAGCTCGAGAGTCCTTTGAACATTATTCGCTTTTCCTCATGGTTCCGAATTTAGCCATCCACGCTCACTTGAAAAATTCATGTATATTGATGCCTCTTTTGTGTACAGGTTCGATATTGCTTGTGATAGTATTCTAGGTATCCGTTGTATCCCAATGTTTGATATTGCAACAATGTTTCCAAAACATATTTTTTAAATCAAATATCACATATTGGTAAACATGGGTACCATGCAATGAAATAAAAACAAATTGGAGTAACTATATAACATCAAATACGCAGTTTTAAATAAACTGAACAAGCATCGTTGAAGTTTGTAATTTATGGTAGGAATATTATAAGGCGTTTTAGATGGACACCACCTGCTTCAAACTGGTGTATCGTGATTTCTGCTACATCGTGTAGCAAGTGAGAACTAGTGGAGCGTTATCTATTCGAACTATACCTAACCTAACCAATAATTAAGTATAACGATTGCACATAAGGTAAGTAAGGAAATCCTGGTCAAGTTTTTGGCATGTCTTCCAATTGAATAATATTTTTTGTGTATATAGGTATCATTTTAATGGTATTTTATCTTTTAGTTTGGATAAAATATCCTTTCTTTTCCTGTTCTCTTTTCCTGTCTCAAGGGAATTTCAAAAATCCAAGCTAGTTAAGTAACCGTTAAGTAACCTTATTTAACGATTTAAAGTTGTTTAAGCAACAATTCTTGCTAATTTATTGACTCTCTCAATAAATTATATTATTGAGAATTTTACCGTCTTATAATCCTTATAAAGAATTCAATCCTAAATAAAAAGTATAAAAAAATCCTGACTGGCCAGCCCAGTAAAGAACAATGCCTAAAAATTATTTTTTATTTTTGTTAGCGTCTTAAAACGTCAGTTATACCGAAGCAATTCAATTATATTTTTACGTATTTTAAAATGAATAGCTGTACCCGTATTACCCAGTGTAAAATTATTTTATTAATAAGTGATGAATTGACTATAAAAACAATGATGTCAACAATGTCCATTTTCATTCGGGCACTCACTTCGATACATAGCCTGTATCAAGCAAGGTATAGGGAGACTTCTGGCCAATATTACAGACAGAATTTCGTTATAAATGTTGGTATGACAAATGTAATGATGTCAAATTTCCATTTCCGGTTGTCAATCAAAAAAAAGTCAGAATAAAATAATGGTAAAAATTACAGGCAGCCGTAAGTCTCCCCTACTCTATGACTCAATAGTTATAAGAATTCAATCTCAAAATACTTTGGTTCTGGGGTGTGTCTGCTGAAAATTCTTATATATCTAAGCTCTGAAATTAAAGCGCCGATTTTTAGATTTTTTTTTTACTTTAAGACGCTAAAGTTTAAAATGAAATAAAACGATGTATCGTCGGGATCCACTCTTCAACCAATCAAATCTTTCCAACGAGCCCTGTAAAATTTAAATGGGTCCCAACTGTTAAACTACTGGGCTTGTTTTTTTTATTTTTATTTCAATACGTTTCTAACATATTTATTAAACTTGGTCTCAGACCTACTTTAAATAAAAAAGTCACTTGAATAAATTTATTGCACGCTCCGCAGTGAACAAAGCAGGTTTAAAAAACCGTCTCATATAAATATAGCGAAACTTAGCATATGTTATCGCAAAGCCCGTTAAATAAAGTCTAGTGAGAGAATAGTTGTGTGACAGTACTTTTTTGCCGCATTTAATATTATGTGCAAATTAAAAGCAATTCAGTACGTTGTAACGTGAATTGCATACACAGTTTCTTCACACATATCTATTCTTGCAAGTGACTGTTATAAAATCTTCGTATTGTATGAATAATAATAGAACAAAATTTTGGCATAATAAACCAAAATGGCGGGCAAGAATTTGACGCAAAGCGCAAGCGCAGCTTTCATTACAAACTGAGTTTCAAAGGTGGAGTTCAAGCACTATGAATATTTATTGATTTTAATAACGGATAAACTGCTCAAACGATGAGGCTTCAGCAGATTCAGGAGCAATGACGTAACATAATAACCTTTAGTCCGGTCCGGTTACAGGGCCGCTAGGGAAAGTAAACGTATGCGCCCGTTTTGCCTTTGAAGCAGGACTACAGGCTCGTTCAAATATTTTTCTAGAGCGAGCGAAATAAACGAGATTACTGCGGATGAGGTGGTACCTAACTCACGTAAGATCACTTAAAGTAGCGTATAGTTATTTGCTTAGTAATCAGGTATATAATATACAGGGTGTAACAGGGCTGGTAGATCAACGGTGGCCCAGAGGTGGGGGACCTCAGTATCTACCAATTTAATCCCCATGTACTTATGTATGTTAGCAATATTCAGTGGTTCAGCTAATATTTCGGAATTAGTGATTTTTTTTAAGAAATCAGATTCTTTGACAAAACTTGAAAATACAGCCAACTGTTAAGTCTACGCTAGTGATTTTTTCCTCAAACTAGCTTGATAGTATAACTCTTGTATCATATGACCGCTATAAATCTGTACTTTATCAAACTCGAAATAATATTGAATCAATGTTGATTTCTTAGGAAATTAAAAATTAACATTAAATTTTAGGGGCTCTAGAAATAATATTTCACTAGTATTTTTTTCCACAAACTATTTTAAAAACTACTAAAATTTATGCAAAATAATGCCTGAAAATTTCATTTGGCTAGCAATATGGCAATACTCGAATGTAAAAAATTACTTGAGCCAAAATGTAGCGAAAATCCTTCATACTAATTGTGAGAATTAATCTACCAAAACTATTATAAATTTGTATTATTATTAAAAACATTTAATAATATTGTCATTTCATGTTTGATATGCGGGAGTATAGTCATTAAGCTTACAACTTTTTTTACCTCACAGTTATCAGCAAGACAATTAGTCAAGATAAAAAGTAAATAAAGAAGGCACGTAAAACACGGATTTTGATGTAAATAAATTAAGTAATAAGGATTTATTTATATTCTGTACTCTTTCTTGAGGACAATACTTATAATTAATATGTAATTCCTCTTGAATTCGAGTTGAACGTTCAAAAAATAAATTATTGAAAACGTTGGCCTCGAATTCGGGAATTCATTATTGAAATAATTATATTTATTATTCCAGCCAGATTTATGATTTTGTTTAGGAGTTGAAGTAAAAAGTTTTAGGGTCTGAAGCTTATTCATTAATCACTCGTGTTCATTTGTATTTCACCCCAAACTTCCCTTAAACTTTGTTATTTTTCATAGAGAACTACCTACATTTTAACTATCTTTACGATTTAATGACATAAATCCATTATATATGAATATTCAAGGCTTACGTATTTATGTTACTGTTGGACATACTTTATGAGTCTGTGGGATTAATGGTAATTACGTGCAAGGGATTAAATTTTATTAATTACTCGCTCTTCCCCTGCGGTGTTGTCCACACAGCGGTAACTTTGCCCCGTCGCGTCGGCCATTACGGAATTTGCAATAGGGTAGCATTAAGCTTCGTTCAAACTAATGCGTATATCATATTATGAACGGAAAAATATTTTTTAGAAAACACGTGTATAATTCGAAATGCCTGATGTATATTCAATTGATCTTGTCTATGCATACGAAGTTGGTTAGGGACCACTAAAACAAAGCACTAGGCACTTTCGATTTTCAATTTTTTCCATACATTTTTTTGCGTAATAGCACACGTTGGATATCCACTAGTTGTGAGATATTGATACTTCGCTACATTTAATTTGAATCGAAAATTAAAAGGTACCTATTTGTATACTTAATTTTGATTGTCCGTAAACTGATTTGAGAGTAAATTTTTGTGATTTTGTACTAAGGAGGGATTTAAGTATGTGATCATTGAAACTTTAAGTGTGTAGGTAACAGTTTCTTTGGGAGTTTCTCGAGAAGCGATACTAACCCTATTAAAATAATGACATTATTTGTTGTTCACTCTTTATTACTACACTAAATAAACATTTATTTATTTATTTTATTCTTTATTGAACCTTACACAAGTAATGGAACAAAAGGCGTACTTAATACTAAAAGCATTCTCTGCCAGTCAACCTTAGGATGTTTTAACGGATTTTGTGGACTATTATGTTAACTGTTATTTAATCTGGCGTTCAACAAGTATAGAACACTTGGCGGAGGTGATTAAGGCTGCTCAATTTTAAAGTGTAAAGCTGTGAAATTACTCATATAAGTGTATAATAGTATAGAAGTATCGATATAGCAATAAGAGACGATAAAGTTATACGGCAGTCAAATGATACCTAAGTGATAAATAAAATTTAATCAACGCGTTACTTAATAGATTATAATTATTATTATAATGTTTAATTAAGATATTCTGCTTACTTCAAAATTATAACAATGTTAGATAGATATTTCCGTCAAATTTGATTGAATTTTAGTAGTGCCAGCCTAAAGTTGAGCTTCAACTATTTAAATTGTTATAGAAAGCCAAGCTATTTCATTTTCGTCGTATTTCGAGTAAAACTATGTCAACTTTGTTATGAATAGTCACTATTACCAGTCAAATGTATTAGTCAGGTAGCACTCACACGGATTTCATGAACAAATTGGTTGACTAGACTTCGTGTATAATAATTCAGTTTAATGCAATTTATATTAAAATTTTAATGTAACATTCCCTCGCTGAGTTATTATAAATTTTTAAAGCGGGATAGTTCATAGTGTTGGCGGAATTCGTGTATGAAAAATACCTGTGAAAGTATGTTATAAAAATGTTTACATCTCAACTTCATATATTTTTTTAACCCTCCATCTTTTAATACATCTATGGATATGTAATCCTCGTAGCAGTCGTAGCGCAATCGTAGCTCGTACTCGTATTCCATCAAATTTTTTTACATGCATGTCTGAGCTCGGTAATTATTGACAAGCAATAACATACACAAATAATGCATTATTTTATGAACCATTTGTTTTCTTGACACTTGTGAAGCAACGTGTCTTATAGTGAAGTTACACAAGCAATTTTTAAGCAATTATTGCCAATCGTAACGGGATAATTAGTGGAGCAATCTGGAGCAATCTTTAAAAATTGTTATTTTTAAGTTTTTAGTTTTTTTCCAAAATTCAGACTCTGGGACGGTCAATGATGTACTGTTTTGGTATTTAAATATTACCAAAAACAAACATTTTTAACACGGTTTAATTATTCCAATCCGTTGAGGAGTTACATATTTTGTCTCCAAGTTACGTCATCAGAACCTCGTCCATCGCCATCTGTTGCTCCACTGAATTGCTCGTGTAGAACATATTGCTTCATGTAGAAAATTACTTAGTTGCTCCATATTGCCCAATTTATGCTGGAGTCACAATGGAGCAACAATGGAACAACATAGGACAATACAGAAATTGCTTGATGTGGCCGTGACTTCAAAATTGCCTAGTATTGCCGGCAATTCGGCAATTTCAATTGCTCGTGTAACTGCACCTTTATTTCCGATATTTATCAATATTGTTATTTATCAAGTTAACAGATCACTTAACGAATATTAATCAGGCTGATTTGGACGAATAAAAAATTGGCAAGTTATAGCACAATACTAACAAGTAAAATAATATAATATTGCTTTAGTTATTACAATTCTTCAGATTCTCCATCATCATCAAAATCATCATTTGCCCAGTTTTTCGGCGGCACATTAATACTGTTTTTTTATGAAATCATTTTCATTTAAAAAAAGTTGTTATATAAAATCGAATCAGAATAGCATACCGACATCCCTTATTGAATGTGTCAAAAGTTAACTAATAGATCGGAAAGGGTATAACTGTCACTGTCAAGTTCGAAATGTCAAGGATGTCTCGATCCCAAAATAACTTATACGTATAAAGCGTCAACTTGTGTTCTAGAGAAAAGCGGGGTAGCTCGGTCGTGGGGAAGCGCAGGTGCTGTCTGTAATATTATAAATTAATATTTATCTGGCGCGCGACGCCGCTGCGGCCCATTTAGCAATGAAAGACTCTCCAAACTTTTATTTTTATTAATTTTCATCTTATAATAAACGGAGATTTAATTGTTCGGAACTACTTGTGTTTGAAAGCAAGATGTTAGTTATTATTTCAGGTTGATTTGTTTATTGGTAAATTTATCTACTCGATTCATCCGTGTTATCCAGGCGACAAAAACGTCTAAATGTTAAATTGTTCTTTATTTATGGTTTCCATTCACGATAAAACTAACCCATTAATAAGGCCCAAAAAATACAGGAGAGAGAGAGGGGGAAAAAGGATATTACTTTTTCGTAGCCTATGTTTCAACAGATTATATGAGTATTATTAACTAAAGTAAATCGACTATGATTGTAATACAGCATACGTTAATAATTGAACGCGTGTCAAAATTAGTTTTATTAATTAATCACGTTACTATGCGATGTGTAATGTGATGTGTTCCGGATTAATTAAATACCATATTAATTGTTTACCACAATACAGTGGCCTTATCCTGTGATAGGGAATATTTGTGACGGGTTATCTTGACGAATGAGAACGCGGTGTATCTGTTACGCTTTTGTTACATAAGTCTTTATGTAACTTACTAGTTGTAGTTAGTTACTATGTGGGTACGACCATGAGAATTTTCATAGAGCTTGCTATATTGGTAAATTTTAAAAAATCAACGTGTAATCTTCTAAATTATATGCCTTTGGGGCAAGTATTATTCAGAAGATTTATTCTAAATAATATTATTAAATAGTATATTTTTATGAGAAAACACGTTGTATTAGTAATGTTTTGTTGTGTCTGTTAATTTCGAACTTGAGAATCAAATTCCTATTTCAATAGTCGTCAAAACATAGTGATGTTATTCACATCATAGAACACGGATTCACATACTACGATTATAATAAAGGACAGCGCATTCCACATGTCTAATAACAAGTCGGCATTTGTTTCTCTATACGTATTATAATTGGCATACAGCAAGTAATGAAAACAGTTTGAAATATCCCTAAGATTTGTTGTACGTAAAGCAAAAGTCGTAGGTAATTGTAAGTAAATTGTTATCTACTCTTTCTATAATATAGACATAGTTAAGTAATTTGGCATTTCTTTGATAAATAATTGTAGGCGAAATAGGGTTAAAGTATTAAATATTCGTAATATTGTTGTTCTTAGGAATTTCGGGAAAGTGGTATTGCGAAGTCTAGTTGCCTTTACTCGTAACCGAAAGAGTTTAAAGTTTCAGCCAACCCACAGGCGATATATTATTATATTGTCTGTGCCATTTCCTATATACAAAATTTCTTTTATAACTTTTGTAACCACTATTATACGTGTACATAAACTGTTAAATAAAAAATATATATATTTTAGAATATGTACTAAATTGGATATAAAACACTTTTAATCCATTAAACAGATGGGGAAAGTCGAGACTAGTTCGGATCTTAGACCATTACGAGTAATTGGAAATTCAAAAACATAAATTAAATTGTGGTTGCGTTCACTCAGAAATGTATTATAGAATTTGTGCCGTATTGGAGCGGCTTAGAATACTAACCCCATACCCACGCCGGATGGGTGTCGTAAAAGGCGACTAAATCCGGTCCACTGGCCTCTCGGAGGAATTATATTGGTAATATTGATTTTAAACGTCCTTGAATTAGTTCTCGCTGTTTTTTATTGATACACTGATATACTCATCCACGTGATTTTTTTAATCTTCCAGCTTTTCGGAAGTGTGCTTTGTCATGTAGGAGAAGAAAAACTGTAAAGAAACTCCTCAGCACATCTTTATAAAAAAGAAAATGAAAAATTACATAATATGTTCTAACCTACGAAACCTACGAAACTGGATGCGGCACGTAATTTATTAAAAAAACGTACACTGAGCCCCATATAAGAACCTTGTACCATACTTAGGCAAAAAGAAGATGTCACCAGACAATTATGTCTGTTTCAGATGAATATGCGAATAACTATTCTGCTTGAACATGCCTAAGTTGTTTTTTTTTTTAATATAATATTACTGTAAATAAATGGCGAGACTACTGTTAGTATGCCTATTGCGTTAAATTTCTCACGCGGAGAATCGCGCGATTTTATTTTAAAATGGCTCTGATTGCCCTTTTCTGCAAAACAAAGATAGCGTCAATGTCCGCCGCTGAATCCCACATCAATATACAAATATAACACTCAAGAAGTTCAAAAAACTTTGTATAATGTTGTGTATAATATTCAACATTCAATATTCAATTACTAGCATCACTCACAGAGTCACATGTTACACTGTTGATGGGGTATAAAATAAAAACGATTCATTTATTTATTTCCAGTCGGCGACTTAGACTAAGCGACACGTACCCGATTTTTTCATCTTTTTGAGTAAAGAACGAATGGCGTAATATGTTTCCATTACCGATTCGTGCTCTGGCTTTATTTGAATTGAAAAATGCCTCCATGCCTCGCTTCCCTTTCTATTCTTTCTGTTTTGACGGCGGAGTTTTTATGCCGCATCGTAAATCACATATTGGAGTTGGAATAACCGATGTAAAAGTTACACTAGTGGTCGAATCAAACAAGTACAAGAATGTACTGGAACTGGAAATATTATATATAATATAATAATTTTATTTCAGATAACAAAGTTTCATTAATTAAGATACAATATCATGTACAAAAAATCTAATAAATTAAAGATAAAATATTAAAAAATATAAAACAAGCAAATACAAAGTCAAGCTCAAAATGCAATTCATTAAAGATAAAAGAATTAAAATAATAATAATAAAATAAATTTCAAAATATCAATTTCATAAGTATAAATAATAATAGTAATAAAAATAATTGAAATTAGTTAATTATGATTCAATTACAGCAGTGTCGGATATAGAGGCAATCTGTCCTTCCTCCGATAATGGCCAGGGCGGTATTGGAACTGCTCCGCATCCTGCGCACTAGAGAGGCGCACCTCTTCCGTAATCACTCAAATATGTTTTTGTTATAGTCATACAATAACAGCGTAAGTTTTGAATACTTACTACAAAACACTATCCATTTTATTACATACTTTTACATGAAAAAGTACATGTAATTGGCAATTTTCATTGTGATCAGTTAGAGTCGGAATATAATAACTTCAAAGATTCCATCCATCCTCTTTTTATAAATATAATATTACTGCCATCCATTTATATTAGTAAACAATAAATTCGATACTCCTTCAGTGACAAAATTCAAATTTATTTTATACCTAAGATTGTTATTTTAACAGGTTGCACAACATAATGTTTAATAAAGTTATTTAACTCGTCAAAACTCCTATGAAGTGGTTTCTAAGAACGTATTTATTTCTTGTCTTGGAGCTTACTGTGTAGCAAACAACTTTCATTTAATTAATGCCTCGATCCTCAACCGCAGGATACTCGACCTGTTCGTGATTAAAGAAAATTGCTTTTTATGATTGTGTGATAACACAGCCATACGTAGGTATGTGTTATGTCTATGTGGCTTCATTTGCGAACCGAATCAAAGCTGTGAAGTATGACTGCGGAAGGTGTTTGCAGTAAGTCAGGCTGAAGTAATCACTTTGTGTATGCTACCTTTAATGCGTATGATCTCAAAGGTTTCAAAGGGAATAACCGCATGTCTGAATCTGACATAATTATGTAAAAGTTGACGATTTTGGATTAGCGCAATATTCTCTTTGACATGACGTGTGCCCGTATAATTGCGCAAATTGTGCGTTTATCAGCAACGTTAACATCACCAGACTTGTGATATATGTAAAGCGAATGTTATTTCTTGTAAATTTGCGGTTCATCAAATATTTGCTGAGACAAAACTACTAGCGGAGATTTTTTTTCATTTATTTAATACAAACAGATTTACAATTACTTAAATTATAAAGCTTTGGATAAACCGTCTCGGTTTGTTCGCAAAATTATGATATTAGTACTATATGCTCTTAAACAATATGTTTATTGTGTTACAGTATTGTAATGCATACATTATAGAGTACTTATCCAAATTTTATCGAAAACATAACGAACTTCAAAAACGACATATTATTTTATCATAAAAATGAGAAAAAACATAACAAACATTAAAATATATAGGAATTAGGAACCTCCTCTTTTTATTAGTCGGTTAAAATACAAAAAAATTTACTAATTTGCTTTCTTATCCACAGATAGGATTCCGAGTGCAAGAGAAAGTCCATAAGATTTTAGTAGTCGCGGAAGGTATTTGTTATTATATTCCCGGGATGAAGTTCTCACATTTATTATTTTGTACGGAACAAAACGCGGATAGGTACCTAAGCGATTAACAAGAAAAATAATGGTACACATGTGTAGGTTACCTCTTATTTGAGATAGTATGAAGATAATGGGTTCCCTTCAAGTGAATGAAGCAATGTAGATTTAATAACAGTCCCACTTCCATTTTCACCTTGGTTTCAGTCATAAGTTTAACTGTGATTGTAGACAAAGCGAATGAAAATATTTTTCTAAAGAGTTATACCACTACGTATCACATGGTAGGTACGTTATATTAAGTAGTATAATTTTAAAAATTAAAAAAAAACCCGCCTGCTATTGAATTTTTTTAATGTCTTATAAGTTATTGCTTGACTACAATCCCACCTAATGGTAAGTGCCTATGTAGTCATGGATGGTAAAACGCATTAACTTAGTAAAAGCCTATTCACTCTTGCCTTGAAGTCACTTGAACGAGGCGTTCGCATTGCGTCGTATACTAAGGTACAGAGTTTGGGTCACTATGTTATTGGGGCTTAGTCTGGAGACCGGGGGGCCGCCCGAACCCCCTCGGAGATTGCTATCAGGTCCCCTCATTCAACCGGCATGACAGAGCCTCTCCGGGATTTTTCGCTGATGGCGGGGCAGTCTTTTATGGGTTACTTTCCCACTACTTGGTTCCCCAACTCCGTACGGTCGGCCAGCGGTGCACCGTGCTTCGGATCCTGCTGCCCTCCGCGACTAAGCTCCCGACACAGCAAACATCAACCCGTTACAACCGGTACATCAACGCAACGCAGCTGTTCAAACCCATCCTCCATTCGGCTTCATCAGACATCATGCTGGAACATGACGGATTACTTCGCAGCATGGCTTTATCTGATGGATGGTAACTAAGCCGGCAGCCGATGTCTTTGCTTACCACCGGAAAATGCATTCATAGTGCACGTTTAAAAGTTGAATGGTATTGAAGTGGATTGTGAAAGTGGTAATTGCAGTCAGTTGGTGGCCTCAATAATAACGTTCTAGAATGTTCTAAATGTTGAAATCAAGATGAAATGGACACAAACGCACGAAGCCGGTTCCTGCTGACAACAAGAAAAGCTGAGCAAAGTCCTTTGCGGAATGTTCTTCCTTGTGTTGTGACGTTTATCGCATTGTATCAGCACAGACTAAAGCCACGGTAAAGAGCTAAAGAGCCGCGTGCTCTAAAAGTAAAGCGGGGCAAGGAAAGCGCCGTGGATAGAAATAATAAAGTCAAGATTTACTTAGATATACCTCTTAAGATGCATAAATAGAGAGAGAGTAAAGTAAACTTGAAGTGAACCAGTGCAATAAATTGGTCATTTCAGTTTCTTTATACAAATCTGTTTTTTCAAAGTGCTATTTACTTTAGTTATGATGAAGAATTATATTAATCGGCACATTAACACTCGGGTTGGCATCCGGATCTGGATTCGAAGATCACCTCACATCATGTCATGGGTACAGCCTATAATCCACCAACCAGCCGCAGGTCAAACATCTTTGATAAGGTTATGGAGAATTTTCCGGTATGTAGGTTTGATGTAGTAATTTAAAAAAATCTTTAGAGAAGAAATGATATCAATGTGATGTCAAATGATATCAAATCAATCGGATCAGAAGTAAAACTTGCATTTCATAAATGTATTGGCTCAAAACAAAGTTTTGCAAGCGCAATTTCAGCTTATTTAATCGAAGAGTTTCTATTTGTAGTAAACAACTAAGTCTCCTACGAAGACACTTTGCGTTTCGTGCCAGCAACACATTAGCAACTTTGTATTTCAGTTTGGAGAGTGTTGGGGCAGCGACACATACAAATGACGCGTTCCATTTCAGTCTTGAAGAGTACTAAAGCTGTCACAGACCTTAATAGGACTGTACTGAATTCTGTACTTTAGTTTATATTTAATTTATCAATACACGGGTGTCTACTTCTCTGTATGAACAAAAACATATTAAAGTAATCAAATAACCCTGTTGGAACCGTATGGGGATTTTTTGAGTAGCCCTCACTAGTTCCACCGCTCGGAATATTGCGCAAAAATGTTTGCAGTTGGTTTCGAAGGGAATTCAGAACCCCAAGCATCCATTGTATTCGGAAATTTTAGTTAATTACATCGCAAAAATGTACTGTACTCTATTGAAGTCTATATTAAATTCTATATAATTATTATTTTTTAAATACCATTAAACCTTGATTGTATAAATACTCAGGAGTAAAATATGTAAAAGACGTAAATATAATTAATTTGTGCAATTCATAACTTGTGCATTTTTGTTAAGATTGTCTACAGGTAGGTACATAAAACTTTGTAAATCGTACCACTTATATTTAGTAGAAGTTGTTGTGAATATTTAGATATGTAATATGCCTGTAATTACAATTCATATTGCATACTTTTTCTATTAAATATCTTATATCAAGTTTTATCTTTTTAATTTACTAAGTTACTGGTCTGTTATGTCGGAGTGTAGGTATCTGTATTTGTATTTTTCATCACTTTAGACCTTAGTTATGTTTGGACATCTAAAATTTCTCACAGCGGCTGTAATATACTCCCGACGGACCTAAGTAGTACTTCAAGTTATCTACAATAGTCAGGTAAATTGTAAACTCCATAAATTAATTGAGCAAGAAGCAGTACTATCGGTCTCTTGTACTGGAAGCCTGAGTTTGAATACTTCAAATACATAGTTTCAAACTTGTATGCGTATTAGTACTTATAATCAATTATAACTTCAGTGAAGCCAAGCATAGCATTCCACATTTTCGAAGATGTTTAATATCTTAGATTTGCCATTCCATACTTAGCCATTTTCTTTTTACTTAACATTGTAAAAGGAAATCTGAGCCCGGCAAATACACATTTACGGGGTGTAAACTATCTTTTGAAAAGGAAAAATGTTCTTCATGAAGGCAAAAAGATCGCCATTTATTAAAACTTACAGGCAGTCACAATGGACGAAGGATCACTTTGAGTGGCACGCATTACTAGTGGATACTAGCGATGGGCGATTATTACTAAAATTTATCGAATTAGTCGATTGTTCAGTTTAGTCGATAAAATTCGATAACAATTGATGTTAGTCGATTGTCATCGACTGGCTGGCGCGCGGTAACTACTAACGCGTAACGCGTGTAACTACTAATGTCTGCGAACTACTAATTCGTACCGCAGCGCCGCGCTGATATGTGAACTACTAATTTGTAGCGCACGCAGCGCAGGTATTACTATACCCTTACTACTAATTTAGTAGTACGCGCGATAAATCGACGCGTGTAACTACTAATGTGTGCGAACTATTAATTCGTACCGCAGCGCTGCGCTGTTATGTGAACTACTAATTTGTAGCGCAGCGCAGGTATTACTATATCAATTTAGTAGTACGCGCGACAAATCATCAGTTAAAAAGACCGTGGGTAAATAAGGAGTTATATAGTTAAAAGACTGGAATAAAAAAAGTAAAAAAGTTATAATTATTCCTTTTTAACAATATACTTAAAGTTAGTCCTGGGTTTGGTAGAACTAAATTAACTAAAACAAAACTTAAATACTCTTCACAAATCAACTGGTTAATAAACAAAACAAAAAATAAAATATGAAACAATAAACAATTATTTTCTTACATTTATCAATCAGTATTATAATTATCGTAAACAGTATTTATTAGTCTACGAGTATATTAAGTTCAAATTTTTTTTTAAATATTATTTCGTCCAGCTTTTTCGGCGCCGGTCTGTTTCGTCTTTTTAAATGGTCCTTTAAGTTAGTCGTATTTTTATGATATGTTACAGAATGTGAACACAACTTACACTTAACTTTTTCGATATTTCCTTCTTTGATTTTTTCAAAAAAATCCCACACTAACGATCATTTAGGCATCGCGTCAAGAGGTTGTAACCCGCACGCGTAACCTTGCTCTAATAAAGTCAAAAACCAACTAATTTCCCATGTATTAAATTACTCTTTGCCAACTAACAACAAATTGAAGTAATTAGGTACTTGAAAACAATCGACGCAACATCGTCCCGCCGCACGCAGTACCTAAGCACTACGCACAGCGCAAGGCAATTGAATATACCTACAGTTAGTATTTAGTAGTTAGTAGTTCGTCGATTGTTATTCGAATAATCATCACGAGGAACTACTAAATCGACAATCGAATGCGCAATGGCACAATTTTCGATTTAGTCGATTGTTTTTCTAGCAACAATCGCCCATCGCTAGTGGATACCCGGGGTGTGCTACGCTAAAAAATGTTGTAAGAGAAAAGTCGAAAATCATAAATGTGTCTAATGTATTGTTTTAGTGGTCTGAAACTATGTTCGCATTATTGCCTTTCAAATGAAACCAGTTTGGGGCACATGAGTTGGTTGGTTTCAGAGTCTATAAAGGACATCCGTACCTACAAACATTTTTTGTGTTTTATCTTATATATCTAGATGTGGCCAAAGTTGTAAAGGTACAATGTGATACACCTTCCCATTCACTAAAGGTAAAAGTGAGCGAGTTTCATAACGGAGGCAAACAAGGGATGTTATTATGAATTAACGAACAATCGGCATGTACCCGCATGGGATCTCGCGGGAAATCAGCCGGGAGCCCACGAGTGCATTACCGCCATATTGTACGTGCTTCATATTTTCTTTATTATAACCATTAAATCGATACTTGAGCAAAACCATTCACCTGGTAGAAAAGTAGTTTAGAAGTATAACTTGCTTAAGTGTTTTTGTTTTTATTACTTCAAACGTTACCACGATATTGAACGGGTATTAGATGAAAGAATTTACTTGAAACCATGACATGAAAATAAGTATAAATTTTAAAAATGCTATTTGGCAAACGAAAGGTAGGGGTGAAACTTTGATTAACTTAAGTCTTAGTATGCAAAGGATTGTAAATAGAATTCAAAAGATGTATTATTTTGATTGAAATGTATATTAGCAGTGAGTTAAAGTAACTTTTGGGGTTTTTCGATAATGGGAAGAACTAAAGAGATATACATATATCTACACCATCATGCTGATCTAGTTTATTTTAGAGAGACTTTATCCGTCGATTCTGAAAGTGCTGAAGTTATAAAGCTTTGACGCTTGTGACTAAGTGCTCCATGTTCCTTGTTCGGGAAGTAACGACTTTGTTGTATGATACACATAATCACGCTTTAAAAATCAGCGTTGCTAGTTATAAACTGCTTTCGGTTAGAGAGCTGTAGTTACTCGTAGTTAACAAATGAGTTAACACCTTTCATAGCAATGCGACGGTGACCCCACTATTGTTGCATAAGAAAATAAGTACCCCAGATTGTTGGAAATATTGTATAAAATATTGTTACAAATGTAAGTTTGCTAGTTGTTGGTAATATTTTAAAAGACGTGCTGAGGAGTTTCTTTGGTCGTTTCTTCTCCTCAATGACATAACATCGTTCCAATCGGTGCAGCGGTGGTCTGATATAGAAATCTAATACAGAAATAAATAATGTTTATTAAAACATGCAATGTAAAACATAAAAAAAATATTTGTGCATATATATTTTGTATTATTTCCATGTTGTTCCTAATAACTCATATTATGTTATGATATTATTATTATCGGTTAATATCTAGTATATTTTTGTCTTCAGATATTTAAGATCACTTATACATTTATCGTTTTCTTTGTACATGTATAATTATTATATGGATTTTAATTTTTCTATTAATTTTGTTGTATAAAAAACGTTCCCTAAATATGAAGGATTTTTCTCCAAGTTTTATTTTTATTTTTAATACGATCCATGTTGTGGTCCTCGTAGATCTTTTTTGTAAGTCTACGTTCTGTGTGGATATTTTGTGGTATTTTGTTATTGTCGCTGTGATGTAGAGTTTTCTTACACTTTGATGATCTAATAACAAACTTTGTTAATATTTTACTCATTTCTTGCTCCTTGCTTGTTAGAGCATTGGATTATCTAGATAAAAAAGACGTAATACGTGCAAACTCGTTCGAAATCGAGGTAATGTTTGTGACATAAAATTACCACGTGTTTATAAGCCGATGAGATGCATGCCGCTATACTAGATGAATTGCTCGCGTAAACCGCACGTTTAGGCAGAAAATCGTTCGTTAATTATACGACACTCCGACACAATGAGCTGGCTGCGAGCTGCCTCAAATGCAACAGCTCATTATTTTGTATTCACGGGTTACGATTACCTGCTCAAATTCCCACATGTTTATGCGACACGCTATTGATCATGCGACGCGCATGATTTTCATATGAACTTTGTAGCTTTTGATTCTAATGTGCTCTCATTATGAGCACGAACGGAGAAGACATAAAGTCGACAGATTGCTCTGTTAATGGTGTCTCTCAAGGATCATCTGTTGAGAACATCTCCCGCTTTCAACTTGGTGTTACGGCCGTTTTCAATATTCTATCTAGCCATTATCTTCAAGTGAGTTGCCTAGTAATGTCGCAAAGTCATATTGTTATTATTTTACCTACTAACTTAACCAGATTTAATTATTTAATTGATATTTAATTTTGATTTTGATATTTAATTGATAGAAACTGGATTGACAGATATATTCAAAATCGCCGTTAATCTATTAGTCTGCAGGATCTCTCCCAGTCACTAATATGAATTAGAAGAGATTTGTGCTCAATCCAATCTGGAAGAACATAATAATATGACGTTTCAGACGTCATATGCACTCCGCAACTTAACGACCGACAGTTTATCGTGCCTCCTGAAGCACGGAAAATGAAATTTTGCTAACAGCAGTCACCCATACTGCCATCGATCCCGTCCGAGGTTACTAACTCTGTCGATCACTTACGATTGACAAGCTTTAAGCGTTTCGTCAATGGCCCATATAATTGGGTCGAAATATCGGTATAAAATACAAAAGGCGTCAGTAAAACCCATTATAGAGCTTTTAGAATGAATTCTGTAAATACCGCTTGCAAATTTTAAAATACTTGAAATTGATGTGACAGGTGGGAAAATTGTACTTTTGGATCCAAAATAATATAAATAGGGTTTCGTAATACAGTTAAAGCTGATGTGGAAAGATGAGTAGAAAAGGGAAGAGAGGGCGCGGCGTGTTGAGATGATATAAGATGAGACGACCAGAGAGTCTTAGTATTAATTGTATTATAGAATGACACTAATGATCAAAATAGGGGCCATGTATTATGCCGACTGGCAAAATTGAAAAAATATAATACAAAAAAAACTTAAAACTATCAGGAACTCAGATAGAGCATCAAATTCTCTTACTCATTATATAAGGATGATACTTATTAAGGATGTTATTTTGTGAGCGTAACAAAATCATAATGTAACCTGGAAAACCAATTCATTACCTTAACATGAATAAAGGCTAGGTCTAGGTTCTTAGGTAAGAATATTTCTGGCATAGCAGTATAATTCTGTTTTCAAGTCAATACGACACGTGACCCGCCAGGCGTGGCTTGTTGACCTCAGTCAAGACTGCAGACTATTGTGAAACTGGTTACAGAAAACAGAAATGGGACTTCATTAACTGTTTTTAACCGACTTCTAAAAAGGAGGAGTCTCTATTCCGAATTTCCAACGGGATATTTGTATTTTTTAAAATTAGATTAATTAAAGTTGAATGTACTCGTATATTTATGGAATCGTTGATAGAATGACACTTCTATTTATATAATAGGCAAAGTACCTATAGAATACTGAAATAAATATACACTTATTAAGGACTTTTACCAGCCTGCTTGTTAATACTCGAATGTTTCAAGCAATACTAAACTTAACTAGACGCCATTTTCACTTCAGAATCTTCTAATAATGTTGGTATTTTTTGGCTTTGGATTGGTTGGTAACCAATAAAAATTATTTACATTGAGAAGTAATGGAGAAAAAACTCCTCAACACATTTGTATCATGTTACATATGTATTAACTTTCTAACCGACACGAAACTTGATACAGCATTATTGAACTAGGTGTCCTTGTCATTGATATATTCGTCTATAGTACAATATAATATTCCTTATCTACAAGTTCTGACTTTTACGTCGCTTGAATATTTCAAAAAGTAAATGACGTACAAACTGGGGGCATTGAAAAACGTACACTGAGGTCCATAAATGAGCACAGAGTACGTAGGCGATATGAAGACGTCACCAAATTGTGCCTTTTTTTTGTTATTGAATTGTTTGGCCTGGCAGCAATAACAGATACTGCTTACGACCCGTAAAACACAATGCCGTGTTGCGTAGATGCAGTGTTTTACACATGGTATGGTTTCATCGCAGTTACTTATTTGGAGCAACGTTATACAACACGATAACATTCTATAACTTTGGAAACCATTTGTTGTCATTTGCTTAACGTGTCCCCATCGCAATCAACGTAAATTAATAATACTTAAGAAATGTGTAGTGTTACGAGTTTTAAAAAACACTTTATCAAGGTACCGAAAAGAAAATTTTGCAACAAATTGTTATCGATTGTTACTATTATGTTGACTGTTTTTAAAAGTAGAACAACTTTACATAACTCAGCAATAATTACTAGCAACAAATAATTTATTGTTTTGTTCCTCCATACATTTCGAAATATGGTTCCACAAATATTAATTAAACTGCAGCTTGGCCTTTAATACTGCGACTGTAAAGGTCTGAAAAACATAACATTCTAGGTACTTACATGGTGTATGATGTCGGTGGCCGCGTAGAAACTTTCATGTGGGTCAGGTCGTTTCATCATGTAGGGACGAGGGAATTCGGTATCCTCACAGATTTCTGAAACAAAATATAACATAATATATAAATAAATTTTGAAAAAAAAAATGGTTTTCTTCATAAAATAGTAAAATTTAAATATTGGACTATAAATAGCCATTTATCCACTTTTTTCCGACCGGCCGTAGCTGAATTATATTTAAAACATGAAAGTATGGGGATTGTACATGGGGATGTGTAGCAGGGTCATTAGCAACTAGAGTACAGTGTCAAAAATATAATAATAAATTCAAATTTAATGACATTTTATGATTTTTATACGTATGCTCTCATTCTCAGGATAATTCAGAAACCATACCAAATAAAACTAACTATTTAGCAAAATTTACGCCCCTGGGTTGAAAAAGGTACATCGATTACTGCCCACAATTTACACACATATACATTATATTAAAAAAGTTTTTACTTTTTATACGCGTTCACGCTTTCACTAACCAGTAATAAAATGATGTGATTTTCAAATGGAAACATTATTTTCTTTTTACGGACCATTCAAGCTTTATACGACTGAATCTACAAGAGCATTTTAACTCTCACAAAAAAGATTCCATGTATAGAAGGCTTGTAGAAGTAAGTGTAATTTTGCCGTGATTTTGTTGTTAAAAGGTTACGTGTGGCCTATTATCCGGCGTGAAAGCGCATCATCTGGCGCTCAATAAAGCTACGAACAATGGCCCCTTTTGGCTGTGCGTCCGGCTGCCACACGGGGCTCTATCTTGGGAATTTCTTTACAGCTCGAGTTCCCTAAATGGTGCAGTATTTTTGCTGCATTTACTAACCGCTTCCTAACAACAGAAGCGTGGGCGTGGGTCGTGGAGAAGTCAAACTTTTCTTTATTAAAATCTCACGCGAATATACAGCGAAGTAAACGGAGCGTATGGTTGAGCGATGAACGTTGGCATTGGAGTTGACACTGGTAATTATTGGTAATAAACGGGTCTAGTCTGAATCGAACTCACGCGATGTTACACTGTAAGTAAATGTATTTTTAAGTGTAATATGTTCCGATGGAAATTGGAATCTATCGTGTAGTTATGCGAAAATGGGTTTGTGGGTACATTTGGGCAAGACATTTGGTTTACAAGACCATTGTTGTACACTCGACCCATGTACAGGAATGTACAGGAATAAAGAGTTTATTAGAACATAGAAATGTAATGATTTATAGAAAAATTCACCACAGCAGAAATTATATGTAAGTGAGAATGAATAACAGTATCTTCTTAGTCTTTTATTTATTATATATATATAGTTTTATTAAGCTCCATATGGAGTTCTTTTGTGAAGGCTTTTCTGATTTCTTCTACTAAACCAATTGTTATGAAACTTTGCACATGCATTGATCTTTCATGATCATCATAACAGCTTGAATTTAATTATAAGGGTCTCATTAGGGAAATTAAAAGGACAGTGGGACTCTTAAGTCGTCATTAAAAGCCCCTTAGAGTTTTAGCTTGTTTGAGTGATTTGGCGAGAACCATACATTATACTTTATTAAGAGGGTTCCTTTCTATGCCTCGTCTAGAAATAAACTTAAGTTTTTGTAACTTAAAATGAAAGAAGTTACTTCACTATAGTCGTAAGTTAGCGACTATAGGAAAAATACTGAAAAAATACAACAATTTTTTTACTGTCAGTGAAACAAAACATAATATTATGTATTTTTTAATAATTCAATGAAGATATTAAATAAATTGAAGGTCAAAAAACAACACAAAATATTTTTTTTGTTTTTAATGTAAACATACCTTGTAATAGTACCTAATAATTAATTTAATTAATGTTATTTAGTTAACTATTGCATTGAAGTAAGAGGAATAGGGTAACAAGTAATTAGTATTTAAAAAATCAATTATCATGCCACTGCTACTAAAGGTGCAGATCATAACAATGGACCGATTGGACAACAGATCCGAACTTCAAGAGGCAAGGGGTGACTCCCCTGTTTGCAAATCGAATCGAACGCCCCAGTGTAGTTTGTTCATTTGTAAAAGTAAACCTCTTTACAATTAGGGTCAATCCCGCTAGAATTTGTAGCTTACTCTAGCTCTTCAGCTATTTGGTCTTTTTTGATGCAACTTCGGGGTATTTGGATAACATAGGCAGATGGCTTATTAGGCAAACAAGAGGGTTGCCTTAAGCAAACATTATCGCGCACACTGTCGCACATAAGTTGCAGTTAATATAATCGTGTTTGCATTGAGATATTGCAGTTGTTATTGGCTATACCGTATGAGTACAACTTGAGTTAAATTGGATTAATATGGTTCAGAATATTATTGCCAATTTCGACATCTTGTTTATAAGTTTAATAAACTTAACTTCGTAGGATTATACAGCACATAAGCAGCACATATGCAACAGGTTTTTGAATTATAACGGAAACTTGTTACTACATGGCAAGTCTTTTTGTTTTCTTAGGTTTCTGTCCACGGAGACGCACATCATTAGAACATTATCGTCCAGGTTGTCTGTGTTCCGTGTTATCGTCATTTGAAAATTTCATATTGCGTAGTAAAGTACCAAGTCGCGTTTGCCTATTGTCTATGTTTTATTATGCAGCTTGCAAATCGTTAAATGAAGCACCATGGGCATAAAAAACAAAACAAAAACAAAAACAAGTCTCTCAATGATTCAAAAATAAAACATAGAGAAGGAAAATAGTAGTACTGACCGTTATATTCATTTTGATCGTGTGTCTCTCGTTTATCCCGTCGTCCCAGTGTCTCCCTCCATATGTTGTAGGGTTCCCTGTAATCTTCGTCGACGATCGCCGGTCTACGGGCAAATGATAACCTTGTGAATACGGCTCCGTAAGTGTAGGTGTTATTTTTGGACGTGTAATTGAATAGAATGTGAAAAGTATATCAGGTCCTGAGAAGTTATGAGTGTTACAGACAAGTATTCGTAATATTTAGAGTATCTTGGCTATTTATTTATTGATTTTAATCAAATGTTATCACGAATCCCTTTTATCAGGATTATATAAGCATACAAATATGTTTTTTGCATTGATGAACATCAGTTTCTCATTAGCATTATAGATATTTTAAAAAACCGTTTAAATGTCATTGGATTATTAAAATTACAATAATATAATTACCGTAACATGTGAATGGGTGGACAGTTTGCTAAAGCCAGTGCAAGTCTCGGAGCCCTCCTATTGTTTCGATTGTTATTTCTGATCGGCGGGCAGAATGGTTTCTTCAGCATTTGAGGGATTCTTCTTCTTGTTTTCTTAGTAAGAAGTAAGGCAGTGGCCGCTATGAACACGCCTCCTCCGACAAGCGCACCGCAAGCCAGACCCACGGAGACTTTCATAGAAGAGTTGCGTTTCTTCCTCGACGACGGTGGTACGTCACTCTTGTAGTACTCATCCAGGAATTCTTGAGAAGCGTTGATCACGGTAGGGACTGTTGGAAAAGTATTCATATATAATATAATAATATAATATTCATTAATACTAAGTTACTAACTATGACTTGTGAGAAACAATGGAATTTCATTGTTTTTTTTTATTACCTTATCATTTTATGACTTAAAATAAAACAGACATTGAACTATTTTTCATTACACATAAGATAATCTGCGTGTATTTGTTCAACAGAAGTACGTAGTTTATTAATTTAGTTTAGCAATAAAACTAAAGGTTTAAGTAAACTAGAGAGAGGTTGGATAACTGCGGGTATTGAGCGAAGGGAAATAGCGCTCCATCTGAGACCAAGACAAAGCGGTGCAATGAATAGGTGTCGTGCGCAGAGCTAATTGTCGCTGTACAATGGGAGCATATTACGGCTCAGATCTGGGTGGGCGAGTTGTGTGCACGCAGCCTGACACTGGTTCTCGTGTAAAGCCTTACTTTTTCAATTATAACACAATACAATTAATGAAGCTTCATATTTATATGTAACTGGCCGATTAGAAACTCAATGCTAGGTAGAACCATAGAGGCTGTTTCAGTGCGGATGGCGTAAAATTTGAATTTCAGTAGGTACTAATAAATACTAGTATCTATTTATTGAAACGAAAATCTCTACGCCTTACTTTTGACAAAGTATGGTACCATGGAGGTTAAGTGTAGGAGATGATCACCATTTTGATAGATTCTACATTAGTTTTCTATCTAGTCGGTAGCCGCAGCTTAAAGACTTCTAATATTAAATTACTCACAATGACAAACTATAAAACATTTGTAACTGCAATAAATAACTAAAAAGCCAATTCGGTCCCATCCGAGGATATTTGAAGCAACATCACATTTATTGTTTTCAAATCGTCTTACATTTTCTCTCTTCACATAGACATTGTGGAGTGTAACCTACAAAGATAATAGTGAATTTACAATCGGTAGAGCTTAGTGGGAGCAGACGGAAGGCACTTGGAGCAACTTGGACGTGACTTATGGCGGATTGCCTGCGGCCGTTTCATGTTTTTGTTAGTTTCCAACGATTTTGTACCACGGCATTGTAATACATAATTCTTGTATTCGCCCACCCGTTTTATAATTCGACTGTGTTGTAGCCAATGTTTAACGGAACTAACCGATTGAATGAATGTAATAAATATAAAAGAGTTTTGTTATTGATAGGTAATGGGATATGGGTTGTGATAATGAGGAGATATAAAAAAATCTCTTAAATTAGACATCGTTGATCACCCTTTGTTTGTATCCAAAAGGTTAGATGATTTAAGCATACATCCATCCTTGACTTGAAACTAACATGTCCTGTTTAATGTTCAAGCTGATGAATGATGCAGTAGCACCTCTTCATCCCACTGGAGGTGGTTGGGAGCTGTACCAACCACTGCGATCGTTAATCAATCAGGCGCTAACCAACTACGCTTCACCAACAATATTGTAGAATTAACCGTGAAATATTTTCAACGTGCTTCGTTTGCAGTGTCGAAGTCACCAACCGATTTCTTTTTTGGCTATTATTGTGTTGGCGAGTTACTGACGTCCAAGAGATGAACGGACCGTCTGTTTGTTCGAAAAGTTTAGTAAAAACATAAATATAAAATAGAAAAGAGAGGTGTCAAGGGACATCCGGATGGAACGAAGTTCCTTTCGATTTAAGTATTGTTTTGTTGTACAGCGCCATCTCTGTAAAACGCTCTGAATCACTTCAAAAAAAGTGTCGTCATTCGTAAGAATCAAAAAGTGTCGTAAGAAAAAAAGTGTCGTAAGAATTTTTTCCGTCTAGCCCCCTTTCACAACGCGCGATAAGGAACTTCGTTCCAAAAAAATATTAGTGTAAACTATTGTAACTATAGCTACTAAGTAGGTATATTAGCATCATCATAATAAGCCATTACATAATTTACTGGAAAAAGAAAAATATATTCTCCCCATATTGTACTTATAACAAAAACAGAATAGCTTTTTTAATATGATAAGGTAAGTTTTGTGTAGCAGCATTCAAAACCGCAGGCAGAGCCTTTTATAAGATGCAAATATAGTTTATTTGTAAGATGTTTTAAAATGGAAATCAATCGTTTTATAAATTTTATATTAATAAATCGGTAAAACATAATTAACAACATTGTAAGATTAAAAAGTTCTCAAACGCAATTCAGACTCCGCATGTACGTGGCACAGCTTTCTAACAAAAATGATTAATGCGAAGTGTGTAATAGCAATTACTTATGGTTAATTAAATGTTGAAACAATACAAATTACTGAGTACTATTTAACTTGCGTGTTACTTCAAAAGTAGGTCTTAGACTGAGATGAGTGAGAATGGCGCAGTGCCAGGAAGCTTGACGCCAGGTGCCAAGAGTCAGTTAATTCTGAGCCACTAATTGTGCAACGGACTTGTTTCTTCGCAGTTTTATCGGATTAAAACATTACATTGTCCCATAATAAAAACAAAGTTCAAACACGAGTGGCCAGATGTGAAGTGCATCATATTAATTTTGTCATAACATTATTCAGTTTGCCATTTGAATGCGCTTGCCCCGTGTTTTCTAGCTGACTAATATGAAAATGCTTAAAGTTTTTTTAATATATTGTTAAGAAATACATAATAGGTACAAATTTTTTATACTAGCTACCAGGAGGCTGGGGATTTATCTCATTCGACAAGTTATAACTTCATCTTTTACTGAGTTCGTATTGAACTGCTAAGGTTAGAAATTTTTATTTTTCTTCAAAATGTAATAAAAATTTACCTTCCTTGAACGAAAGTAAGAAGTATTCACTTTATATTTTAAAAGTTTAGTAAGCCTTAGTTTTCTTAAAAAGAAGATTTCTTGTTAATGCACTTTACATAACTAGTTATTAATTTGTTAGCGCAATTATTTCAGATTAAAGCCATCACTTAGTTCTTAAGACGCTAAAGGGTTTTCAGAAAGCAACGCTAAGAATTCCTGCGAGCTGTTAAGATTTCCGAAGGGGAAGTAATTACACTTCAGCGATAACGTCGGGCGCTTGTAAGCGAGAAAATGAACCCATATTTTACACAACTGGCAAAAATAGTTTTGAAGTGAAACTTTTTGTTTGAGATGTAGAACAAGAATTTTATTAAGTACTCACATTATATCAAACTATGCGTTTAATTCAACTTCTTGAATTTAATTTGCCTACGAAATATTATTGGATGTTTTCTCCTGCTCTTACGAGTACATTTTCGTCTTTGAGCAATATCGGAGCAATGCCTTTCAAGGTAAAATTGCTAGTGAAAAGTGTCAGAATTTTTGTGCTACTTGACGGCTTTCGACATGGCTTAACGCAGTCTCTGAATCACGGAAGCGCTGAGACATTTTCCCACTAGTATCCTATCGACTATTATGCTTTCTGTTGTTTGCTGGTCATTTAGGACCTATCCTAAATGCCTAATCCCTGTGCTTAATCCCAACACACCGAAGGTTATGACCATTTAGTTCACCCCATATCCTTCGTTGGGATGTTCGGTGAAGAAAATTAGTAATGCATCTTCATAAAGAAAATGTATAATACTTGTCAATCAGTCTTATTTTATTTTGAGTCTATAAATAAGAGATGGGCATTTCTTAATAGCTACACGTTGCATTCCTTTTTTGATTACGAATTTATTTAAAAGAGATACACACGGAATGTATTAAGTTGTGTAAGACGAAGAAGAGCATTTACACCATTAAAAAGTCATAAACCGTGCGACTGGATAATATACATTTATCTCTTGGATCCAGTCTATTATTTACAGTTTTACAACTACATGATAAATACTTTCTTGGAATCAGTTACTGAGACCTGAATTTAACATAGGTGAACTGATATAGGCCCCCTTAATTTTCGCACTTCAATCAACAGTGGACTTTTTGAATCCAGATGTTCCTACTGTTTTCTTTGAGTTTTCAGTTCTTCACATAGGGAGTGACCTGTGGTCTTACACTTGTGGCACTTAAGTATGATACTTTTCTTCTCCACTATTTCGTAGTTTTAATATAAACTTCATAAAATAATTTTATTACGAAAGTGATCTCACCTCAAGTTGACTAATGATAGCACATAATGAAATGCTGAAGAAACATTTCACAAATGAAACTGCAATAACCATAGTATAGTGAAGTTCTGTAAGGTACAGAGTAGCATCTGGAGTTGTCAAAGACAACTTAGAAGTCAACTATTGAAAACGAGTAACTAAGTAATAAGTAAATAGACTATTAAGTTAGTTCGCGAACCATACTGGATTCAATCGCTATTAATCATCAGATGGGATTACTGTCAAGCATGAACTTATTACGTGTAAAAAATATATCTTACTAGTTACATAGCATATAGATAACAGTCATAGATCGTTGTCGATTAATCCATTGACCGTAAAATATTAAATGTTCAGTGCTGAATAAAAGCTTAAAATCAGTATTGATCAGTATTGGTTTATTCTATTTGTCTCAAATGAAACTCAGCTTTGGATAAATAATTTAGAAAGATATTCAGGCCGGTTTAGTCTAGTTTGTTTTGCAATTAATAAGTTTATCTCATGAATGGCAAGGATGCCGTCGGCTAAGCCTGTGAGACGGATAAAGCCTCGTTGAGGGATCGCTTCACAAAGGTTAGAGGTTAGGTCGCATCTAACGACGTAATCTTCAGACGGCAGTAGTTTCGACTTCTGACTATTTAGTAGAGGTTCAACCCTGATACTGAGTAAAACTCGTAGATCAAATTATTTAGAATCCCAAATCACCATTAACAGATTTTATCTAAAAACTAGTGAATAACTGGCCTGCGCAAAAAAGATTGTGTTCAAAAGTCGAAAATCGAAAACTGCCTTATGCATTATTTTAGTGGCCTCAAATCATCTTCGCATTTCAAATGAAACCATTTGGGGTATATCGGTTGGATGGTTTCAAAGTCTATAAAGGACATTCGTTCAAACATTTTTTTGTGTTATACAATGTTATTATTTGTATATACAAAAACCGACATTACATATTAAATGTTTTCGTCTAAACAATCTACATAAAAATTTTCAAAGGTGTATCTTGAAAATTCACAAAGTTACAAGCTTACTGTGTTGCTCCATTGTCCACGCATAAACATGTTCACCGAGCTTGCGGCCCGCGTCGCTCACTGCGGTTAACCGTTAACCATCTTGGAGTGTTTAAAAATGTAACGTCAAATAATGTAAATGTAATGTCTTATACCAAAATAATACTTTACTTGGTCATAAACAAAACTACTCAAGTTGGGCATATTGAAATCCGAAATGAATTTTATCCACACAAACTCAAGTTGGGCATATTAAAAAACTAAATCCGAAATGATTTTTTTCCATACTTGAACCTTGAACACACTGATAACTCCCAAAGAGAAACAATTTATCTGTTGTCAAATAAGATCTAGCAAGCAGAAAGCAACAACCCATAATTGTCCCACTGCTGGGCTCGGGGTCTCCTCTCACAATGTGAAGGGTACAGGCCATAGTCTACCACGCTGGCCAGGTGCGGATTGGTAGACTTCACACACCTTTGAGAACATTATGGAGAACTCTCAGGTGTGCAGGTTTCCTCACGATGTTTTCCTTCACCGAAGCAAGTGATAATTAACTTGTAATACGCACATAATATTTGAAAATTAGAGGTACGTGCTAGGATTTGAACCCGGGCCCCCGCGTTCGGGAGACCAACGTTCTAACCATTAGGCTATCACTGCTTTTTAAATAAGATCTACAGAAAACTATTTATGCAAAAGGTTTCTCTATTCAAACAGTTTGAGAACAGTGTCATATCGTCACAGTTTTGTGTTATGAACTTATTTCTGTGAGAAAATCTATGTGTGACCATTGAAGTATAATGACATAGAACAGACATAACGAACAAAATGTGTGTCCCGCCCGGAAGGTTCAATTTTCAAAATTGAGCCCCCGTTCTCGTTTCAAAATCGAATGAATCCATTGAAGATTGAAGCCACGTGGTGCCAATGCATTGGGACATACATGTTGTTCGGGGTGTCTGTTCTGTACGCTAGTAATAGTACTTCAATGTGTGTGACAACGTTTTTTTATCGAATCGTCAAAAAAAGTAAAATAATATTCCCACTACCTACACTACAAAGGCTGAGTAATTTGTGAACGTAAATATATTGGTGTGGTCTATTGCCGAATTAAGAGAAATAATAGCACCTATGCAGTTTGCGCCTTTTTGAAAATTGATACGAAACTGGAATAGATTTTTTGGCCATTACGTGTCGAATTGATAAACTTTTTTGAAGTTGCTAAAACATTATATCAAAACACCACGCATCCGTGCCTATGTAACATTAATCATACAGTTTTTTATTCAACTCGACAGTTGCTTTTGGGTCTAGCCTAGCGGCTTATACTCGTACATATAATCTCATCGACATAACAGTATTTAGGATATAGTGTTTTAATATAAATGCAAGTTCTAAGTCTACAAAGTTTAATTGCAGCTGTATTAAATAAATAACATACATCATAAAACTTATTTCATTTGTCAGTATACGTAGTCTCCCCCGCTTCGCTTCTGTATCCACTGTATTAAAATATGAAAATATGTTTGCGCTTCATGCAATTACTTTAACGACAAAGTTTGATGAAACCGTGTACTGTTTTCAGTGAAAGTCCTCGAAATCTGACATTTCCATGTCTTACTGCAGCTTACGAGAATTTTAGGTGGGTAGTAATCATTGATATTAAACTATAGATACGTTATGCCCTTACAAATCAACCAAAAAATCTGTTCCGACCGAGCTACAACACACACACGTTAATCTTTTGTTTCACTACATAAATCACTATTACATTGGTAAATTATGTAAAAGGGATGGCACTACTAAAACCATAATAGTAAAAAATACAGCTAGACGGCCTCACTCAAAGGCAGCTATCAACTGTCTGAATTAAAATCGCTACACTTGTCTAAATTCGACTGACATAACGAATTTTATGTAGATTTATACTCACTCGAATTAAGAATTTTAAAGAAATCAATATTTCATAATATATTAATTAAAGACCTATAAAGAAAATTTTCTCGCTGAAATTACTTGGACAACACTAGTAAAATCTATATGCAGGTTACTTTGACCTAAATAAAAAATCAAATAGTCAACCGCTGGTTAGCATAAGGTTGAGTACAACGATCAGTGCCAGGCTAGCAAAGGGGCATGGAATTAGATTCCGGGTCAAAATTGTATGAAAATGGCCCGGCTTACAAGCGTTTGGTGTATCTTATTTTTTATCTGTTTAGTAAAAATTGCATAACGGTTTATTGAATTTTCTTAATAAGTTTCTTGTTGTAAAGTGTAGTTCGACCAAAAATAATACTGTGCCATAGAATCTAGTCTACAGATCCAAAAAACTGAGTTTTTTTCTTCATAATTGTATGTATTATCATCATTCCAAGTATGTGTGTAAATAAAGGCTAAAGTCAAATAAATAAATGATTTTTCCATTGTGACCCGTCAATACAGTGGCACTGTTAAATTAAAAACCTCAAACCATGCAAGTGGAACAAATAACAAACAGCACCCTTACAATTGCAGTATTTTCCAGCTATAAATTTGCTGCCAGTATTTAAAGAGTGACTCTTTGATGACTGTGACATGAAAATATGTTTCGCCATTGACACGTTCAACAAATGAATCCATTTATAAAGTCAAGTTAAATATTTTTGGAAATATCTGGATTGTGTTTGATATTGTTTGTCGGGTAACCGTTTTACACTCAGTTAAACTGTACAATTATTTTAATGAGGTTTTTGTAACGAATGGTAGCTTGTTGTGTTTGTGCTACAAATCTATTTATACGTATATACGTATAACATAACGTGTTATATAACACACAAAAAATGTTTATCCAACATCCAACCGATATGCTCCAAAATAGTTTCATATGGAAGACAATATTGCGAAGATGGTTTGAAACCACTAAAACAATGGGCACATTTTCGATTTTCGACTTTTCCCATATATTTTTTTTAGCGTAGAAGCACACGCCTGGTATTCACTGGTATAAGATAAATTCTTTGATATAGTACGACATAGAGACGATTGATTAAACATGCGTACGTGAGGGACCATCAAACAATTATGAACTTGGATAATCGCGGCACCTAAAGTAGTAGGTGTGAAGTATGAATGGGGCACAATGATCTAATACAATATTATAATAATAAAAATGAATTTCAGTATTTGATGATAACCAGAAACCGTTATTATGGCTTACGGTTAGTTCAAAGTTGGTTGTTACAATGGTTGTTAACATGGTTGTTGATTTTGTTTTTTATTTTCGTGAAAATTATAATAATGATTTGTGCGTGAGAAAATTATAATAATCTATATAGATTGTGCGATTATTGTGATTGGCAGTGAATTGTGATTTCAGTCGCAATTGGAAATCAAATGTAGTCTATACGCAAATGATAGTTAAGACTTATAGTTTTGTCACCATATTGAAACTGATACCTTTATGGCGGTGGTAATAGTCAATTCAGTGTAACTAAATACTTCCTTAGTAGTCGCTTAGATATGGTTTCTGTAGTGGAATTAAGGTTATTAAAACAATGACCCGGTAAACGTTTTTAACAGGCTTATGCATGGAAGAGTGACGAGCTACGTTTTTATTATACTGTTTTAAAAGAGATTATGATTTTGTTCAATTACTAGTATTTTGTGTGACTACTACTTCTTAATACATGCCTGGTACTTTAATGTAAACAATAAACTTTTTTATTTATATTTCCGCAGACAAATGACGTAACCACACGTGAATAAACGAAAACAAATTTATACAAATTAAATTGAAATAAATGCGTATCGAATGCTAATCCAATTATGTATGTGTTTAAAATAATGATTTATTTGCCCTAATTATCGTGGTTAAAGACTTATAAATAACGAGGGCCCGTTTAGTAAGCAACTAAAGTAAACGAAATTTTGTATGTTGCGACCCCCAAGCTATTGGGGTACGGTATAATACAGCCAGATCAAAGATGTTCTTTAATTACAAGTTCTTAATTTTTAGCGGACGGCGATTTATCACTTAAAAGACGATCTCCACAAAAGAGCTGTGGATTAATTAGAGAAAGATAAAATTTGTGAAATAGCCCGAGGCCTGCGAGTGCTCTGAACAGATAACGGAACCCCGGAAGTAATATATCTAATATTACTCCTCATCGGGTTAGGGTGCCAGGCTGTCTTGTCTCCGGGGCCTCTTTTTTGTTTCATACGAAAAATTATCCAATCATATTTAAGAATCTTTCTTGAACACTTTTAGGTCCGTTGCTGAAAATCGCTCCAGTGTTTATGCTAATTTGCATTCTTCTCATACGTTTTTCCCTACAGCTTCCAGGAAAGTTCGACGTTCGTAATTATTACGAGTATCAGAAATATTACGATACTTATTACCACAAGGATAGTTTCTACAAAATTGTGCTTTGATTCAACTGTCTGCCTAAAAGTAAGGTAAATAATTCAAGGTATTGTGAAAATCATTTTAAGTATAAATAAATTAATGTAGTATAAATTTTATGGGAAACTCAATTTTAACTATAATTAAATTACTCAACAAAGCGAATCAAAGTGTTCACTTCTACGTTCCATTTATCTTTTCAAGTAATTTACTAAGATTGTCAGCTCTAACATCAGGCTCTAATGTAACGAAAAAAGTGACTTACTTGCTGAAAATTCATATTTAATGGACTGACCTGTTTTAAACGTGACTTCGCTGATCAGGATCCATTCGTGCTGGAACGTTAGCTTTATCAAGATGTGCTTTGCAGTGCGGTTTTGCAGGTCAATGTGTATGGTCCTTGCGTGCTCAGAAACCTTGTCTTGCTTCGGTTCATACGAGATATAATCTTCTTGCCAACGTTCGCCTTCCAGGGAAAAGAAAACTTCGGCTTCCCGGAACAGCTGCACCAAAAGAAAACCTTAACCATCCACAAAAAATCCATATCAACATTGAATAATGTCGTCAAATTACAGATTTTACATGGGACGTTCGAGAAACTAATAAATTGTATAATTAGGTTTTACCTGAACGTCTTTGGTAAACATGTTGTTGGTATGAATGTCGACGAAGAAAAAGATCCTAGGATCCGAGAAGTTGAATGTTATGTCAACTTCATCTTGAGATAACATCGTTTTGTTCCATCCAACCCAACGGGTTCCTGTAAATATCGTTTATGTAATTATCCTTGACCCAGATAATACTTTATTAAATTGAAGTCTGGAAGATTAGAAACTTAATTAGCTCTGACGTTGTCTGCCTATCATCATTGAGCTAAATATTTAAACAATATTTTGATGCTAACAAGATAATCATGATTAGTACCGCTAGTGTCAAGGGGATCAGCTAGTTCAAAGTCATTAGGCCCAACTAAGGAATCTGTTATCTGGCCCAGTCCATCCAGCATCATGCCTTCACGCATGACTCCGTCGTAGGCCAGGTCCTCGAATCGGGCACCTCCCGTCATGGACTGCATGTCTCCGCCTTGCGGGGCAGAGTACGCAATAATACCCTCTGTGAAATAAGACGCTCATGATTACACCGCCAATGGACGGCATTATATCGCGAAGCAACAGTGTTTGTTGGCGCATAAAAAACCGCATTTTGCAGAGATAATCGCCTGAGCATAAACGCATCGCAAAGATAATTATAATCATAGAAAACGCAAGCAACTAGGATATTTCCCGTTATACGTACGTTTCCAACGGCAGCCATATAGTTCGACTCTCATACAAGCGGTCCTGGGATGCGCAGCGTAAGGGAAAAATCGAACTTTGGAAGCAACAAATGGCGCTTCCAAAATAGTCTTCTTAGGAGTATACGTGTTAACGTTTCCTGGGATAAGCTGAAAATAAAATATGCGTTGAATTAGTCTGCTAATGTCTAAACATTTTTCAATATTGCGAAAGAGTGTATGATTAACGGAAGTGTTAGGTATATCCTCTTTTAGATACGACGCAGTTAATGGTTCAGGTGATTTGTTCATGATGATAAATGTAGAATGAAAATTGGTTCGCAAACACGAGTAAGTGGTATATGAAAGGGTTTTTCATTTAAATTTTCTTATCTTCTTCCAAGTAAACAAAATAACCCGACAAAAATAACGGTAATAGATTATCTACCCACTTAGTTTCACAAATGAGTAAATGTAATCAAAAGAAAAAATATAATTGATGGCCTATCACAAGTTTCCACTTAAACGAAACTCGGACGACGATCTCAAAGAGGTTTTGAAACCCTTCAATAGTCAAAAGGTACAATGTGTATCTTGACACGTTTAAAATTTCCGATTCAAATGTTATGTTACTATTAGGTTCAAGTATTCTGCATAAGAGGGTATAGGGTCCTCCTCCTCTCCTCCGTTTTAGATTTATAGGGGTGGAAAAGTTGACTTTTGTCGGTTTTTCTTGTAGTACTTCAGCTCCTGAGATTTTCGTGTCAAGTCTGGAACAATTATGAGATATGGTGTACTAGACATACTCGTACTTACAGTTAGTCGGTCTCCGCTAAAATCTTTATATTTCACCCATCTGTTCAAAGTTTCACGCCAGTATTCAATCGAATAACTTTCAACAAATTCAACGCCTACAGAGTTAGCAAATCTGCCCTGTGACTCAGTAGCTGTGATCAAGTATTCAGCGTGTAAGTCAATTTCCAGGTATTGTCGGCTTCTGGGAGAAATCAACCCGTTGGGGCACCAAGCACCTCCTCGAAGCTCCGTCCTTATCCTGTTGTAAACAATTGGTAATATTATTCAATGGACAATGAACCCAAGTAAAAACAAACATTAAAATTAAACGCAGAAACAAATGAGTATTTAAAATACCCAGAAATTCGTACTTGTATTGTGTGCTGAGGTGACAAAACATGTTTGGGCATAAGTAAATAAAATTAGCATTATGGACTGAGTAAATAGTGAAAACGTTACAGTGCTTCGTTTGTCAACAAAGATGGGTCTCGGGAGTGGCTGCCATTTAATTTGAATATCTCTAGTGCAATCTCGTCAGAGGTATACAGGGAACAACGTACGCTAAACGGTGAATTAAGGCGACATTAGCCAAATCGCTTCTGACCCTATGTAAAGTGACTCGGATGATAAGGTTTCGGCAACCGGTTTTACTTATACTTATCTTGTTATCTTCGGTAAGTCTAGTCCCAAAAGGCTTTTGTAGGATCACAGGCGCTCTGAATTCATATGAAAAATTAATTTTCTGTTCAAATTAGCGTAGTTTTCGCTCTATTATTTCGCGCTAAGATGCGGGCTTAATCTTCTAATATGATACCGCTGTTAATTATTATGAGCTAATTGTGAATGTTTTACCGTTTGTAATCTTGGTAAGGTTACAATTTGTATAGGGTATTTTATTGTTGCCTTGCGATTTCTTTGACTATCACTCATGCAACCAATTTGAGAGTTCTATCTGAGGCGATTTGGGGACGGTGTGTACAGTGAAATTGTTAACTCGGCACCAGGTGTAACTGCTTCGCGATCAATATGCCAAAGTAGCATCCACATTTTGTTGGAAAAAAACATTTCTGTCGATTGTAAGTCCTTTTTAAAAATTGGGTAAAGTAGCTGCATATTGTGAGAGTGTAGATTCCTTTAGTAGGCACGTTCTCAGGGTAGGGCCTCTTTCCATCAAAACGGTACTCTGATCGAAGTAATAATTTGTATTGTTAAATAAATAAAATTTAATGACTACTTTGTAAGTACGTACTTAGTAACGTAGTAATTATAAGTAGGTACCTTAAACTTTTAAACAGTTTTTTATTTTAGTAGGCTATATCATAAAATTAATAATAGCAAGCTACTCCAACATCATGCTGGGATGAAAGGTCCAGCTGATACATGTATTTTTCGAAAACGAGATTACTAACATTTTTGAAATTAAGAAGAAGCATACATCTTCTAGACAAGGATATCAAACGAAGTAAGTGCAATTGTTCGTGAATAATAGACGTAATGTCAGTGGCGTAACTATACCATCTGGGGCCAGTGGCAAATTCTTTTGATGGGGCCCTATGAGTAAAAATCATCACGTTGTACTCAGTTTAATTTTAATAAACTTCGAGGTTTATTAGGCGTACTCAATTACACATTGTACATGTCCCACTAATGGCCATAGGTGGCCTATGATAGGCCTCCTCTCTTAGGCGAGAGGGAATGGTCTGTAGTCCCCACGCTAGCCCAATGCGTATTCGAGACTTCACATTCATCCATAGAATATAGCATCTCAATACATTTATCATCTATTCGCTATATATTTCGCTTTTCGGTGAATCGTGAGGAAACCTGCATACATTTACAATAAAATAAAAATAACAATTTAATTTCAATAACATATTTATTAAGAAAAATCTTTTTTTCGAGCTTTCTGTTCCGCAAAAGTGTCTATAACATCATCAAAGTTTAAAGATCGGGCCATAGAATTTTCAATAGACAGAATAGCCAAGTTACATAACCTGTCTTGTCTCATAGAGTTTCTTAAAAAGGTTTTTATCAATTTAAGTTTTGAAAATGATCTTTCAGCACTAGCTGTAGTCACAGGAATTGTAAGAAATAACATTAATGCAGTGCACACTTCAGGAAAGCTGCAGGACATAAAATGATTTTTTATTATTAATAAATCAGCAAGGTCTCTAATGCATGAAGATTTTTCTATTTCGTCTCTGAAAGTGGATCGAAAACTAATAATTTCTCTGGCAAATGATTCAGATATGTCTTTTTGAAGTTATACTTCTTTTGGCGCGATGGTGAAAAATGATGAGAGTGAATTTCTACGATGCGCGCGCACACCGACACCTAAATTATACACCCTGAAGTTAGCTAAATTCTGTATTTTTCTCTATGCAAAAAAGTTTTCACGGTATTTACCTCATTACAAACGATTTTATAATCGATTGAATTGATTCATAATAATCGATTGATGGAATATAATAATATATTTTATGTATTATTGGTTAATTATAATTATAATATTAATTTATTTCTTACATGTTTTCGTATTCCATACATATTAAAACTATGTAATATATTTAGAATTACCATTCAATCGTTACGCTAATTTTATTAAATTACATTTCGAATATTTTGACATCGATTAATCGATTGACAACAAAGATGATGTAATCCCTAATAATGTCATTTTGGTAACCATAGTATTTATAAATAACACCACTGTACTGTCATATTTGTCATCGATCTTTCATGTTTCTACGCGTGGTTTTTTGTATTTTTCTATTAAATATTTTCAGCGTACCTATTTGGAGTCCTATTTACTATTGAAACTCATCGACACGCACACAGTTATTTTAATTTACTGTTGTATTCGATTTCGTACTTGTGTTTTGGTGAATGTGTTTTCGCAGTTTCGCTACAATTTCTGGCAAACCAATACTATATGAATATGGACTACTTAATCGCCTGTTTTGTGACTGACAAAGGTTCAGAATAAGTCCTGAACACTGGATAACGTACCCTATACATCTTTAGAAGATCAGTAGTTTGCTGTGGCCATACTTACAATGAGTATGTTATGGTATCTTGATTGGGCAAGGTACCAACGAAATATAGCGCCTCCTGCACAACTAGACGAAATATTAATATAAATGATCTAATAAAATCTCTTGAAATATGCAATAGCTTTTATTATACAACCTTTTTATGACATTCGTTTTGGGTAAAAACCATTTAAGTAGTAGATAGTATAATAGACACCCGCCAACTTAGTTTTAACCATTAAACTCGTAGTTTAAGTGTTAGTATTTTTGACTTTTTATTACGTTTGTAATGATTACTCGTAGGTGTTTGGTTTATAGTAAGTGTACCATACATATTAAATAGCACTGTGACACGAGTATAACATAATCATAACCTAAAATTAAGGTGATTCATTCTAGGATTTCCTTAGTTGGCCATTGCTGGCAGCCGTGAAAATTGGAGAAATTAAACCTTTTGCAGTGATCTAATTGACAGCCAATTTCCAGTCTTGTCTACCTGGGCCTGAGTTTCTGTGTAAGCTGGGTTTCTCCTTTGGCGCGTTAGTTCCATGGCCGCCATATCGTTCTATCCGTGATCTGCAGTCTGTGATTTTGTCCAGTTTCGTGTCTATCGAAATTATAGTACATTTTATTTTTTTGGATTTCAGGACTTTTATAATTTTTAAATTCGCGTAGAAAAGTTGTTGTTTTGTTTGGAGATTGAAATATTAAAACATCACTTAAAATCTTTCTTTTTATTCTGTGCTGAAAAATTACGAAAGACAATGTAGTCTGTACTGATTGATCGAGTCTATGGGTCGATTTGTCTATAGTCCGTTCACAGTTATTTTACCTCTAGCTATTAAAGTCAAAGTCAAAGTCAAAGTCAAAATATTTTATTCATATAGGTATCATTGATACACTTATGCACGTAATTTTTTGGCTTTTCGGAAGGTGCTTTGTCATGGAGGAGAAGAAAAGCCTAAAGAAACTCCTCAGCACATCTTTTAAAAAAATATTACAAAAAAGATATTATCATACAAAAGTTTACTATTCTGAGTGGAACTGGTTGCAGAGCTAATCATTTCCATGCGTCTTTGTCATTTAAATACTCGTCTACACTATAATATCCCTTGCCTAACAATTGTGTTTTTACACGTTTTTTGAAAGATTCTGGCAAGTCACGTATTAATTTTGGGATTTTATTATAGAAATGTACACCAAGCCCTATGAAAGATCGTTGCACTTTACTTAGGCGGAACGAAGGCGTAATTAATTGATACATTCTTTTTGTTTGGCGATTATTAATATCAAAATTTTGTTTATACGCGTTTATATTCTTCCTTATAAAAACTACATTATTAATTTATTAAGTTGGTTAACCTTAGCTGTGTGTTGTAATGTTTAGTTTGTACGATTCCCTAACATGAAATATTTCATGTTTCTTCTGATGTATATAAATATTATTTACTAGGTTGATCCAAAAGTAACGATAGTAAAAATGATACACGTTCAAATAAAATAATGTATCATTCTACAGTCTCCTAACTAATCAGTTCACATTCTCGGTAGTTATATTAAAATTACAACAAATTGAATTGCTTTAAATTGGGTTGGCATACGAATGATCCAAACGCACGCCTAATGATAAATAATCACTATCGGAC
This sequence comes from Thymelicus lineola, assembly GCA_963932265.1. Taxonomy (NCBI): domain Eukaryota; kingdom Metazoa; phylum Arthropoda; class Insecta; order Lepidoptera; family Hesperiidae; genus Thymelicus; species Thymelicus lineola. Next base: position 16,921,852 of record OZ010680.1, read on the forward strand.
GAACATGAATCATCAAAACTGCTCTCAGATTCCGTATCCCACTCGTCTTTCAATTCTATAATAAATTTATCAATTTCCGCGTCTAAGCTTCCATCCATTTTACAAAACTTATCCTCAATATGTCGCACATGTATTACGCAGTCGGGTTTTTTGTATTTTTAAATTTTTTTGTGTGTAATAGACCTATCATTGATTCAGTTGGAAAAAATATTAGAACACGATTTCGTGAGCCATGACCACGTTTTATGCTATAACATGTACCTACGTTTGCCCAAAATTCTTCTGTATTTTCATTGAGCGACTCAATTTCTTTTGTTTTTTGTATTTATAACACTATTTTCTATTTTAATTTTCAATATTATATTACATTGGTAGAAAATGCAAAAAATCGGGAGAAACGATCGCTAAAACGGGATATCGGGAGACGATAACCAAAATCAGTAGATCTCCCGATAAATCGGGAACTTTTGCAACACTCAACACTTGACAGCAAGTAATGCTAATCTAATGGGAAGGTAATGACAGCTTGTCAGAGGTAAAATAACTGTGAACGGACTGTAGTAAATAGTAATCGATACTTGTCTTTGGGACTAGCAGCCCATTCTTTTTCTCTCCTTAATCTGTATTAAAGTTTAATGCCTGTCGGAAAATAAATTATTCTTCAACTGAACTGAATACTGAATAAAATCTTTCATTCTCTCCCCCCCACAAAAACTGGTTTTACAGCATGGTATCGTAATAGTTCTCGTAATAGAACATAGATGGTGTTTTTACAATTGTAAAAACAGAAAAAAAAGATTTACAATTGATTTGTTTTTGCAATTGTAAAAACACCATCTATGTTCTATTACGATACGTAGCAAAGTAATATTAGAATATACTACAAAATTAATCACAGATGGCGCTTAACATATACAGCATGAAATCGAATCGGAATGAAATATTTCAGGGGGGCACTCATCTCGCGATTCTTAGCCCGAATATGTAAAAAAATATGGCCTTAATTTTTAACCAAATTATCCTTTAAAATACAGTAATCATAGACACCGTGGTCGAGCAAGCATCGACCTTATTTTACGATACATGAATGAATTTCGCAATGCTTTGTATTCGCCGCTATTAACGAAGTTAGGTTTTATGGCACCGCCGCGATCATGCCGCCAAAGGTACCGCCATGCCACATAAGACGCCGCGCCGGCGTTTGCAAAGGTAAACGCCGCCTTTCGGCTTTTCGTAAAAGCCGCACCGCTGGCACCGCACGCTTCGACGCTGTCCCGCCCCCTGCGTCTTGCCGTGCGAAAGCAATGTACAGTTGTACACAAACAGTCGTACCGTCGCGTGTCGTGAGCGCAGCAGTGCGTGCGATATTAATTATTGGTATTGCAATTTATTTATTTGTTAAAGAAGTTGTGTAACAACCGTTTTAGTGTCAGTGTGTACACCAGTGTTTTAAACAACTGTTTATTAAGTTCGTACTGACGGAAGATTTGATAGTGCATCATTAATGATTTATTAGATATTTTAACAAGTGTGGTGGATGAAATGTTAGACGATGTGCCGTTAATTTATCGCAGAAATATGTATTATCAACACGACGTAGCGCCTGCACACTATCTGGTCCAAGTCTGTGAGTTTTTAAATACCATTTCCAATTTTTAAAGTATGCCAGAAATAATCAATTTTGTATTAAATGTTTGCCTATTTTATGCTAGATATTTGCTTAGTAGGTAGATACCTAAATTTTTTGCCTGTCCTAAGCCAGGGTTTAAGAATTTAAGGGAAAACGAATCATAGGTCATTCAACTAGATTGCGAGAGCGACGCGCTGCTAGGGCGTCCATACGTTTTGAGATTTTTCGTATTTAGTTTGATATTATCTACTCTGTGATTTATGAGTATTTAAATTTATTTCTTTGTTTATTCGGGATCTCATCGCGAGCCAAACATCCCTTAAAAAACTTCCCACGAATTAAAATGCCACCCTGTATAGTTTGGCTATAAAGATTCGTAAATTAAATTATTTCAAAATATTATTTAATTTTTATTTTTAGTATTGCTGTTTTTGAATATTGTATTTTGAGTAATGTTTTTTTAATATTGTTTTTTGAATTTTTTTTCATGCCAAAGAAGTATAACTTCTCACGCGCGTACAACAGTACACGCACCCTTTTTTTATATATCTCAACAAATTCTAGAGCTTTTTTTAATAGATCAGTGTCATTTAAAACCTTTAAAGTGGAAGGCTGCAAAACACTGAAATTTGAAACAATTTCATTCATTGGAAGGAAACGCGATTTCAGTTGGTTTATAATGATGTCCAATACTCGATAAAATATGTTCACTTTGAACAAACTTTCCGGATCTTGTAGACGCTCATCTTCGCAAAGCTCATCAAAATGGCGTTTTACCTTCCTCTGACGAGTTTTAGAAAATTCAGGGGTGATGGACCATTTTTCTGCTACACTATTTGCTTCCATTTTTAAATTTTCAAATTCATGTCGATACCTTTCCAATTCTTCTATACAAATTTTCAAACATTTTAAGGCATTTGAAAGATCAGTGGCTTTAGACTGAAGTGCTTTAGAGGCTGCATCGATAGTAAGTAGGATCTTGCAATGGAAAACCAATAACATAATAAAATTGTAGTTTTCGATCTTCTTTTTGAGTGAAACAGCTTCATTTCTTTCATCTGATTTGCAATTTAACAGAATTGTTTTCGTTAGCGATTTTTGGACTTCAACAAAACGAACTTTTAAAGCAAAAACGGCATCATAACGTCCTGCCCATCTAGTAGGGTTTAATGTTTTTAATGTTATTGAAGTTGAAGACTCACTTTCTTTATTAGATATAAAACTTGATAAAATATTCCATCTTTTGATACTATGCCCAAAAAAATTATAAATTTGTTGAACTGTTTCAAAAAAATTTTGCATATCAATAACCTCTCTCACTGCATCATTGAGTACTAGATTTAAATTATGAGCAGCACAGTGAACATATACAGCATTTGGTTCGACATCTTTTATGAGTTTTTGAACTCCACCATAAGTCCCTTTCATTGTGTTAGCACCATCATATCCTTGTCCTCGACACTTATTTAGAGGAATATTTTTGTCATTTATGGATTTAATAATTTGCTTGGACATTGCTAAGGCAGTTTGATCCCTAACTTCATGAAATCCTAAAAATGTTTCTTTAATGACAAGTGCCTTTGGGATCCCATTATCATCTTTTTCGATCATACAATAACGGTAAAGTTCACACATTTGATCAATTTTTGAAATATCTTGAGTTGTATCGAATATGATAGAGTAGAATGGTGCGGCATTTATTTCATTTATGAGTGCATTTTGTACTTTTAGAACCAGGACAGAAATTAGCTCATTTTGTATTTTTGGACTTAAGTATTTTATCTGGCCCTTTGGTTTACTTAACAATTCTTGTAAAATCGGGTCGTATTTTCCTAATAACTCAACAATACTCAAAAAGTTTCCTTTGGAGCTTAGATCACTGCTATCTGCGTTTTCTCTGTGGCCACGAAAGGCTAAATTACACGTTGAAAGTGTCAGAGTAACATCAAGGAGCCTAGAAAGTACTTGGCGCCAAAAAGATTTTTCTTTTTTGATTATAGTCTCTTGCTCTTCATCGAGTGTTCCATGTAGCCGCCACTGTTGATACGTAAGACAGGAATCCAGATGAATTTTTGATGTCTCGTGTCTTTGTATGGCATCTACAATATGTTTCCAGTCGTCATAGCCCTCAATCCAAACATTTTGTATTTTCTTAGATGCCCGATTTGCGAATAACCAACACGGTTCACAATACGCCTTCTGAAGTATTAAAGAATAGGATAGCCATGTGCGTTCAAGTTTCACGCCAGACTTGGAAACAATATAGTAATGTTTTTCTAAAAAAGATCTATTGTCACTATCTTTTAAGAAAGGGCCCTTAGGTTTACAATGTCCGTTTTCAATCACGAACCTTTTCACTTGATCAGTTAGCTCTTTAAAATTACCCTTATCAGTAACATATGGCGAAGATACAATTTTGTTCATGCTAAAATATGATTCTCTTTGATTTTTGCTAGTACCTTGTTGTGGTTGTTCTGGATCTGGATAGTTACTGGTTTTGGTTGCTGCATCTGATAATTCTGGTATACTTTTAGTAAGGTCCAATTCTTCACTTTTGGAGCACTGTTCACTCGACTTTTCACTATTTAGGTCATCATTTTTCAAGTACTGACTAATTTTAGGTAGCTTTTTATTTTTTTCTTCAGTCTCCCTCTTTCTCTTTCGTTTTTCGCTCCCACTTAAATATTTTCTGGAACTGGACATTTTAATATCACAATTTTAACTTTCACAATCAAATTTACTTTGCCACCATTCTCATATTCAATAAAAGAACAAGTACGAAAAATCAAAGATACGAATCACCAATTGTCTAAATAATCACACAAAGAATGAATACGCAGTCAGTAAAGACGACGATAAAAGTGAAAACAATATGGGGAATTCCCCGATCGTCAATGCTCACCCGCGCTGCCAACGTACCGCGACAAAATATATAGAAACCAATGGATGCGTTCTAAAATGAATAGAGATGTGCAATTACCGGTATCTTGATTTATAGTAAATATTTTTGATTCAAATATGAGTTTTACTTTTAATACTTCTCGTAATATGCATTAAAAATCTTAGTAGAATTTTCGTATAATTTTATTTTTGTTTTAGTATTTTTTAGTACTGTCAACAAAAATTGTTTGTATATTTATGAATTTCAAAACGGTCACACTGCTAAAAATGAATCAACATCTTTTTGTTTATACCCTGTACACAAATCTTAGAGACTAAAATGACAATCACTAATGTCAAAGTTCGAAATAATGATACCAGCTAAAGTGCGATCTACTTTTCCGCTTTTTTGAATCGTAAACGATTTCGTAAGAATAGTGAGAAGTTTGAAGTAATTAAAAAAATCATTCAGTTAGTAATAATATTATCATTGATAGGACGATAAAACTTATTTTCACTCAAAACTTACTGCCTAAGGCATATCGATGAGATATTTCGGATATCTCAATTTTTATATATCAAAATAGTTTTTAATAGAAGTTGGTCGTGAATCGTGATTCTGATGATACATTTTACAGTGATAGCACTAGGTCTGATTCTGAATAAAGTTATGATATAAATATTTTTGATGTGTTTAAGTTATTACTAAATCCTTCATCGTTTAAAATAAATTTATTCAATCCCACTAATATTGATGCAATTTTGAACTTATTTAGTACCTGGCTATATAGTATAAAATTAGCTGTATACCGAATGTCACCATAACCAAATACTCGTTCTTGTAAGTAGATTAACTTTTGAGCTTAGTTAATTAGGGTAAATACAATATATTATGGATATAATTATATTTGATACGATTGCTTATACTTATTTTTCTATCAGTTTTAGGGACTTTTTAATACAAATATTCGACCCACCGTAAAAACTCCGAATATTTTTCCGATTTACTTTCCGGTTTAAGGTCATCACTATTAAATTTGCACCCGAAACTGGTCACCCATGAAACGTCAATTTAGTCTCTAAGATTTGTGGACAGGGTATAGGTTGGTTGAAACGGTTAACGATTAACTTGAAATTGTATTATGGTCTTTAGTTGTCTCACTTTGGATTTTAAGCAGAACTTATAAAAATATACTTTTCAAATAAAATAAAATAAAATACTCAGGTACAATAAAAAAAATTTTTTTGAGCTTGCGGCCTCTTGGGCCGGGGCCCTCTTGGGTCGGGGGCCCGTGGCATTTTGCCAGCCCTGCCACCCTATTGTTACGCCACTGCGTAATGTAGGTACATAAAAGTACGAATATAAAAATATCAACAAACCGTGAGCTGAGAGGAGACACGCTTTGGTCATAGCTGGAGCTCGCCGTGAGGGAGTCATTGGAGATCTTCCCATTCTCCATCCCCAAAGGAACTGCGCAGTGTCCTACTTCAGCTAGAGATAGAAAACACACTTGTTAATAAAACCGTCAATATGACCAGCAACGCATATAACGCCAGCAAGGAAGTATTAATTTTGGCTGTCGTATCGATATGTTTCTACGCGATTATACCAATGGATTCCGAAATAATCTGTCTATCATAGGCTAACAATAAGGTCTAGAAATCAATATGATTGTGGTCGTACTGTATACGAGATGCAACAACCTGCATATTGATGTACCTATTTACGACGCGTTATATGCTCTGCCGGTAACTTAAACTAACTGGGTATATGCACGTAATAATTTTTAATATATTTTAATATATTTATTCTACTCTTTCGTGTTCCTAAATATTTTTTGTATTCTTAGATCATTATTAAATAAACATAATACATATCTTTCTTATAAAATCTGGCTTGGAATTTTAAGGAAATGTTTTACATTAAAAGTGTATGTTATAATCAGTTCATTCAACCAATATAATTATTAATTGTTGCTTAATTTTAAAACAATGTTTTCTCTTGCAACTACTTGCATATACCCCGCTCCTTCTTCATGAAAACGATGTGAAGTTACAAAAAAGAGAGATAATAAACATGCAGCAGTCTGTAGTGTAGATCTGCCAAAAGAAAGGCTTAAGCAACACTTTTTCTGCGAAAGGAATTATAATCACATACGAGGTAGTACATAAAAAGCAAAAGTAGAAATTGCACAAGAGATTTGTCGCTTGAAACTTTTCGATTGACTAAACCAACATCGCCAATAAATTCAAATTTCCCGCTGATGCCTTCCTTCAGTGTCAATATTGTACTTATCACTTGAGTTCAAGTTTTTCACGAGTTGAAATCGAAATACGGTGCGTATCAGTGAGTGTGCAAAATTTTATTGGGTAAATATAAAAATATTCACACAATAATATTATACATATGTAAATTCAATTACTAACGAAATATATATATTATGTAGTGAACATAGGTATATGTGAGTGACTCATCTGCTCATTATTCCGCTATTTTTACTGCCAAGGAATATTTTATGTGTGTATGTTCTTTATTACCTCTTCATATCTTCCAAACCGCTGGACCGATTTATACAATTAAGATATTGTTAGATGCAGTTTGACAACCCAAATGGATAAGTGAAATTAGAATCAAACAAACATAGTGGCTGTGAGATGCCATTGTTTGAAGTATCAAAAAATAAAAATAAATCGCATACTGCAATATGGGTACTAAATTAAAGAGACAATCATTGGAACTTCAAAAAGGTATATTATGTTTTATTCTGTGTGTATAAGTGTTTTATTTGTTTTTGATTTTTTAAATTTATACTAGTTAGTTTGTTTACTCTTACTTAGATGTACTTCGTACAATTATGTTATTCGTTAATTAGGACCTGCCGTTTTCTGTTTACTCTCCCAACTGGTCCGACTACAGAAGTACGGAATTGTAAACATTTCGTTTGTAAAGTCAGTATTTCATTAGAAACGGCAAATCTTCCATAGCTGGTTCACATTACAATGTGAAATATTCTGTAAATTCACGTTCTGTATTCTTAAGTGAAATTCCTTGATTTATACGTAAAATAGAAATGGTAGAAACCTAACAACAAATATAATTCAAAATTTTTGAACCACATTACGTATAAATTACGTAATAAAGTCCGCCGTCGATGCAAGTTCGAAATCTGTAAGAAACTGTTATATGTTGGCGTTCCTGCGTTATACATTTTTATTTATGGCTGTAATACGAGCACCAGGTCAATATGCCATGTCTTTAATGATTTCTCCTACACGCTGCCGGCACTAGCTGGCAATATCCCAACATGGTGCAAATGTCAAAGACCTCCATTTGTAAACCTGACCGAACCCTTATAGCAATATATGTAGAGAATTCAGTTACTGAATAAAATAATGTAGAAGAATAGATTAAACACTTGCATAACATCTACTAAAAATGTGTGTTATAAGTTAACCGACATTACAATATCTTAACGAGCGCCAACAAACGTCGTCGTCTTTTCCTTCGGGAAAGGTAAACGAATTATATTATACTCTGGTAAATAATTATTCGTACATCCACTCCATTACATGGTATCGCGGAGCAGGTAACGCGATATATATCTTTGTATATGCGACAGGGAGAGGCAGGGGAGGTAAGCCCCGAAATTTTGGGATGTTTTCCTGTATTTAATTTAATGAAAATACAATACACGATGTCAGTGAAGCACAAAGCGAAAGATTCAAACTCGTTTTTGAGGACGGCATTATTACAACATTATGTATGATGATGTCATAGAGATTTTTATAGGTGAAAATATTTATTATTTATTCGCCGTGTTTGCTCGTTGAGAACGTTTGGCGCCTTCGTTTAAATTATCGGGTTGCTCTTTGATGACTGTTTGCCGTTTCATATTCGAGTACAAATTTTGTCGATTTGTATAACGAAGTATAAATCAAACGTTTCATGATAAGCAGTAGGTGGTTTTAGGTACCTATTTCGCCACTACCAAAAGGCTAGAAAAGTTTAGCTATTTATTGAAGATGGTCAGATGAGAGTATTCACGTCAAAGTTAACGGACAATATCGTGATAGCATCGATATTAGCGGAAACGTACACCGAATAATTTTATGAATAATTTAGTATTGAATATTGTGATAATTTATGCAATGCCCGGATACAACTTGAATAGAATAACCATTACCCTTATTCCTATTTACAACTTTTATTTAACTTGCTTGGTTCGTTAGTTTTGCAAGCTGAACTAGGACAACTTCTATGGAATTCAAAGAACAATGCCCAAAAATTATTTTTTATTTTTTGTAGCGTCTTAAAACGTCAGTTATACCGAAGCAATTCAATATTTTTTTACGTATTTTAAAATTAATACCTGTACTGTGTAAAATAATTTTATTAATAAGTGATGAATTGACTATAATAACAATCATATCAACAATGTCCATTTTCATTCGGTAAAAAATGTTGGGTCATTTCATATTATTGACGTTGACGTTTAGTGATCACGTTATCACTAAACGAGTATGTGTACTCGTCCGGCATTATTGTTGTGTTGTGTATGTTTGGATGATGTTTGGCTTACGTTTCGCTGTTTTGTTAAATTTCCATTTCCGGTTGTCAATCAAAAAAAATCTGAATAAAATAAAATAAAAAATAGTATGGTAAAAATTACCGGCAGCCGTAAGTCTCCCCTACTCTATGACTGTATGGTTATAAGAATTCAATCTCAAAATACTTTGGTTCTGGGGTCTGTTTGCTGAAAATTCTTATATATCTAAGCTCAGAAATTAAAGCGGCGATTTTTAGAATTTATTTTAAGACGCTAAAGTTGAAAATGAAATAAAACGATGTATGGCGGTTTGGCATTGTTCTTCACAAATTGATTTGGTTCCGAATTCCGATGACCTGCTACATATATGCTCAAGATTGACTTCAGGTGACGGAACTCACACACACACACATTTTAAACATTTTAAAACGTTGGTTTTAAAATTTACATTATTATTAACAACCATCTAATGAATTGAATTTTTGTCTTTTTGTCTGTAATACGAGCTTTTCATCTGTGTTGATCTACAGCCCGCCCCCAGGATCCTTTACCCAGATGACACCTTCCAAAGTCCAAACATTCTTCATGCCAAAATGTTTGCGAGCTTTTTTGTAAATCGACTGTTGGGTCTTGGTGAGAAATTCAACTATTGTAACGGACGCGCTCTTCAGCTTCGCCTTAGACCTCCACACTTCAGCCTTCATCCGATGGTCCACGAAGTGAATAAGGACGGGACGAACATGGTCATCACTCTTTGGGCCCAGGCGGTGACAACGCTTAAAGGAAGAACTTGTCACATTGTAAGACCCATAGAACTTGAAAGAACGCCTAAGATTTTAGGTTCAACATCTACATCAGGATTTTCTGGAATGTTATTAAATAATAACACTTTTTGACGGCTCCTCATATGGATGTTGTCAATCGCCCTGGTATTTTCCAGTACTTGCTGACCCAAAAGTTCAAACGTCTTTGTAACCAGATCTTTGAATTGAAGGAATTCATCGTGTAGTTGTTGCAGAGTAGGGACATTGGGCATTGTAACTGCCTTTGAACGGTTTTCAAACCTGCTAGTTTTTGTGTCCAGCACAATTCAAGGTGTCTATGAATAGTATCGGTGTTTTTGACCCTGGAACGAAACGGGAACTGTGTCGTAGGAGTATTTATATCCACAGTGACTGATCCTCTTCTAATCCTCACGTCGCCGTGTCGTGACGAGTGACATATTGCACGAACAAATTACACGGGCGTAGAGAAAAACAAAGTTTATTATAATATGGGCAAAACAACGTTTGTTTTTCTACAAAGCCTAACGGCCCCGTAATATTATCGCAAGGTAATTTTATTATAACAGGGTTTTATCGCACGCTAACAATTTTTCTATGCTAATTTAATTTATAACAACAAGCGAATGTCGTAAAATATTAAATAACTGTTACAAACTTAGCGTCATTCTGTCGAATGCTAACCTGGGTTGGAATTTAATTTAAATGATTAATTATTAATTAATTATTGTTTCGGTGAAGAAAACATCGTGAGTAAACCTGAAAATCCATCTATGGTATTCTCCTTGATGTTTGAAGTCTGTCAACCCGCATTTGGCTATTGTGCCTTATTTAAGTATATATCGGTGAGGCCATGAATCTCCAGTGAAGGTCCAGGGACGGACCTCTTTATTCTACAGCGCTTTTCTGATGCAGAGGCTGGCATATAAGAAATGTCATGTCATATTTAGATTAGGGAATTGTCAAGAATGTAGGACAGATTATTATTGATGGCGTAGTGTTGAAGTACTTTGGAATATTGATGTAAACGTTAAGAGAACTGGAAATATATCATGGTGCAAAGTAAAAGGAATATCATTTCATAACCAACATCATAGAATACCTCCTTCTGCGATATATATATACTTATACGCATATATGCGTCAATATTGCTTTAATCACTCACATTGTCCGATGAGATTCAAGCTAATAGTAAGGTAGATTGTGGTAATTGTTGTCAAAATGTTCAAGAGAAAAAATCAAATTCAACTCAAATTTTAAAACAAATATCAGAATAATGTCCACAATGAGTTTTTTCGTAACCACTACGGGCCAAGGAACATCCGATAACGAGCATTGATTCCCATTACTCCAAAGCGCGTTGAGTGAAATGTATATCTGGTACGTCTTGTTTGGTATAAGTTTCATAACGTTTTATATGTTTTATTTTTAAAATATTCTAAGTGAAATACAAAAATAGAAGAAAAGTAAAATTTTACATCTTGTAATTTTACTGTGGAGTATTTGGGTGAATAATGCGGCCCATACAAAAAAGTGCAGTTAGCCTTTTTTAAATTTTGTTTTGTGTTGTAGATATTGCTAAAGAAAAGTTATTCTCACACAAAGTATAATACCGTAGAGCAGGTAGAGGTTCTATTTTCAAAATCGAATGAATCCATTGAAGATTGAAGCCACGTGGTGCCAATGCATTGGGACATAATTATATGGTGTTCGCGGTGTCGGTTCTATACGCTAGTAATAATACTTCAATGTTCTCACAACAAAATTTTATTAAAAATAAATAGGCCTCTCTAATATTTAACACCAACATATAAAGTATAACTTGCAACTTATTTTTGTTAAAATATTTCGTTCATTTTATCCCGATATACAGTACAGTATTGTAACCAAAAAGCCTTCATTGCACACGCTCACGAAACCATTTTCGTAACTAAATTCACTGCACGTAAAGAACGAACGGGTCGCAAAATTCTACAGTAAACAAGAGTCGAAATCAGCCATAACTCAGATTGCGTAAAAGTATAACCTATAAGGCACAAAAGTTATTCGAGCGTAAAAATCAAGTTCGTTCTTAAATAAAATATTATAGTTTTGTTTAGATTACAAAAATTTGAAACATAAATATGTTTATAGGAAAAATTAAAGTCATTGCGGACGGTAGTTACCCAAACGGGTTTTGACAATTTTTGTCTCGCCGTGACAATGATCTATGTAACTAGGTTGAAATTCAGTATAAAATATAAAAATCGTACCTGTTTTTATTTTAAATGGTCAAATGAAATTGGTATCAGATAGTCTATAAAAATAAGTATTTGTTATGTTATTAAGGGTTCTTTGATGCGAAGTTACGACTACTTAATGAGATTCGCAACAGAAGGGGAGTCCCTAATCCGTTGCGAGCTAATAATAATGCAAATGCATTGTCAGTTCATTAGCAAGGTGGCCATGAGAAGAATTTGGCTTGGACGTGTAAACTAAATAATTGTTTCGCTGAAAAAGAATAAAAACCGATGTATCGGACGTTTTAACTTGTTCTTCACGTCCTTTTTAACCGACTTCAAAAACAGGAGGAGGTTCTCAATTCGACTGTATTTTTTATGTTTCTTACCTCAGAACTTTCAACTGGGTGGACCGATTTTAATGATTCTTTTTTTAATCGAAAGCTGGTGCTTGTCATAATGTGGTGCCACATAAATTTAAGCGAAATCTGACAATGGCATCTATGAGAAAGCCATATAAGTCCTTTTGCATTAAGTATGTGCGCGACTATAAGTTATTATCCATCAGTGCCATTAGGACGAATAACTCAATATCACGCCAACCGATTTCGATGATTCTTTTTTTATAATATAATTATGTACAATCATTTATGTAGCAATTCATTTAACATAATATTTGTATATAATTAGTTTTATTTAACTTTCCACAACAGCAGCTGTATGTAAGAAACTTTATCCGAATAATAAATACATTACACTTAGCTTAATTCATTAACAGCTAATCGGAAATTTTAAGTAGAGTCAAATAGAATAATCGCGAGGAAATCTAGAGGAGAATTAACTTTAATTTGCAGGCGGCCCCCGAGGCAAGCTAAAACTTGCTACCTCATTACATTAATTGCCCGTCGCAAAGGAGAATAACTATTAAAAATTCATTGTTTTCAGTCTTTCACTGAGTTCGCCTGGAGAGCATTATTAATATTTAACTCTGCTGAGACGCCGAGCCTAATGTTCCAATTTGAAATTCTTACAAAACTTAATATTTTATCGGAGCGGACCCCTAAGGATCCGGTGCTTACTAATAGCATCCTTAATTTTTTGGCATTTCGCAGTTATTTGCATTAGGAGGCGGTGCAACCACAGCGTATAATTCGGGCGGTACTACACCACCCGCAATGGAGAGCGCGTTAAACGAAAATAGTGTAAGAGTATGATTTCGGCTGGGTTACTGGATAGAAAGCTAGACTTTGCACGCTCAGTGGTTCATAAATTTTTCGTTTGTACCGCATCGGAACCGCAGTAGCTACAGCGACCTCCACAGGCCACGGACGTGTTGCGATCTTAAATAAATGTTAAACGAATTTTCTCTTGAATATTACAAGGGTCTAGGCTAGGCTCTATTATGGATAGAATGTGTATCTAAGTGGCATTGATGCTTCAATATCTAATATTCTGTAAGATAAAATAGACATGGAATGAACTGAATAGTGGTTTTTGAATTTGTGACGATAAATATTGACTATTATTTTAAAATTAAAAGAATGAAAATACTGTGTTGATATAAGTAATATTAACAATTTTAAGGTTACTTCTCCTACAGGTAAAATGGGGAAAATTTTTTGTTTTCTATACCCTGTGTGTGGGGTATCGTTGAAAAAAACTTTCAAAAATATTATGAGTTTGCACAGACTATTTCAAGATTCAGGGACCGTTTGTAAAATATTCTTTGTTGATTAGAGTAAAATTTCCCCCCTCCAGGCAGGTATTAAAAAAATTCACGGCAATAGTATCATGATGAATTTAAAAAGAAAACGTAAACCGATTTTACTTATTATGATGATTGAAAAAATAACCGTACATTATACGGGGGAAAATACTAAATGAAGGATAAAGGAGACAAACTATTCCCATTCCTATTCAAGTTAAAACGAGAAGTATAAACGTTGGTTCGCCATAAATAATTCATCGTGTAATTAAAGAACTTAATAAAGTTTCCTTCTTTAACGGGTAAGTTTAATGAAACTGTTTGCAATAGCAATTTATCAAATTAAGGATTGTACTTTCAATTTTTCTCGCATACTTTAATTTATACCATCCTTTCGGTCTTGTTATAATAGATTTTAATTAGGTTACTAAAGAATTTCGCGAGTCTATCTGCAAAATTTAATAAGGGTAAATTACGAGACAAGTTTCAGAATGCTGACATGAAAAAGCTTTAGCCCCTAAAAGGCATCAAATTGTTTTACTGGTTCACTCATTTCCTTTTGATTGCTCAGATAATTACTATTAATGCTTGGAAATTGTTCTGTTCGTATCACATGACGTTAAATAACGATTTCATAATTTGTTAAATAATTACGTGTGTTATGTTCAAAGAACCACAGTTATTTAGATTTAGAATAAATCAACATTATATTATAATAAAACCGCTTGGCCACGGGACATTCGCCATACCGAAAATTCGCGCGGTCTGAACGGCAGAGCGTCTAGTGACGAAATTAAATGTATAGAAAAATGAAGTGATCATGCCACGTGCAACGGCGAATGGCGGAGGTACCGGCGAAATGTACTGAGCGAATCGCGTGGGCGACTGGCGGCGCGGCGGGCAACTAAAACAAAAGCATGAACCAGTAAAGCGGAGCCACATAGTCGAGCGGCAGACGCGGCGAATAGTGCAGAAACCAAACGAGTTTAGTTTTATCCTTGCGAAAAAATGTACACGGAAACATTTATTGCCGAAATACTGGCTAGGCCAGCTATTTGGAAGTCTAGCCACCCACAACATAAATGACACACATGCAGTGAAGAGATTGTAGAAAGAAATAAAAATAATTTATATTCAAATCACTTTGTTCTCAGTAGTTCGATTCATTGTAGTAGTTAGATCCTCGAGCCCGAAAGGGTGGTGTGAATGGATCATCCTATCATTTTTATATCATGTTCTCCACAATATGTTCCAAATAATGTGCCACGCGAATTAAACGCGAAATACCTAACGCCCCGCCCGCCGCGTCGCCGTTTGCACCGCCTGACCCCATGGCCAGGTCGTGAGTAGGCACAAATTTGTGTCCCTACGGATACAACCGTCCACTCAGAGCTCCAAGTAAAGACTGACTTGTAACTGAGTAACTAGTTAATGAACTATGCTATCAAGCAAGGCGCCATCTATTGACACTGGCGCACAACTCCATTAGGATATAACATCTCTTCCTTTTTTATTTTGTTACAATCCGTGTGACTATATTTATGTGATTAATTTATTAACACAACTGAGTAAACATATAGTAGAATTAATTTGAACAGATTTAAACAATGCACAGCTTTATAATTTATTTCTTGAAAGTTCCAAATTTTCGTTGCTTTTCCACTCTCCATATTTCAATTTCGAGTTGATGTGAAGTTAGTTGATATTGACTTCTCTCTTGGCGTCAAGGCATCGGTAATGTCACGGTTAGTCGGTAGTCATACCGGCAGAGGACCATTACGATTTACCATTTATTATAATGATGATGGCCCATTTATTAGTTTGTCCCCTATTGTCATAAACCAGGTTAAAATTTTTACACCCCTTTAGAAGACTAAAGGAGATCGCCAAAATACCATACACCTCTGGGCTGAGAACATCATGCATTAAATAACTTAATAATCATTCATGTAACGTACATTATAGCATACATTACATTAATTAATGTTATATTTCATCAACTCAAATAAATTTTCAAAAATTCTATTGGGTTAGGTAAAGAGAAATAATAGTATGGCAAATATGGTTACTGTAGAGTACCTACTTCTGGGTTGCAATTTCGTAATTAAGGCGATTCATCAACCAATCGTTGAGTAAATTCGCTTTCCTAGGAGGTATGAGAAGATGTTCGCAAGAGCAGAAATCATCAAATCCGTAAAACAAAGCCAAAGTCCAGATTATTGTTTGTTATGTTTAATCAGGCAAAGATCTACTTTTTTGGAGGTATTATGGTTTCTGTAATGAAAAATGAAGCTGGCCCAATTTTGGCCATCTCCTTTATAAGTAGTTATAATAGTTTAATACCTATAGCATGTTTTCGGCAAAATTGCAATACTACAAATACGGAAAAGGTTCTATTGTATTTATTTTGATTCATTTTCCGTCAGAGTGGTATGAATTGGAATTTGTAAGCTTTATTACTTTATAGCTCCCAGAGTGCCAAGGCAGTGTAACACCGGGTTTTTGAATTTTCTATCGTAGGTATATTTACGTGGCAGTCAACCATTTTATAAACGTCTTTCGAATTTTAATGGCGTGTTCGTACCACGCAGTTATGGTAATGTACTGGTATAATCATTCGTTATAATAAACTGTTATGCACACTATTAAACATCGTTAAGTGACTGACGATGTCGCTTTGTTTGAGTTTGTCACAGTAATAAATGGTTAAGAATACCTACAATCTTACATTACACGTTAAACGTTACATTACGCGTTATATAACACAGTTCTTTGTTAAAATGGAATTCATATCCTCTTTTATAACGAAAAACAAAATTGAGCTCAGAATTAAGTAGTACTATTACTCCAGCTTTTCAATGTCAATACATTTAATCCCCAATTTAAATTTACTTCAAGTTTCAAAATCGTTCTTAATTCCAACGAATTCCATTTGACAAACTCACCACGAGTTCTACTTTCGAATGAACAACACGGTTCCACTGTTAAACTTCATCAATTTGTTCAATAAATCGGTAGGGAATAATGGGAAAGTAAAATAATTATATAAATTTAATGGCATTAAAATCAGTTTGATGCCTTAAAAGTTTATGAAGCGAACACGCACGAAAGCAGTTCGTTACCGAGTGTTTGAGTTCCACACAATGAGCAATTAGGAGTGCTTTAACGTGAATATTCAACTCCTTTAGCACGCAATTTGTTCCATTAATACACAAAACCTTGTAATATCTGGAATATATGTATTGTAGTGTTTCTTTTACATGATCTATTTGGGCCTGTGAAATTTAGTATCTAGACTCTAGAGGGACTCTAACTCATGCTTCTCCCGTAGTTCTCATGGTGGGAGGGTTTGTGGTCAACCGTGTCTGAAGTTATGCTATCTAGCAATTTTTACCGTGACTGTGTAACGTGGAATTTGTTTAGTGGCAGTCAGCCTTAGCATCCTTGCCAAAAATTGCCTAAGTTCATCATATACGATCAACACAAAGCTTCGGTACGAATGCTTTACTTCGCTTTTAAACCGCTAATGGTCAGAAGCCAGTGAATTATACATTTAAATGCAATGTACACAATCGTGATAGCTAATTTAAAACTTGGTTTTCCGTACACAGCGGGCAGGCTTTGTCATAACGAAATAAATAATAATGTTGCCCCTTGTGCTGTAAATCAACATGTGTGGCGGTGACTTACCAGCATGAGGCCCGCCTACTCATTTATCGAATGTTAATAGAAGAAAAAGTATACACTATACATGTGTATCTAGGTAGAAATACTCATTTGGTTTCCCGTATAATGAACGGTAGACTCGTAGACATACGATATTAAGACAGCTAACAACCGATTTCTTAGAATAATAATTTTAGAATGTTAAACGTACGATAAGGTTGGAAAATAAGTATTAGTATTGTGTCATATAAATATCTAAGTCAGGCGGGAATCAAACACGAAATTCCTAATTCGGGTACAACCAAATTCGCCCAAGTATACAAACGATTATTTGCATGGCTGATCTAAAATATCTTCTAAAAAATCTAAACCTCTGCGGTATGCCCAGTTTCACATATTTTTAAATTGGAAGGCCAAGAATTCCCTTTGTAGAACCTGGCTATGAAATTCTCCCTTCGTCGCAAAACTGCCGCCAAAAATGTTTTTAAAGGAACAAAGATGGTGTTTCGTACTGGCGACTTGGGGTGGCATATTCTGTTCTTTCGAGTTATTGATTTCATTTTCTTTCTTGTCTCATGTTGGAAAAGCGAAGGGCAACGTAGAACGTAACTTCAGTAACCAAATTGTACTACTAATTGATAGTTGGTACGTTGTTGTATTGGCCACGATTTTTAGGTAGATATGCAAATGATGAGTTCTAATTAACGATGTGTCTAATTATCATTTCAGTGCATGAAAATTTTAATTATTAACTTATACAAAAATATAATCATTTAAATAATCCTTCGTAAGTGCGCGTAAATAATTCGTTCATTATCTACAATAATATACAAGATGGAAATAAAAGACAGTAGCTGAAGGAAAAGTACCCTGAATATTGATGACAGCAAATTTTACTGAAAGGAAACATTTCTTTATTTTCAAAAGTAAGTTTAACTGCATTTAAAGATTTTTTAAAATTTACCTGCTTGAGCCGGGTATTGATCCTTATGAATGACCCTTTCAGTTGGCATGATAAAAATACAGGATGTTTTGTTTTTAAATTTCACCGGTTCGAATGAATGGTTGAATTCAGTTTTAATTATTTTTAAAAATAAAGGACAGTTTCCTTTCTGTAAAATTGTTATCATCAATATTCAGAGTACTTTTACTCCAACTGCCGTCTTTTTTTCCAACCTGTATAGAACCTACTCAGGCGCATTTATTAAAATATTGACAAGTCTCTAAAATCTCACTTCAATATAAATTCAAGGTTTTTATAATCCCTTTTCATGGTCGTTGAAAAGTTCATTAACGAAAATGAGAGTATTTAAAAGACAAATCCGTAAATGGACGTCGTAGATAAATGCGAGTCAGGAGCATAATAAATACTGTTTAGCATTGTTCCTGAGTTGTGACCGGAAATTACTAGCAGTTGGCTGTAAAGTCAGAACCTCTCGCGGTCGGGCTTAGCGCTTGAAACAGCTCGCTCGCTGTAAGCCGAGATATACAGCTGAGAGATTGTAATTATTCACTTTTACTATGAAAATTGTTTATGTACCTTTTAAGCAACACTACAATACAGTGTTTAGCTTAATGAACATTTTGAATTTGGTTTATATTTAATGTACGGTTTTCTTAATTACTTAAAATTTTTCTTTAAACGAGGTAAATGATTGACTTTTAATTGCAAATTATTGAGAAAATTTTGCTGATATGCAAAAAATATTAAAGTAAATTAAAAATACTTCTATTAGTAGTACTGCACTAAAAAGAGACCACCGTCGCCAAGTATAATCAGGGCAAGCGAAGCGAGCCCTAATAATATTCAACAATCTATGCATTCTTGTGAAAAGAATTCTGAATAGAACGTATGGTGAAAAATCTTTTTCAAGATTTGAAAGAAAGGCATATATTTGCCAAACTTAATAAAAACATTAAATAAATAAGTGAGGTATTTGTACTTATCAACATTTAACATAGTATCTGAGCAAATTAACTACTCGTACATATTAATAAAGTCAAATCAACGGTCATCATATTTAATCACCATTTCGTTATTTCACTTAAAAACTATGACACTTAAAGAACTTTAGTTGGGATAGTCTTTCAATAATCTATCCATTAACGATCAGAGATACAACTCTTCAATGGTGAGACAGAACTATCGATAAATGATGAAGACAAAGTTTCAATGCCAGAAGTTTTCAAATTAGCAATACATTACAGAAGAAAAGATCTTGAGATTTTATAGTTGCGCTTGTGAACACTAAATGTGGTCGGTAACGATGTCTCGCCCGTTTCAGACATTAGGCAGAAATTAATGATGTGGCACGGAGCGACTGACAGACATGTAGGTAGAGGTTCATTACACCGACTTGCCTAATAAGGTTACTCCTTGTAGACTAGCGATAAGGGGAATAATTGTGCTTCTACCAATAATGGACTCTTTAAGCACTGAAGTATTATTACTAGCGTATAGAACCAACACCGCAAACACGATGTTTGTCCCAATGATTTGGTACCAATGGGCTTCAATTTTCAATGGATTCGTTCGATTTTGAAAAGAGAACGGGGGCTCAATTTTGAAAACAGAACCTCCCGGCGTGGCTATTCTAGTACTTTAGTACATAATAATTCAATGGCTCTAATGGTGGCCATACACGAACAACTGTACTTGTCAAGTTTGCAGTTTGACTTGACGCGGCATCTAGTAAACTTGATCGTGTATGGGCACGGTATAGCTATCTGGCCATATAGCTATTTCATACACAATGGATGCCACGTCAAGTCAAACTGAAAATTTGACAAGGGGGCGTCCATAAATTACGTGAGGTGTTTTTTTGAATTTTCTGTCCCTCCCTCCCCCCTGGTGAGATGTTGTGAGATTTTATTCAACCCCCTTCCCCATTCCCCAATCTCACGTGAGATTTTTCAAAATGTGGGTTTCTTACGTAAACGCGTTGGATTGTTATCGTAAATTATTTTCTTTCGAACGAATTACTGAATGATCTTAATCGTATTACGATTACGCTTAAGATTAAATCTTAAGCATGTGCAATCTGGATTAAATGGACCAAAATAGTATATTTTTTTGTTTCAATCAGAAAAAAAATTGCGTGATATTTGCCGAGACCCTCCCTCTCTCCAATGTAAGATTAGACTCGACTCCCTCCCCCCCTTGAATATCTCACGTAATTTATGGACGCCCCCCAAGTCAAACTGCAAACTCGACAACGACAAGTACACTTGATCGTGTATGCCTCCATAAGAGCTATTTAGTCTTTGTCAATAAAGTAATTTTGGAGGTCATTTTTGATTTAATCATATATAATTACATGCAACTCATAGAATTAACACAAGTGTTAATAATTCTTATTAAAAATTACAAAGTATCCAATTAGTTATGATATTTTCCTCGATTACATCGAAGAAAAGTATGAACTTTCAGAAGAGTATGTGATTCTACATTAAGTTGCGCTGACTAGCAACCGTGGATATTCTGGATATTCTCTATCCACTGTTGTCTTCATGTTTGCTTGAATAATTCTAACCACACAATTTGTAGTGTTTGTGGATTGTTGAACGCAGTGAATATTATTTATCACTGCAGCATCTCGTTAGCTATGCTTTGAGAAATGCTAGAGAGCCTAGCCTAGACAATGAGAGATATTTTGAGACGAGGTTGTCTGATACGCTTGTACAGTCAGATATAAGCGTAGATCAGAGAGATGGTTCATGTTTAACTTTTTAAATGCTTCCATGAACATGTACCTGCTTACATTACGAGTATAATATTAACCAGTATGGGGACAAACGGGTATTAAAACTCGAAGTGAAGCGCTAAGTTACGAGTTAAGAAATAAAGATAAATGCATTTTATATAACGTTCTTAGTTCATCGTTCTCAAATGTTTCCGACCAAATATTTTATTGATAGTATACACACTATCTTTATACTCGAGTTACATACTTTAATTTCAATTGAAATTGGAAATATAATAACAAAATGGCCACACAGCTAAATGTACTGGACAAAGTTGGGCATAGAACTGCGAGCCTGCGAGTACATTTACCTTATTGCACGTACAAAAGACAATTTAACGAAGTTCGCATAGCTTGGTTGGTATAAAATAATAAACTAATAATAGTTTGTTAGACAAAATTATCTTTATGTATAATTATTTTATTACAGTTATCGTCTTCGTATAACAACTTTCTGTAATAAAGAACTGACCTACCCACCAGTCTAGAGTACACTGCATTAACCTCCTGAAGTTTGCTCTAGCTAGACCACTTCAATTACGAGAAGAGGCCGATTGGGTCAAGGTTACTATGAAATGGTAAAAAGCGTAAAGTACAGTACATATTATAATTATACCTACCATAGAATCACCATGACTTTGTGTATCATAGTGTAAAAATCTCTACTAGATGCTCAATATTGCCGCAGCGAAGTCCCATGCAACATAAATCCTTAATGTGTATCTAATCTCTATAGCTATATCAGTTCTAGACTTGATTCAAACAAGAGTTTCAAGATGTATGGCTTCGCCTGTCCTAAGTTGAGGTTAATCTCCTCAAGGTACATTCTGCTGAACAATAACTGAATAACTAGAGCTGCTAACTAATTAAACTATGGCGTATCTAATATCCTATAATTTGAAATCGCTGACTATATACCTACTATTCAGATTAATTCCGAGGATCACCAGGAAAGTGGCAAGGTTTTTGATCTGCCCTACAAATTTTTAATATTTTTATACAAAAAGGTTCATCAGTTTCAAATGTGAACTTTGGTTCCAGATTTGTAAAAAAAATCTTATCTCAATCACTCAATTTAAAACAATTTTATCTATTCTATTTAATTAGTATCATGTTTCAGTTATTGCAGTACATATTTTAAAGCATCTAGAAGTTGTGAGTCCTTTTGTCGCGTGATTTGGCCACCTTCGCTAAACGAACACCAAGTTCGGGTAATTTATTACCTAAGCGTCGCATTACTTGAGGAAGGAACTTTTGAAGGGGAATAGCAACTACCCTTCCTACGATTGTAATTGTTTTGTTTACGGTTCCCGTCCGCATTGTTTGAGTTCACGATGGAATTAAACTTAACTGTAATTGTTAATGGCAACATTTGATGCCGATGGGCTAATATCCTTTGTACGGTACTAATGTAATCTAGTGCGTACATGTTATTTAAACTAAGTTGTTTAAGTCCCTATTGTGGCATATGTTCTTACGATCAATACTAAGGCTCAGGTTATGTTCTACTACCTATTGAAGTTGAAGATGAAGGCTTTATGAAGGTTAAGAACGGTCTGCATGTTATGAAACGTTATGCGGTGCGATATTTTACTTTACGAACATGAATTAAGGTAAATCCATGCTTAAAATACCTTGTCCAAATAATCTGCTGAATTTATCGGCTGAAAAACCAATGAGCAGCTAACTTAGTGAAAGACTATTTGAAAAAAAATATCACCTGATGTTAAGTGTAGATGTGGTCCAGGATGGTGAGCGCATTAACTTAGTGAAAGCCTATTCACTCTTTTCTTAAAGACATCCACGTCATAGGCGGGTGGAAACGTGGACACAGACAACAGGTCCAGGTCTCAACTAGAACTGGGTCACCAATGAGCCTCTTTGCACACCTGTCCATTGAATCCAATGTATAGAGGAGATGACATTTGGCTGCGCCTGGCCAGATGTGAGAACAGTACTTCACACACGGCCGAACTGAGCTTTGTACAAGGTTAAGAGTTGCCTCGGTATGAAGTACCGCAGCACCTTTGTAAGGACACTAAGTTTCCTTGCAGCAGCTTTGACTTTAGACTCAATGAACCACCCAAAGTTGAATTTCGAGGATATTTCTACTTCTGGCAACTGAAGGCAGTCGATATAATCTGAGGAGATATTCCGAAAAGTGAGCGAGCTCCTTTTGGTGATGAAAGATACGTCTGTCTTTTAGAATCGTTGAACATTACGAGATAGCCCATCTTGATCGCCCCACTCGGACATAGCCCGAAGTGAATGAGACTGGATTTTATCCCTACTGGTCCTGGAACTTGGTAGGTATCTCTCTACCACTGTGCTATCGTTTGCGTACCCATAGATACTGGGCATGAGCAGGTCATTTATAGTATGTAGCAAGAATGGAGTGGCGGAGACAACGAACTCCTGTGGAACTCCGGCATTTATAGCCATCGTTGCCAATGAACAACCATCGACTACAACGCGGAAAGACTGGTCGCTCAGGAAGTCATTTACCGTATGCCGTAAGCTGGAAGCTTGCATGTCAGATGTTATAAAAGGCCTCCGAGACATCAAGGGAAACAGCAAGCGCCTCTCCATTTTTCTCGAGGGCCTCGCCCCATATGTGTGTAGCATACGCTAGACAGAAGAAGTAAACTAAAATACATATGCAAGAGGCATTGCAAGTTAGATGTGATGTCAATATTTCAATGTCCTATGAAGCTATAAATTGGTGACAATGTTAAAAATATCAACATTGTTTTGCAGCAATATTTTAGAATGAACCACTTTATAACTGTTAGTAACAAATGAAATTATTAAAATACGGGGCACCACGCTAAATGCAATAAAAGCCAGTAGCAATCGAGATTTGCAAATAAAATGAAAAGCTATCGTAAATCAGGGCGATAGAGAAGTTCGGGCGCAGCATAATTTACTCGAATGATTAAAAACATTTTTCGGCGAATAACTTTTCCGTTATTGTGAGTATTTTTGAGTACTCGGTGTTACAAAAATCTTAAGTATCCTTCTAATCCTACTTCCTACTTAACTGTGAAAATTTGTATGGACGTTTGTTTCTTTCACGCCAAAACTACAGATCGGATTTTCATGAAATTTAGCATACAGATAGACCATGACATAGAATAAGATAAAGGGTACTTATCAGTCTGAAAAACGCAGACAAAACGCGGACATAATGCTAGTTTAACATAAAGATCCCGTATTCTCGACGGTAGTACAATGCCTTTTGTGAGCATGGGTTTGGGTTCAGTCACAATTAAGGAGAATAATTGATAGTTTGCTCTGTTTGGGTCGTCAAAGGTATTCATTAATACAATAATTTACTCCCGACCAATTAACATTATTCTATAAAACTATTGATTGATTAATTATTTCCTGTTTCATTACTTTCTATGTACTTACCCGATGATTATTAAGACGATATATAAAAATAATTAAGTCAATGCAATAGTTTCATCACAAGCGATAGCAATATAACATTAATTAATAACTAACGAAGACTATTCGATTACTAGATGATTGGGTCAAGTCAAGCGGTTCTACTAATCGTACTGTCAAACTTTTAATGATATAAAGTAACCTGACGTAATGATATAAAGCTCGAATATAATTTAAATCCCTTTCCTAAAAGCAACAGGATAGCTGATTCAATTCGAAAGTTTCAATAAAGTTGTTCTTTCAGCAGGACGTTATTACCCTCCAGCTATGAGAGTCGCAGACATCAAGAGTGGAGTTTAGTGCAATTGGCTATCATTAATGGTATTTTAATTGAATTGGAGTTTATTAATTTATTACCTAAATAACGTTCTCCGTGCAGCGGCCAACGTAAGTTATTCTGCTCCATTAATTTTAGTTTCGCTCCCCTGAGCTTTCAGTTTGTTACAGCCACATTGTTTATTTATATTACTATCGACCGCGCTGAGAAGGCTTTAAGATGTATCCGCCGTGTGAAGGATAGCTCAGTTACGGTAGCTCTATATAGCGGTAAAGATAGGGAAATTTCATACAAAAATACCATAACACACATGTAGAAATTTAAAATAATAAAGACCATTTTACCGAAAAACTATTCGAAATCTTTACCATCGAGCACTTTTGAGTCGGCGATGAAATTAACAGACTAGCAGACCACACACTGTGTATGGATCGATAGTTCAATGGGGATCTTATTTAGTATGTAGATGTATGTAATTGCGTATATTACAATGATTTGGGTTGTCAGTGATTATAAGTTTGACGGGCTACAGTGTACATAATTAGTGTCAAACTTAACTATCGGAAAATCAGTATCGCGCGAAAACATACGCATCACTCCGCATTTTCGAATCACGCTATCTAATTTTGTGAAAAACCTTGTATATATAATAGCTTGAATAATAGCAGTAAACAAGTACTAACTTTAGAAAAAACACGTACAATTACAGCATGCATGTTCCCATGGCATTGGCAGCTCTGAACGTTGAGTAGCAGTGTCGTGGTATTAAAAATAAAGAGTAAAAAGGCACTATAAAGCGCAACGAGTAAAACGGTGATAAAACTTCATCCATTAATAACCCAACGATCATAAAATTTACGTCTTAACTATTACTCATAAACGAACTTTAAAAGTTAAAGGCTAATTTCAAACAGGACAATTTTTGTGAAATAAACGATACGTTAATTTTAATGTTGTAACGACTATCTTAGCCATCGTATCTGTATGGAAGAGCACTAAAGCCGAAAACGTGTGCTATACAGTTAATAATTCAGCAACAATTATACAACTAGTTCGAAAATGACACGGGCTCATGCATGTACCGCGCAGCTGGAATAAAAACAGGATTATAGGTGCGTTAGAGGGAGCGCGAATACCCACCTCTTGTGGGTACAATTTGTCACTGTCTCCGCCAATTTCCTCCTGTAACTACTTTTTTTTGCGTCGCGTAAATTTAATTTAAGCTCTTTGTAGAACTTGTTGGAGCGGTTGTAGTAGTAGTGTTCTCTAACTTTTTTATTTCGTCCTCTGTTGCATGATTTTTCAATGGCTGTGTATCAAATGATGCTGGCAGATACCAAGAAACGTTCAACAAATATAAATTGTCTTTGCATATTTTTGAATCATGGTTTTGGTCAGTGTTTTGTGTTCATCAGTAATTCATGTTAGCTTTGTCATGTTCGCTTGAGAAAGCTCGAAGTAATTCTACTGCTCTAAATTGTTGTATGAGATACTTTATCGCCACTTACCATAAGGTGGGATTGTTGTCAAGCAATAATTTAGTTTATATAAAAAAAAGTAAATATTCGTACTACAATTACAATATAATTTTAGCAAATTGACCGTTTTATCACGTAGAATGAAAATAAAAATCACGGTAATTTTTCTGGATTAATAATCGAGTAGATCGATAAAATATGCATCGTAATATCAAGTAAATTAAAATTCCATTTCAATCAAGAGCCCCTTCACAAAACGTATTTGTATGGATCCAATTCGATGGTTTTACTGGTTACCTAGTCAACCGTTATCAAGTTAGGGACTTATAAGAATGTGGGTCCGTCGTGCGTGCGTGAGAAATAGCCACAAGTTTATTTCACGCCACTTGCCTACGCTATTCGCTGATGTCCTTTTCAAAACAAAATATGTTTTATGTAAACAATTTTCCCAAAAGTGACGTGCCATTCAGTCTCAATATTGAAAAACAAAAAGTATTAACTTCAAACGAGAATACTTTTTAACACCCTTAATATTAGTCAGTTCAGTACCCTAATTCACGTAACTTTAAGACGCATCGATTAAGTTGCAGTGACGCTGCAATCAAGTTGGAGTGACGCTACAATCAAGTTGGAGTGACGCTACAATCAAGTTGGAGTGACGCTACAATCAAGTTGAAGTTTGGCGTCTAAACCGTATTGTCATAATTTTTTGACTGCGCGTCAACTGCACGCCAACTGCACGCAAACTGCATGTGAACTTCACTTCTCCTGCACGCATCCTGCGCGCCTGTCAAACTTTATGAGACTTCAAACTTCAAAAGTTTATGAGAATACCAATCAAACTGCGATCGGGAACACGCTATCTTGACGCGCATTATCAGAATACCTTTTTGTGACGTGAGCGCGCTTGAGACGCGCTCGCGTGACGTAAGCGTGTTTGACAGCGCAAGAGAATACGGAAAGTGTCATTTTGATCGGAACGTCGCTGCAACTGCACTGCAATCGAACTTCTTAAGTTACGTGAATTACCCTGCAGAACAGATTTGAGTAGTAATTTATGTAAATATGTTGTTTTGGGATGTAAATAAACTATAGAATATCTATAGCGAATTAAAATTGTATTTATTCCTATTTATACACATGATTACTTCAGCAGTTTTTAATATTGTATTGCGAAATAGACTGGAGTAGCTTGGTGGAACAGTGTCCAATTATGAAGAGACCTCTGACTGGCTTCAACCGCTTATAGTTGTAAGCCATATTTTCTTCATTCATATCACAGTGGCATTCGAGAAAATGAACTGAAAATAGGTAATTCTCGTCAAACAGTTCTGTAATATTATTCAAAGTCGATTCATTGCTACTTCTTAGGATTGCGATGAAATGCAATATTTGTTTTCTTCGCTGGCGCCTTCGAACTGAATCTCAATTTAAAAACTTTGTTGTTATTTTATAGTTACGCTACTTCAACTGGTGGTCTGTGGCACAGAGAGGAATGTTTTTCGTTGTCGACATCTCGAGCCTACCTTCTGCTTTGCTGTAGTGTGGATTTAGGAAGGGGCTAAATTCAAACCAAATTTCGGATAGACTTCAGAATTTTAAGGCGATACGAAAGTTGACGTGTAGCAACTGCAATTTAATGAATAAAAAATGCTTAGAGTTTAGAAATTGTATCGACAGAAATGTTCACGAATTTTGGTTAGATTGACAAAATTTTCGTACTACTGAAAACTGTGGTACCGTCAAATTCCACTCGACATTATCGTTATTACTGGGTGCATGTTTTAATGATATTTCCTTCGGATAGTTTTGCCAAATGTAAACGCTATTGGATCGTTTTCGAGTATACATCCATCGCAGTTCACCGCCGCTTGGCGTAACGCCAAACTGCGAGCTGCGAAATGATAATAATATAAAATTTCTACTTGCAAGTTTCCTAACGTGTAACAAAAAGACGAGCAATTTGTCAGAACTCAAAAAAATTTAATCTGGTACATTTTGATGCTTTTGATTGACGTTTTGCGATGTTCAATGTATGTTCTATGCATAGAAATAAGCTTACTATGTGCCTGCACATAGACTTCTTAAGTACCCTTACTTAGTCACACAAAAGATTTGTAAAATACCTACATATAATTATTTTGAAAATGGTTCTAAAGTTTAATTGTATTCAAGAAATAGAAAAACATAATAAGTAAACTTGAAATTAATATTCATGAATATAACTTGTTTGAAACCGTATTCAAATTAAACCTATTTGTTAAATCGAGCTTAAATAAATGTTTATAGACAGACTGTTATAGTTTGATGTTTTTGTTTAGTTTTTGTTATTAATGTAAGGTACTGTAAAGTAAGTAAAAGTCAAAAGTCTGCTCACATACTTAAATAGGATGTAGAACAAAAAACAGAGAACAGCATTAAAAATACTAGCATATTTTATCATCTATTGATTTATAGACACGGTCATTACTAACCATAAGGCACCAAAACAAGGTATGGACATAAAAATGAAAAATGGTATTTTACGGCGGGCCTTTTATCTAATAAACCTGATATTGGTTCGATACGCGCTCAAGAGGCGTGAAATGATGCCTCGCTCCTCTCGACCGGGGGAACAAACACCAGTGAATCTAAGGCTCTCTGGTTTTACTTGATCCGAGCAATAAATTAATCTTACTGAAGCACCCACGGTTTTTGATGGCCCTAGTTACGCTGGTCGAGTGACAGTGCATTTCGACTTGTAACATGCAATTAACGCGCGATAAGGTGGTTAGTTCGGTTTTATTTTGAGTGTTTCGACGTAGCAATATTTTGTATTATTTTTAACTGCTACGTGATAACGCTATTAGCAGCTAATGGAATATTTGATACTTTGTTCCAGAATTTTCCTAGTGAACAAGCATTTCTTTACATGATTTAGTACAAGAATATGATTTTAGTTAAATTGTTGCTTGCTGTATAATAGGGATAACTGATGTTATTCATATCTCTATAATATTTATTGCTTCTTACTTTACGTATTGTAATAATCAATTAATCCGTATTAATATTTTATTTATCATTAGAAGTAAGTATATAAGTAGAAGTGTATTCTTCAATTGAGTCTTGATATTCTTGAAGAACTATAATATTAAACATTTGTATACAATAAAACATGTGTATACAATACTTTTATAATTATAAAAAAGTCCTTTTATTCCTTTTGGTAGTAGCTAAGCGAAAGATAAGTTTTATGGTAAGTAGATATCTTTAAATACAATATATAGTTAATTGTATTCATACATTTGTAAGGACAGACATAAAGACTATAGGCAAACAATTCGGATGCTGTCACGTTGAAGGAATTCCGAAGGTCTTGAAAACAATTCATTTAGCAATGGCACGGACGCGCGAGTCTGAGTATAACGGAATGTTAACTTAAACTTAGTTTTCGTACGAAATCATGTTTTTAAAAGGTTATGATAATTATTTTTCAAATGTACTAAAGTGTTCAAATAATAATTTGTCTATAATATAATATAATAAACAAAACCAAATAAAATAACTGACTTAGTATATAAAAAAAACATTTTTATTTCGAAGTTACTAAGATATTGTAAAATTTCAAGCCTTCCGAATTAATTTATAATTTTGCATACTTGCTACATTTGTTGCTATACTGTAATAAAAATAAAATTAATCTTTCTTAGATTAAAAACCTTTATTCATTTTCATTATTGACACTAGTGTGTCCATGTCGAGAATTTTGCTCTACACTAGTCTACGACACATTTAAAACTGTTATATAATTAATACTTTAAAAATCTAAATACCCGGTTTTATATTATCAATGTAGATACTGAAGAAAAAAATTGGGACAGTGCTGTTAACCATTAAGGAGTTCCCCCGGCTGGAGTCAAACCTGGGTAGTATCAGGTCAAGCTTATCACAAAAATATAGTGTCATCAGAAGCGATGTGTAAAATGTCAACTTCGTAGGATAAGTAGAAGTATGTCTAACTAGGCTTGCAAGATTTGAACCAAACAGGGCAAGCTAAATAAAACCGTTTATAAAACCCCTAAAGGCATTTGCGCATCTGCTACATAATCATGGCTACGTCGTAGTCACTGCTACGGTTACGGTTAAAGTTCAACTTAAACGCAGTACAATTGAGTCAGAGTTATTTATACGTTTGTGTTGGTAGCTCACATACGTATTTATGGTAATGAGGTTAAAAATACAATAGATATTCAGTAACTTACCATAATACTAGGTACTATAAAAGATTCACTGTTTGCTTATCAGTCATCATACCCGCTATTATTTTGATTATGAACAATACAACAAAAACCTACACACTCCTAAAAATATTACACTTATACAGTAATTACTTACTTATTGACCGATATACATTTGTATGTTACTTCTTTTACGATATCGGCTCAGTAGGTAATTATCGTCGTGGCGTAGTAATAATTAGATTTTTTCATCGTGCAAAGACACCCTTGGCTAATCAGTTAATGAGGCCGGCATGGAGGAGTTAACGAGCGCTTAATTATACACTGATTTATGCTACAGACCTGGTTTTACGCAAATTTTTTACTCGACTTGGTTTTTAAGAAAGAGCATATTTATTGAGAGGTTATGCCCTCGAAACCTATTACACGGTACGTCTCTAGCAGTCGCTATTACCCGATCAGCGAGATTCACCAATTATTGCTAACAGATAGAAAGCACATAGAAACAGTCGCCAAATAATACTTAACCTTGTACAATGCATCCAGATAACTTCATAACCAAATACAATGAAATACGAAATGTAACAAAGCATACAACATCCAGATGCACGGAGGGACGATGAGTGGGGCTAAACTACTCACTGTGGTCGTAACTTCTGGGGTCGACGGTCGTGGTCTTGACCGGGGTATCGTAATCGTAGTCGTAGTCGGGCTCTGGGGTGGTCGTAGTGGTAGTGGTGGTGGTAGAGCGGCGTCGCTTGCGCTTGCCCTGCTTCTTGTTCGCACGCAACGGCGTGGTCGGTGCGATCGTCGTCAAAACGAACGGCGGAGCCGGGGCCACTAAAGACCAAGGCTACAGTGTCAGCCGAAGCTTACTTCACAATTTATTGAAATATGTGTCCAATATACTTACTGTGGTCGAAACTGCGTGGATCGACCGTAGTGAATTTTATGGGGTTGTCGTAGGGGTCGCTAGTAGTTGTAGTAGTGGTGCGGCGTCGGTTGCGCTGGCGACGCTCCTTGTTGCGCACGTAGGGCGAAGTCGGCCGGACCGGTTTGCCGGAGCCGCGGGCAGGGGACTGAGCCACGTCATCGCCAGGATCGGGCTCCGCCCACGCCAAGGCCACCAGCGCGATCAGCAGGCCCAATACTACAGGCGAAATTCGCCCCGTCTTGGCTGTAAAAGAACAAAGGATTGTTACTTACACTGAATAATATAAATTAAAAATTTGGGTACATTACTGGTGTAATTGGATTTTTTTATGAAAATCCGACGATCCACCTGATGGTAAACAACAGGAAAGCAACATTTCTTTTCATTAATTCGCTTGTTAGATCAGCTTACGATAAATAGACTATTTTGCCTCATTATGTATTTATCTCAACAAAAGTACTTTGTTTTGACTGCTTTGGAATAACATACCTATTTTGTTATTGTACTATTTTTTAATATTTCTTTTATTTAGTAACTTATCAATAAAAGGCTGGCTTTGACTAACGAATCATATAGGTGATAAATTTTTATTGTACCATATTAACAGCACTTCTTTGTTAAGTACCTACTAATAAATACATGTACACAACACAATTTAGTGACTGTACAACGGGTAAAAGTAAAGTGACAGCCCAGTGTATTGAATGTTGGTTTACCGAACGTGGGGGCCTGAGATCGAGTCCTGCACGCACCTTCATTCTCAAACTTAAGTGCGTGCTTAGCGTGCGTGTTTTTTCTTTCTTTCTTCTCTTCTACTTTTTAGCAAGCAACAACTCATCGTGACGTATTGTAATTGTCAGCAATTCAGATAAAACATATCCTTATACTGAGTGAATTTTTAAGTGGGCGTGGATGGCCAAATCCGAAACTATGAGGAATAGCGAAAAGTGCTCATAGAAGTGTCGGGTTTGATTTTGATGAGAACTAAAACTGCATCATGAGATTTTTGGAAAATCAAATCAAGGAAAACTATCACGGTTATGTTGGCATAAGTAGTTATTGAGTAATTAGTCGAACTAACGAATAAACTTACTACTTCGGAACCCTACATTACGCGTGGCTTGACACGTACTTGCCCGGTTTTTTTATATCAAATCAACTATGATGTTAGTTACATTATATTTTTATCCAGTAGCCTGGGAAATGACACAAATAACATGAACATTGTCTCTTAAAAAGGGTCGGAGATTCTATGAACCTTATTGTAATTGTTCCCTGCTGTTACATCTGTGTTTTACACCGCATAGGGGAGGGAAATAATCCCTTTTTCCTCTTTATATTATGTTCCGGCCATAATATGTTCTAACTTAACATTTATGATGCTTGTTCTAAGTTAAGCTTGGAACTAAAATGTCTTCGAAAAAAGTCTATTTACTCGTAAAAGTATAGGTACCTATTCCCTTTGGTCCAAATAAATTTTATATTTTATTCATCAAAGGTCGACGAATCTTAGCTGACGTTAAATCAATAATTTACTCTCAAGTTTTGTTGTTTTGAAACATTTTTTGTGTTAAGGTGTATTAAAAGTAATTTTAATCAGCGATGTAATCTTAAGTTAAGGTTAAAACCAGAAGACGACTTTGATAAATATAACTATTAAAGTTAAATTAATGGTTAAACCTTTCATAAACAGACTTAATAAGTACTTGCAACTTTTAGTGAAGAGTCTATCTAGAGGACATTGTTTAAGTATGGCGTGTGTTTCCTGATCTGATGCATACTTGATTATTTCATTTTTACTTTGTCTCAACACTTTTAACTAACGATATGCTTTCGGAGTAAACAGACACACGATTGAAGGGTTCTGTTTTTCATTTTTTTCGTATGGAACCCTAAAAATAATTGTGTATATTTAATTCAAGAGGATTCTTGGATATTACTTAACCTTACTAGGTAAACGTCGTTATTCATTTTATCATCGGCAAATCAGTCCTTTTCTATACATATTAAGATTTACATTGCCTTAGTAAAGCAGACGAATCAAACTTTCTCAAATCAAAAGCGGCTTCAAGTTGGAAGTTTGAACGACTTGAGCCGACTCATTCGCGAAATCAGTTCTCTAGAAGGATTTATTTTTATATTGTTCGAGACTTCTCCCGTTGATGTTTCATTTTGTTTCAACTCTTTTGTGATTATGAAAGGTTTAACTTTAAAACCTGCCAAGTGTGGTCTGGGCACGCACAGTGTAGGTCTCCGTAGTTTATCGACAGTTACATATTAACTACTTAAGGTATCGTAGCTGTAATAAACTATCAAGTTATTTTAAATACTGCTGTGAATTTTTTTACCTGTCCAACACCGACCATTTAAGTGGCAGAGTGGGGGACATTTGACTCTAACCAAAATTTATACTTTAAAGACAAGTATTTCGTAAAAGGACCCCAGAATCTAAAATTGGTGTTTGCAAACCTCAAATATTTTTAAAGACGTTCTTAATGATACCCCAAACTATCGGGGAGACGAGAAATAAAATGTAGTTTTAAGAATTACGTATATCCAAACCAAATGGCAGCTTTCTAGCACTAATGGTATCTGCGCTCTGCTGCGCATGGACATGATGAAACTAAAAGGGTTCCGTTTTGACTACGGAACCCTAAAAAGGAATTACATGTTACCATAATTTGTAAGTGCCTGTTCTTGAGTTAATATCAGCAGCTTCAAAGCTCTTCGACTAAAATCAGTCATGAGAAGTAGCTTGATAGCTACATTGCTTCCTTAGTTCAAAATAAATGTGGCTCCCTTGATATTGTGAACGTCCATAACTAGCGGTGAGATTCCAGGTATTCTGCTCATTCGCCATCTATTAACATAAAAAAGGAATTCACGAAATTCTCCCGAGAGCACAGCTGAAAGCCTCCCTAGTTCCGATCAACTTCGATAACATTCCCAAGGCCCTCACCGCTTTATTTTTCGCCTTTTAAGAGTTACAGATGGATAGCGAAGAAGAAAAAATATTCGACGCGTTGGGAAATCACTCGTTAAAAAGGTTGAAGATGAATGCTCTTCTCAATAGGTAAATAAAGAGATATCTAGAATGACGCAAAGAGCAAGTGCTTAGTGTTGCCTTTAATTGGTCCAAGTATTTCTAGTACAATATTTAGGTCTAATAATCTGCAACCGAAACAAGTTTACAGATCATTCTTATACGGTGTTGTTAAATGGATGAATTGAAATGTATCTACTGGAGTGTACACTAATGGTCCGAGTTAACAATAACAACTCCGACGGTTATAAGTTATAACCTCTCGCGGTGTTAGCTAGTACGAGTTGGTTGGTTAGTTAACTAAAGTTTGACACTTCAGACCCGTTCACCATATATACTGTATCACTTAAAATGCTGCCATAAACTTGCTTGTGTTTGAGAACACTAAAATGTTACAGTGTTGGGATTGTAGAGGATATTTTATTTGTAGTTAAAACAATTATATTTGTTTGTTATGTAAAGAGAGTATTATTTAAATAAATAAATAAAAGAGGTGGTTGATTTTACTTCATTTGTTTGGTCGTGTATATGTATATAGAAGCGTGACGTTTTTCAGTTCAGCGATCAATGTAAGTTGATTGGCTAACTTCGGCAATATTGCTGCAACAGGTACGATAAATGAAACCTATGGACTCAGGGGACCTAGTATGGAAAACAATATGAATATTCATCGTGATTCATATGGATCACTCCAAACAGACGTGTACGAGTCTCATAACTTCGCTAATTAAAAAAGCAGTTGAAACTCAAGTATAAAAAATTTACCTTTCAAACCACGAATTAGCTAACCGTTAATGGGCTAGTGGGATAGACCTTTATTGAAGATAAAAATAATTAAATTAAATAATTAAAGATAAAAATATACTTTTGTTCGCTTCTGCTGTAGGTTTTATGGTTCGGTAGTCAAAACGGAACCTTATAGTTTCACCATGTTCGTTCGTCCGTCCGTCCATCCGCAGCATAGCGCAGAGATATAATACTGGAGTGTAGCCGGATAATTTTGGCGTCAACATCAAGGTTCAAATATTTCCCGTAACAAGTTTACATTAATTAATATTCCGGCTAAACAGTGTTAAATTGTGTCTAGCCAACCAATTTGTAAAATGTCCGTTGTGCCGAAACAATTATGACTAAAGTTCTGATTTTGATTCTAGATGTAGATAATTGCCGACAAGGAAGAAATTAAATTACTTCCTTGATAAAAAAGCACTTGCTTAAAATAACATTGACGTCCCAACATTGCAAGACGTTTGTGTGTCAATTACATAGGGAAGAGATAAAACTTTGAAATTTATTTAGGATGGTAGAGTTCCGCATTATTTATGGGGACCTCTATTGACAAGTGTCATTGATGGAGGGTAAACTTTGATCAATAGTGTATATACTGTCGTAAAGGAAGCCTCAGGTAGACGATATATCTTTTTTCAATAGAAGGCTTATCTCGGACGACGTTCTTTCAGGTTTTGTCAGAAAAATTGTTCAGGATTTTGATTATGTATTTTCATGGTACAAATTTGGTCGATTCACATTAACATTCGTATTACAAATGTTATTCAGTAATTGATTTTCAGTAACTGATTGATGATTTATTCAACTTTTTAGGATCGAAGGCGGTAGTACTAATTCAGATACCTATTAATTTTACCATTACTTAACAAAATAACGAGCAAGTTAAATAAAAGCTTGTAAAAAACTTTACCAGTAAATTTATAAATTGCCAGCGTCATGATACAGTGATAATGATATTGTGAGGAATTACCGTCGAATTTAATTAATACATCAAACTAAATTGTGACCAAAACTCGACGAAACGGGTAATATTTTATGAAAACAGAATATAAATTCGACTGAAATTTCAAACATCGTTGCTATCGAAATCGAAATGTTTTCTGCCGATTCATGCCAGAGCTTGTGCCAATATTTGAATCGCGTAGGCTTGCTATCTTGTCCTCCTATTTTATACAACTCTTTCCTTTCATATATTCAAAGTTTCATACTATTATATATAAATAAAATATAAAACAAACGTGTGTATTGAATTTTTGTTTTTCACTGGATATTAGTTTAGTGAATCTATTGGTCTAAGATCAAGGTCTAACGTCTATTGGTCTAAGATATCAACAACGGTTTGAATTAAATTAAAAATTACAGCTATTTCAGGCCTTAGAAAATGATTCTGATATTTGTGATGAGGAAAGTGAGAGCAGTGAAGATATGGATTTTAATTAAATTGTTTAAAAATATATGTAATCCATATTATAAATAAGACTTAAATAAAATTCAATATTTTATGAAAGGTGACTTACATAAATACAATTTTCTTTCATGTATTTGACCATGTTATTATTTTTCATAAAATATTAATTTTTTGTTCTAATTTCATAAAGGAATGACAACTTCACTTTTTATTTTTATAGGTATTATAAAATACGAATCATGAGTACCCGTTGCATTTAAAATATTCAGTATCCGCGATGAAAATATAAATTTAATATCACATTGATGTTTACTTAACAATTAACTAATACGTATATAGGGACCAGCTTCCACAAATACTATAGTATTATAACTTAGATTAATAAGAACCTATATTGTAACACTGAATGTATTTGTGGTAGAAATAAACGATTTTATTATTATTATTTTTTTTATGTCAATGTTATATTATAATAATACTCTATAGTATGGGGTATTGTAGAAAAGGTCTTTCATAAATATTAGGGGTCTGCAAAGACCATTTACGATTCAAGGATCTGTTTGCGAAATAGCTTAAATATTGCATTATTTTAACAGCAGGCTATTTGCGGCCACTTTTTCATAGGTAGCTGTATTTTATCACGTATAGAAAAAAACAGCTTTAATTTGATACATAGGTGATGAATATACATTATGAAAGTACATAGAATTACAACAAAATGGTACCTGCTTACACCTGACGAAGAGGTTGCGGCCAAGTGTGAAACGGCAGCCAAGACTTTCTGCGTCTATTTCAGTGGATCGGAGTATAATTTATTTCAATAACAAGTACATAATTTTTATCCCAACTACTAATTTTAATAGGCAGCCTAACAAAACCATCTTGCCCCTATTATAATTGTGTATAAATATTGATTTTAATTCAATACTCGATGAACGTAGCAAATTTGCTGCGGGATCTATCATGGCGTCTTCTAGATAACCTTTAGGAAGTTGATAATATAAATACTGGAAAGAGTAAAACTTTTTAATCTATTACTTCAAGATTACTCCGATTTGCCAGAAAAGTTCTGTTGAACTGAAATAACACGACATAGTTGAAAAACGGAAATTTATAGAGGCTTTAAATATTTGTACTAGTTCAATCTGTTGGCACCAGATCGGAACTTACAAAGCAATCATATTTTAGGTTGAGCGTAGTATTACGGTGAGACGTCAGCTCAAGTCTCACTATTGTCTAGGTGAGGTATCTAAATTCTATGTAACGGTTTTGTAATCTCAGGACATCACCCAACCCAGCATTTGCATTTTATTGGCAAAGTTTCTGGCCGCAGAACGCCTATTTTTATGGCAAACTTATTCAAATCCGCGGTGACGTCATAAATCGGGTAAAGGGTAGCCTGGCACGGCAGGCACTGAAGTTTGCGAGTACGGAACGTTGCGGTGTACCTCATCGAACGTCATGTTTGATTTGGTTTTATCTACGTCGGATTATGTTCATTCTTGCCTTCAACTTAAGTTAGAATGTACCGAACACATAGATGGATTAATTTTTCAGTGTTAGAAGACCGTTAACAATTCGTACATAAATCTTGCTTTATGTACCTTCCAAAGCATGGAAATACTCAAACTTTGTCCATGAAGAATTACATAATTTCCTTTACCTTCGAGCTAAAATCATACCACTATTGTGACTTGTGAGGTATGCTGCGATTAAAGGGCTTCTCATGACCAGGGAATCAAGTTTTCTTTTGCCTGTTCTTCTTGTCTGTAATCGTTGGGACCAGTTCACACTACGGTGCTGGTGCAAGTTGATAAGTTTTTTCAAACTAGACTACTATCGACCGCGTTAT
Organism: Thymelicus lineola; assembly: GCA_963932265.1. Lineage (NCBI taxonomy): Eukaryota > Metazoa > Arthropoda > Insecta > Lepidoptera > Hesperiidae > Thymelicus > Thymelicus lineola. Next base: position 16,960,472 of record OZ010680.1, read on the forward strand.
AAAATAGACCGTAATAATTATGTTTAACGTTACCGTTGAAGAGTTGGTGGGTTACTTATTGGGTGGTAGCGGTAACCTCTTGAAATTGTCCCCAGTTTGTTTGTTATAAACATTATATTACTTTTTTGCGCAAGTTGTCACACATGCATTAAAACAGAAAGGAATACAGAGGGTGTCTAAAGTGACTTAAGAATATCCGAAACACCTTCCGTAAGTGTGTCTGGGAGAATGTCAATGATGTGTCGCGTTGGCGTTGTACTCTAAAGTAAGTTCACTGTTTTAGGGTTCAGTGAGCTGTAGAAAACCTCATGTGATATCATTGTTCAAATAGCTGACTCGAATAGCTTATAATTATACATAGTGAAGTCAATTTTAATTGAATTAAAAATTACATAGTTACTTAATCGTGAGTCGTGACTTTGCTTACAATACCAAAGCAGTAATTTTTGAATATGGTATATTTCCCGTAGTTAATTTTTTTGTACACTAATCTGTGGTTTCTAAGACGCATAACTCAGTATAACTCATTATCAACCAGGAAACGATTGTAAAAAATCTATCTAAACTTCACTTTGGATAAGACACAGGGTACCTAACTACCTACATACATATATGTGGTTACCTATTTAGTATCCAGGAAAACACCGGTAAAGACGCGGGCAGGGCGCTATTGTAAAATAAAGTTGAGGTATATGTTTAGAACCTTTATGCGTGATCTAACAAGAACACTGAGACATGACCAGATACAAGAGCAGATGTTGAGACTATTGTATGAATGCGTGTCATTGACGCCTTTCCTTGTGTGTACTCACTCAGTCTCACTCCCTCAAACGCATTGTAAGCTCAAGTATTAGAATAGTTGAACAGGTCAGCTTGGAAATTCATCTGTATTTTGTAATGACTACGGTGAAGCCAGACGGAGGGAATGTCGGCCCGTCATGTTCGTAAGATGGTAATACGTAATACGTATGTTCATTTATTTCCAGAGAATTTCCAAACTTCTTGTTATAATTCGATAAATGAGGTATTGTTAGCGTTGTGATCCCTTGCTGGTAAAATATATCTTGTCTTTACAACTCAATGTTATTATGAGGCGAAATTCTTATATTTTTTAGTATATCTTCTTCTCCGTGAGCTTTTAAACTGTATCGGTAATCTAAAACTTACTTTTATCTACTATAAGTTAATCTAAAAATTGTAATTAAAGATTTAATGTTAGTATAGTTCCAATTTATAAATGAAAAATAATTGCTTTGCTTTTTAAAACAAAATTCAAGGATTATCCCCATACTTAAAGTAAAGGTTTTATTAATGAAAAGTAATAACCAGTAGTTTCAACGTCATCTTTCGTTGGTGGGTTTCAGATGTTGCAGTTCAAAAAGTAAAAATTATATTTTACATGCTTCGTGGCAATACAAATATTGCAAGAAAATATTATATAATAATAAATTAATTATAGTTTCAATAAGTTCTGGAAGGTAGGAAATTAAGAATCACTATGATCAAGAATAATGATAGAATTGGTAAGTCTTGATCCTCAGCTAGGGTTGTCACTGCATTTATCTAACTTAAAAAGGCGCTAGCCGTTATTGAAGTATTATTACTAGCGTATAGAACCGACACCGCGAACACCATGTATGTCCCAATGCATTGGCGCCACGTGGCTTCAATCTTCAATGGATTCGTTCGATTTTGAAAGGAGAACCGGAGCTCAATTTTGAAAATCGAACCTCCCGGCGGGACACACATTTTGTTCGAGATGTCTGTTCTATGACATTAAACTTCAATGCTAGCCGTATGGAAAAGAAAATTTATTCCGCAACATAGTTTTAAACATAGACCTTTTAAATTGACTCCGCACATATGACTGCACTAGCTTTTAGCTTTAAGTAGGTACCTGACTGGCACTTGGTCGATTTTATATATAGCATGAATAGTTATGGCTATCTCAATTATACGAAAGTCCACATAATAAATAATTAATTTACGATATAACACGGATGAAGTATTTAAATAGAAAAGTGATTAATAATAGCACCCAGTAGTTAGGTAATTAATACCGTAGGTACATCGAAAGCTATTTAAAAGTTTTATAATGAATCATGTTCGTAACATCCACAACTAATCTTATTATACAAAAGTTTATCTTTTCATCGCAGACCCTAATGTTACATAGAAATATAAAGTTTGGATAATGCGTTACTTTTATAAAGTAGACAGTTAGGCACCTAATAAAAATGATTTCTAGAAATTCCCATGGGTGAATGTGTACGAGTGATTCCTTGTAAAGAAGAGTTTGTGTTTCCAAATTTTTGCAGGTGCCTGTCGATCGCCAGTTTAATCTAAAATCATCTGTTATACCGACCCACGTTTGGTTTTTTGATCTTTTTATCCAGACTGACTGATATTGACGGCAGCCCTATTCCCAACCAATTCCCAAGACTGAGCTAAGAATAGTTACTTCATCAATAAGATTTAAAGTCGGCTTGCGAACCGCAAATAATACCTACCAATGGAACTACTGAATCTCCTTCGTTTCATTTATCCTTACTCACAACTCAATAGTCCATTTTGGCGTTGATAGTACCAAATGCATTTACCCTTATTATATGTAGTAGGTATGTACCTGCGTAGTTTGGTAATTACAAATCTATAACAACATGCGTATATTAAATACTCATTTTCGATTACATCTAAATAAATTAAAACATTTTTTTCGTGAATAGCCGATAAACTGTGTGTCGTCTGTTCGACGATAGAAATGATGATAAGTGTTCAACGTAGCCCAAGGACATTAGAAGACAATACCGACTTGTCGCCGGCCTTGGAAGGAGAGAGAAGGAAAAAGAAAGAAAGAGAAAATTTTTAGATTCAGACGTAGAACTACCAAAGCGTTCGAATCACGTGGACCTAACGTGGGCTGTCGATCGTGTGAACGGTATCGATCAGACCAGCTTCAACCAGACGACACCAAGCACATAGCAAATATCGTGCCGCTACTGATACTCATTGCGACCGGAATTCGGCCACAAGTACCACAGCATACCGAAAGAGAAACGAGACTATTAAATGATTGATATTGCTTCTATGTGGAATTATTCTGAAACGTGTGAATTCACCAATTCAAATGTTAAGTTTACGTAAGTGTGTGTGTAAGTGTAATTTACATTATAATACATATTGACCATCACTATTAAAAAAACTAATAAGTAGTTTATGTACTCGAAGTTAAAACAAACTTAATGTAAAATTTTATTGGTTACATTTTTTTAATAATTAGTGGTCTCTTACATATAAATAACAAAATAATAGTAATAATAGTTTACCACTTTAAAAAAAAAACAAAACTTTTATTTCTTTCAGGTTACATTAGATTTATAGTTATACACAGTGGGGGGGCATCCTTTTAAGTAAATATATACCTGTGTCAGGATGTCCCGTTCTTTCTCATTATTACATTAACATAAAAAAACAACAAAAGGTAAGTATTAACATTTTTCAAAGGTATTAAGGTAAGTTACCGATTAAGGGAAATAAACTTATATCCACGCATTAGTATTACTATGTTGTATTTATCTATCCATAAATTTGCTGCCACTGCCGGGATTCAAACCCGTGATACCTTGTTTTTTAGGCTTCTACCGACTATAAATCGTTTAGCTGACGCAAAAAATTTCAAAATAAATCAAGGCAATTTACTTTTACCTATTTTCGTGTTCATAGACAAAATCAATATTTTAACGTCATTGCTATCAGTGAAACGCATCAGAAATTATTATGTAAATCACGACCATTATGATTCAGGACATAATAGCACAAATTACGATAACTGACGTGATATACAAGAGAACATACATAAGCATGTGTAGCGTAAAATAAATGTTTAAAGGACTATTAAGATATTATGTATGTATTGATATAAAACCATTGATTTGTATACGCATAAAAACAATAATACGAGTATTATAATGTAAGTTTCTTTTAAATAATTCATTGCATAAAAATAAAAAATCGTGTCGTGGGTTGTAGTTTATTTATTTATTAGTTTTAGCCGCATTGGGGCGGCTTAGAATACTAACCCCAATCCCAAGCCGGATGGGTGTCGTAAGAGGCGACTAAATCCGGCCCGCTGGTGGCAGGGCCCCTCGAGGGATTATATTGGTAATATTGATTTTAATTGTTATTTAATACTATTATTACTATTATAATTTCTCCATGGGGTTTGTCTGGATAGCTACCACCCTTGAGCATGAGTCAGCCGGCAACGCATCAGTGATGCCTTTGGTCCATGATTTTTGATGTCCATGGGCGACGATAGCCACTTACCATCAGGTGGATCGTCAGCTCATTTGCCGGCTATTTCCATAAAAAAGGTTACCAATATATTTTGATGGTTGTTTATCCGACTTGTTGTTATGGGTGAATTTCAACAAACTCGAATTTTGCCTAATTACAGTGGCGAATTTAAATTTGCTGTTTCTGATAAATTTTTTTGGCCTAAATAAAGGCCTAGATAAAGAGTAGTACTAATTAATCATATACTAGAGATCGAAAAAAAATGATTAGTTCATGAGATATTTCCATTTGAAATTATCAAATGCCACCGAAATTATTAAAGGACCACCGGAATTAAAATCCAAGCCACCGAAATTGATTAAATTTAAACTTGATGTTTGTAATACACTTTATATGGCATAAATAATATGTAAATAGTAGTGATAATTAGTCATATAGTAGAGATTGAAAAAAAAAAATTTGTTCCGGAGATATTATCAAATTACACTATCAAATGCCACCGAAATTAGGACCACTGGAATTAGAATTTGATCCACCGAAATTGATTTAAGTATGCCCTTGAGAAATCATAAAGGCAGGATCATTTAATACTTTAAAGATATTATGTACATTTTGAAGAATAGGAGTCTAGATGAACGGACTCCTTTTAGCGGTAATTAGACAGGCCCATTGCACTTCTGAGCCACGTTTATAAGCTGTTTTCGAGGGTCCTCACAAATCGCATTGCACGCAGGCTTGACGACTTCCAGCCTCCCGAAGAAGCAGGATTCCGAAAAGGCTACAGCACCATAGACCATATACACACATTGCGGCAGATTATACAAAAGACCGAGGACTATAACTTGCCGTTATGCCTACGTGGACTATGAGAAGGCCTTTGATTCTATCGAGATCTGGGTGGTACTAGATTCTCTCCAGCGGTGGCGGATCGACTACCGGTATATCGAGATGTTGAAGTATTTGTACTCATCCGCCATCATGTCCGTCAGAGTACACGACACAGCAACGAACCCCATCCAACTGCAGAGAAGTGTCAGACAAGAATGTCATATCCCCAAAACTTTTCACCGCTGTGTTGGTAGACGTGTTCAAGCTGATGGAGTGGAAACAACATGGCATTAACATCAATGGCGAATACATCACACACCTACGATATGCCGATGATATAGTCATCCTGGCGGGTTCCCTGGAAGAACTTGGAACAATGCTCGGAGGACTTGAACAGCGCCTCACAACGGGTGGGTCTTAAATCATGTCGAATGTCCATGTCACACCCGTATCGGTTGTTGTTGACGGCGTTGCTCTCGAAGTTCTAGACGAATACAATTACCTGGGACAAGTGATCCAGATGGGTAAGTCCAACTTCGAGAAAGAAGTCACTTGTAGAATCCAACTCGGATGAGCTGCGTTCGGGAAACTCCGTCATATATTGTCGTCCAAAACACTACCTCAGTGCCTGAAGTTTAAGGTGTTCGAGCAGTTTGTGTTGCCGGTGATCACATACGAATCCGAGACGTGGTGCTTTACTATTGGCCTAATCCACAACCTCAGAGAAGCGCAGCGGGCTATGGAGAAGGCTATGCTTGGTATATCTCTACATGATCGCATCAGAAATGAGGAGATCCGTAGACGAACAAGGGTAACCGACATAGCTCGAAGAATTAGCCGGCTGAAGTGGCAATGGGCGGGCCACATAATGCGAAGGACCGATAACCGTTGGGTAAGAAAGGTCCTCGAATGGCGCCCACGTCTCGGAAAAAGGAGCATAGGATGATAGGACGCCCCCAACCAGGTGGACTGACGACTTGAAGAAGACAGCGGGCATCCGCTGGATTCAGAAGGCTCAGGACCGGTCAGAGTGGTGCAAGTTAAGGGAAGCCTATGTCCAACAGTGGACCTCCAAGAGCTGATGGATAGATGGAGACACGCTTGTATTTCTATGGCCTATACTTCCCTATACGCTTTGATTTGCCACCGGAGCCACCGAGATTGCGCCACCGGACTTAGAATCAGAGACAAAACTTGAATTTTAAAGAAAACTTTTAGTCACAGGTTAACTTTTATTTCACAATTGTAGCTGAAAACCGTTAATGGAACCCTCCATAAAATTTCTAGATAATCTGCTTTGTACTTTTACTAATATACATGACATCGGAATTGGATGATTTTGTATTCCTGCGCCACCGCAGTTAGTACTTACGTGTTTGGCAGGAAAATTACGCAGCCAGTCGGTCATACTAACACGCAGTTATCAAGAGCACAACTGAACGGTGCGGGGAGAGCCAGTAAGGTGTCTTCCAAATCGTGAAGTAACAAGTAATGAAGTATACAAAATGCGCCACCGGTATTGCATTTTTTTGTAGGACATTTTTAAAAGATGTTTTAAGAGCTGTTGTTTAATCTTAAATTACTCCATAAATATATATTAGTTGTGTTATTTTATGTATTTCTAAAAAACATTCCCTTTCAATGAAATTTATTTACCAAAAAAAATTAAATTAATAAAATATGTAAATAAACGCAGTTTGGACAGTACACCGGAATTAGATTTTAGGTGTTAGATATTTTTTTATTAAGAATCTATGTATTAAATCTCTGAATACTTCACTATCATGTAGATCACTACTTAAACTACCTATATAAAATTATGCATAATTGTAGTTTACTTCCACACATTAATTTTCAACCTCGCCGTCTCAAAAATGCACTTGGGAAATTCACCCTTATACATGTACTATTATGTCTTCTGTGGTTATACTAAAATTGTTGTTCGACCGAAATCACTACAAATACAAATTATACTAATTTTGGTTAAACAACAATCCGATAGCCAATCAATCCAATTCAATAGAATTAAGTGTGAACGTCAGCACTTCGAGTGTACGAATCACGGAAGTGCAATACCGCAAATCGATGTCAACGTCACATGTAAGCTCAGATGGAAGTCAATTCATTTTCACGCGGCGCAAACAATCGGTTGACTGACAAGCGAGTTGAAATCTGTAATTGATCTCGCCTCTGACATGAGTATTGCATTAAGGCATTGCGTACACAACGATACTATGCAGTAGATGGGCCGCGCTAATTTTGTTTTTAGGTTGTTGCGATTTCACTGACACTTTGGTGAAGTTAGTTTTAGTGTATTGTTTTTTGAACGTCGGGAGTTTGATTGATATGATCCCAACCAATCATTCGCAAAATTTCATGATCGCTTCGACGCCTTGAATTCATAATATTCTGTATCTCTTCACTCTCTTTCGCAGAAATAAAGCCATGTCTTACCCACATCAAAAATATCCTTTATATATTTATAAATTCGCACTATATTGCACACAATAATTACAATTGACATTTATTTATTTTTCAAAACTTTATTTATTATAATTTTATGTATTAAAATGTATTTATTAATATTTACTTAACGTGTTATATGTACGTCTGTCCTAAACGTCGCTTAGTTCAATGGAGTAATGCGGAGATCATTTACCCTGAGTGACATTATTACGCGGTGCTGCTATTGAAATCTATGTTAGAAATTTCCAATGGCCAATTATGCCATGACACCCACTTGTTGACAAGAGCTTTAGAAATAAGCACTGATATTAATCAATAAAGCTATCATGGATATTATACCCTTTTCCAATCCTTATATTTAGCTCTTTAATTTGATACTCATACGGATTTTCTTGTGTCGCGTATCAGTGTAGTTGTATTATATTTCTACGTAGAACGGAGGTGCCCACACTCATATTGCATTATTTGCCTTATTTTTATTTTTGCAATGACATCTCACAGCTACCATATTTGTTTTTCCGTACGAAAAAACGATAAACGGAACTCTTATCACTCTTGTGTCTGGGCGACCACCGTTCACAGCCAATTTACTCCAAAACTACTGGACCAAATGAGTTGAAAGGTTCTCATGTACTTTTTTGTGGCCCAAAGACGAAGGTATAAAGTAAACAACTGAATTTTGAAAAAAAATAACAACATCCAAATTAAACAAAATCTGTTTTGCAAACCGACCACGATCCCTATTTATGCATTCTACAAAAATTGGAGAAACATCAAAGTAAGGGTATTCTTAAATGGGAATTCGTTCCATTGATTCAGCAAATGAAGCGACTGTCATTCGATTAGAATGCACCGAAATCACAAAATTAGGTCCATTCAGATATAATCGCGTGCACGTATTCCATACGCATATCTGCCACATTTGTCAGATCACTAGCAAGTAAGCGTCAGGCGAGATTGCTTGCGACGGGACAGCTAATTATAATCAGCTGACCCGTCAAGGCACTGATTTAATTAAATTGTTTTGCTTGTTAGTTAACATTTAAAATGACTTTTAGACTTTAAATATATTAATAATGGCGTTGTCATTAAGAATTCCATATAGACAAAGTATTAAGTATATCAGTTTCTCTACCACATTGGTACACGATAAATAATTACGATGACGGGTGACACCCAAATAATAAATATTTATTCTTAATTAAGAGAAATTTATAATTCAGTAACTAATTAGAAGATTACGTTTACATTCTGGAACAAACGTATTATAAATGATAGTGAAGCTATTTCCTATTTGATTTGCTCATACATAATGATATTACTAGCTTGCATTTCATGTGCAGTCAATCTGTATTAGTTCAGATTATTAGGTACGTGTGAAATTTTGTGTAAACTCATTTGTATACAGAATTCCACGATGCAATGTTGTTTTTGATTAACTACGCTAGCATAGTATAATAGTTTCCGTTATTCGTTATTTTAAGACAAATTGCATTTCTGTAATGTTTCTTTGTGAATTCAAATTGTATCCGTTCATTTGGCTTCAACCCATTAATGTCAAACTGCTGATCACGCGTCTCTCCTCTTGAGAAGGCCTAGAGCATAATCCACCACGCTGATCCAGTGCGGATTGGTGGAGGGGTTAGTAGCAACCCAAGTGTCAGAAGTTTTTATGCTGCCCAAGCGCCTCCGACACCGAGACGGCTTTACATGCCTGCCGAAATACGGAAACGCTATGTGTTGAACACTAAACAGCTATGAACGTTTCAGAAACAGTTATGAGAACAGGGGCTCAATTTTGAAAATCGTACCTCCCGGGAGGGACACACATTTTGTTCGACATGTCTGTTATATGAAATTATACTTAATTATACATTTTTTAAATCCAATATTTAGGGTTTTTGTATAAAAGAGATAAATACTTCCGTAGCTTTCTCGTATTCGCCTATTACTTTTCAGTTTGCCATATTCGAAAAATACAGCAGATATGGTTTATACTGAGTGAAACTTTGGAAACGGCGCGTAGATCGATCAAATGGTAAAGTGATGGATGACTGTTTCAGACTTGTAGTAGGTGGTGAATCTTTATTTTCCTCTATGTTATGATACTTTAAATGACATTTATATAATACATAAAGATAAGTAAGGTATATGCATAATTTCTAACTGTAGTTAGCAAATCGTATTAAAACGACATTGTTTAAAAAAATTTTGTTCAACAGTCTACTTTCCTATCTTGTAGTACGGTCCAGGCCTCCTCAATTAAGTAGAACCCGTGGCCAACGGTAATTGTCCACAAATGGGTTGAACACTAAACAGCCAACTTCAATCACTGACCCACAAAACTAGAGCGTCGACATTTCATTTATATGTTTAAGTTACAGACGTTTTTTTTCTTATTCGTATCGCGTATTTAACTTGACTATCATTTTACTTTTTCCCCGACTGCCAAAAAGGGTTATGTTTATTGCTCGTATCTTGTATGTATGTACGTATGTATGTATGTATGTATGCAAGTAATTAATATTTTTTATTACCTCTTAACTTCCAAACCGCTGAACGGATTTGTATAATTAAGATATTGTTAGAATCGCCTTGATAACCCAAGTGTTCTTAGATAAGTGACATTAAAAAAAACAAATATGGTAGCTGTGAGATCCCATTGTTTAAAGTATCAAAAAATAAAAATGAATCGAATAATGCAAATGGGTAACAAATTAAAGAGCTCATCATAGGATTTTAAAAAGGTATATCATACTAGCTTTTTAATAACAGGCGGTTTTTTTTAAATTTCAATTATTGAATTTTATTAAAAATAATAAACCATGCCAAATATTCCTGGTACATCCAATAGCGCTTTAACTTGATACTAATTGCATCATTTAAATTTGATTACGCGAAAGAAAATCATACTATTATCGATTTGCGAGATGAACTCCATGAAAGCCGTTATTGAAAATGTTAAAGTCCGATTTTTAACACTATTCCTTTAAAACTTTTGGGTGTTCGCTTCCCAAAAATCACAATTTCGTGAAAAAACTGTCACACAAGTGAAATTCGACATGTGATTCTTTTTGCCTGTTCGCGTATGCGTGGTAGTGGTCCGTAGTGTAATCCAATTAACTTGAAAACGCAGTGGTCGCCACGCGGCATAAACAAATTTCTAGACTTTCATTCCGTTCCTACAAACTGTTTTGCAGCATGCCGTATGAAATGGTTTTTATGCTAATGTCACTGAAGTTTCTTCGCATGTTAGGTACAATATATAAATGCTGCTTAGGTTGTACTTTAACTTGATGACATTAATTTAAATAAAAACTAACTAACTAAGCCATCTATTGCATCCATTGTAGTTTAATGTCACAGAACAGACATCTCGAAGAAAATATGTGTCCTGACGGAAGATTCTATTTTCAAAATTAAGCCCCCGTTCTCCTTTCAAAATCAAACGAATCCATTGAAATTTAAAACCCATTGGCGCCAATTCGTTGGCGGTGTGTACGCTAGTAACAATACTTAAATGATTGCACCAAGGATATAATGTCATCGGCAGCTACCTACCAACCTGCTTACATCGAAAAATATAAACGTCATAATTCTTGTGACTTCCTGCCTAAAAAAATCTAACAAACAATATTCGAAACATTATAAAGATTAAATCTTATAGACCAAATACAAGTATCTTTATAGAATTTTATTTCATCTGTAGCGTCTTACTGATTTATGTACTTCTGCTAAATCACTTCCCCGTAAAATCACTTCGAAATAAGGATTTATGCGAAGGCTTAAGTGAATGCCGAATCGTTTCGTCGTTTACAAATTAGACTTTCAAAGTTGCTATACTATTGATTTAAAGTAAAATATTGTCTAAAAGACGGGCCATTATTAGGCAGATTTCGATCGGTCAAATTCTTTTTGATGGTCTTTAAAGGTTGCTCTTAAAAAGGATCATTCAAACATGTAATTAAGGTCCACTGCGTCATCTTTCAAAAGGCTTCCAAGAGAGTTAAGTTTCCCTATTAATAAGTTTTATTTGTAAGCATTTATTTTAATGCAGAATTAAAATGGTATATAGAGACGGCCTGATTTTGTTACTATAAAAATTAACACACAGCCATAAGACCTTCGTATTAGAATGGTCTCAGTTAGGGCATCGTATGGATAATGGATATTAACAATTAAGATAATAATTATTAAATACAAAAGATTAGAAAAATTAAACATCTGCACACGGCTCACCTCACTCGTCAGGAAAATTACTACAAACTGAGCGCAATACAACTTCTGTTGTCAATATTACAAACTATTTTAAAAGATGATCTATCGTATATTTTTGGTTCTAATGGCGGCTACGATTAAACTTGACCAAGTATCATAGTGGTTAATTTCCTGTTCTGTTGCATTGTAAGGTTTAATATTTTTTATTGGTTTCATTCATAAATTCTGCATAGACCTGATTTAGTAGATTGCTGTAGAACAAAGGAAATTGAAACGATAAGATCTTCGCTTTAGAAAGAAATTACATAACGAACTTTAAAATATAATTTAAGTACATACTATAGAGTAACATCAACAGCGATCTGAAATAACATCCATAAGACATTTAAGTATTCCAGGCCGCAAAATGCCAATTGTAATTTAAATTTCTGAAGAATTATCCTCGAAATTGGATTGGGATTTCAGAATTTCGGTCGATCTTTCTCAGGACGAGGTAACCTAATTTAATGATGCGCCGTCGAAATAGCATCGAGTCTCGCCTGTCGTGATGGTTTGAGTTACGATTAGATTCGATCGGAAATAGAAAATTTGTTGGCGCCTCACCTAACAACCTGCCGAGTAGATTATTTGATAATATACACCACCTTGTGCCCCAGTGACTTAAAGATGGCTGTGACATACATAACATCGGAAATTCAGCACATCGTACATATATTTGCCTCATACATTTAACCGCATTGAAAGTACCTCGCGACTCAAGCTTTATTTATTCTGAGAATAATATTTCGGTGCAAGATTTGAATAATATAGAATGAAAATATCTTATTTTTTTCTGTTTCTTCTTATCACCAGGTATTGTAGATGTTTTATGAAAGGGTTTATTATTGAACCATTTTCTATATTAAAAGCCAATTAAGACAAGTGACCCTAGAGCTGGAAGGTTTCTTGATCAGCGTGTTAGCATTGCTTTACAGCGAGGGAATCCTGCCAGCACCTTAGGTACTGCGCCGCAGGGGCCTAGGTATTAGGTACATAAATACATTAGATTTAATTAATTTTACTTTCACGTATTTATTTTTATACAGTGTAAATATATAGTTGGCTTGTGTTATAATATTTTCTCAAATTGGTTGTACAATAAAATAATTTTAGAATAATACAAGTTCAAAATAACTCGATTACATTAATTTAAAGCAACTTTGATACATGTACATATATTCCAAGAACAACCATCTCTAGTATCTGTACCAGAAATACAGTTTTAACTAGCAGGTTGTGATCGATAAAGCAATGGTGAATAGTAGCTAAAGCTTTTGACTAACACAAAAGCGGAAGGCGACATTTCCCTTATTTTCTTTGCATGTCCCTATTTTTTTCCGGAGAACTTCCACATGGGAATGTGAGTGGTACATGGTTTTTAACTTACGAGATATTTCTCTCTTGCAGGTGAGCATTCGTTTTAATGCAGTCTGTGACAGTTTTGGAAATATGCACTTAGAAGTGTGTATGACGTTCTTATATTTTTGTCAATGTTCTCTTCACACTTTATACTCTCTGTTTACACTGTTCTTTGCAGAGGTACGCTACTACATTAAACCCGAAGTCATATAAATTTTTTTTTGCGATGGTAAAAATGTATGTTGCAATTATAAAAAATCCGTAAATAGATGTTTCAAAGTGAGTGTTTATTTATAAAGATAATTGTCCCCATTAAATTACTATAATTTTGTGGATATCCAACAAACAGTGTGTCCATGAATCATGTAAACATCAAGTTGACTTTTACTTACCATCGAAACATTACAGTAATAATAATATTTTTAACCTCCGACAAAAAAGAGGTGTGTTATAAGTTTGACGTATCCAAACATAATTCTATATTATAGAACATATCCTCTTTTTTGTCGGGTCTATTACATGCCTGTATCTGTGTTCTCGTATAGTTATAATTTTTTAATGACTTTCTCTTTGAAACATGAAATTGCTTTTATTATACAATCTTTTTATGACTATCGTTTTGGATGAAAATCATTGAAGTAGTAGGTATTTTAACCATTATAGTTTAAGTAATGGTATTTTGTTAGTATTTTTGATTAACTTTCATTTTATAACGTCTTATGATCATGATTATTCCTAATACTGTCAATAAACTCGTAACTTCGTCATTTTCGAACTCAGAAATGTAAAAATAAATATGTAAGCTTATAATTAGAAACAAAAATTAAATGTACATATTTTTTGTAACCCTAAGGGGCAAAACAAATGTTAGTTTAAAAGGAATTTCGTGATTTTCGAACTTAGAAATGTAACAATATAATGTACAATATATTAAACTCTAAAGAAGAAAAAGAAGAAAATTGCATCATACCTTTTATAAGAATTTGAATAAAATCCGTAAAAGAACCGTAAATAGCAGCTGCAATGTTAGCAATGGACGAGAATTGTAAAAATACGAAAAAAAATAAAACAAAATTGTTCATGTTGTACTGAATATTCATATAACGAGGAGAGAATTTTCTTTGAATATTAACGTTGTTTCTGAAGTATTGTTTACTGCAAGAAAGTCAAAAGGAGACCAGTAAGTAGAAGTATCATGGATTACAGGTAAATTTCATAACATATTTATTTGCTAACTTGAATCTTAGATAATATATGTATTTTATCCTGAATTTATTTTAAAATTAAACAACAACAACTACAAGTTATTCAATACTGACGATGTGTATTGCAGGCATTATTTCTGATAATGTTAGTGAAAACTGTAAGGGTTAATGAATGAATGATGAATACACTAGTGACAGAGTAAAATATAATGTAAACTCTCATGTTATAAGTAATATCCTCTTACTTGTAGAATAATTTTATTGATGACTTTATTTACAGGGTCAGGCTATGGTTGGATAAATGTATTCTAGAATTTGTTAGCTAGACCAGACCTTAGAAGTCTATTGAAACATTTACGTGAAGGAAGTGGCGGCCCCCGTATTACGCGTATATATTGACGCGTGTGTATATACCAAAACAAACTTAATACTGTCAAAGCAGTGAACGAATGTACATGTATGTATATTAGTACATTGAGTAAAAGGCGCCGTTTATTCATTCATGCGGAGGAGATAGCATTCTCCTATTACACGCTTGCATAGAGGAGAACTTTTCTATTTTATGCTCATAGACTTCATAAAGTTGACATGAGAATACGTTTTCCTCATTTACAAGTAAAGTAAGAACAAAGCAGCCATGAAATTGAGAGTGAAAATAAATTTACAAAGGCGGTACTTATGTGACACCGTGAGTCATGCATGCGGATACAAAAGACGAGATGATGTTTCTCTTAACTTCGCGGCTTGCACTCCGAGCACGTATCTGCATAAACTGAAAACATCAGTAATCTGAAACTTTCCGCGTTTGGAACAGACTTGAATTAAACTTTTCCTATATAATATTGTTTGAAATTAAATTCGTGCGCCGGCAATACGTAACAAATTATACCAACTCCTTTCTGGGTTCGATATTTGGAACGCGGAGGAAACCTGTTCCGATCGCTAATTAAATGGCTTAACTCTTCGGATCTTTATTATAAGTTGTTTTTGTTTGTTCTAGTTGTGGACATAATTTTACAGCATGTTACGAATTGATTGAATATTTGTTTCCTAACTTTTTCCCTAATCTTCAAGTTAAAAACCCTTCTTGAGACAGTTAAATCTGTAATTCATAAATACGTTGAAAAATCCAATTTTTAATCTTAATTATATGATTATATCTCGTCATAAAAGCATAACCAGTAAAGCAGGAAGACAAAAGGGTACTATTAAAATGGTGCTACCGTCAATAATTATGATGAGGCTCATCAAGAAAGCGCGTGCCAAAAACCCTTTCGTTGAATTTATTAATTTATGTAATGAGCTAAATGTATAATGAACCTTTGTTATGCCTTCAAGGAACAGGAAGCCATTGTATTGTTACTTTGGAAATTCCACGCCCGCATTAGCGTTCATGTTAAGTATCAAACTTGAAAGCGAGATTTTTGAATACGTACATATTTTGAAGAACTCAAGAGATCATTCCTATAAATGATGTAAAGGAAAGAAAGTAAGAAATTAAACCCATTCAGCTGGTATTATACTATCCGTGAAATTAAAAGCTACGCGGGATGTCATTGTTAAATTGAATTCTTCACAAATTCTACTGAGTTTTAATATAATAGAATGAATAACATCAAAGCTGTATAATTTTATCAACAGGAGAATGCACATTTGTGACCCAGGCCCGACGTGAAGGAGACTTTTCTATCTTTTTGTTGTATTTAGAGTAAAAGAAAAAATTATATAATATAATAGTTGTAAAAGAATGTTTGGAGATTTATTCTCAAAACGAAGCGATGTGAGCTACTCTGTACCAATTACTACTTTAATTTATCATAATTATAACTTACTTAGATTACATTTGATACTTATTCAGCTCTATCATAGGTCAAGACAGTTATCCATTTATTTACACCTCAGATTTACTAAATAGTAATTTTTCTTTTCCAATAGATTTATTCGATATTTAGCATTATCGCTCCGTTTGTATTGTAGTTCAAATAAAATTATTGGTTGACCTTGTAAATTATACGGCAAGTCCTTTTGGTATTGTTCTCAGTTGAATAAAACTACGACCAGACTTTTTTGAGCAACTACAGAAAATATATACAATTAATATTGAATAATATTAGAGAAATCAATATAAATTTGAATAACATTAAATTCGTTCTTCGGTTTCAGGGGTTTTTTAATGATAATTACGTGTTGATATTATAAAATTAATAAATTAACGATTCGGCAATCAAGATAACCGATTAATTATTGATAATTATGCAATTATTCTTATTGTACCGTAATTTTTTTACTTTATTATTCCTTAGTTATATCCTTATATGCCTTACATTGTATACTCACTTTGAAACCTTCCTTTCAAATACCATAACTCAAAAAACATTTCGTAACAGCTTATCATAAATCAGTTACTAATTTTGTTACGCGTTTGATACACCAAGTCAGTTTACGTGCGATACCACTTGGAGTTGGATCGAATCTTATTGAATTACGAGTCGATGGATGTGACTACGGTTCATGATCGGCTTATAGAGTATATTTTGGCCGTTTCTTTTGAGTTTTGCTTAGATTTTGTCACCATTTTTAATACTATGCTATTCATGTGAAACACGACCAATAAATAATTTATAATTGGACTGCTTTAAAGTGACGTGTCTTTTTCGTTAGCGCCAGATTTCTAAGAATGTCAATAACCAAATCATACTCCACTAATTTAAATACTTTAAATCTATAAGTTAACTTGTAAAAAAAAAATTTGAAATATTCAAGCAGGTACATTAGAAGTCATACATAGCATTCGTGAATATAGAAACATCACACACATTGTGGAGGTGTGACAAAGATTCTGTGTGTAATGGGTAACAGGCTTCAACCCATTAATGGCCAACTACTGGGCAACGGTCTCTCCTCTTGAGGAGGCCTAGAGCATATTCTACCACGTTGCTCCAGTGTGAATTGGTGGAGGGGTTAGTGGCCAACTCGAGTGTCGGAAGTTTTCAAACCGCCCGAGGTCCTCCAACATGGCTTAACGACTGTTATCTTGTAATAACAACCGGGACCCATGACTTTACGTGCCCTCCGATACACGGAAACGCTCAAGTTTTTTTGCCACTAGCGGTAACTCATCCAACTACCGACCGCGCCCGCTCTTGTTTAACTTTGTCGATCACTTAGGATAGACGCAAGTCGCCGGGCTATGAGCGCTTCGTTTTCGCGCTTGAAGCCTGTAATGGGGAACATGTACATTGTACAAACACTCACGATCGGAAAACAAACATATTTTGTCTGTCACAATAAATGTCTGCTCGGGCACAGAAGACATGGCTCCGGTCAAGTATCTATCGAGCTCGGGACCTCTGACTACTCAGGCAGGGTGAGTGCTTAGGGTGAGATCTAAAAAGCTCACTTAGACTTGAACTTTACTCACGCAATAGTGAAATGTAACTACTAGGAGACTGACACTGTGTTAAAAGAAATGTACATCTATACTTCTATACTAATATTATAAAGAGGAAAGATTTGATTGTTTGTTTGCATTGAATAGGCTCTGAAACTACCGAACCGATTTGAAACATTCTTTCACTGTTGGGTAGCTACACTATCCCCGGGTGACATAGGCTATATTATTATATTTTTTTTACTATTTTTCCCCCAAGCGAAGCGAGGGTAATTTCTTAGTATGAAATAAATGTCTAGCGTTTAGGTTGATTTTGAACCATTATTTTTTTTCGGATAATTTTAAGTTTGAGCAAAGCCTAAGCACGATTTATAGATACGGCTTAATACAGGAACGTCAAACCAAACGAATAGTCCACAACTTATTTATTTATAGACTGAGTACATTGTAGTAGACTGATTCGATGTTTTCAGAAGAGTTTTGAAAGAGTTTAGAGTGATTTCACTGGGATCAGGATCGTATCTTATTGAATTATGGTTCGGAAGAACGTGACGTCGTGTCGCGATTGGGCCATTGCATCGAGCGCAATGTATGCTGTTTCGCGTACGTGTGCTGCACACTTTAATCGATTCTAGGACAATTCATTTTGCGTGTCTGACCTCACCCGTGCGTGCAATGTACACGATTTATTATTTAATTTCAGAGAAGGCAATGACTTCACCCAGCATGAAATAATTGAGTTTTTAACACAGTATATTGAATAAAACGAAAGGCAATATGATTTGATAACTAGACTCTTTGTAGACGTTTTTATTTTCTTTGACGACATAAGTAGGTGTTTCTCTAGGTCCCTTTCTGCTTCTTTTATTTATTTAAATATCAGTTATGAAACTTAGGTGTAACTAAATTTTTTTATAATAATTTTAACTTTATATCAGGTGTCAAATTGCTTGATCTGTGAATTCATTTTCTTATTCATTCTCAAATAGAAGTTTCTAGTACTAAAATGAAACTTAACTTGGATATAAATGCAAGTAATTTAATTCTAGTTTCGCAAGATATCTTTGATAACTCGGTGTAAATTGTAGAAAATGTTCATTTCAAACTACTTGAGATATTACAAATGTCCACACGAGAACAATGTTAGGAGTTTTAGTCCTCAAAGTTAATCAGCGCAAGTACACTTTAATTAATTACTGTAATATTAATTTTTAATTACTTATTTTATAGTTTCTTTTGTCCTTATTGACCAAGCACAATTTAAACATGTTAGTTTGTACAAGGATAGGTGTTAACATGTGCCTGATCATCTTGATCCTGGTAACGTGTTTCGATAAAGTATCAATATTACTACCATATAAATTAATCATTACCTGAAACTTTAATTTGAACTAAACATTTTTTAACCTAGACTTAAAATTATTGTGCAAAGGAATCCATACCCATCCAGGAGTTACAGCCAACTTCCTCGCTAATGGTACAACCTGGCGAACAGCAGACGAGATTATGGTGTCTGTAAACTCATTTTTGAGGTCAAAGGCTTTCCACCCTGTTCAATTCTGACGGTGTTCATGCATGGCACCACAGTCGGCCCGTGTGGCGCAATGGTTACCATGCCGAATCGCCGTGCCAAGGGCGCTGGGTTCGATCCTCAGCGAGGCGGTTTAAATGATGAGTTTGAGTTTCTTTACTCGGTGTGGGTGTGTGTGTTCTTGTCTTTGTGTATCCTTGCGTGGGCCTGTGAGTGTGTAGCGTTATTTATCTACTATTATTATATTCTGTGTCCTCTCCTGTAATGGTGAACCAGTGTAAGCTGGGCATATTCTTTTTTCTTCATAACAATGGACAAGACTTTATTGCTAAGATAGTCCATGGACGTTAAGAACAATTATAGTTAGGTGGCTCGTCTGCGTCTATAAAACTTCATCTTAGACGAATTAGATCTCCAGTTTTATTATATATTTGATATATTTATTTAATTTTATTAGTAGAGTAACCAACAACATAATTACATTATGATTACAAAATTAAGTAAGTCATGCGTAAACATAAAAAGTATTTTTAATAGAATTTTTTTGATAGCATTAATACATTTCAACTAAGGCATGTTTCTTCCTTAAATTCAATATTGACATGATAACAAGGTTGTAAGTCTGAATAAACACTCAGGGGAGAGAAGGAAAAATGAATAATCTAAGATAATTTAATTTTACGATGGCCCTCCACCTATTCAGAGATGAGACACAATAAGTGAAAGGGTTTCTTTTCAGGCACATCGACTCTAAAAAATTGAGGTAATGGAACGTGAATAACAATTCGGCCCTCGGGGTGGCATGAATCGGAAGGTGGGAGGGAGGATAGATTGATGGTACCCGTTTGTAGCATCTGTCGTTTAACTGAACATCGATTATAGTATACACCTCGGTGTTTCTTTGTTTGGCGAGGTACGTTTGACTCGACTCATCAGTCTCGTTGACTTGAGGGATTAATTTTGCAATATAAACGAATCACGAGCTGATATTTTCCTCTGCAAAGGGACAGTTGTTTCGGAATGAGGAAACCATATTCCAGTTGTTGCATGCTTTTTGTCTCTTATTTGTTGTTTCTTTGTTCCGTGTATTTGGTTAAATTTTTTTTTGTAATATCTACATAACCAGGTTTTTAGGCTTTTGAATAATTGTTTTACTGAATATAAACTACAAATATGAATAATGTAGATATTCTTAGATTCCAAAAGTATTCCAATGGTAGACAGTTGAGATAGCTAGGAATGCCCCTTTTTTAAAAACTAATAATCAATGTGGAAGAAATACTCTTAAATGGCATGTATGCCGGGTAATAGAAGCACTGTTTACTCCTTGACCAGATGATAGATTAGATAGAGATTGATAGAAATTGGTTAGAATGATCAAATTACTTGAAACCATTGTTTAGCAATACTTTGATACCTCAACGCAAAGTAGTATTTCGTCGTTTTTATTGCATTTCTTTATTTAGACGATCCAATGCACATCTGTGATTTTTTTCATGAAAATATTTTGAAACACATTCAAAAAAGTTTTAGTTACATTAATACTTGGTTTTAAAATTGGGATTAATAATGTCAGTATTATTTATATCACCAACAGTTTAAAAGCCTGAGGACACGTAATTTATTCGCCAAAAATGTACAGGCAGTATGAGTCAAGAATGTAACTTTATATATATATATATATATTTGGTATTATAAATATATTTGTTATCCATGTTCTTCATTACATGTTCTTCTGACTAAAATTTTAGCATTTTCTACACAGAACTTTGCACCCATTTAGATCTCAATTCTTTTTTTTGAACTTGGCTCTCATTTTACATTTATGTTTTTGATGAGATACAATATACAAATATAAACTTCAGTGCGTATTGCAAATACATTTAAATATTATATTGCAGATCGCATTATATTTTATTTATTTGACAAATATAGATAAGACAAAAAAGGAGTTTAATATCCGTCATCCAGTCGAATGATTTAATAATCTAGCAAGATTATTTGATGATACACATTTCACAAATATACGATCAGAATACATGGTATAGATGGATCGTATAATATATTGCGTATTTAAAAAACACGCCTATAAACGGTTTGTGTCGAGAGATTGTGCGCAAAGGTTATCCACGGAGCTAAGCCCCTATTGACACCACTAGTTGCACGGACTTACTCCGGACATTCTCGTTTTACAAAGGTCAAATACTGCACACATAAAATTTTATAAATTTGTGTATGTGCAGTGTAATAAGCATAATAAATAAACGTATAAAAATGTATCGCTGAATAAAAATTAAGCAATGTAAATTAATCCATGCACTGTTTCCAAGATTCAAATATTTAAGACAAGGTGGTGAATGGTGAACATTGATAATTAGTTAGGATTAACAATATATTAGGTATTGCATATTTAATTCATAGAATAATGAATGACTTAAAGTTAACTTGAATACGGCATAAAATGCATAATAATTAAAAATATTAATGTATAATGAAATTTAACTATTGTAGATTGAAAAGTTATTTCACTTGTAAAACTAAACAGTATCCTATAATTTCCTATAGTGATGGACTCCCTTTACTATCAGTAAATAAGGCTCACGAGATTATTGGAAATGTGTTATGCACTCCACAAAGAATGAGGATTTAGAGTACGATGTGATATAACGCGATGTTTATACTCCGGTCGAACACCCAATATCTGTAGGGAGAAAATATACATCTCTATATAGAGGGGTAGCTGAACTATGACTTACAGATATTTAAACAGATATTTCGGTTTTAGAGTTCCGTAGTCAAAACAGAAGCCTTTAGTTTCGTCGTTCGTCCTGCCGTCCTTGTAACCGTTCGTACCTCTCCTACAGGTAAAGTGGGGATGATTTTTTCACATTTACCCCATAGTGTGGGGTATCGTTGAAACGATCTTACAATAATATGATGGGTCTCCAACTAATATTTTTGGGTGTACTTCCCTTTAGCCCATGCCTCTGATTGTTCGACGTGATTCTGATAACGAATATCATGAGCAAATTTCATTTTCTAGGTTCTAGTTTCAAAACATTATTTTTTTATTTTTCACATTTATCTGGCCAAATATTTTTTTACAGAAAAATGTTTCTAAAAAATTTGTAGCCCTTAAGAAGACTGAAATTTTATGTTTTAGATTTTTTTGTAGAGTAATTTCTTGGTGAAATTTCACCAATTTCTAAGACATAAAATATCAATCTTTTGATAGGCTACAACTTACGTCGGAAACATTTTTCGGTAAAATAAATACTTTGCCAAATAAATGTGAATAACAAAATAATCATGTGTTTTCAAGGTGACCTTGAAAATGGAATATGCCGGTATTCTGTCTATGATATTAGTTATCAACGCATCGAAATACAAACATATTACCAAAATTCAGATCAATCGGGGTATCCAGGGCCTAAAGGAAGTTTATCACTATTTCTCAATCCAGGGATCCGTTTGCTAACTATTTGGCTTTAAAGTGCTAATTTAAGTTAGATTCAAGTATACCCTTCCCCTGCCAGCTGAAACTTAACGTTAGGTGTTGTACATGTGACAAAATACATGTCATATCAAATCTCGTTTGATTTGGTCCATAATATGTGATAACATAATATATCTTTTAACACGTATTATGTGATGATATATTATATGATGATTTTAAAGGAAAGCTATCATAGTATACCCTATTTAACAATGAGTAATAGTAGATGAACTACGGAACCGTACGTTGTACGTTGGCTTTACACGCACTTGGCCGGTTTTTTAACTTATATGTTATTATTGGTATTGTATTGTATAGGATGCTATTTCCTTGATATTGGCAGCACCCTACTATAATACATATTACGTAAACCAAATGGTGTATTTTTATTAAGCTGATGCTGGTTGAAGAAGAAGAAAATAAATAAATAATAAGAAGTAAATCTTCTCTTTTAATACCTTGACCATACACAAATTGTTTAAAATGTATGCGAAGCTTCAAATTGGTTTTAAGTTTCATTCTCCTTTTATAATAAATACCATAAAAGATTACAACAGTAGTCCATGTTTCCGTATTAATATAATTATAGACTCAACGCCTAAAAGCGTTGAATATAGTAACCCGCTCTAAAATAGAAACATGAGATTATTATACCTTACAAGGCAGAATATGTACCTACTGCGGAAACTCGGCGTTTACTAACGGATAATGAGGCAAATTTCTAAATAACAAGGTATTCGTTAATTAATTAAGGTAAATCACTATTGTTTTCGTTTCCTATTATCCTGTTTTGATACGTACTATAAGCTTATTGTTTACTTATAGGGTACTTAAAAGCTAGTAAATAAGGGTCGTGGTATATAATCCGGGTACATAGCCAAGAAATTTTTACTTCAGCATTTGAAACTCACAACATAAAAGAAACCTAAAGATTTCACCTTTATACCACAGTATAAGAACATTCAGTAGGATCTTCTTTGACGTTGGAGGAAAAGATGACAGGAACGAGATTGCACTTCGATAACGTTATCACATATCAAATAATTATATTACAGTAGAAAAAAAGATTTATATTTTATGAATAGTTGTGTAATTTTACTTTCAGTCTCAAACGCCTCTACAGATCCGGGACAGCGTTTCAATTCGCCCATCACGTTGCCAGTTCCATGCAAATCCGTTTGTCAGACTGTATAAAAAAGTTATACTGTGATTAGGTATAAATGTAAAAGTGGAAACATACCGAGTACGGTTGGGTAATGAGGTAAGTTTGCAAACAAGCTTTTTATTTCAGTTTCTCAACGTTGGATGGACCTCGTTGGCTACTTTACGTCACACGTTCATATTGTGTGATGTACCTATTTATAAGTGTGTTGATAACATTTGGTTCACTTTTGTATAATACATTTTTATTATATTTTTTCGACACAAGTATTTTTTTTCGAAATTACAAAAAATCTGCTCCTTTGCTCTTGTTTTCTTGTAGATTTAAGTTACCCAAGTACTATTTTCTTGGCCATAGTTGAAGCGCTTTCAGTTATTCTATGACTTGATACACTATGTTCCCACTACACGTAATTATTCAAATATTTATATTGACTGGGAACATACAAGGAAATATACTTGGGAGCTACTTTTGTAGACTGATACAGTTTTTAAATTGCCATATCGCAAATAGAAGCAAAGTTTAAATTATATCACACTTGGCTAGTGTGGTCAATTGTAGCCTGTAGTCTTCAACAATAGAAGACTCGAACCAGCAGTTTAACTGATTTGGGTTGCGATGATTCCTTAGGCTTATTAATATATAAAATATGTAACAATTTTCATTATATGCAAACCTACCTTACATAGATTTTATTTATTATTAAGGCAATGAAATTTTTTTCCACCGTAGATATTGACAGTTACCTGCGGGTATAAACACCCCGTATGTAATAATATATACAACGCCGATCCTTTGCAGGGAAATAGCTTTACCAGATTTGGTGATATGAAAATCATAGCTGAGGGCTGCGTTTATAAAGAGGTCTATTTCCGTTCCTTGATCGTCAGTGAGATAACGTGTTTCGTATACTTCAATTTAACCGGATTTTTGGCAGATCTACTTGGGGACGTACTTGGGGACCATATATTTTTTTTGTTATTAGACGTTTGTCAATCACTTGCTAGGACGATTAAGCTGGGTTTTATTCGGTTTATATACAATGGTTTGTTATTAGTTATATTAAAAAAATCACAAAAGAAACTAGGTTAATAAATACTTAAATATAATTTGATGATGCCCAGTAGCAAGTGTGGGTTCCATTCCTTGCCGCAACAGATATTTTAATATGTGATAAAGAAAATGTTTGTTCTTCGTATATTATAATCACATATAAAAAATAGTAAGCCTTCATTATCTAATGAAAATTCAAAAAAAATTATTTAGGGTTCCGAACGAAAAAGATGAGAAACGGAACCCTTAAAGGATTACTCGTGCGTCTGGGCGACCGCCCTTTCACGCCAATTTTCTTCGAAACCACTGGGCCAGTTGAAATTTGGTACTCAAGAAAACAAATGAATTTTGAAATAAATAACGAATTCAAAATTAATAATGAACTGTTTTGCAAACCATATCGTGTGGCATGTCAAATGAAAGGGCTGAATGTAAGAATGTCAAATATATTTTTATACAATTCTACATTGAATAGTTTAAAAATAATTCAAACTGAGGAGAGAATTTTGAGAAAGATACAGAAAATATTTCTTTAGTTATATATTACAGGAAAACTTAGAAAAGAAGTCTATGGTCTTAAGAAAAGTCCAAAAACAAAAAAAAATAACTGTAAATACATAATAATCAACGTACGGAACCCTTTCGAAGCGAGTTTAACTCGCATTTTTCAAGTTTTTTATTTTTGCTCCACATAACATTGGGAAAGAGATAAACGAGCAGTTTCAAATTAATTAATTAAAGTTAGGCGTCTATTGGAGTCAGTAAATATAACCCAAGACAATGGAGAATGTGATTGAAAGTCGCGGACCATGATGCTCCCTTCGTTAGACTAAGTTGCGATCTTTGTGTTGGCTATTTGATTCTATAATTTACATTAACATGCGATTTTTAAAAATCTGTTGATTCGATGGGTTTGATTCACCTGCTGAGCTAATCTGAAGATTATTCTAGAATTGTACTTGGAATTTGGCGTCGTCCGATTACATGTTGCAAATTAAAAGTCATTTGCTCCAACTCACAGTCGCTAACGGTTACTTTAATCGCTCCTTAGTAAGGAATCACCATACAAATTATGTACTTAGGAGTGATTTAAATAACCGTTAGTGACTCAGAGTTGGGGCGTTAATCATGTATGTATTACTATACAATTTAAAACGTCACAATTTAACTTCTTCAGAAAGATGCATCGAGGAGAGGGCAGTCATTAAGTATTAAAACATACTTTTATTCATTCATAAAAATTTCAAGTTAATACGTTTACTGCTCTTTAAGTTTTACAGCCCTGAGTATACGAAAGTAATTTTCTATAAAATTTCAACTACCAGGTCTGCTGGAAGAAATTTCATTTTGAAATAAGCAGTGCCTATGTACTATAGATTTATATAACGTTTTAATTTAAGTTTATTCGTGTACAAAAATTTTTTAAATAAATAAAAAAAAAAATAGATGTTTCATGAACGTACATTTATTATTTTACCAGCGAACCCTTGTAGCGAGTTTCTTGTAAGTCAGGGATTAAAGTAAGCACTTTGAGGTCGAAATCCGAATCTATTGTTGAACAGTGACTTAAAGTGTTGGTAATTTTGTACAGGAATTAGATTTGATTGAATTTAAATATTTTAAGAAGAGGGCAACCTCGCAAAATATACGTAAAAGATATTTTGGTGTTGTAATAATTTCGACAATTTCTGCCAGCTAAAATGTAATTCTCATAGCATTTTGTAGTCTTAAATGAGAGCCTAGGTACCTTATAGTTTAACCTACCTCACATATACTTAATTTAATTGCATTCCAGTCAGTCACGAAATCTCTAACTGCTACAGTCTTTAAACATTTAAGTACATCTACATTTAAGTAAAATTGATGCTGTCCACCCGAAGTTAATCTACTAAATATTAGTAACTACCAAATGGAGAGTCCCAGGTGTAATTCCCAGTCGAGGCGTGCGTCATCTTCATTGTACCTCAACCACAGATTACCCCCAATAGATGCCGCATACAAGGCAACTGACGCGCGCCAACACGTACTTGCATTTACATGTTCACGACATTAATTTCGACCAATACTAATCCGTCAAGTTCAAGTATGAATTAGAAATAGCCAATCACAGCGCATTTTGATGTCCCCCGCAAGCCGCACCTTCCGCCAAATTTTGTGAGTTCAAACTCTAAGAAAATTTCACTTATGCGGTATCTATTGGGGGTAATCTGTGACCTCAACTCATACTTGCTACTCACGCCATAAGAAACTTGTGTGTTAATGGGTAATGAGTAATTAGATTAACAAGAATAACGAGATTTATTCCTGAAATCCTCATCAAAATGTTTCCACTGGTGGATATTTACATTTTTTTAAAATAATGAATCGTTTGGAAAGTATTAAATAACATCCCTTATTTTTGTAGCCTCTAAACGTTTCCTGAGAGATTCGTTTTCATCGAACATTAATGTAATTTGATGGATTGTTTTAGTTCTTCTTTCTCTTGGATTAGTACTTTGTATAACTTTAGTAGTACCGTACTTACTTTTAATCCCAACGAAATTACAATCTTGTAATTGAATTTCTATCTTGTGTTTCGTTTATCTTAAGCTTTTGTCTTTGAAACCTTGATATTGCAAATGAATTTTAAATTAACAAAGTTGGAAAGTAAATTACGGCTTTTATAGTAGTCTTCTCTTTTTGTAGTTAGTCTTACAGTGATAGTGGTTTTAGATCAACAAAGGATTAAAACAAGCTCGTTGTATGCCTGATATAGTAGTATTATTAAAAACATTATTGATTTTTACCTAAATAAAAACAACATAATATTTACACTATATAAAACATAAATAAATACTTAAAAGTAAAAGGAAAAATTAATTAAAATAAATGTATATAACTAGGCCCCTACGGTGCAGTACCTAAGATGCTGGCCGCATTCCCTCGCTGTATGGCATAGCTAACACGCTGAGTAGTAGTATTGTTACATTATAGCAGTATTTTGGGTAGGATCATCCTCTAGCCTGCTTATTTTACCAGCGAAGCGAGGTGCTTTCAGGTGTGTGCATAATTCTAATATAAGTAACATTATATTAATATTATAATAATATTGTATCATAAGGAATCTGTGCGGTTATTTTCAACCGTTATATCTTAGATAAAATTAATAGCTGATTGTGCAATTATATTATTATAATATTAATTCTTGTGGTTCAACTGCCGAGACGAAGGAACTAGCTACCTTTTCTCGAATCGTTTCGTCGTTTTTTAATCCCTCATAACTTGGTTTTGGATTATACCAGATAAATAAAATTCGCGAGATATGATGTCAATTACATTAAGTATAAATTATATTGCATAGCTCTTATGCTTTAGATTTTATTAATATCTAAAAAAAACCAGTTTCGTCACTGACTGATGATCATCAAAATTTATTCGTACTTCCTGAAGTCCTAGAAAGCTGGAATTTGGTATGTAAGCTATTATTTGTACACAAACAAAATAAATTCTAAAACTTGGAACTTTTACCCCCCCAACTCCTTAAACTAGGGGATAGAAATTGATATTTGTTGTTATACTCGTAAATAATAAAATATACAATTTCAGGATTTTTAGTAAATCACCTCCCATCCTTTAAATAAGGGGATGGAAGTTTGTATGAGTTTTTCGTATATTGTCATAACCATTACAAAAAAACGTGAAATCCCACCAAAAACATGTTAATGTATTATAAAATTTTGCCAAGCTATCTTCATAGGTTATCACAAGGAAGATTATTATTGACATACAAAGATAAAACTTGTATAGTGAGGGCGTATAGAGTTAGAAGCTTGGCTCTACATGAGATCTGATAACTTTTTAATGTAGAGCCATATGGACTCGTCTAGGCTTTTTTAATGTTTAGTCTTTAGTCTAGGCTTTTACATGAAAATGTTATTGGTGGGATTTTATCTATTGCAATTTATTTAAATAAATAATAATCCTTGACAATATTGGATTAATCATTAACAGCTATTAATATGAGCAGAATGTGCCATGGTTATTGAAAATATCGAATCAAATCATTATCAATTGGGAGTGAAGCATTAAATTATCGAGCTATTGTTCAGTGTGTTTTTATCATATCAGATCCAAAAATATTGTGTAGGATATACCGTGACTAAATTCTAAATATCTCGGTCACTACCCCATACAAACCTGGTATATATTTGTAAAATCTAACGATACAAAAAACGAAGCTATAGCCTTACTCGTTAATGTGACAAAATAATGTCTTAGTGCAATGCCATCGTAATCCCTTTAGTGAAAGGGATAGAAGCTTACGTCGTGACATGTACCTAACCATCTTTCTCCGCGTAAAATCCTTTTTCGTAGGCCTTCTACGTATATTGTAATTGTGTAGAAGAGACATTTTAAATGATGGTAGATATTATTGTTAGTTGGGTATTTCTCGTTTATAGAGATCATTAGAAGGATCACGACTAAAATATTTGTATAGAAGAGGGGTTCTTTTAATCAATTAATATTTTTATTTGCGTGCCTTTTAATTCAAAGTAGGTATAGTGAATGATAGAAGTTTGCAAAAAGCCTATATTTAACTTTATTACATAACAGTTATAATGGCTAAGTAATATCCATGTTAAATGATAAGAGCAAAACGGAGAAACAAACTTTTATTAAATGTGCCAATCAAATGTTGTCTCCGTTCTGTTCTTATTAAAATAAACTTTATATATTATAATACACACCACTGAAATATGAAAATTCCAGTAAAATGGACTGAATGTTCACAACTCGCAAGTATCAGGTAAGATTATAATATTATAGAACACTGGAAATGTTAAGTAAGATTCGAGGAGTCATCGAATCAAGTGCTTGAACCAAGTGGAATTAAAAAAGGGAACGGAGAAAGTAATTTTATTTCCTTTCGTTTTATATTCGCTCCAGAAAGTTTATCTTACATTAACTTGGAAGAAGGATATTTAATCCAGCGGTAACTTCGATTGCATGAGATGACACATTTATAATAGATTTGGGAACAACTAAAAAATAACTTGACGGCAGATCAAATTATAAACTTTTATTCAAAGAAACAATCACACTATCGGATTCACATATCTATTTGTACTTACTCTATCATTGCATAATGGTCCATCTACGCTGTTCACAAAATAAGAGACAAATATCGGAAAAGATCCATCTAGACATTTAAGACTTCCAGGCATTGTGGAATTCCGAAAAATAATTGCGGATATAATTGTACAATGTGCTTACTTACGTTTTACAAAGACGACTAGAATTTCGTTTAAGTGGCAATACTAAAAAACTATAATATATTAGAAGACTGTACTACCTAAAAGAAAGTACTTTCGTATTTTACTTGTACTAATATTTCTCCAATAGTCTGTATTAATATTATAAAGAGGAAAGATTACTTCTTTGTTTTTTGTTTGTAATGGATAAATTCAAAATCTACTTGACCGATATCAAAAATTCTTCCTTTGCTTTTTTTGTGTAACGCTATATTTTATTTTACAAAAATTGGGAGTTTTATACGAAAACCGAAGCAAAGTGGTGGCGGTTACCAGTAATTAATATTGTCAACTTTGTAAACTGATATTGTTTTTGACTTGTTTTCGAAATAACCGATATTTTCAAAAATTTTTCTGCTAGCAGGTCTTAATTTGCTTTGACTCGCTTCTTTATAAGACTGCCACTTCTTTTTAAGTTTTACGTAATAAATCTTTATTATTCGCTTTAAGTAAAACAACAGGAAGATAGTCAAATTTAAATTCGCTTTCGTAACTACTCCATATTGTAAAAAAAGTTTTTACGCTCGCTATGTGTCAACTGTATGTTGTTTGTTGGAAGAAGTATTCCCACGAGGCATCTAACTAATTTTCATTGAATTTGTGAGTAAAGTTACCTACATTTGAAAAAATATTTTGTGTTATATGTCATATATTTTGTTTCGAGGCGAATTGAGCAAACTAAGTTCATTTTTTGTCACTAATTCTTTATTGGTATTAGAAATTGTTTAAAAGGCATTCAAGATTAAAATACCTAATTAATGTGTAAATTTATTTCAAATACCCAGTAAATGAATAGACCAGCTAATTAATATGAAATGGTTATCGTTGCTTATAAGTATCAATAGCATCAATGGAATCACAGACGCATTGTTTGCCAAGATACTGAATCTTAATAAAAATTAAAAAAATTTAGTTTTAAAACTGGATACACTTTTTTATAGTGTCAACGTACTCAAGTGAACCTAAATGTGATTAGGTGCCACTTATCACAAAAATGCATTATCATCAGAACTACAGAAACAACTCCTTAAGAGATTTGACTCTCACAAACCGGGTAAGCTAAATAACAGCGTTTAAAAAGATAGTTAGCTGGTACTATCATGTACGAATAACTTCAGAATTGACTGGGTGATACAAAGCACATAAATCTACAACGGATCTATCTTCAAGATGGATGGAGCGTTTTACAACCCAGTAGCCTTAACCCACTACAAGGCACTGGATATCACGCTGCTGCAGTCCTAAATTATGGAAAGATTACTAGCCAATCCAAAAATCGTATATTATGATTCGTTTCTCTCCTAACTACGAATTCATATTTTTGTGCTGGCAACAATTCCAGTAAACATTAAATCTCACATCTGTCTGCTTACAATAAAGAAACAAATAAACAATTTATTTGGCCGCAGTGCACCACCTAAGTTAGAAATCAAATGAAATTCCAAACATTCATACATCGCAAAAGTCGATCTACGGACCGCGCTTTGCCCATAACACAAATAAGAAAGAAATTGTCTTGAACTCGTTGCGAGAGTAAAACTGTAACAGGTCTATAAGAAATTGTCAATATCGTGATAGTTATTATGCTTGTTTATGTTTGTTGTAATGTTGGGATTTTTTATTACAATTATGTACTACCATATCTTCTGTGTCTTAAGTAATAAATTATAAGCTGGGGATTTATATTCACAATTAATAAATGAAAAAAAATTCTATAAGATTCTTGGGTTTTGTTATACAGCGTTCTTAAAATTCAATTAACCTATCCTGTAAAAAGTAAAATATATATACTTATAGTATGGTCGTGTCTTCTTTGTGTCTGAGCTTTTGTGGTCCCTTGAATGTGTAATCTACGTACCTACCTATAATACCTAATAATAATAACGTAAGGGCGAGAGTTCGCAAAATTCCTTTTGAGTCGAAGAGAAAATTCCGCAGACCTCATTTTATATACTGGGTTGTAAAACTCCTAACTCACGCGTGAAAAAGCTAATATTTTCCCACGAAAGTCTTAAAAACGTTCATTATGTGAAATTTACAGTAAAGAAGGAAATAAATTCAATATTTGTAATGTTTTTTATAATCACAACTTTGTCTTTTCAGCTCCAAATGTCTTACAACATCAAAATGAAAAAGTTTATTACTCAGCTAGTATAATTACCAACATCGATACCAAGTACCTAAATTAAGCAAAGGATATAACTTTAAGACAAATATTTAAACACAACTTCTTTTTGTTTAATAAGAGAAAAAAAAAGTTAACAGCTACATTGGGTAGGTACCTATACCAGATTTTTTGCTTGGGTTCATCGGCTTATTTTTCAGTTCTGTTTATATTACATAAAAAAGTATAATTATTTTCCATATCTCGTCGTATCTTACTTATATTACTAAGTGCTTAATTATTTCAAATCAAATCTCATACAGCGTTGTACGAATAAGTCGAAGCCTGACTGATGAAGAATAATTTTTTTATAAAAGTACCATAATTGTGTTCAGAAATTGTATTGATAATAGATTAAAAATAATAATATATTATTTAAGGGGTTATATTAAGTAATAGTTCTTCGATAGGCCCGAGGCATACAAGAACCCTTATTAAATAGGATAGCGGGTTTGACATCAAATATGAAATAGCCCTAAAACTAAGAATTTATGTCAAACTTTATAATAATCACCCAAGAATACATTCCCTCGAGCTTTACTTTTGCGGCCCAAAAACACAAGCAACCTGTTCTAAAACATAATTTTACCGGTTTTAATTTTCCCCGTCATATAATATAAAGGTGGGCGGCAGCATAAAAAAGTAATAAAGACAAAATCCAACCGATTAATTTTTCGTTGGGATTAAGCTAAGAAAATATTACAGTTCATTTAAAATTCAATTAACGGAACGTATACCGCATTTATCTTTTTTTAACTTTTGGTATCGTACTTTAATCAGATATTTTTTTAGTAGAAGCTGTGGGTAATAATGGAAAGTTTGTTCAATATAGGACCATTTAAATGAATTGTTTAAAGTAATATGACTTTTTTGAATGCTTATCAAAATATAATGTATACTTGCAGTTTGCCATGCCAAAATAATTTCCACGTCAGTCATCATAAGTAGTTTAGTGCCATATAACATACATAGAATATACTGTGGTAACTGGTGTAGTCTTATTTATGACAATAAGTAGGAACAGACTACGTTCAGGTAAAAGGAGGCTTTTTACCATTTAAAAATACGCAACCTCAAAGTTTTATCATGGAATATAATTTAGCAAAATTAATTATGTTCTTCATTACACTCCTGAAGAGAATTAAGGGAAAAAGTTGTAGCATCTCAGATATTTAGCAAGGGACATTCAGTTGGCACTTCGGGAAAATATAATCCCCCTTAGTAAATAAAGTATGTGATCAGTAATTAAGGACTACGAATCTTGACTGCAGTAATTTATATTCATATTACTAGAATCTACCATGGCAATGGATCTCTCTAATACATACAGTAACATTTCTAGCAACTATACATAATTACGACAGATGTTTAAAACTCGCATTATGCCCATATCACTGCTTTTTGTTGAAATAGAAACATAATGATTTTACTTCAGAAACTACTGAACCTTAAATTCTATTATAGAAAACATTAGAAAGAAAAACTAAATCTTGCTTATTTAACTGGAGAACTTATACGAAAAGTTTATGTTTTCGTATAAGTTCGTATAAGTAGGATTTTCTACACTGTGAGCATAGATAAAAAATTTGCAGAGTTCAAGTATTTGTCGACGTTTAAAACACCGGATCATTCAGTAGCGAAATATTACTTGTCTTTTCCTTTGTATTCAGTTAGATAAATAACCGTTATATGAGTATGAGTAAACTGGGTATATAGTCACGAGCCACCTGAAATAAGAAGGATCTGCAAGGCTATTCTTTCTCGACAGCGGAATCCGCGATAAGTTTCAAAATTGAAGTTCCAGTCAGAAATCTTGTCATTCTCAGTCATTCTCTAATCATCTATTACGCACTTGCGAAGTGAAGTGAGTCTCGAACTCGAACGTCAAACGACTAAAAATATGACAAATAAATATGTTATTGTCTAATCATCTAGTAAGCACTTGCGAAGTGAAGTGACTCTCGAACTCTAACTTCAATTTTGAAACTTATCGCGGATTCCGCTGTCGAGTTACAAAACAGAATAGCCTTGCTGATCTAGCCTTGCAAGCAAGAG
This sequence comes from Thymelicus lineola, assembly GCA_963932265.1. Taxonomy (NCBI): domain Eukaryota; kingdom Metazoa; phylum Arthropoda; class Insecta; order Lepidoptera; family Hesperiidae; genus Thymelicus; species Thymelicus lineola. The sequence goes on from OZ010680.1 coordinate 16,995,026, forward strand.
CAAGGTATCTCAGCTCGAATAATGGATGGAAAACCCCACTGCAGTAGAAGTATATTGATATAAAAGACGTGCTGAGGAGTATATTTTGTCATTTCTTCTCAAAGCACTTTTCCGAAATGGTAGTAGATTAAAAAAATTACGTTCATAAGTGTATCAGTGATTCCTACATTTTGAATTTTTATAGTTATTAACGTATTTTGAACGTCGCCTTAGAAGGCAAAAGCCGATGACAGGTCATAATTTTTCACTGCCTTTTGATTTGTCGTGAACCTAAATCTCGCGAGCTCATTTAAAAACCTCAAAGGTACGCAATAACGGAATGTTAGCTGAAGGTAAACCGAAAACAATTGGTGAGCCCCTCCCTGTTGCGCCGTCTGACGAGATGCGGGAAGTTAGCCGATCCGTAAAAAGCAATTCTTCCCAACCGTTTGCCTTTTCACCCTACATTTAATGTGAATGTGTAATAGTTATTTACGTGTTTTTCGTACCGTACCTACATTAATGAATATACGCTTTTAATATATTGTTACCTTTCCTAAGTATATTTCTGTTCATAGATAACTTTGTCCAATAGTATCGGAGACCGAAAAGGGGCCATTCAATATTTCTTATTCCGTAATCAGCGTAGTTTAATGCTATGAGAATAGTCTAGACTACATTAGCTACTTAGCACGTTCGGGAGCGATGACCTAGACGCATTACATTTTTACACAAATTATATTTCTTGGCGTTTGCTAAATTAATGTTACTAATATTTATTATGATATGATAATAAATATTGTATTACTTTACAATTTAAATAGGTAAAGAAAAACCGTGTCCAATCAACATAACAACGTGTATTTTATAAATACAAAATTTTATAATAATATCTAGTATTAAAGATGCAATGAGCACTCAACTTATAAACAAATGTAGAAATAATTATAATGTAGCTATTGAAATTATTGCTTACGATGCAAAAAAGAGAAAATTATTTGCTATATCTTGCTACTTTCTAGAACATGTAAACATCAAAGACCTGCGAACTCAACTTAGAAGTAATGAAATTGCAATTGGCATAGATTTTATTACTTACAAGAATTCGATCAAATTGTCTTACTTTTTTGAAGGGCTACAACAGCGCCTTTTCTACGTTGTTTTTAGGCTACGAATACTGTACCTAATTGTCGCATGTAATTAGTTCCACTTCAAACCACTCACGTAGTAATAGCACGAACGAAACTAATTATTCGTCACCGCGTCAACGTCAAAACTATAAGGCCTGATGTCCACGGCGCCACGGCGCTTCATTTGACGATTGCATGCAAGCTGCATAATGAAACATAGGCAATAGGCAAACACGACGATGCCGCTCTATAACTGAGACCGACACTTACGTACTGTGCGAAGCTCGCAGTTGGTAAAGTTAAAATCAAACATATACCACATATTCATAATTATCAACACTTTTCTGAAACGTCTGAAGAAACGAAAAATAATGTACAAGGTAAGTATTAGTGATATAATTACATACTAAGAAGCTTGACGACCTTCATAGGACGTGCTTCCCTAGCATTTGATTGCTGATTACACCATTAACATTAAATTGAAATTAGGTATCTTACCTTACTATTTTTTTACTACAAGAAATAAAGTCTCGGATTGTATTTAACATACCAAATGGTTTGATTTGAAATGTATACAGTTGATGTATTTTATGGAGAATTGTTGGCAGTCTGTAATCAAATCACGTGGTTAAAAGTCTGCATTCATTCGAGCGCACTGAAATATTTGAGAAAGAAGTACATAACGCTGAGAAAATAACAAAGGAATACGAAAAAGCGGTGCATTTCGTATCGCTTTACTGGTTCGTATTCGAGCGACTGTATCTTGGAATTTGTTACACAATGTAACACAAATATACCAATGTTAGTAACATTATTATTATTACTGATTTTAGTATAAACATTACTAATAACCAAATAATAATAAATAATTGGGCCTAAACTACAATAAAGCATTAATTGAATTTTTATAGCATTATAAAAGTCATTTTGTGTTTTGGATGTTTTCGGCTTGGCATTTTGTTCGCATTAGTATCGCACGATCCGCTTAATTTTGATGTAAGTTATTATTTTTCACCTTACATGATGTAACATGTCCTTATCTAGGATACTTTATATCCCGGGAAATGGAACTGTTCCCGTGGGTTAAGAGATAAAAGTTAGTACAGTAGTTTTGTGAAAGTTTAGTAAATATTGTATTGTTCGTTTTTGTAGGTATCTGCATATTAATGTACAATAAAATATGGTGAAGAATATATGTGCTATTTGTAAACATCCGAATTGAAAATACATCGGCATAAGTTACCTACTAGTTAAAAACAAAAATAAAATATACCTTATTGAATCAATTCAGAAATCTGTAACCTTTCTCTTCCTTATGTGATAAATATTAATCAATAACAATTTATTAAAATCACAAATGGTATTTTCTTTTGATAGGAAGCTTATTTATCTATAATAATAGCACTGAATAACTAGGCTCCAAAACTACCAATTTGAAAATTTTTTTCACTGTTGGGAAGCTACACTATCCCCGGGTGACATATACATATTATATTGTGACTATATTATATATACATATTTTACTATCTTTCACGAAGCGAAGCGAGGGCGATTTTCTAGTTTCATATAATTACGGAGTTTAGGAATTATGAGTGCGATAGCTATTTCTGAGCTAAAAATATAGCGTCACTTTAACACTTATTAAATACACACAATTACTCGTGTATTAAATACGGAAACAAACTACATATATGATTCTTAATACGTATATTTGTGTCAAAACAATACTTGCTGGTGCTTATAGAATAATTGTTCATAAATCTTCACTTTCTCATTCACTACTTTTGTTTTGTATGAGCTATACTGCTAACAGCTATGATTATAAAAACTGGATTATAAAGAGTAAATTTGATTACTTTCAAAGAAACGAAGTAATTAATTATGAAACTATAACACATTTCATTTAATATTTCTCTTAAATACAACGCTGAGAAACTTAAACAATAAACTTGCTTTGTAAAACGCCCGGCAAATAGTGTGCTTCATACTAAAACAATGTTATGACAAAGTGGAACACAGAAGTGGGAATGAACCAGTGAACGCAAACAAATGAGTAACGATCAGTAACTGTTCTAGCACTTACCATATGAGTTAGGGTTCAGCTATTAACTCCTACTAGGGCTGGTAACTCTCCCGATTTTCAGAAGCCCCTAAATATCGCATTGGAATTACCTATTTCTCAAATAAATTGCTCAACTAAATACTTACAGTACTTACGTGGTTATGTACTTGTAAAAATAGTATCGAAACATTCTCGCTTTGTTTTAGTGTAAATGATGATATAAGTGAGTATCAAAATTTTATGCAAGGTGCTTTCTAAATAACAATACCTAAATATTTTTTTCCTTTTTAGTTCAACCAATAACAGTATAAGTAATATATTTAACGTTAAAATCTATTATGAAATAGACTGCTAGAACAAATTATTAAGCGGCATACATTTCATACACAAAAATATATTTTTTGTTTTCCCTCTATTTTATTGGTAACCCTAAATGGCGTTGGTGTGCAACAGAAACCAGGCTAGGCGATTTACGGTTGGGCCGCACATAAGTCCAACAAAGGGGCCTATTAAGAAAATAATCGACAATCCGATAGTAAACTCGATTCAAACACTGTACTATAGCAGTTTGAAGTAATCGACTAGATTTGAGATTACCTACTAAGAAAGCATCGTGTTAGCGGAATAGGAATAGGAATTTGTTTTTTAATCGAAAACGAAATGACGTGTAGTCCACGATAAATCAATTACAATATCAGTATGGATTTCATCCTCTTTCTTTTATTGTCAACATATGAATCTGTTAACGTTTCCATAATTCAATAATTTTTTCAGCATATCCGCGGGAACAAAGCTTTCATGCCAAGATTTCTAACAATTCGCTGAACTTTCGTGTTCTGCTCCTTTATCCGCAATTGTTCTGCCTTGATACATTTATAGTGAGCATTTACGATAATACCGAGAGTAAATCTCAACACGAACCAACAAAATGATTGGACTGCGCTCTCTCGTAGAATTTTCTATAAGTCTTTGACATTGTGACCGGAAAAACAGTAAAATTTATAATCGCCACAATAAATCCAAGATTCTGACACGCGCGTCATAAAAATACCAAGGTATGAGTAAATAAACCGCAGAAGCAAAAACTCAGCAACGTATCGACGTGTTGCCGGCATTCGCATATTGCATGTGAAGACGCTGTTTCATAAATTTTACACAAAGCAACGTGGAAAAAACGGTAATAAATTCATAACGACTGAAAAACAGAATGTACGGAGTAATGGCCTGGTAACCTGCGCTTGTAACAGTATATTTATTGATACAATGAAACTAAACATGAATTTCAGAGTGACTCCCCCGTACAAAGAAAAAGTAGTCTCATTTATTTTCCTCTTAGCGATAAGGATGGCATGCCCATTGTGGGCCGAAACCCGTCAACTGTCAGATTTCAAACTCAGCCGTTGTTGAGAATCATTACTGGGAAAATTACATTTTTCAAATCTTGAGTTCGTTATTTTGATCGTAGTGAAGGAATTGAATTACTTAATAGCTATAGGAGACGTAACATAAACTTTAGTATAGTTTTATTTAGTACCTACTCGGAATAACCAAGTAGTACTTTTTACTTTAAAATCCTGAGACCAGAATACAATGTGTTGTAAATAATAGAGCAATAGCAATCTTCTAGAACATTCTGTAAAACAATTTTGCACACGAGAACGGCGTACCGGTTTCAGTCAATAAAAAGCGGATTGTATGGGAACGTAGCGTACAATCCATACTAAAGCTTGCTCTCCGACGAAATAAGTACTAATGGTCACTCGGTATGGCGTCACGTGACTGCGCGCTACAGATACAGGTGTACTAAAGTATTTTTGTTGCGGCATATTGGATTAAGCTTTCTTTGAGCTAGTTTTGTGCTCTAGTTTAGCTGTTACAATAATAAGTATGTTTATTTTTCATTTTAATTTATTGTATTTAGCTGACCTATGCATAAGGTAATTTTTCCAGATTATCATTGAGCGGGCTGCGGAAGCATACATGGGACAGATAAATGATATTCTAAATCTAATGTGACGGCTTTGAGCGTGCTAATTACACGCTTGACTCTTTTTACGTTTAAAAGTTTGGAAACAATAAATGTTTCTATGCAATAAAAATGTTGCTTTGTTTTGACGCCAACCAAATAGTATATAGTCCACTGCAGATTTTAATTGCCATCATATTGAAATCACCACGCAAGCTATGGATGGAAACCACATTGAAATAGGCCGCATTCAGTATTGAAAACGATGACCTAATTCGCTTAGATTGGTTAGAATTTTTATTTATGTTTTCCTAACCTTCCTTTTATTTATTTTATTGTTAATTCCTTGTTAAGTTAAAGAACAGATGTAATTAAAGAAATGCGAGTGCGAACTTTAGTTTCCTTTCTCTTAATTTCCTACATATAAAGAAAACTCTTTACATCTGTAAATAAAAGGTTGGCAAATGGAATTATTGTATAGCGCCAATAAAAGTTCTTCTTGCAAATTATAGTACATCAGTATTCCAAAAATGTGTTACCACTGTAAACTGTGCGTTCTAATGTTTGATACACAAGATATAAGAAATAACTAGTTTTGCATAAACTAAATATACCGTGAATGGGTTTTGTGTCGTTCTAATTAACCCCGACGGTACTAATTTGTGATGGTAAGGTTTCTAACGTGATTGGCCAGCTTAGTTATTATCTAAGCATTGGTCAGAATGGTAGATGATATTTTATTCCTAAATAGATCCAATCTATCTATATTATATGACTAAGCAGAAAAGTTTTTTTATTTATTGTTTGTTTGAAAGCGTTATCTCTGGAACTGTCAGTCGGCCATATGGGAAGGCTATAGGCTATATTATTATAATTCCTTACAAAAGGAGTTGCTTCACGGTTACGGGAAGAGAATTATGAGTAGGGTATCCGAAGCGAAGCGAGGGTGGATTACTAGTACTAAATGATGTAACAGAAATGTACAATAATATTAGAGAAAAGTACGTAATAATTTTATTATTGTACTAGTTTCTATAAAATTACGTTCAGAAAACATTACATTTAAATGAGTCGTAGCAGTGCCGTTATACCCTTCGCGTATATTATACGTATTGTATACGTTGAATATATGTTACGGGTTTTACAATTTCTTTCAATTATATGTAGTAATCTTTACCTGTGTAAAGGTAATACTGTTTCAGTAACTGATCTGTTTTATTACGCGTGGCGTGTTTTGCAAAGATCGTAAGCTTACCTAAAGGCTTTAACTAAATGTGGTCCTGCAAATAATGTTAGTGACAGGAACCAAGGCATTATTGGTATATACACCGAAAATAAACACAGTTTTTGTTGGATTCGCTGTGGTTTTACCTTATTTTTGTTTTATTAGATTCAAATTGAAACTTTGGGGTATCAGTAGACTGCTCTAGGTGGTTTCCACGTAGTTACAAAACACTATAGCATCATGCATGAGTTCAGTCGAGACTAGACTGGGTGGCGTAGAACCCAGATATCTCTAATAAGATTAATTGGACTTGAGACTTGGATCCCCTTAAAACCCTAGATTTTTATGCTTGTTTTAGTTTTACTAGTTTCCACGAAGTCTGATTTAATAAAACTAAATCACAAACATATGAACGCCTAAATATAGATATCGTATATATAGATATCGTTATAATCTTAGACATGGTCTGTCTGTGTACGAAGTGTCAGTTCAATCTGTACCTACAATGATTAGCACGTGATCGACAGACAAGTATCCAAACATCTTCCCATCATTCACATTTTATAATATTAATTAGTAGGATTATTAAATTACAGATAAACATCAGAAATACTTCATCAGTAATTAAGAGTTGAAAGCAAACAAGTACGAACATATTTTTATTATTTGGCACAGAGCCCACTTACTTCCAATAGCTTTTACTCCAACCTTTTACAATGAATCCTCCTTTTTATGGTTACATCAGGGCTAGACTGACAGTTTGATTTATTAGCCGAAAACTTATAGTATGGATTTTGAATGGTTTTCAAATATTCATTATAATATCAATAAAAAGTTTCAACATTATTCAAATACAATCCGGGGCTTGTTAACTTTTATCAAGACCTATGTATTGATAAATTAATTATGTTTTTTTGTCTTATTCAATATTGTTGTTGTATTCTTCCTATACTGGCCTAGCCTAGCGGTTAGAACGTTGGTCTCCCGAACGAAGGGACCCGAGTTCAAATCCTGGCACGCACCTGTTATTTTCTAATATTATGTGCGTATTTAATACGCCATATTACAAGTTAAATATCACTTGCTTTGGTGAAGGAAAACATCGTGAGGAAACCTGCACACCGGAGAGTTCTCCATAGTATTCTCAAAGGTGTGTGAAGTCTACCAATCCGCACTCGAGCCCAGCAGTGGAACAATTATGGGGTGTTGCTTGCTATTCTACCTATACTAACTAACGTAACTATACGTTTACGTTAGTCTTAGTGAGTGACTTTAAGTGAGTAGATAATAAACTAAATAAACCGCGAGTAAACTGTAGAACATTACTAATATAATAAAGTAAAATATGTACATGCCACCCTATAAGCTACATCGTGAAGCTTATTTCCACAATTCCCTGCCGTCGGATCTGAGTAAAACATAACAGTTAAAGGATTTGCATGATACAACAACACAATCCTTCTTAATTCTTATCGTTTCCAACTAAGCAAGCTTGACAGACGTGTAATGAATCTTGCAAGCATTGTTGGCTTAGGAGTATGAAGTTAACATATTACATGTATATTTTAATTCCAACGCCGCGCCGTGTTATACATACTCATTCTTTTGTATAAGTCCTTCATATTTCAACTTTTCAATTCGTGTTGAATACTTTGTAATATTTCAATTCAATTTCAGTTTTTTTTATTATACTTACCAGTATCAGTTATAAATGTGAGTTATTATATTGTTTTATACGATTTCAAAGATATGTGTCAGTCTCAGTATTTTTTTGTGATTTTGCTTTAATTCACTTTCATTATGAATCAGCATTCAGCTAAAGATTACCTTTTTGTTAATAATTATAATAAATTGTAATAAAATATAATAATAATAAAAAAGCGATTACTATTGCCATAGACCAGGTATAGAAAATAGATCGTATATTACGTAATCTATCATGCAGTTCTTACATAATTTAATGACGGATTACTCTTTAACAATTTCAAGTAAACATATCAATATTGTAGATCAATATTGTATCAATATTGTATGCGATATTGCACATCATTTTTTCGTACAAACTGCAGCGATGCCTAATGACGTTATGCAAATAGCTGATGATGATATCATTATTATTATTGCTCTGAAGTGCTGGAACGTCGACGGTCATATTATAATTCTGCTCCAATTTCCAATTGATCCCCCGCGACACAAGTTGTACGATGACGTCGAAACGACGAACGAAAAAAGGAAATATTATAATTTATTTAAAAACATACATTTATAAAACTAGGGGTAACAACTAACAAAAATGGGTAACAATAATAACTTTTGTGAACTTACATCATGGCTTCAGAAGCGAAGCGACGTCAAGTAACTAGTTTTTTTTATAAAAACATCTTCTTCCAAAGAGTCCAAGTTCACTCGGAACAGGATCCTATACCATTTAGATTATCCGCTTGAATAAAAATCTCGGAGGAAATATCCAGATTGAACAAAATTGGAAATGCTAAGCAACTTACTACGTGTTAAAACCGTTAGGACTACTCCTCTAGGAAGAAGATCATTTACGTCTGTACGCCATATCATAAACCATTTTGTGAAATATTTTATTTTCGTGAGTGAGGAGTAAAAAAAAAGGTAAAATAAACGTTCCCATTGGTTCAGCATACAATTATTCGGGCAAAAAAGCTCAATTTTGGTTTTCTTATGTGGGCGCCACAATATTCTTACCTAGGGTGGCTCAGTGGCTCTAACGCCAGCACTGTATCACAAGAATTATAAATTATATTATAATATTTTTTAGTTATGTTACAAAATAACTGTAGTACTTACTAATGCCATAGTTATTTACCTTGCTGGCTTTTTAGTCGTCTTATAACCACTGTTTTGCTTGTTAATTTCAGCTCTTGAGTAAAAATTTTTATTGCATTTTTTGCGAGCAAAGAAGCTAATGAGCAGGAAAAGCTTAAGTTTTATTTTAGCGCAAAGAAAACATATTACCTACCTCTTCTATACTTGAAAGTGTACGAAGAAGACTTTTATTTTACACAATTTTTTTATTAAATTATGTTTCATGAGTAGTTACGAAAAAATATGTAAAGTATTTTATCATGACGTATGGTGTAGAGAACCCCTTATCATTGTATTTTATAGTCATTGTAAAGTTCAATAAATCCTACCATGACTAAATATCGTCAGTTTCTTCCTGTCACTGTCACAACCTCCAAGACTTAACCATGTATTTTTGGGAGCATCAAGAATAAATTGATAACACAAAAAATCTATAATTATTTCCTAAAATATTAATGAAATACATCAGTTTAAAATTAATAAATGCATCTGATTTTAACTGTGTAACAGGTTTTGGTAAAACTTTGTTTTACGTCAAGGGACGACAAACCGTAGATGCGAGGAATCGAATAATTGTCTCTTCGACTTGAACTCGGTCTTCAATCGAACACGAAGAATAAAATCAAAGCAAATGAAATCAGTTATTCATCAAGAATTTGTTTATATAATTGTTGCATGGTGTTGGGTATTACATTTTTATAGTGTGTTGATCAAAATATCTGATCGTCAGCTGATTAAAGGGCGTAAGTCTGTAATATAGGCAACTGAACTCTCCCAAGGGGTATCAGTTTACTATAATAAAATTGTATTAGCGACATAGTAAGCACATAAACATAGTATTAGACGTTTGATAATTTAAGTTAACAAATAACAATTATTTAAGTTACCAGAATTAGCATGCAATAATAAACTTGACAAGTGCTAAAACTCGCTTGGAGAGGACTCGGACAGTTATTTTTCTATATTTTTTTCATTTTTGCCCTTTTTTCTAACGACTTCTTATAAGTTTTCCTGTAATATATTACTAAAGAACTATTTTTTATATAATATTTTTCTCAAAAATATATTTTAGATTCTTACAATTAGACTTTTTATTTAACATGCCACATGATACGATTTGAAAAATAGTTCTTTCCTAAAATATTTTTAAGAAAGGACTGTATACTTTATTTTAAATTTCGTTAAAAAAATTAATTCATTTTTTTAGGTCATTAAATAGCACATGAGGTCTAAAGGTCACTAAACAGCACATAATTACTACGTATACATAGCATATGAAATTTCAACTTATTTGATTCAGCAGTTTCGGATACAATTGACTGTGAAGGGCGGTCGCCCAGACACACGACTGATCCTATAAGGGTTTCATTTTTCGATTTTTCGTTCGGAACCCTAAAAATAACAAAAAGTGAAAATCTGCAACTTGGTGTGAGTGGGTGTGTGTGTGATGTGTGCGTGCGTGCTTATGTGTTGCAGATTAAACTAGTTGGTACAAAGCCCAGAAAGGATCACCTGGTGCCATAACTTCATATTATATTGTTCTACTAGGAACATTACTCGGCTCGGCTCAGACTTAAGGATGGACGTAGCCCTTCATACCTTCGTAATAATAAAATCTTTTCCTTGGAAGACAGGAATAAAATTCCTGTGGTCAAAGTTTTTCTCAAAGAAACAATTTACATTTTATACATTTTTATTAAAATCCGCAGAATGAAAAAGTTCATACGTTACAGACTCATAATATTTACTTGGTTTATTTGCTTACTAAGTAAACAAATAAGTTGGAATACATACAAAAAGCGCAAAGTCAAAGTTGGTTAACTGCCAGAAAATTACAATTTTGCAAATATCGACACTACCTACATCAATTATGTAAATGCGGCCATTTTGATAAGCGTTTCGTGCATTACATGTCGACACAAATAAAATTTTATTCCATTTATTGCCGGCATACCTTTATATTATTCTATTTATGTACAACTAGTAAACATTTTTATGTAAACCTCTTGGAGTCACACACACGAGTTATGACAATGTTAAAATTAGGTGTGACCATTACCATCTTATAAGTTCAAGTAGGTAGTTGTAGTTAGGAAAATGTTATGTAAATTATTGAGCTAATTATATTAAAAAGGGTATTTTGGGTAAGGCTACCTGCACATTAATCATCCCGCTTATCATACGTGGGACCGTGCGTCTATCGAAACTTGTTTACTCGCTGCAACATTATATGCGTAATCAAAATTGGGATTTTGTCTACTCTCGCTTTGATGATTTGAGTGAAAAGACTTAGTCAACTGTATTAGAATGTATGCATGACTAGTAACTCGTACTTCGTTCGGTTCGGATAACCTATGCCTTAGTAAGTACCTGCAACCGAAATAATTGCTAATCGTTTGTATTTAAATATACCATTATATTTTATTTAGAATTTAGTTTTCTGCACTTATCCATATTATAAATTCTAACTGTTCTAAGCATCATACCTTCGGTACAAAGATTTTCCGTTCACAAAATTTAATAAGTAGATTGTACAAATCGCTCACCTATTAATATAATGGGCATTAATATAATGTCTATACTGGTAACCAAACCCAAACAATCTGTAAAAAACGTAAAAAGAACCCATAAATTATTAATTTTAAACATCTTTATAAAATGTTTGATCCTCGTTTCTGTAAAACATGACAAACGTAAATGTGCCGTTGAATTACTGGGTGAGCGAAATCAATTTATAATTTAGAACATTAATTACTAAACTTTTGATAGACCTTCTACAATAATTTGTATTATTTTTGTTATTTGAGTTCGTTAGCGTCACACGGAAATAATATCTGTCATGATCATAATATGTTTCAGTCACGTTTCAGTCACAGAATAATACAAAACAATATTTTCGCATAAAATGAATTATTTGAAAAATATTTATGGCTTTTCCTAACTTTTGAATTTTTATACTTCAAATCATTTTTGTAAATGAAATGGCACGGATGGTTTTTTGAAATGAAATTGTTTTGAAACGACTGAAAATGCCGATAAAAAACTGAAGCAGTAAGCATAAAAACTGGGTTACCGAATGTTACTATTCTTCTATTGTTGCTTTGCGGAGCGAGCTTCAATTTAATTTCATCTCATTTGGCACGTCATTAAAGATTTTCTTGTTTAAACTAGGTACTGGAAACTCGTACGTAATATTGTTTTAGCACGGGTATTCGGGTATCCTAATTGTGTATTTTATGTGGCTTGTGTTTTAATAGCGGTAAAAACAATGAAGTATGTGCGATAATTATTGCAGAATTGTTTGTGCAGAATGTCAAAATGTTTCATACCAAAATGTATACTTACTTTGGATTAGTAGTAGTTAGATACAAAATTAAAATTTTACAACTGCCTTTTATTAAAAAGTAAATCAGCAACCCATAATTGTCTCACTTCAATGGGCTCGGGGTTTCCTCTCACAAAATTAGGGGCACAGGTCATAGCCACGCTGACCAAGTGCGGATTTGTAGATTTCCCACACCTTTAAGAACTTTATGGAGAACTCTCAGGTGTGCAGGTTTCCTCACGATGTTTTTCTTCACCGAAGCAAGTGATAATTAACTTAATAATACGCACATAATATTTGAAAATTAGAGGTGCGTGCCAGGATTTGAACTCAAGCCCCTTCGTTCGGGAGACCAACATTCTAACCGCTACAAAAACAATTATGTAATTTTTCTCTTTTTAGTTGTGTTTTGCAGTCGAATTGCTTTATTAATGTTTTCATTTTCATTTTACATTCGTTTTCATTTTACATCGAGCTATTGTTCCTAGTTACTTTTATGAAAAACAACTCGCAAATTGTTTTAACATCCAATAAAATAATATGCGCTCACACGCTACACGTTGCCTCGCGCAACAACGTAATACGAACCACGTTTATCCACATGTCGCGTATGCACCATAAAACATAATATTATGGAGTAGTCCGGGGCGGAGGGCTAATTGGGCTCATTTTACTTGATTATAATTAATTCATAGACGCAACGATGTCTCGCTTTAAGGTTAAAGCTACGCTTGTACAATACGAATACTTTACTTGGAGAATTTTTATTTCCTATGGTACTTTTTAAGACGATGTTGACCTATTATTCCCTGCTGGAAGCGTTCGAACTTCGCTGATAATTGAAGTGAGCAGGCTTAAAATTCAATGCAAAAATTTTTGTGTTCAGTTTTGTTTTTATTTATTGAAGTGAAACTTCTTTAGAATCGTTGTGATTTCAAACCGGATGCAACGGAAAAAAACGACAGGTAAGAGACACAAATACAAAAATGTGTAGGAAAGAATGAGCAGAAATATACTCGGCAAGCATGCATATAATATAACTGCTAATTTCGTCGTTGAATCTTAACTTCTCCGTAGCTCAATGGTCAGGACGTAGATATACACAATACCTGATGCGCAGGTTCGCGTCTCTCAGTATTTCTTTTTTTTTAGTTTTATTTTTATACTGTTTTTAAATACTTTCAAATGCTCTTTTAAATGTTTTTAAAGAATTTATCAACAAAAAAAAAATAAGAATTTCATTTTCGTTGTTTAATATCTGTCGATCGACCGACCGATTATACAGACAGTAAAAATGCTAAGTTGTATTCATAGATGGCGCGAGGAACAAGGTAGAAGATTCGCTTTATTGCTTTTTCATCTCATTATCTTGAAACCAAAATTTTGGAAAGTTTCACTTCTACCACGTGTGAATTGCACACATTTTCTTTTTATTTATTTATTTATTTATTCATTCCAAAATTTTCACTAACATTACAGGCATGTCCTAATGCGTTAGTGTATTTATTTAGTGTATAATATTAATTTTAAACTATGTTATATTACAGTAAGCATAGTGTTGACAAACCTCTAACTACAGGTGGTAGGGATTCTACATGCAGAGCGAACGAGGTTCGATTTACGGCCAGGTCACACATTTATGCGAGTGACAGATAAAATATGTTTGTTCTCGACTGATATGATGTGTCTTTTAAGTATGTCCAAACAACATGCAACACCAGGTGAGGAGGCGTAAGCGTTTTATTCGCTAAAAACTTGCAACAAATATTCTCCACCTTTTGATTCACAAATATCGCCAGCAAGCTTGAACTCCGTATTTCGGATTTTTGTCTTCAGGTCCGACGTTCAGAATTACCGTTGATAGTTCTACACAAGCAGAATCAAATATTGGAATTCTATTTCACCGTTGAACATCTACGTCCAGCGGTAGGTACTTTTCGAATATTCAATTTCAAATCATATTATAACACACAGTTGCGTGTTTGCAGTTAAAATTCAGTTCGGTGTTATTTAACACTTGGTGATAGGATTAGCGATGCTGGTGATGGGATATGCATACTAAATAACTTAAAAATACGTCGAATTAGTCGCGTGCTTCTGTAAACAGCCAATCAGAGTGTTGACGCTGACAGTCCTGTTAGATACACATTTCACGTTACTTCATCTCTAAATGTTAACTACTAACAATCGGCTTTGTGTCACAAAGGATTAAGTACGTTTATATTTGTCAAATTCCGTAGCTTATAAGTTTGAATCTTTCCTTCCAATGGTTGTCGTGGATTACCGTCCACGTTGTACGCAACGCACTAACATCTAAAATTTTAAATTTTTGTATACTAAAGTCTCTATAAATCCGTCATAAGACCTGTCGTAATGTATGGATCAGAATGTTGGGCTACAAAGAAGACGGATGAGAGACGAATACATGTTACAGAGATGAGAATGTTGAGATGGATGTGTGGAGTGACGAGAATGGATAAAGTAAGGAATGAGTATATTAGAGGAAGTGTGAAAGTGGCAAAAATGACAGAAAAGTTGAAAGGAAACCGATTGTCATGGTATGGGCATGTGATGAGGCGTGATGAAACGCATGTGACGAGAAGAGTGATGGATATGAAAGTGATGGATAGACGAAGGGGACGAGGAAGACCTAAGAAAAGATGGATGGATTGTGTTACAGATGATATGAAAGATAAGAGAGTTAGTATTAAGATGACGGCTGACAGGGAAGTGTGGAAGAGGAAAACATATTGCGCCGACCCCAAATAAAATTGGGAAATGGGCAGGATGATGATGATAAAGTCTAAACTCTTTAAAGGCTCTCAGTAGGATAGAATCTCCTCTCTTAATTAAGAAGACCTGTAATGTATTCCACTTTTAGTAGCCAACTTGAGTTTTGCTTCTAATGCCCACTGACAGGCACGGGCGTTAATAAATTGTACTTATATGCTAACCGAATAATTAAAGGGATAACTGAATTAATTTCAGCTCTAGATTACTCACTAACATCTAAAATTTTAAATTTTTGTATACTAAAGTCTAAAGTCTCTTTAAAGGCTCTCAGCAGGGTCAGAATCTCCTCTCGTAATTAAGAAGACCTGTAAATTATTCTACTTTTAGTAGCCAACTTGAGTTTTGCTCCTAATGCCCACTGACAGGCGCGGGCGTTAATAACTTGTATATACCAACCTAATAACGAAAGGGATAACTGAATTAATTTCAGCTCTAGATTACTCAATACCTATTGATATCTTAAGTAATAATAATTAAAGAAACCGAGCCTATTAAATTCGCAGAAGTAGGTACTTGACCTTTGAATTACTGCTAAGTTTTACAGTCAGGGAGAAAGCACTGTAAAGCAGGTAATTTGATTGCCGTAATGGCCTATCGTAAACGGTGAAATGTCGCGGCATATAATCTAAGTGGATTTCCACTTATTACGTAATGCGGTTATGTGTCTTTTGGTGTTTAATTGTGAACGCACATTTATCGGCATCGTCAGCGCTGTCAGCATCGCATTTGTATGAAATCATATGAGAGCCCGATGCGGATGACATATTATGCGTCGGCATCTGTGACGATGCCGATAAATGTGCGTTCACCATAATGGTCGTAGCACACATATCAACTCGTAAAGGGAACGTAAACGTATCAACTCTTGCATTTCAGTATTCTTTGTATGAAACTCCCTACTGTAGACGTAAGGTGTCGTAGGTAAGTTTTAATAACAGTTTGGCGTCACATGTTAAGTAGTACAAGTATGGAGTTTAACAACTATGAATCGACTTTGTATTATCAGACACACAGATTGTCACAAAATTTATAAAAAATATTTTATCACTCAACGAGCTTAAATGTGATGGTAACGCCCGAACCTATTTGCTGGTAATAAAGTTGCAATACAGTTTGGTCACTATTTTAAATAAAAATTTTATGCGGGATTTCATGTTAAAAATTATTCATGAAAAATTGTTCGTTTATTCTTGCAGTATTCATTACATTATATCGGCTCTGTGACCTACAATAAAAGATGAATATATCACAATTTATCGTTGCATCTTTTATTATTATAATTCAGGTCATATTACGTGTTGTTTATATTTTGATTTGAGTGAAGTTAGGTTTACACTCTATAGTGAAAGTCCTATAGCATTATTTAAAATGCTTCTTCATGTATTCTATACTAGTTGATGCCTGCTATTGTTACCAGATATTAAATGGGTCAATTATGGACCGGCAACCTTTAAAAACGGTTCAGTAATTCCCTACCGTTAAAGAGTTCTACTTTTTATCTCCAGGACCATCATCAGATTCTCACTCTTTTTAAGTAGGATTAACTTGAAAAACTTCTCAACATAATAAAAAAGATTGAAGTTGTAATTTTGTAATTCGTACCAAATAATCATTTAGATGGTGACTGATTTGACGATCGCAAACTAGATACCAGTATTTTGACGAGTTTGACGATAACGTCATGTTAGATTAAATAATTAACTGTCGCCTAAGCCTAGACATGACCCGCCAAGCGATTAATTCGGGGTTTGATTCTCAGAGATATTAACTTATAGAATAATTATTTGTATGTTTTCAGGTCGTGGGAATTTGTTATGTTTGATGTGCCTATTAAAGTTATGAATATTCTAAAGGGAGATTATTAGGGTTCCGTTTTATCGTTACATATAGAACCATAAGGCTCTCATAAAATGCGAATTCACATTAATTCACAATAAAATCAAATATATTCCATAAATATCACCGGTCACTCAGAAATCTATAATTACTTTTACATACTCATAAGATAGATTAATTTATCAAAGCTGTCTGTAAAGGAGGTCCACCTAAAATATAGAGTTTATTGTTCCAAAACTATCTAAATCAATTTTAATGGAGGCCCGAGGCAAATCAAAAGTATTTTCATTACAAGAACTCGATATCTATCACGAGTGCGCCGAATATTTGAGAAGAGTGAGTTTTTGAAATTAAATTCGGTTGAACAGAGCTTAAAATAGAACTATGTAAATACTTTGTTATTAACTTTTTTCCAGGACTGATAGCATTTTAAAAATTCAAACTCATTTCATCTTTGAAGGGTACGTTAAGTCGTCGCGCGGTCCCGATTATAATCGTAAGATAACAGATCATTAAGCCCTTCGGGTGGCATGAAAACTTCAAATCCTTAGGTTGGCCACTAACTCCTCTACCAATTTGCACTGGATCAGCGTGGTGAAGTATGCTCTAAGCTTGGAGGCTATTCTCTTCTGGATAAGAGAAGAGTCCCGTGCTCAGTAGTGGACCGCTGATGGTTTAAGACCAAATATTGTATACCTAAATGAAACGAATTATCTCACAATGACCTTGGAAAGCTTTAAATATAAATTCCATTTACATATACAAGCACGAGACGGTAGATTAAACAGAGTATAATAACGGCTAAACGATTAGTTCTGTAATTGAGTCGGCACGCCCTCAATGTTGTCTTGACACAAATTGCGTAATCGAGATGCTACTGGGGACTATTATGGACTCACGCTGCTATTTTAGCCTTAAGCATTGCGTCTGGAGTGTAGGTTTCTTGTTTCTTGCTAAAACGTAACTAGTTATAATAAAAAAGAATACAACATCAAAAATTAAGTTCTCCTCAGTTTCCGCTGGAGGCGCTCTTCTATGTAATACAAAATCATGTTAGACGCAAACAAGATTCTAATAGAATTGTACTTACAATTTACAAGTCGGATCTACGGAGCAATTTGCGAAGTAATTCGTGCTTGTCGTTTCCAAAATTTTCCATACTATTAACGCTACTTAATTATATGGGTAGGTAATGTAGGTATGAACCTCTGCGCATCTCTGAATTTAGTTATACGTGATGCCATTAACTTTCGTTTTTGAGTTTTTAATTTTACAGCTTCAAGAATCAAGAAGTTTTAAACAAACTTTCGTCTCCAAGTTTTACCCTTTACGGTATGACTTTCCAAAAGCATGTGTTGTAGTTTACTTTTGTTTGTATAACTATAAGCTAATATATAATTTTTAGTCGTTTCAAATTTGAAGTTCCATACAAACTTTCATCACTTAGTTGAAGAGGAGCAAACGAAATACTAATTTTGTAATAGAGGGACGTACCTACGTTCAACACGTCTAAATTATGAAAGGTGTCATATTTATATAATAGGGATGTTGACTAATTTTATGATTCAATTTTATTTTGTAGATATAACGCTAATATTCAAAAAATATGATAAAAATAATAATCTTCAAATTGGTAAATAAAAATCATTATCCAATTTCCCACCAAAATGTTACGTGACGTCATTAACCGATATTCAATACTATCGATCTACTGATGCTTGTTGAACTTTCACATAACAGAGAATACTACTTTTAACATTTTAAATTAATTATACATAATTCACTGTGATTGATTTAAACAAAAGAATAATATTTCAGGTGTTTAAAATATTTCCCTTAATACTTTAATCATAGATTTTATTATTTTACAATGAGTCAACATCCCTATTGCCAATCAGGTTCAGAGACGCGTAAAGGATTCCAAGTTTAACAGGCGTTAATAGTATTATTGGATATTTTGTAAACGACGAGCGCGAATTACTCGCAAATTGGCCCATGGATGCGACGCGCAAATACATACTAATCCATTTATACCCGCTTAACTGACTCGTCTGCCAATGAATCGGCAGACGGCAGACGACCAACTGTATGTAACCCGGGTACGTATCGAGAAATTCCGATAAAAAATGACAATTTTGTAAATACAGTGTGACAACCGTGCAAAAAAAGTTTTGTTTTGAGCCGTCACAAGTTTAGTAATACATTTTAAAACTGTTTACTCGTATACCTGATAATACAGATGTTGATGTTGTAAACAGCGAAATATTTTTTTATTCCCCGACAGAGCGACTCCCTTAAACTTGTCACTGACGCGTTGCCTCGACGCGTTGTCTAGTTAGCGTCTGTGTGGAATGAAGATAAATTATTATAGTATATATGAAAAGAAGGATACCTTTAATTAACTTTCGCGTTGAATTCAGTGATATAATAATTAGTCTTCATGGATACGGTTCATCATTAATTTGTTTACGCTACGAAGTATCCGTATGGGAAAATGGAGCCGATAATTACTCGTGACGATTGCGTATACTTCGAATAAAATATGACAATATTATTCCATTTTCCAAATTAACAAATTGATGACCCGCGTGGTGTAATGATTACGTTGCCGAAATGCCGCGCCGGCACCGTTCCCGTCCTGGGTTCAATTCCCAGCGAAGCGGAAATTTGAATGACGAGTTTAAATTTCTGTTCTCAGTCTGGAAGTGTGTGTTCTTGTCTTTATGTGTTCTCCGTACCTACGACATGGGAATTCCTAGGGGGCTATAAGTGTGTAGCGTTATTTATTTAATTGTTATAAAACAACTATACTAACACTAGTCAACCCAACGACGTCATCCTGTAAAAAAATACTTTTTCTTTATTGTGTATATTATTGTCATCATATTAAATAACTTTTCCTATTACAGTAGGATTTAGTAAGATATATTTTATTTTGGCTGATCTTTCAGGTTTCCAAATCAAGAGCTGAGTACCTTAATTTAATACGTTTGATTATTATTTTCCTTAAGTAAAGACACGTTAGAGTACAAGCGCGTGTGTGAGATCGTGTGTACGAATGCACTGTACGGCCGACGTAGTATCATACTAGTTTCCAAGTCCAAGTTTCAAGTCCAAGTTCAAGTTGAACGTTTGGGCCTATTATAGTTCAAATTGACCTCCTCTGCTCCTGCTAAACCAAGATGATAAGCACCTGATGGTGATGATGATGACTTAAGGTGATGACTCGTTTGTCGGCTATACATAAATTTATTTAAAACAGGTATTATGGAATAACATAAGTATCAGTACATAGCAGTGGTTACCAGTAAATATAAAAGCTGAAATAGCTTAAACGAAGCATCTGTCGACGGAGTAACCGTAAGACCTATTTCATTTTGCAGTCCCTTCGACATGCAAAGGTCGATCCTTGAGCCAAGTGTATAATTAAAATATAGAGAGAACAATGATACGTCTCGCTTTGCTCAATGTTTATTGACGGGCAACGGTAGCATGAACCCTTTGCAATTTCAATTTGTCGAGTATCCGAGCTTCTCACTGGAAAGAGACGGGTGAAAACGTACGTGACAAGGACGGCTAAAGAAAGTTTGGTTATAATAAAAGCAAGTTCTGTTTAGAGCAGCGGTTTCCAAAGTATTCCTAACTAAGAGAGAACTAAAAGTACAAGGTCGCGTTTAAATACGATCAAAAATAATGCATTTTTTTCTTATTCATGTTTTAATTAAAGGGTAATTTTAACTACGATGTAATTCATTCTAATACTCGCACACTTACTAACGATGATATCAAAAGGTGTGATCAAATGAAAACCGAAATATCGCTAATTGGTTGCGAAAGGATAAGCCTTTGCAAAACAATGAGTTTTTCACTCGCTTTTATACTTTGGGAAAGACTGGTTTAGAGAGTTCCATTAGAACGCTCTTTGTGGGGTGTCATTTTATTAGATGGGCACTACGTCGGACATAAACGTAGATACAGTAAAAGCGTATCCCGTGGAAGGAAAAGTTTCCTCTGAAATATTAATTAAACTTCGTCTGACTCTTCGTTATTTTTTGTAATCAACGAAACTAATAACAGCACGGCCTTATCTACGTTTATTCTTTGTCAATGAATCACTGAAACATAATTTTAAAATTCATGGCCTTCACTATTGTTGAACAATAGTCAAAAAAGACATTGTTTTTTTTTAATAAATATTTTAAGACTATTAAAAAAAATTCTTAATCTATCCTGTATAATAACAATAAAAATATCAGATGTGTGGATAATAAACTACTCGTATTATAAAAATTATATTATGAATCTGCATTATCGTTTGCGTCATCTCTTTATTTGGAATATTAATTAATATTTTATTACTGTAAGAGTGTTTTTAACTATACCTGTACATACATATATATTTATTTAATAAACGTATCTAGTATAAATTTAAGGAACATAAAATTTGCGTGAGAAGCGAAGTAAATTTTATTTCCTTTGAAATTTAAAGATTTCCATTTCATTCGCACCTTTTCAGTCTGTTAAGTCCCGAGACAATGCAAATTGTGAAGAAAACTAGCAAACCTAAAATATCTGAGTAGACTGTTAGATAAAAATAGGTCAGATTATACCGCTTATTGTAACTGTAGCTTTTTAGCATGCGTCATTTCAGGAGTGCCGTTAGTGCGATGTGTTGGTATGTTATGCTGTTTATGCCAAATATCATAGCTAAGTTTATACCTATTGATATTGTTCTAACTACTACCTAACTAGTTGTAGCTAAATTGAAACCTTGATTTAAAATACTCTCAGCGATATTTTTTATGTTTACGGTTTAATATACATAAGTACCTGGATGACCGAGCTTTGCTCGGTTTAGTATTGCTTAACAAGGCGTTGTTAGATGCTTAGATGGCGATCTACTGCAGTAGCTTTAGTGTTGCTACTCGCCAATAGATGTCAGGAAGTGTCTATTGTAGCAGTTTTTCGTTGCCTGAAAACACGGATAAAACGACATTTTCTAAAAATGAATCGTACCTAGATCGATTTATCGCACCCGAAACCGAACCCGAAACTGCATACTAAATTTCATGAAAATCGTTGGAGCCGTTTCCGAGATTCGAGAGAATATATATAAAAATAAATATAGAAGATCTCTCTATCTGTCTAAATATCTCTTCTATAAATATAAATACATATAGAAGAGAATATATATATAAATATAGAAGAATTGCTCATTTGAAGGTATTAGATTTCATATTTAAGTTCAAGCTCATCAATTTAAATTAAATTTTATTGGAATGAAAAAAATAAGGTCCGTTACCACTATACAGAGTATCAAAATGTCTGTCACATAAGCCATGCGTCCGAAATGGCGAACAGTGGATAATTACAATATATTTTAATAAAATACTGCTAATAATTGTGCTCGTTTTTGTAATAAGTTTCTGTCATACGAGTATAACAGTTGTGTCTGTGAGAAGGGCTGCAGATGCCAATAAAATTTCTGTGACTGTCTTTGATTATGACTAGTTTTTGTTCATATTTTACGAACTGTCTACATTTTCATATAGATACAGGTACATGGTAGCAGATTTCCAATTACATGCACGTTACTAACCCTGAACCCACACTAGCAGTCCTAACTTACGCAACAGTCCTCTCACTATCAAATTATATTAACTTCTCTCATTAACACATAACACTAACAAGACCTACTAACCGACTGCTATTCAAGATTTGGCACAGATGTGCACAGTGCAAACTCATTAGCTATCCTCATTACACAAAAAATCATGAGTCATCATAAACAACTTGTAACAGTAATTAGCCCACTAACCTGTGTAACTATTGCAACATAAGTCAAGGACATTCATCAGATCAGTAAGGTCCATTAAACCAGTCAAGTGCGGATTCGTAGACTTCACACACCCTAATGTATCAGATATTATGTAGATTATGCTGTTTTTTAGTTTTTTTATTACAGGTGTGTAAAGAACCACCCAGACCCCTTCTGCGTGAGATTGACTCACTAACCACAAGGCTTTCCATGCTTAGGAGTATAAATAAATGGAGCGTATAAAAGTCGAGAGATATCATCTGTCTCCTCTTTTATAAAATAGCCGTAAATAAGAAAGCCGACATTTCCTCTGATTTTCACCCCATGTATCTCTTATGTCAATTTTCATCACTTTTCATGCTGTCAGGTTTTTAAATGTTGGAGAAAAAATTATACATATTATACATACAAAATATACTTAAATTGACCGCAAGTAAACACCAGTACTATAATACAAAAATTACAACTGAGGATATTTACAAACATATAACAATACAACATATATAAGTTTTCTTAATACGACAGCAAAAAGCTAAAACACGTGGCGATGAAGTCCAGTTACATGTATTTTTATATCATTAAATAGTTTTCAATGTCTGGATTCGGAAATCACAAAACACATCTTGCAGTAGTACATAAAAAATCTGGATGTATTAATCAGTAAATTTTATTTACAATTAGTACTCAGGTACCAAACAACGACCTTTGAAAAACAGCTCAATCGTTTATCCTTCGCGTCGGTCGAATTTAAATTGCAACTAAACAAAAACTTAAAACAGGCATACCATTACAATGAACAGCGTATAGCATAATGTAATTATATAAAAAATATACCGCGACTGGGACGATACGGAGCACGTGCAATACACATAAAAGTGTCTACCCTCCCTGTACCTCCCGAGTTTGTGACCCGTGTCTCAAAGCTCGTAGCATTCAGTCTCCTGCAATATTAGCTTTAATAACAAACCAAAATATTCCATGTACATTTCCGTTTCGGTATGGAGCGTAGCGAAATGTAATGTTGTAAAAATAATATCGCTGTAGGTATAAATAACGAATAACTGCGTCTAGTATTCATAATAAACAAGTGCAACTGCTGGTATCGTTCACCTGAGAAAACACATTCTACGCTTCTCATTTCCTTTGCGAGAATGTGTTTTCGTATTCGATACATGCTATGAAATACAATAAATACTTTGAAACAAGAGTACCTTCTTCACAGTATGGTTACATAATATTTCAATGTCAAGGACCAATCGAAGCAGTCTCCTACTTTATTAATATACCTATTGCCTAAAATTAAACAACTTAGCGAGTATTAAAATGTTGCGAAATTGGCGTACCTAAAATTTTATCGAGTTACTCTCGATTCAGATTTCAACAAAAGAAATTCAACAATCATCTCGATAGGTGCGAATGGGAAAAATCCAATATGGGTCCAAGTTTTATTGCTAGTTTCTAATTTGTAAAGGTTATTGCATTCAGTTGAGTATCGTCGAGCTTTTACGTCGAACTTCAAGCTATTTGCAGCTATCAATAAAGTATTCGATATAAACGGCTTTGTGACATACACGAAAGGGTTTGGTAATCCAATCAGACTCCAATATTATTCGGTGAGAATAATACGAAATAAAATTGTCGCGGTAAAATGAAAATATCCGGATGAAATTGGGAAAAATAAGCAATGAATCGGTAATTAACACCGAAGAGTCGGACGGCTAAGCCGGGCCATTGTCACGATGAAACGAAATAAAAACAAGCGGTCACCTATTGTTCAGTGGATCTGGGGGCAAGTTCGCTCTGTGAACCTCGCGGACAATATTGCAATACAAACGAGACATACTGAATTTGTCGTAAATCATACGTCTCAACTTTTATGATTCTTTTTTCGTAAATAAATAAATGTAACGCCACGGACCAAGAGCTTCCACTCAAGGCCTCATTTGAATTTCATAAAGGTGATGTGTCTAAACAATCGGTGTATTCGGGACTTGGAGTGGAGATTGCAAAAACTCGTTTCTTCCTTTCATAATAAAATTCTAAATAACAGAGATACAATTTTAGTATGAATGGCATCGAACATGTTGAATACGAATGTTTTATTCATTGTTTATATATTTAACAATGTAAATATTTTTCCTGTTTACGAAATGATTAACCAATGTTAATGGCGTCCATAAAACAGTGTATCTAGTGTTTACACTTATAGACCTAGAACTGTTTGTGGACTAAGTTTAATCACTAAAACTAGCGAACCTAGTTTCTACATAGAAATTCATTAGACTATTATGGTAGTTTGTAACTGGTACAAAATTTATCAATAAACCTGCGGGCATTAGTCGAAAGTTTTGCGCTGCAACAATCACAGAAGTTATACATTGCTCGACTAAATTGTTCTAGAACTTTTAACACGAAACTGTATATTACTATGAAACGGCCTTTAATATTGCTATATTCTTTTTGAAATTTTATAAGAATTAGGTACAGTTGCAACAAAAATCTGCTACGAATAACCATAATACATATCTATGTATTAATATACATACATAATAAATATCTATTTACACATATTAATCAAATAATAGTAGGTAGTGTTGAGCGGAAAGCGCAAACAGATAGATACAACGGAACAATTGAAATATCTTCAATAACGCGAATATAGCCTCATCAAAAACAAATGACGGGTGATTCAGTAAGCCACAAGCTATGTAGAAGCAATTCGCGTGAAATCTGCGTCAAGTGCTTCAAATTGCTCCCTCCCATCCTCGGCCACGCTCCTAATGATAAATGTAGGGGAAACTGGATCACGTTTCGTTTTCCGCAATAATTCTGGATTGTCAAGGTATGAGTGATATGTGAGACAAAATATCAATGTTAAACGGAATACTGCTCTGAAAGGAATGTATTCAATCATTGTGGGGCCAGTTCCTGCCAGTAATGAAATACGATTAACTTACACACAATGGAACTGAGAATCGACCTTACCGAACAATTTGTAATGATTTGCAATCTCATGACAGAGAATAAGAATATTTTTTTCGTTTGGAAAGTTTATCTTATGTACAATTTTATGATAATTATGTACATCTCAAACTTTTAGGTATTAGAAGGTCTGTATGTAACTTTAAAATAAATACATCATTGTTTATTATGTTTAGTGGAATATTGTAATAATATTCACTGATTCCAGTTCACGATTCGAAACCACAAGAGGAAAATGTTAAGTTTTTTATGGGTTCGTAAAGGTTCTTTGAACCCAAGGTTTATATTTCAAAGGGTATGAAACTGAGCGTTATTATTCTGTTGGTCTCATTTATGAAAACTTTTACAATATCCGAAGATTAAAACGAAATAAACATTGCCATTGAAATATTGGCTTAAAGATTTCGCAGAGTCAACGGGTTACGATTTATTACTCGTATATTATAAAATTATTGTCTTTATAATTTTTACGAATTTCGCCTACCTTTAGTTGTTTGCTCAGTATGCGAACCTGCAATATACATATTATTATAAGCACTTGCATGACCGAGGTACAAGCACAACCTCATTTAGAACGCGAATGAAATTTACTGGCAAAAATATCGATGTCCTTTCAGAAATAATAACTTATTTCAACTTACGTAAATTTTTTAGTGTAGTATAATATTACTAGGTATCTACTTCTGTAAAAAACATTAATTCGCATCAGTCTAAAATATATCTTTCGCAAAAAGATAAATGGTATAGTATCTATCTACATGAAATGACTATAGCCATTACGCGATTACATTTTTTAAGTGCTAAAAATCTAAACGTAAGATAACATTGTTTGTTATTTAAATGTTATTTACGGTACATTAAATTTAGCGATTTTAGAGTTGAAATTGCTTCAACAACCCCACATCGGATACGACTCCGTGTCGAACCTTTGTCATTTTAATCACACTTCCGATCTTTCAAGGTAATGTTATTGAAATATGTTCAATTTCCTACGTTCTGTAGGACTCTGTAATTTTCTACGTGTTACTGTATTTTATACCAAAGTTTGGCATTCTATTACTTTTGGTATGTTATGTCACTATCGAGTCGATTTTATTCATGAATGGCGTTTAGGTTTGTATTTCTTCGATAAATTACACTCGAGTCGAGTGAGTAAGGATCGTTCCTTTATGTATTTGTTGGGCACAAAATAACTGTTTACATTGAGAAAAAATATTTTACGTATTCTTATAAAGCAACGGTTCTATAACTCAGTCATGATGTGTTTCGTTATACTCGTATTAGATTTGAAAAAACAGTTTTAGGGCAGCGATTGTGAGAAATTTTTTATAAAGCCAAATAGATATTTTAGCTTATTTATTATTTTATGCTTTTGGTTATATTAATTTTAAGAGCGGTGGTGAGCACTTAGGCACTTACCCTAATCGCAAATGTCGGCTATTTACATAAAAAACGTCCGCTAAAGTTTAACTTAACTTCGATGTTTAAAATAATTTAAAATAATAAATATCTATGCTCCATTTCAACCCTTCAGTAATGTCTCTCTGCCTCTGTAATTATGTGTCATTTGTAGCATCTTTATATTGTTATATTTACACTTTACTATGTGCAACATAGGAAACCATACTACAGAGATGTGAAGTGCGAGTGTATTTTTATTCATTTGTGTATTACTTATCCCTGTGATTGTATTACAAGGCAGAATTTCTTAAGAGATACATTACACAACAATGATCTTAAGCAGTATACTCAGTATCATTACTACTACTTAATAGTAAGAGCTTTCATATATGGCCGTTTAACAGTAAAACCTTTCCGTTACCAAGCAACAAAAAGCAAACAGGATTCCGTTCGATCAATGTACTTAGTAAATGGATGGGATTTACAATTTATTTTCCTTACAGGTGTGTTTTTGTGATAAGAGTGTTTGAATTTTTCAAGATATGTAACGTAGTAATCTTAAAACAAACTATAAATATGTTTTTTTAGATAGATACACCATAGATACAAAGTGCTTACCTTGGGTCTTCTTTTAATAAGTAAGGGATAAAATTGTATGTAATAAAGTTTACATGATTTATTAATCAAACATGGCTTCATCCCATTATGTTACGCACTGACAAAGACACTTCTATTGCGGTGGTCCAGAGCCTACTCCTTCACGCTGCTCCAACACGGTTTGGTGAAGTGGCTAAACTAATTTTAGTGACAGATTTTTTTAAGCGACTGGTATCTAACCTGGGCCCAAATTTTTGTGCCCTCCAATGGAAGTGTTTAATACATTTTTGCCACAAGCGATCACCTGTCTAACGCCACGCACGCTGTTGCTTGACTCGGCCGATCACTTGGCATCGACACAAGTCATTGAATATTTTAGTATTAGTGGTAATATTTAAGGCCTAAAATATGATACTTTTATCGAAATCAATCACAATAAATTAAATATCATTAATTTAAAATGTTAAAAATTGTACTCACTATCACGTGACCTCAAACGCCATTTTGAGAATATGACGTCACTGATCCTATTTTATATAGAAATTCAACAAACTTCAGTAGACAAATAATAGTATTGAATATCGGATATTGACGTCACGTGACGTTTTTGGTGGGAAATTTGATAATGATTTTTATTTACCAATTTTTGTTTTTAAATTGAAGATTATTATTTTTATTAAAATTGAATCTTAAAATTAGTCAACATCCCTATAACTATGATAGGAACTACCATAGGAAGTAGAATTTAGATGAGGAAATCCCGTATGTTATTAAAACAAAACTTTGAACATATACCTTAAACACATACATAACTTGAAGTAATTACTAAGATGTTCAAACTTGAACTAATTTCACTTGGTTCAAACTGAAAGTACTAGCCTCACAGCAACATCCGTTATTAGCACAAATGTTAGTATAATCAATATTAAAATCAAAATAAAATTGGAGTTATTTATACAAATATATTTTTCAGGAAAACAGTTAGGATATATGAAAATCTCTAAGAATATTCTATGCGTATATCATGCAAAATATTTTATCAGGGGCTATTTTCAGGGGGAGTTTCCAAAACTCTATACAAAATTAATCCCTCGTCTGAATACCCGTCGTATCCGCGTACCTTCCTCTGTGTACGTCACTTTGTGTAAGCTGCGTAAATATTTATAACGGATAAATAATTCGAATATTGCTCATACCAAGGGGCAATAAAAATACCTCACATCAAATCTGCGCCGCAATTATTCATTCGAAATACCATTGGGCCGCTTCGCCCCTACCGCTCCGCGCCCGACGCGTAATCGAGATTCTTCATGCAAATTATGTACGACTAACAATTCAAGGTGATTCATTGTTGAAGGAAAATTAAAAATAATCATCAGCTCATATATGAAACAGTCTATGACTACTATATAACTCTTTCGTGTGCTTGTAGATAAACAAAGAGCTATGCTATACAAAAGATAACTTTAATCTCAGTCATTAGGGATGTCAATGTATTATGTTCAGACACCTAGTGGATTCGTGTTTCCTCTCTGTGATATAATTCTACGTCAAAAAAATTAGTGATTGTTATCTCAATTAACTATAATAATATGATAACAATACTCGTTGGAGTAGGTTGAACTTCCTATACGATGATAAAAGGTCAAAACTAATGAATTACACCATCAATGTTTTCTACATTCCTTGCACATACAGGTTTCTACTAAACTTACAAGTCTTACAACCATAGAAGACATAATAGTACATGTATAACTAGATAAAATTCGTATTTCCTCGGTGACACATCGTTGCATAGAAATCTGTAGAAGCGTAGGAAACAGGGAGAAATTGCAATCTATGAGACGTTTCACTTTAACAATTGAACAGACACCCATTTTCACTTTAAAATGTTATTGACAATGCGAACTCTATAACAAGATAAAAAATTCATAGTTGGTGAGATTTGACAGTTGAGATCTGGATTCAATTCCCGCTCAAGCGGTCAGCTCTGATTTTTAACGATTTCAAAAAAGGAAGAGATTATCACTTTGACTGTATTTTTAGGGTTCCGTACGATAAAACGAAAAACGGAACCCTTATCATTCGAGTGTCTGGGCGACCGCCGTTCATAGTCAATTTACTCCGAAACTACAGACTACTGAGTTGAAATTTCGTACTCATGCACTTTTTTGTGACTCAAAGACGAACGTATAAAGTAAACAACTGATTTTGAAAAAATATATATTTTATGATATCAAAATTAAACAAAAACTGTTTTGCAAACCGTATCGTGTGGTGGACATACCACAATGAAAGGGGTTGTTGTAAAGATCTCAGATATATTTTTGTTATATTTCTACAATGAATAGTTATTCAAATGGATGAATTATTTAATTTCTTGAATGAATGAAATTGAAATGAACGAAAATTAAAGCCAAAAATTGACCATTCCCCCCCTTTCTCTGAAACTACTGACGCTAGAATTTTAGTAAAAATTTTAGTAAAAAAAATACAGAGAATGTTCATACAGTTCAATACAGAGTTCGTTACTTAAATATTACAGGAAAACTTATGAGAACTTAAAAAAGTGACAATAATAAATAAAATAGAAAAATAACGGTAAATACATAATCAACGTACGGAACCCTCTCCAAGCGAGTTTAATTCGCATTGGAGTTTTAGTACCTATTTCTATAATATTACCACTGTTTTACCGTTTAGGCAATATTACTTTGGAACGCTCTTCAGTGGAAATCAGAAAAGCCCCTTCCAAAGTAGCATTTATGAGATTGTTCCGGAAGTATTACAATTACCAATTATAAATATTTGCGGAATCTTCTAACTTAATACCTTCATTTTTAGTGACCGATTTATTGTCACCTGCTTACCACATATTCTCACAATCATCCTGGACTAATTGAGATAGGATGCCCTTTGTAAGAATAAGTTTGTGATCTTATAATTGTAAGATATAACAAATAAATAATGATGTACAACATTTTAAAAGCTCGTGTAACTTAAAAAAAACATAAACGTGTACTTATGTACGCGCGTGAGAAGTTATACTTCTTTGGCATGAAAAAAATTCAAAAAACGATATTAAAAAAACATTGTTCAAAATACAATATTCAAAAACAGCAATATTAAAAATTTCTATTTAATTAATATTTTGAAATAATTTAATTTACGAATCTCTATAGCCAAACTATATGTGTTAAGCGCCATCTGTGTTTAATTTTGTACCACCATCTATGTTCTATTACGAGAACTATTACGATACCATGCCACCTAGAACTAACTTCACGATGTAGAATTTAGGTGTCGGTGTGCGCGCGCATCGTAAAAAATCACTCTCATCATTTTTCTCCATTGCATCGCGCCAAAAGACGTATAACTTCAAAACCTGGTGCACCTGGTGGTGGTGTGGTGGTATTATTCAATTAATACTGCTTTAAGAGGTTGTAGTAAGCCCCTATTCGACGATCAACGGGTACTAATGATACAGAAGATCCTAGTTTATGTGTTTATGTATGTATGAATACCTAGTATAGTGTAGTGTGTGTAGTATAATATAGTGTAGAGATCGGACAAGCCAAGCGGCGAATCAATGAATACCAGGCAGTAGCTAGCCATGCAGACTTCAGGAAAGGTAATATTTTAATAATAGTAATAATACTATTGACTTAATAATGTAATCCTTATGAGAAGCCTTACCACCAAGTAGGCCAACGCGACTTCTGTTGCCTCACATCTTGATTTATTGTGTCAGTGGACGCCTTTTTACCAAACGTTTCTACGTTTCTTTGTATCAGTTTCTTTGTACCAAAGTAACACTTTCTTTGCCATTAACTTCCAAGCTCAGTCGACCAATTACTTACTAGCTGTGAAGGAAAACCTTGTAGGAATATTGTACACTAAGAGACGTTTCGAGTTTCTTGTTTAGCCGTTCCTTCTCTAATAATGACGTGGTAACTTTCGACATGGTTCGAAAAACAATAAATAACACAGCCGTGCATAATGTGTTCGTACCTTTTGGTAGTTCCATGAATAATTGAATATGAATTAGGTATATTATTAGGAGTGTTCCTTTGGAATAAATTAATGTTATCTATTCAGAAGTTGACTATGAATCTGGAATAAAATTAAAAAAGAGATATTGTTGATATCTCAGACCTCTTTTTTGATCTGAGATTGACATGAAACAGAGAGAGAGATAAGTTTATATGTTATCATGATATACATGAAGATGTTTTATGTATGACAGTATGTATATATGTTTAGGTTTCCGTACACAAAGAGTGTCAACGGTACGCTATTCATAAGACAGAGTATCTATTATTATGACCAGATAACAACAAATACTATAAAGGCTCTTTTTATACATACAGTATCATTGTATAAAGGTATACAGGTAGGTAATGTACAATTGTATTATACATCTTTCTATGTACGGCTATGAATATGAATTACCCAAAATGATGAAGTATTTAAGTGAGATCTCGTTGCGTGTAAATCAGACATTGATTCTATTTACGCTCGACTTTTACGCCTCACCCGATACCACAAATGTCACGACATGTCAAAACATCGGGCTGAGAGAAACTGTGAAACGAACACATTGATTTGATACGATATTATCCTATTGGAGAATGATGAGTTATCTCGTGCAAATTAACGCAGAGATTTAATAATTAATCCTACTATTAATATATAAAATTCTTGTGTCACAGTTTTAGTAACAATACTCCTCCGAAACGGCTTGACTGATTCTTAACTTCGAAATGTGAAAATTGTAAGGGAGAGTGAGAGGGAGACGGAGAGGGAGAAGGAGAGGGAGGAGAGGCTAAGAACAGCTGTACCGATTTTATGATCTCTGATTTTTTAAACCAACTAAAACTATAAAAGCTTAGTTAAAAGTATCACTACATGCATTGATGGTTAGGCGATAAGAAATTCGCCCGATCAACTAGTAATATTATGAATGTAAAAGTTTGTAAGGATGTATGGATGTTTGTTACTCTTTCACGCAAAAATTACTGAACGGATTTTCATGTATTCAGTATACAAAGAACATGATCTAATAAGAAAGAAGAGAAATAAGGCAGAAAATAAGATGAAGGTTACTTACTCGGAAAACCCCAGCATATCCGTGGACAGAGCGCAAGTTAACAATAATAATTAATTAAGAGGTAATAATATTGATACTTGATAGTCCTAGTTGGGTGAAAATATAACGTTGAAATTTAGGCACACTTTAGGCACAAAGACTTAATATTACTAAGGTAGATGATTATTTTATGACTTCAAGAATTAATAAGCTTGTAGGTTGTAGTATAAACAACATCTGATTGAATGATAAAAAGAAAAAATAAAAAGGCGTAAAAAGTGAACATTAGTTTCAGTTCTTAAAACCTACTTAAGTGCTCAGTTGCATGAGACATTCTTGGAGCTAAAAAATAGAACTGATAAAATTAACCAAGGATAAAACTGATTCAATTTTAATTTTGTTGGTGATTTATTCAACTTTAGTAATTATATGATTCAGTCCTACATATAAAGCTGGCCAGCTGGTTAATCTTATTTTTAGAGCCTTTTAAACGTTGAAATTACCTGTCTCAGTAACGAAATAAATTATAATATTATCAAAGAAATCATAACACTACTTAGTTTAATATTTAATCTCCAAAGGCATTGCAGAAATTTCTAGAAAAGTATCTGGGAATTCAGCTCTTGATTTATTCTCTGAAATTTATTTTAGACTTGAAAATAAAGTCATTCGGATTTGGAGCCAATATCTAGTACCTACTGGATCGTTTGAGATCTAATCTAGTTCAACGCTGTTCCCACAAGATTCGGTTAATTTTCTGACCTAATAAATACAGAAAGCCTCGCAAAAATATATTTTTTAAATAAAATACGGAGTAAATGTAATATCAATCGTAAAGATTTGAATCAGTGGTTTGCTTCATAAAATACTGGTATCTAATTAATGCCTGGAATAATCTAGCATCAAAAGAATATTTTGATTTCTCGATTTTTCATAATTTGCCATAATGTAAATGTAATTAGCTCTGGTCTAGGATTATTATATTTACGGCGTACTAGTAGTGTGAGCGTGAGTCAGCTTCGCAGAGTTTTTAACTATAAATTTTCAGATTTTTCGAATTTCGGTCACTAGCACGCATCGCAGGTCAATGTGCCGGTAAATTTTATGCAGATATTCAAACGCTTTTTCAAACAAATTTTATTTTCAATCTACGTACCTACTATTGCTGGACGAAATTGATTAATTACATACCAGGAAAAAATACCTGCCTGATAACCTCAAGCATTATTAAATTGGAAAACAATTTTGATACCGGGGTTATCGTGGATACATTTCCAAGCAACGGTTTAAGTGTAAATATAAATTGGAATTTATGGCAAAAATTTTTGGTAATGAATGTTATCGATATAATTTTTTATGGACCTGAATTCAGACATTAATTCATTAAAAAGTAAGCATGTAACTAAGTATATACATATTT
This sequence comes from Thymelicus lineola, assembly GCA_963932265.1. Taxonomy (NCBI): domain Eukaryota; kingdom Metazoa; phylum Arthropoda; class Insecta; order Lepidoptera; family Hesperiidae; genus Thymelicus; species Thymelicus lineola. The sequence goes on from OZ010680.1 coordinate 17,029,484, forward strand.
GTCAAAAGCATTGGTTGTTTTTAACTATTATGTAACCCTAAAGCTCAGCCATAAGGATGGGTGGGTACATGTCGGTTAAAGTTAAAATTTAACCATCAAAAAAAAAAAAACTGGGTTGCATCAACTAACCCTCGTTAAGTTTTGACTAAAATTTAACCCTTAACCGTAACCGTCCGAATGCGATCGGTCAACGTCTTTAACTTAGAAATTGACTTTGTTTGACACTGACAGTAAGCTACTGAGCAGTTAACTCGCGGATTTATAGAAATCCGTTACTCGTTACGTTAATCGTTTGTTAATTGATAAATTATTATTATTATAAAGATATCCTAATCTAGCCTATCAGTTAAACATATCATATATCTACTGTATTTCGATACATTAATCAATTCATTATTATTCATTATGCAATAAGATAAATACATTCAGTAGTATTTACTTAATTTATTTGAGTTTAAATGTATACAAATTTGTATAATATACTGTTGAAGATATTTGATCCGCAGAAAATATTCCTAAATCACGTTCTCATCTCTATATTATTATGAGACCGGTCTTTTACGTCTTACTCTTGACTCAACATTTCTTTGCTATTTATTTATTAATCATTTAATAACATTAATAAAATTATTTTACTTATCATAAAAACGGTTGTGTTCATACATAAAATAAGTAATAAGAAGTTAAAAAAGTGTTCTGTGTTAAAAAAGTGTAAAATTACCAAAACAGCTTATCAAACAAAAAGCAAAAATCTAAATATTTACAAAAACCGGGCAAGTGCTTACAATGTAGGGTTCTGAAGTAGTATGTTTATCGACTATTACTCATTAACTATTGTACTTATGCTAACATAGCTGTGATAGTTTTTCTTATAAATTAATAATAAAGCCTATTTTTCAGAATTTTTTCACTTGTCCAACTCCAACTGTTTAGCCAGCTGGGGCGGAGCACTTGACTCTAACCAAAATTAGCAATTTAAAGCCAAATATTTCGCAAACGTACCCCTAATTTCCAAAAAATAAGAAGACCCATAATATTTTTGGAAGAACTTTTCAACGATACCCCACACTATAGGGTATGCGACGAATAGAAAATTCATCCTTACGTTACCTGTAAGGGAGACACCCTGAAAAAAAGTTTTTCAATATTTTATTGTACGATTCTGGATTTTCAATAAAATGTATATTCGTGCCAAATTATAGCTTACTAACAGTAAGGACCTCAGCGCTTTGCTTCAGAAGACGGACGGATGGACAAACGGACTGAACGGACAGACATCATGAAATATATAAGGGTTTCGATTTCACTTCGGAACCCTAAAAATCAGACCCCAGTGGGTAGACCGGAAATTGTCTCGCGAAAGCGACATTGTCTGTGTCGGATTATTGTCGATTCAGTACGTCATTTCCGTTTTAGCGAAACATCCGGTAATTATTCGGAAATTGTTGAATATTATAGCGAGAGGGTTGTGGAATTAAGTCACCTGCAGAATTTCAACGAGATCGAACCGTTTATTAACGATTTTACAGAGAATTGTGTCTCTCAATACGTTTTAAGTAATGTTCGACACTATAAATATACCTACACTAAAGAACGTACGAATGGCAAAGATGATTGATTAAGGAGTTTTTTTTGTAACTTTACAAGCTATTACATGTTTTTCGACTTATTTTACAAATAAATTATTAGTAAATAAATTATTAATTATTATTGTTATGCTGATATCACTATTAAAATTGGTAGGCTTTCGAATACCTGCAATGAAATGTTGATTTATAAGGAAAAAACCTCATAGAATCACTCATGTGGTCGTCTGTCTGTTTTATCTTTCTATCATAACTTATTTTTGCAGTATCCAAAACCAGCTTATCGAAAATCGATAAACCGAATACGAAAGCAGCATTCGTGCAATGAACTGATGTAAAAAGGCCATTTGATTCCAAAAAGCACGAGATACAAATCTCACATAAATATGCTGAAGCGGTACAAATTGGTAATCTACAAAATAACTGAAAGCAAAATCCATTGGCCTCGGGTTATTGTTCCAAGTGAAACCTGATTCCAATACACAGACATGGATCCAATATATCATTCACAGCAACACATAAATAGGAAGTGGTAATGGTATTATAATTGCTGGTATTTTGGCGGTCGACAAAGAGAATTTGGCTAGGAATAATGAGGGAACGTGAAATCCATTTTGGTCTAAACACGATATCGCTGTTATAGTGAAACTGTTTTAACATTTCCAATTTGTCATTTTTGGCAACGAAAATTTAAGATTTTAACTTTTTGTATTGTTTTATTCAGTTTTGCTATTGTTGATGTGTCGAATGAACGTGGAACAGGTGATTTCAGAAAAAAGAGGTAGTTTAGATATTATACCTTTATAGATCGACGTCTTTAAGACGAAAGCTTGTGAAGGCTGGATGAGGCCAAAAAATACCGAGCGTAATCCTCTTTGGGAGATTCCCAACGATGGGTGGTTCTATCAAGTGGTGCGACTAATGCTTTTGACGACATTGCTATTGACATGATTCATAATCCAAAGCAAAATATTAGTAAGAGATTAAGCTCATCATCAATTTCAGCCATAACAGTGGTTACAATAAAATAACTAGGACGTCTCGTATGTGTTATTAAAATAGTGACCCAAATTCTCACTGAATTTTATGTTAATATCGATAGTCTACCACTGCCATAAAGGCATCTGTGATCACAATCAGATAAATATCCTATTTAAATTCAGTCACTGATATATTGCTGGTAAAGACAGAGGTGGAAGTTTGTTAGAACAATATCGAAGCTCGTGTGTGCGGTCGTTTTTGGTATATTCATGTAAACAGAGTAAGTATAATAGGCTTTTATTTAAGTCAGTTTACTTTCCTGGACTTCACCGCCGCGCCCCATCAGATGGGAATTATTCACGTACCTGTAAGAAAAAAAACATAGGTAAGAAAATACAATGTAATGTGATCCAATGAAACAAAAAAATTTTTGTAAAACAACTTATTTACTTTAGGAGATAGTTTGCTACGTTACAAAATACCAATTAAAAACGGATATAACAGAATACCTTCTATCACTCGATCTTCGCCGAGGCATTCAAGAATATAAGACAGAATTCAACAATAGACTATTCAGAAATTTCCTTCTACAGTCCTGCACTATACATTATTATTCTTAATTACCAATAACAAATGTGGATCAAATTTAAAACCACTTATGGGATGTACGGAACCCTCTTCATGCGAGTTTAACTCGCACTTGACCGTTTTAATATTTTATGTCTCGGAGCTCGATTTTACGACATTTCGTGTTATGCAAGATAATCAACTTTTAATCTTATTAACTATTCAGCCAGAACTTTATAAACAAAGCTTCATATAAGCGTAGACCCTATAATATACTCGTATGTAAGTTATGAATACGAGAAGTTATCGTCAGATCTTTTCCGGATGATGCATAATATTAAAAAAAAACTAATTCTTTATTTAGATTTGTATTGTTAAGGAAGTCAGAAGTAAAAGTTTCTACAAAATACGTTGGTACTTGAATAAAGTAACTTTTCTTATGTAGTATATAGTAAACGTGCGTAAAAACACTCCTAGGAAAGTTCTGCATTTGACTCCACAGTAATAACATATTTTTTATAAAATATACATAAAAGGTATCCTACAACTAAACTCTGACCATTATAATCGTAATTTTATAAATTACGCGGAATGTAACGTAGTTTTTATCATTTACACATGGAAAACATCTAAGCATGATGATTGACCGTATCGAATTTATAAAAGCTATAAAATTTCAGTTTTTTTTAAGTTTTAGTACGAGTACCTAATTCAGATCACGTGAACACTACTATAGTACACTGTAAGAAAAAAGTTAAACTCATAATAAAATAAAATAAAACAGCCTTTCTATTGTTAACTCAAACAATAAAAAGAAAAAAGTTTAAAAAACAGAGTGGAAAAAGGATTTAAACAATTAACTTTAGCTTACTCATACGTACAAAATTAATTACCTTAAAATCCAATTAAATCTTAAACACTGTAAGAACAATTATTTGGTGAAATGGAATTTTCGTTTTTTCCTCAATCCTTATCTTTATGAAATTAGGTACAATAAAATAATTACTTCAAGGCAAGAACAGACTCTATTATTCTGTATTTATACGAGTATCTGTTGATATTCACAGATTGCGTGTGTTCGTTATTATCTACGATTCCACGGCACTGTCGCGTGATAACTGCCCATAGTATAAGCAGAGTAATTGCTACTCTGTAACGAAAATAATGTCCCCGCCGCAGCTGTATATAATAAATGTCGCATAAATGCTAAACTACAATGAAACTTTAGTGTTATATCCGTAATACGAAATAGATCGAGTCATTGTTACATACAATATTTTGATTACGATATAACACTTAAAGCATCGTTTTGAAGATAAAAAACACATACTATCATTGAAAATAAATATTTGTGTCTGCTGTTTTCAATATGGGTTAAAAACAACACAACGAAATACTTTATCAACAGAGATTGATTTATGATCTATCTAACTTGAGATATGACTTTTAGCAATGACACTAAAATAATACTTACTAAACTTTCACAAAATGTAACCTGTTCGGTGAAGATCTTTACCAGTAAAAGGAGGCGAAAGAAGGACAACATGAAAAAGAAAGAAACAGATGAACTGCCCATGAAAAATTAAGAAATAAATGGCACAGTAAGAAAATTTTCTCTACAGTCTCCTTATTCATAATTACCAGAATTTTAAATACGAAAAATAGAAACATGCCCGTATTAAGTAAAAAGGACTTAAGACCTTTGAAAAACGACCCAGCATTATTTATTCGCGAGCCCTCTTTTGGTTTTAATACGGATTTATGTATATACATTAAAAAAGAGGCTTATGTTATGCGTTACGCGGATCTGCGACATAGATGATATTTTTTTTGTAATAATGCTACACATTTTATAAAAAACAATTATTATTAATTATTAACAACAAAAACAAACTTTTATGATACAATATTATTATTAATTATGATATGAAGATTGGTTTCGTTCGTGGTATAATAATAATGCGTGTGTAAACAACGAGTATATTTTTGGTTTTAAAATAAATAGTGAACAAGTAAAGCAGTAAATAGTAAAAACAGTAGTCAGATACAATTCCGAATTATTCTATTATTCTCTTGAGTATATTTTGGATAATAGCATATTAGTAACACATTCATACCTTCATTTTTGTATACATAAGCACACACACTAAGAGTACTTCTTACTAGCATGTGTATTAGCAACATAATTTACTGGCTGGATTAAGACTTTTTGTCATTTTATGTTCGTAGTCTGTCAGTCTGAATTACTAATAGACCGTGGTGCTATGTACTTACGTCTTTCACTATAACAGCTCAGACAAAACGCCGAAAAAGTAAAAAAGTATAATTTGGTTTTCATAAACACAAATGCGACTAAACTTGTAATAGCTTTTGCATCAAACAATATTCAAGGGCGTTATTTCACAAACATCGTAGACAGTAGTATAGCATAAGGTCATGTTAACAATGGGAGAGCCCGTCTACCCTCATTACTGCCTCGCCTTTATAATGCTCATGACGACTTCAAACCGACATAGTCCCTACGCGAACGAACAACCTACAAAAGATGTTCTTATTTCTAAAAAAATGTCAGTAGATTTATCTCACAGACTCAAAGTACGTATTTGTCCGCGTGATCCTGTAAAGGTTGATAGGGTCATGACGGACCCATCATACAGTAACTCACAGTAAACACACATAAACTTCGATTTTGTGTCACGTAATTTTTTTTTCAAAAATACCTTAGGCAGAACTATTACAAACATCAGAAAAAACTCCCGTATCGATGTGGCTTCTAGTTTTTTTTTAAAAGAGATCGAATCTATATCAATACACTGGAACTGTTTAGTCGAAAAAAAATTTATTTTTAATTCAAATTATAATTGGGGTTAAACAAAAAACCGGTGAAAGAACAGCTAATATCAAAGTAAAGTAATATAAAAGAAACTAACACGTCATCGCGTCAGTTTGTTTACTCGTATCCGTTCTGCATTCATAAGAATGTGACTGCGTCATTGTGTTAAGACTACGTCACACTTCGCGGGTTGTGATAATGAACCAAGCTAACCTCATCGAACCAAAGTTACGTGTTTTTAAAGTGAAAACGTCGGGCATTTTTGAGATGGAGAAAAAAACATTCAACGCAACTCCGTTACCGATACCTCGACTTTAATTCTTTAATGAATTTTTACTTGGAATATCAGGACATCATGTACCTACGACCAAGAAGGTTTCCCATTTTTGGGAACGATGTTTTCTCTTTCAGTTTAATTTTAACTTCACAAAAATTTTAATGGAGTACTAGGATATAATGAGTGATGAGGTATTTCTAAACATTCCAGGCAGCTCATTCGAGTGTGTTCTCAGTGTGTTTTCACTTCTGTCGGTACTCTCGGAATGCCTTTTGCTTTTTTAACGTGGACGATCAACTTCGATTATATTCACAACCTAAAATATTTAAATAAAACATTGTATTAATTAATTAATCAAGGATTCTAGGACGATAATTATAATTAAGAGTCCCCGTAGACTACAGACTTTGAAACGGCCGATAGTTTGATCGGGTTCGTAAACAATATAAGGGCACATTGCTACAATTCGGTATGTTTGATGCGCTTCACGATTGCATTCAAATTATTCTATCGGCCAACTATCGGCCAATTCCTTGATATGTATGGCCCCGACTGTCCGACTGTCCCGACTGTCCTGTTGGCCTAGTATGCGCGATAGCAACCCAACCCGATCAAACTACCGGCCGATTTGAAGTCTGGAGTCTGCGGGGACTCCGTGTTTAATTAACATCAACATACTTTTTTAAAGAAATGCAGAATGTACGTAACTTATTTTTCTGGTTACATTATAAGAATGAACTCTTATGAAAAACTCTTGTCTTCTACGGTGATACAGCTACCTTACGCTCATCATGTGACCCTCTGCGAATAGGCATTCTTGCTCTTATCTTGCCACAATAAATATAACGAACGACTGGACAGTTTTTCAAATTCTCAAAAGTGTTTTAAAAACGAAGATATTTTTTTGTCATTTTTGGGGTGAAATATCACGTCATATTTTGACTGCTCTGCGTACATTATCGATGGTGTAATTTTGTACATAAAATGGACCTATGAAGTTATTTAGAAATAATGTTAGATGCAGGAGTAAATAACGTAAGCCCTCGACTGAAATGTTTCGCATTTTATAATAATATCAAAGTATCACTTCCGATAGTTTAAATGTTCTTTTTTAAATGTTTTATTCTATTAGGTATACAATTTTGGAGTTTTAATAAACATGTATATCCATGCCAAATTACAGCTTTCTGGCACTAAGGGTCTCGGTGCTTTGCTTCGGACAGACGGACAGACGGACGGACGGACATGATGAATTTATGAGGGTTCTGATTTTACTTCTGAACCCTAAAAACTGAGCTTTCATCTTACTATTGTAGTAAAAGTATTATTAAATACACTGTTCTATTGAAATGTTGTAGGATGGCGGTTAATATAATATGTATTCCAATTCGTTGACAAGTTACTCGTTTTGCCTCCAATTCACATCATCAGACCTTGCGATAGTCAATGATATACTGGTATATTTTTATTACTTACCTTGTTACTAAGTTCATTAAAATTGTCATATTATACGAGTACATATTATTATGTACATTTAGTTATTACGTTGTCTAGCTGCAAAATTGTGCACGCTGTGGCATGCACTTACGCACTTACGTTAAGGAAAAGAAATTGAAGATCAAATTGGTCAGATACACGGTAGCAGTTAGTACATAAATGAGGGAACCAAAACATTTTTCAATAAATGTACCATAAATGGATCTCGAGGTAAAATCACGCAGATAAAGCGAATTCGGGGCCTGGAAAGCCGTAAAATGATACCGACCGACGTGCTTAAAATCGGCTGTATAATTTAAAAGAAGTGTCCGATGCGCAAATTTTACCCATTAATGCTTGGCATATTTGTCCCTTAATAATTTTACCTTAAATTTAGATTGGAAATTGGAGATTTGGATTTTTTTATAGAAATAATAATGTAAGTACCGTTTTCTTTTTATGGTATAAAAGTATATAAAAGAATTTCGTATATATTGATGGGTCTACGAAGTATTTAAAAGTAGCTTTGAAACTTGGTGTTGGTTAGGGCTACAACTTCAAAATTTAAGCACTCATTGCCAAGATTATGTTGATCGCGGCTGAATTAATATTTAGGTTTGGTTGGGTTGTACAATTTTTTAGCTTCTCTGTGCTTTGGAGGGCAATTTAGACCAAATTCTTGGTTATTATAGTAAAATTCAGTTAACACCTTGTATCCTGATTAGGCACTTTTGTTGTCCTTACAATTCTGTTCTGTTGTACCTAATATTTTTTCCATCAAATAAAGATACATGTGTTACTTTACTTTTAACGTATAATATGTTGTGCAAAATATTTTTATAAAAGTTATTTAAATTGTCTGCGAAACAGGAATGTTTCATAAGCCGCGGAATTCCATATTGTTTCGTCCATCTGCGATAAAAATGACATCTCAGGGATTTTGACATTCAAAGCAAAGTAAGAGGTTCTTTGTGAATATGGTCTACTAAAAGTATTTATTGGATTAAGGTGAAGTTTACCTTTTTCTCGTCCAAGTATCAGTTCCTTGCTGGAATCACACAAATGAATATATTACTGGCGCTTTTATTTTATTCTTTATTTATGTTATTCTTTATTGCACCTTAAAAACATAAGAGATACAAAAGGCGGATTTAATGCTAAAAGCATTTTCTGTCAGTCAACCTTAGGGCAGTGAGAGAACAAGAAATGTTACTTTGGTACCAAGTTGACAGTGACTCTATCTGCTAGAAAAGTATAATCATAGTTCACTGCATTTATAAATTTAGTACAAGATTTTTTTTGATGAGAATAAACATTACAGAACTTTTTTGTGTCATAACCTGCATATCTCTTTTGCTAGCTGTTACCTTACCTACGATTGAATAGCCAATAGTTAGTTTTGCAGTCATCCCATCTAAACCGAATGTTGACATTATTAGGCCTCCAACTTTGGATCTCAACTGAAAGTGATTATGTTAACATAAGCCGTCGATATACCTAACATGCGTCGCGACAAGATTACTTTCAGATAGATGATATCTTAATATGAGCTGCATATAAATTGTACTTACACTTGATCTGAAATGTAAATGAAACAAGTATCGAAACAAAATTTTTGTTACTTTGCCTGCCCTTTGGATATTTATCGTTACTAAGCATTTTGTGATACCTCGCTTCCAAATTGTGTATCCGCCAATTTATTTTACTGATTGTTCGAATTTAAGCGGACACTGTTTACATTTCGTTCTGTAATAAAAGACCTGGAAAAGGTAGATTTAATTAATTCAAGTACAAGCTGTCTGTTTTACGGGAATCAATAACTACAACAGTAATTTGTCGTGTTGACCAGTTAAATTGACTGTTGTTTTACCGCTGAATATAGCTGGAAGCGCTCATTAAAATATTTGTATCGGTAATTGTGTTGAGATTCGGTTTACGCAGTTAATAGTTCTGTTCTAGTAATTTCATGACTAAGAATAATATTTGTTGAAGCTAACTAGGCATATATTTTATTGTAAGTATTCTTGGCGAGTTTTTTGAAAACGTTTAGGATGCGTATTGATAAAGGCTTTATACTGTAAAAATATTACATTATTTGAAACAAAATTTTGCAAATATTTTTATGAATGAATATTTTCTTACAAGGAATTTGAAAAATTATTTTTCTTCAATATTATTTCCTTTTCTTTACGCCATAATTCTATCTTATCAGACTTCAAATTTTGACAAAGGGGAATAAAGAGGGTTTGGTTTCGATTCAATAAAATACTTCAAAATTACAAGTGGATAATTAGAATCAATAATAATTATTTGTACTAAGTATAATTATTTCGAACTTCCACGCGACAGGTAATTAAGAGGATTAATATTGGATGTTTATTTTAATTCTAAATTCCAAATGGGCGCAAACGAAGACGCAAGCAGTTGCTAGTCCATAGAAAAACGACATGTAAACATCAAAGTACCAAAATTATTCTTTACCTAAAGGAGAATTTCGGCAAAATATTATTCCGAGTACGTTTTCACGGTCGGAGATTGCCAATGAGTTTACGATAAGGCGGCCTCGTGCGTGCGTCTGCATATTTTTTCCTTTCACAATTTCAATTTAAACCGTATAATCTAAATGTGGGGTTTGTTATCCAACAATCTTCGCCTTATTTATTTTTTATTTTCTTCTTTAAATATTTTATCAATGGCCAAGATTTTTACCACGTGCAGCTGAATGAATAAAACATATTGAATTCAAAATTTGTCATAAATTATTTTATAGTTGTAAAACTAAATATTATGTAATTTATCTATCTTCAATTAATAATGAGTTTAATAATGAGGCTTGCTTTAGTTCAAATATCTTATTTTCTGTTTATATTTGAAAGTACTATGTGATAAAACTAAAATTGATCAAAGGTTTTGTGACTCCAGTGGTCTCTCCAGTCCTGTCCCTATAACTCTATAACTCTCATCCAAAACTCTAATTCACTAGAGTGCAAAAAAACGACGCCTCAGAACATAGCTCGAAGGGAAACATGTTTAATCCTTTTAAATCCCTTAATGGACCTTTGGGCCTTGTACTAAAAGGTATCCACAACAGAACTTATCGTAAATATTTGATCTATTTCCAAACAAGTTACAAAGGATTTAGGTACCTTTGACTTTCAAAGTTTTAATTGTACATAATATGGTGCAGTAAGATTTACTTACTAGCGGTGAACTTCGTATCACCTAAAAATCAATAAATGTAATTTGTTCTTACTTTTAACTTACATAGTTTTTACTTACATACATTTAGCCATTTAAGGCCTGATTGTGTATCTTGGAAACAAAATATGTAACTCCTGAACGGGTGGTATTAACGGAACGGTTTTTTTAATATTTGTTGTTTGTAACGTTCACATTGCAATACCGGTACATCGTTTAACAACTTAGTGTCTGGTGGTGTACCTTGGAGACAAAATACGTAACTTCTGAAAGAGTGGCAGTAATTGAACCATTTTTTGTATATTTGTTGTATTTTTAAACTTGTCAAAGTTGCCATAGACCACAAAAATAACACAATAACATTATTATTGCACCCAAGACCCGAGTACAAACGTTTATTTGACACAAGAAAATCTGCCCGGCCGGGAATTGAACCTGGGTCCCTTGATTCGCAGGCTAGGTCAAATCGCTACCAATTAGGCTATAGAGTCATCCTATGTGCGAGTAGAAGCTAGTACATAAATATATCTGTTCTATATTTTAAAATCCTAACAATTTCATTTTACCAAACCAATCTGTAATTGTCATTAGCAAGCCCATAAGAGGATGAGGCCAACCGATAAAAATGCTGGCAATGTCTGTCCCCGCCTCCTTTTGTACATTTAAATGTTCGCTAATGGTCATAGCACACATATCAACTCGTAAACGGAACGTAAACGTATCAACTCTTGTATGTCAGTATTCTTTGTATGAAACTCCCTACTGTAAAGCACACTTATCGGATCCGTAACGTAATCGCCTCGCCTCGAGACAAGCTTACGGTGCGTGGACGACTTGCCGTACCCGCGCTTACGTCTCACCGTACGCTATCCGTCGACTTTCCGTTTCCTCGTGCGCGCGCCGCGCCGCGGCTACCGTTGCGTCGGCGAACTGCTGTCATTCATTCCGTCAACCAGCGGCCGGTGAGCCGTAAGCGCGGCGTCGCCTAGCCGTAGCCGAGCTTACGTTAGGTTGACGGCGAGGCGATCCGGTGCCGATCCCTTTCCGAGTTGATATGTGCGCTACGACCATAAAGCAGTTTAGTGATACTGTTTCGTGTAGGAGTCTGAGGAGTTTGCAATGACAAAAAAACTTGATTATGAACTAGTTTGGTTATAAAATAATTGTACTCTAGAAACTGATATGTAATATGACCATATTCGTCCAGCATACGTCCAGCAAATAGCATAGGTGGAGGTCGAAAATTCAAAGTGTGAATTTTAAACCGCTTGAATATAGATGACGCGGGCACAGGATACGACTGAAATATTGATTTAGATTACTGCCCACCCCTAAATTTAATTCAGTGGGTCCCAACCTTTTATTTCACGTGATATTCATATGAGCGTTGTGTAAATTCGATACACAGTAATTTGCAATGACAGCTATAAAAAGAGTTTTTTGGGTGTTCATTCGCTTTTATGCTTGGGTATCATTTGTTTATGTTACCTATTTGATGTAACGTAAACATTGGAATGAAAAAAATAATTTCGTAAGGTTTTTTTTAAGTTGTGTCTATATAATGCAGTTGTTACAGGATTAAAGAGACAATAATAATATAATTAAACCTTCTTCAATGCAGATGTCTCATCAAAACCCAGAAGTTTGCTACTTTTAAGAGTACTTTTAAGATTAAGGGACTACATTGAAAAAATTGTCACACCTGCAGTATTTGTCCTTTACTGCCTAAAATAAGTAATTTACAATAAGGAATAAATCACAAATATTTTCATTTAAGTATTAAATCTTCAACTGTAAATCGAAATTAGCAATTTGAGTTATTCCGGTTCGTTCAAACTTTTTATGATTTTTGTAGGCATGGCACCGTTTTCGACCGGTACCCTAATTACCAAAGCAACTGTCAAGAGCATTAAAATGTGGGTAGGTTTTCAGTCCGTTACGGAAAATTTGTAAGCAGTTGTAAAGTTAGCAATCGTGTGTGTTATACGTTCAATGTACTGAATCTTGTTTTATATTTCATATCGCAACTTTATGTGGGGTTTTAATGCTCGCACAAGGACCTAATCGTATTTTCTTTAGTGCTCCAAGGTTTTATGTGCCTACTAGTGGCTAGGAGTGGATACATACGTCTGGGGTTGTAAATATTTTATGAAGAATTTATAAGAAATTCTAAACACATTTTCGTAATTTGTCTACGTAGAAACCAATATCATTAATGAAAATCTGAGACAAGTTTTTCTAGGCACTTTCAGAAATACCGCTTGTACACAAAAAATGTAATTTTAATTTGTTTTTGTTATCAGCAAAAGCAATTTGTATTGCTTGTAGAGTTTCATCTCATATTGATTTGTAAAACTTTATGATGTATTAACGGTGGGTGTTATAATAATAATTTTGTTTGTTTTGATTAGTTAGGTAATTATAATCCTGCAATAATTATTTTTAAAAATTATTTCGTATGTATTCATTGAAGTATTATTACTAGCGTATAGAACCGACACCGTGAACACGGTGTATACCCCAATGAATTGGCACTAATGGGCTTCAATATTGAAAATATAACCTCTCGGCGGGACACATATTTTGTTCGAGATGTCTGTTCTATGACAATATATTGTACTTCAATGTATATGTCTCATATTTTATATTTCTACCTACATAAAGTCTAGGTAAAATCGTTATCAGCGGTGTCTTTGAGAGATATCTTTTTTGGACATTTACTGTGGGCCGTAGCCGCCAATGTCAGTTGCCCGCAGTTTGCGGACGCGGAGAATTATTGTTCACAGACCGGTACAATATTTTATTTGTAGATATTCTATATTATTTAATCTATTTATGACCAAGGCAGAATTAACATAGATGATTATTTACGTTTAAAATTCATGTTTAACTTATCGCTTTGTACTGAATACATGCGCTACCTTGAACTATAGTCACTTTAATGATAAACAGTAGTGAACATAATTAACGAACCTATACTGTGCAATATTACTTTTTTATAATGTGTACTGGTATTATAAACCGATTATGGGCCCGAAACTTAACTTAACTTACCCCTTACCCCCTACCCCCTACGGCCCTTAACTTTATTACTTATTTTTAACAAACCTTACGTTTCTTTATTACAGATATAAAGGTCAAATCATAATTTATTTCAACACGCAATTTCATCACGCAAAATTAAAAATTGATTAAGCAAGTTATATAAAGTTGCTTGTAATTTGGGTCACCACTAAAGTTCTTTACTTTTAATAGATACTTACCTAATTTTTTTTAGTAAAAAAGTTTATAAAATAAATATACAAAGTAGTTATATAATTACATTTTTACACTCACTTATTTTGGAAAAATCACAATTCTACTGAAAAAATGGTACTTAGATTTTCTCACAGTTTTTTGTACTTGGTGTACTGTACATACATACGTAGCAGGTCCACCAAGCCAAAATATAAGCCCCATATATTTTAATTTTGAAATATCACCTTACTCTCTTTACATCTTTAAGCAATAGTCGATAGTCAACATTTATTTTATATTCTATTTTTATTTTTACTTTATATACATTTTTTTCTTAAATTATGTTGTTTAGATACATTATTACAAATTGATTAAGTACCCATCATAATTTTTAGAAATTGTATTTATGTTATAATATTTCTTCGTCCACGATGCATGCCGTGGTAACCTATAATTAAGGCAACATTTAATTCTTAAAATATTTGTCTCATGTATTTTTGTGTACTTAATGTGTGTCTTGTTGGTTATCCATAAATAAATAAAATAAAAATAAATAAATAAATACTCTGGATAACTAAACGAAAACTAATAACACATGCTTAAACTAAAAGCCACGCGAGAAACGCTTCCTTGAATTGAATAAACTTTTGTTTCAGCAGTATTTTGCTGCAAATGGATAACTTTTCATTGCAATATTGCTTAGTTTTAGTTTGTGGCATCTACGATAAATCCGATTGATTTAAGTCGGATAGTATTTGAGTTTTTATTTTGAAATAACTTTACAGTTGACTGTGCACCCACTCAACAAAAAAAGTACAAGTTTTGCCGTGACCACGATTAATGCAATCGGAATATGACAATATGCTACTTCTATGTATAGTAAAATATCGATTATTTGCCATCCATCCATTATCAACATTAGCCTTTAGAGGTCTACTGATCGACATTTAACCTCTCCGTAACATACGTCAAAATTAATTTTATTTGCCATCCTAAACTTAAACTAAACATTTAACTTTGGTCAGAAAGTAGAATCAATATCGTTACTTACATTTCTTCCACTGGTAGCTAATATTCAACAAATAATTCACTTACTAATACTATCCTGTGATATGATCCCTATACGTCTTTTAAATAGGCAATTACGTAGAATAAGCTTTAAAGAGTCAGCTAGATCAGCTAAAAGTGAACATATCGCTAACATATTCGGTCTCACGTCCCCGCGTTATCTAAACCCCACAGCTGCCTAGCCGGAGTGACGCATACCGTGTCAATTGTTTATTTCTGCGGATAATCTTTACAAATGTTGTAACAAATATTAATGCACATCTATACTACAATGTAACAGGTCTCATAATGTTTTTTATATTGTTCCGAGAGAGATTTTGAATGGATTGACGATCAGAATATAGTTTCAATTTATAATTACGGATTAGCAGATTTGTATTTTATCTTGGGCTTTATTTTATACTTGTAAAAGTCCATTTTATCTAGATACCGCATGTTTTTATTTAGTTAATGAAATGAGTGAAATAATTGGGAAAGATGATTTTTCAAATATAAACTCTTAATTAGTCTTAGTTTCATACGCCCCAACTCAGAAAGGTTACTTTATTTAGCTGTAAGTAGTCCATAACTAATTGACATTAAATATGTTAAGTATCAATTCCTCTCAGAGTCATTTTATTAACTTTAAGTGACCCTAGTGCGGAACAACGTCTAATAACCTTATCGATTATCATATCGATAGAGTATTAGTGTAGCCACATGTAAAATACGTTGAGAACACATACAAAATAATACTTAATTTATTGTTTTTAGAACGATGATTTGTACTCATATAGTAACATGAAATTCGTTTACTGTGTTTTCTTACTTAAGAACATTGCAAAGTAGTTTTTTTCTTTAAAATAAGATAAAAAAAAACTCGCAATTTTATATACGGCAATACCTACTATACCTAGTAGTACTGTAGTATCTGTGGCAGTACACTGTACAGTAAATGTCAATTGTCACTCAATTCAATGTTAATAATATTATATTGTTGGTTTGATTTCAATCTGAATTGAATTGAAATTTAATTTAATTTTGTTTAATATCGCCAACCTATTTATTATATAATATTATCATGGTAGGTACTTTCAAATTAGCGAATATGATAATAACTTATGTTAATAAATAAGGAGCAACAAGGTTGTGTATTGTAATCAAAACAACTGTAGGTATCGTTTTTTAAAGGATATGGAGTGTAAAATACCGCGAAAAAGAGTTGCAAATGGTAAACCTCTCTTTGTTGGTTTCGTTAGGCCTGGCACCAGTATGGGCAATATAACCGTTTTTACACATTCTGCTGTATCGTGCATAAAATTCTTGGACCGAGTATTTTATAAACGGATCACAGAAATCTCGCAAATATCGCCTTGACCCCATATGTCTATACATTCTAGCGTAATCAACAAATTCAATAAAATCGGCGAAATCCGCGAAAACAGACATTTTGCCTGTGAAATCGCTCGAATTGTAAACCTAATGTCAACCGAACGTCAAAATCAATCCTAAGTAGAGTTTAAGTAATGGTATTTGCATAATTAACTTTAATTGCCATTAAGGGCCTTTAACGGTCCATTAACTGACTCTGGGGGTGACTAATTGTGATTCTGTACTAAGGAGCGATTTTAATGACCATTAAGTGACTCTGAGTTGGGGCGATAGTCTTTTAGAATTACGGATTAGGAGATTTGTATTTTATCTCGTGCTTTAATTTAAACTTATAGGAGTCCATTTTATCTACATACCCCATCTTTTTATTTAGAAAATGAAATGAGCGAAATCATTGGCAATGATAATATTTTCAAATATAAACCGTTAATAAATCTTATGTTTTTTGTAGTACTACGAGTAACAACCGCACTTCGTTTCGCCAATGAATATAATATTATACTTATCAATGTAGAGCTGTAGCATGGAATACTAATTCAATAGATTTTCGGTCCCGTGGTATATCATTAGTTTAAATTAGTCGATGCTTAATCTTCATGGCACATTGCTTTTACATCATCAGTATTGAAGAGTCAGAATGCAAAATTTTGGAATTATTAAACATAAATATTATATCATAATGATTATTATTTTCGAATACTTTTCTATTCTATACCACTACGTCTTACCACGGTTGCGTAAGTACAGATTTTCGGACGGAATTTCTTATTTTATTTCTTACTTAATACCACTGGTTCACCTATTGAAATTAAATTTTAAATATCTTAAATCCTTATAAGCTTTTTCATGTGAACGCATACGCATGTGTTAGATTCAATGTCGAGCATACGAGCTACGATCAATCGAGCCACCTAATTGTAATAAAGTACCTTAATCCTATACTGTCGTCAATAAACATTACATAAATAAATAAATTGTAAGTGATTGTTTCTTATGGACTTCAAAATATAAAAGGGCGTCTCTAATTCGTTGCCAAGAAAGGATTAAGGTACAATTAAACCGAAACACGTGAAACCGTTTCATGGTTACTACCATGAATGAATTCCGTCAGGTTCATCAATAGCTTGGACCATTTGCCAAAGCCTGATCCTCACCACACAGAGGGTAATCCCTTTAGACTTAGCGTAATCCCTAACCTATAATGTAAAGTCTCTTCACTAAAGAAAAACGCCTTGTAAGTCAGAACAGTGCTTGAATTTCAAAAGAATTGAAAGATTAAATAATAATATTGTCTAAGGTCACTTGGCCTTCAAATCGTGAAACATTTCACTTTGCTATAAATGTGTACATCACCAGAGCTAAAGCTTTGCCAACATGCATCGTACATTGTGACAGCGATCAAGATTTAAGATTGGTTGGTTTCAATGATAATGGATTCCTTTGTATTTGTCGAAGCTTCCCGAATTGATTTGAAAATAATTCCGATCTGCAGAGCGAATTTCAAATCAGACTAGTCGGAAAAGAAGAAACA
Source organism: Thymelicus lineola (assembly GCA_963932265.1). Taxonomy (NCBI): domain Eukaryota; kingdom Metazoa; phylum Arthropoda; class Insecta; order Lepidoptera; family Hesperiidae; genus Thymelicus; species Thymelicus lineola. Next base: position 17,047,609 of record OZ010680.1, read on the forward strand.
CAATGGGAAAATTTATGGAGGGATGAAATGCAGAAGACTAGAATTTTAAATTGTGTAAGATTATATTTTAGGTTTTGAAATTGATTTTATAAGCATTGTGACAGACGAGGTTATTTGTGAATATGTGATTACTTATGAATATTGTTTTACAGCTAATGCATTTATAATCCTTTATTTTAATGAAATTGTATTATTCTGAAATTCAGCTACGTGTGGTAGATTCATTGTTATGTTTGTCCCTTATATAGAGCCCTTGTATGGATGTTATATAATGAATTGTCATACAAAGTTTATTCCATTTTTGTATTACGAATAGATTTAAAGCTATTCGTTCTGGCAGATATTTATTATGCATGGAATTGTTACTATTTCTATCTATAAAATTGACAGTTTCTTTTAAAAACTACCAGGTACATTTGGCCGCGGTTTTTATCATCAGTATTAGGATTGCGATCATATCCAACAAAAGTTTGCACTTTACTTATTCTTTAAATAACTAAGTTCGTTAAAAGTAAGTTTTAATGGTTTTCTCGCCTTTTACTATCAGCTTAAGGAAGTTAAATCGTTAATGTCGTTGATAAAGTTTGATACGTTACCAGGTAGTGGCTTCAACCCATTAATGGCCACGCCAGGTGTTTCCTCTTGAGGAGGCCTAGAGCACACTACACCACGCTGCTCCAGTGCGGATTGGTGGAGAGGTTAGTGGCCAACTCGAGTGTCACAGATTTTCAATCCGCCCGAGTGCCTCCGACATGGCTTAACGACTGTCATCTTATGATAACAACCAGGATCGACGGCTTTATGTGCTCTCTGAAGCATGGAAACGCTCAATGAAATAATTCCCATATCACATATCCAACTACTTTGTCGATCACTTAGGATTGACGCAAGCCGCCGGGCTATGAACGCTTCGACCAAGTAAGGAAGATGCTTAATTTAGACATTCTTGTTTTACAATTGCTTTCTATACCTACCTTAGAAGTTCCTACTTTCAATAATACTAGGCTACTACTAGCAATATCGAGTACTACTAGGTTGGCATGCCAATGGAGCACATAAAATTAATTGTTCTTCCCAAAAAAAAATATTTTTGCTTATTTGCCCATTTATTCCGGAAATCAGTCCCCAAAGACTCGCAATTTTATCACGGCGACAGTTTATCACAAATAACAGTTGGAAATCACAAGCTATTTAGTGACTTGCATAAAACTACTTTTTGTATAAAACTAGTTTAATCGTCGCCTTCTCTCTGAGTGCTTACTAAAAGTTTATATTACGTTGATTCAATGCAGCTCTTCGCGACTCATAACGGTCCTTTAGGTCTGCAGCTTACATCAAGATGTGTACTTTCACCGAAACAAGGGATAATAATTGATCTCTAAGAAGAAGAAATAAAGACAAAAAGTAAGAAGAAGACATAATATAATATGATTTTCGGTAGTGAAGCTGCGGTTAAGCTAATAAGCTAAGTTAGTATCTAATCAGTAGAAGACGCAAACGTTAGAGACGTCGTCACTCGAAACTGTCACTTGTGATTAGTGGCATGAGTTATCGCGCAAATTAATAATTACCATAATACCTTCGCACTATTCAGTGTTCTGATACTTCACAGGTTATAGCTAAATTGACGTGCTTCCGCTGTCTCATAATCGTTTGCTGAGATCTAAGCTGACTTCCTCAAAGGATTACACCGGCTTTACCTCATTATTATAAGATTCACTTGAAATGCATCAAAGGCATCAACAGTCTATGTACGTAAATACTTGGGTATATTTGAACAACAAACTAAGGCAGTCGGGTTAATGTTAATGTTAATGTTGTCGGGTTAAGTTACATTGTAATTTAATTCTAATCTAAAATATAATAAACTAGCGACCTCCGATAGGAGTACCCGGCACCTTGTT